>CM050513.1:50191253-50791253 GCA_027563665.1 Antrozous pallidus
AATATCTGGGGATCTGTGGTCCAATCAAACTGATAAATAAAATTAACCCTCAGAATGGTCCTTAAGACTGTGAAATTTAACTCTATCCATTTAAAGCTAAAAAAAGAGATATAAAGTGACTGCCTAACTGGTATAATTAGTGTGAGATCCAGGATCATAACCTACATATTTATATTTTACTAGTGGCCCGGTGCACATAAAAAGGGAATTAATTGGAGGAAATATTTTAATATTGCTATTTGCTCTTTTTCTATAATAGAAATGTCAGAGATGAAAGAAAATTAGTAAAATGTATATGAAATCTTCCTCCTGTCAGAGTCTGGGGCACAACTCAGGACCCAGAGTCAAGTCCCCACCCACCCACGCGTGCCTCAAAATCACTCAAGACCCAGATTGGCCAGTCCTATACCCATCAAGACACAGCCTCAGGGACCCTGGCCTAGCACTGGGTGGAGGGATGCAGCCTCAGGTCCCCAGGCCTGTCCCATGGTAGGGAGTTGCAGTCTCATGTCCCCTGGCCCAGCACCATGGTGGAGGGTGCAGCCTGAGGTCCCCCAGCCTAGGCCAGGGCATGAAGCAAGCTTTGAAGTTCCCTGTCAAGGCCCACTGGCCAGGGAACATGGCCTGAGGCCACCCGTTAAGCCTCGCTGGGTGGGGGTTGCTGCCTGATGTCCCCTGTCAAGCCCCACTGGGCAGGGGGCACAGCCTCAGGTCCCTACTGATTGCTCCTTAAGACTCTTTATGTGAACTCGGCCTCTGCTGTGGGTGCAGCCATCTTGTGTTATGGAAACCTCACCTCCTTTGTGACTCTGTGACGGTCAATTTGCATATCCTTCTTTATTAAATGTGATGATTTTACATTATTTTACATTACTAGAGGCCCGGTGCACAAAATTCGTGCACGAGGGGAAGGGTGTCCCTCAGTGCAGCCTGCACCCTCTCCAATAGGGGACCTGAGGGATCGGGCCTATACAGGCAGCCAGACATCCCTCTCACAATTCAAGACTGCTGGCTCCCAACTGCTCACCTGTCTGCCTTCCTGATTGCCCCTAACCACTTCTGCCTGCCAACCTGATTACCTCCTAGCCACTCCCCTGCCAACCTGGTTGATGCCTAACTGCTTCCCTACCACCCTGTTTGCCCCTAACTGCCCTCTCCTACAGGTCTGGTGACCTCTAACTGCCCTTCCCTGCAGGCCTGATCCTCCCCCAACTGCCCACCCTTGCAGGCCTGGATCCCCCCCACAACTTCCCTCCTCTGCTGGCCTGGTCACCTCTAACTGCCCTCCCCTGCAGGCTTGATCACCCCCAACTGCCCTCCCTTGCAGGCCTGGTCCCTCTCAACTGCCCTCCCCTGCTGGACACCTTTTGGTTGCCATCTTGTGTCAACATGGGGTCAGGATCTTTGACCACATGGGGGCAGGCAGCATCTTGTGTGTTGGAGTGATGGTCATTTGCATATTACTCTTTTATTAGATAGGATAGAGGCCTGGTGCATGGGAGGGTGGCAGCTGGTTTGCCCTGAAGGGTGTCCCAGGTCAGGGTGGGGGTTCCCTTGGGCATGGGGCAGCCTGGGCAAGGGACCTGTGGTGGTTTGCAGGCAGGCCACACACCCTTGGCAACCCAAACAGAGGCCCTGGTCTCTGGCTGGGGTTTATGTATCTTCTAAAACTGAAACTTTGTAGCCAACAGTAGAGCCAAGCCTAATGCTGGCTCCATGGCTGCTGCCATTTCTGTTGGGATTCTATTTTGATCGCAGGGCGATGGCTATAATTGAAACTTTGTTGCCTTAAGTGGAGGCCTGAGCTGGCAAGGGCAGGCGGAAAGCTTGGCTTCCTCCATTGCCGGGGAAACCGAAGCCTCTCTTGCTCTCTGTGGCCAGAAGCCATCTTGGATGGGTTTATTTGCATATTCACTCCTGATTGGCTGGTTGGTGTGGCTTGTGGGTATAGTGGAGGTGCAGTCAATTTGCATATTACTCTTTTATTAGATAGGACTAGAGGCCTGGTGCACGAAATTCATGCACTGGGGGTAAGTGGTCCCTCAGCCCAACCTGGACCCTCTCACATACTGGGAGCCCTCAGGGGATGTCCTATTGATGGCTCACCCCCGGCCTGCCCAATGCCAAAAGCCTAAGGCCAAGACTTTCTATCTTTGGGCAGGGGACCTTGACCAGGGAACCCCAGCCAGCCATTGCCCTGCAATCAGGCCAATCGCCGCCTGGCCCCACCCCCAGCCCAACCCAGCCTGCCTGAGGCCAGGGGCACCCAGAGAAGCAATCGCCCTGCAATCTGGGCTGATTGCTGCCTGGCCATGCCCCCAGCCCACCTGGCCAGGCCTGCCATGGGCAGCAGCCATCTTGGTTGTGTGTTAATTTGCATATAGCTCCTGATTGGCTTGTGGGTGTGACTTATTTGGTGTAGCGAAGATGTGGTTAATTTGCATATTACTCTTTTATTATAATGAAACATTGTAGCTTGGAGTGGAGCCAAGCCTCCAGCTTGCTCTGTGGTGGCAGCCATTTTTGTTGGGATTTATTTACCTTCTATAATTGAAACTTTGTAGCCTTAAGTGAAGGCCTGGGCCAACCAGGGCTGCAGAAGCTTGGTTTCCTCCATCGCCAGGGAAACCCTAGTTTCCTTGTCTCTCTATTTCCAGCAATGGCAGGTAAAAAACTTGGCTTCCTCCATTGTCGACGAAACCCAAACCTCCTTCCCACTCTCAGTAGCTGCAGTCATCTTGGTTGGGTTTATTTTCATATTCACTGCTGATTGGATAATGGGCGTGGCTTGTGGCCGAGGCTGTGGGTATAGCTGAGGTACAGTCAATTTGCATATTACTCTTTTATTAGATAGGATATTTTTATAAGATTCTGATTCTATATGCCAGAGTAATTCTTTTTAAAAACTGCCATTAAAACTAGTTCAAATATGATTTTCTGCATGTTGATGAATTCCGTTTGTGCATGTGTGTCTTTGTGTATGTGTAGAAGTGGAGAATGTTCATGACTTAATAAACATCTATCTTTCAAAAGTCATTAATACTCTTTGTCCTCAGTTTCCTCTTTAGCAGATAAGAATAATAATTGCATCTACCTCATGAGTTTGTTGCAAAGATTACTTAGGTCAATGTGTAAGCTTAGAGTGACTGGAACATAGCATTTGTTCACTTATTATTATTATTATTATTATTATTATTATCGATATAAAACTTTATAGATTAAATTTCTCCTTATTCTTCACCCTTAACCTCATCCTCTTCTGCCCTAATTATTGGCCTAGTGTGTGAGTTGGTTCCTATCTCCCTTCAATACTGTATCTCACTCTACAAGTCCTCAAGAGTTTTCACAATCAAGCTCTACAGCACAGCACAGAAAGGAGAACAGTGTGTCTGCAATGTAATGGGAAAGTGGTTTACACAGTTATAAAAAAATAGGCAGAGTCCAGATCATACACCCCAGATACTTTATTATTACTATTCTTATTAGGTTTTGGGAGTTCTGCTTTAGCAAAAACAGCCCAACAATGCATGTGTCCACATTCACTACAGTCTTACACTGTAATCCAGCAGCATATTTCAATATGGGTGTCAGGTTTCCAGGTGCTCGCTGTTCCTCCAGGTAGACAGATAACCTGGACTTTAGAGAGATCAGAATTCTCTAACTTTCTCATGTCGTTGTGACCATTGGCTTCTCTGGAATCATGTGTTACACAGTTATTTACAAGGAGCTGCTGATTCAAACTACCGGGGGTATGGCACTGTGGCCCTCTCTGAGATTCTGCCCCATGCTCTATGCTGGTATGCTGCAATGTGCTTGAGACATGGAATATTCTGAGTTCTGTGAGTTTACATACCAGGTCTTGGACTGAGCTTATTTTATGAAAATCCACCTGTTCTTTGAAATGATTTCTACATCAAACACTTGAAGTCCTTTTTTATTTCTCATCAACAAGGATATGTCCTGACATTTATTTCTCAAAAGGAATTGACTTTTTGTTACCAAGCAAAACTTGGATATACATATGAAACATATACATATCCATTTGAACATGTATGTCCATGGTATGAAAAAATAAGTATTATAACATCTCTAATGACAAAGAAATAGAAATATCACACCTGGAAATTATTTATTGTAAGAAGTACATATTAGTTTCATGGTTCTCAACCTCTTTGAAACATCATTTTGCAATATATAAAGGTACATATTTAAGAGGAATCTTTAATATGTGATAAGAAATTGAGAACAACATACCCAAGCCGTTATAAAATAATGCATGGTGTGGTGTTATGTCTAGGTTTCAGTGCATTTTATTTAATATAGGTGTATATGACATACATTTGATAATGTGTATACATATTTAGGGTAAGACACAGACTTATCCTACATGACTAAATGGTAGTGGTTTTGTCTGTAGGTACACTGGAGAGTTCTTTGAAGGGAAGAGTAATGTGCAAACAGTAGTCAGGGAAACAATTGGGCCTTAGACTCCTCTTCTCCTGATGGAAGGATCAGGTGTTCTTAAAAGGGCATTGATATGAACAAGCCCTAGTAAAGCCTGGGACTGAATATCTATTTCCTAGAGAAAAAAGTATAGATGAAAATACACAGTGTCCAGGAAAGTACCCTAACGTAAGAAGGAACACATTCTCATTTGCTTTGGAGAAAAGCTAGGAGAATATAATACCACAAAAGCTAAAAGGGGAATGTTTCAAGAAGGAAAGAGTAGTTAACTGTGCCAAACAGTTGCTGAAAAATAGATGAGTATACACAAGTGTCTATTGGACCTGGCAATGCAGAGGCCATTGGTAATGATTTTTACAAGATTGGTTTATTTGGGTGTTGGGATTTGTGTCCAATGAGAGTGGTTAAAGAGTGAAATAAAGGTAAGGATGAGACAGAGACTATGGGTAATTTACTTGAAAATAATTCTTACATTGGGGAACAAAGAAATGTAGATTCAATTGAGAGAGATGTGGAAGGTTTAATTTTCAAGATGGCTTATGCATGTTTGAAGTTGTAGGAAAAATCCAATAGTGAAGAAGGAACTGATGATGCAGAAAACAGAAGAGGAAGAAAAATTTTAAGACTATGCCAGGGAATGGGAGCATAAATGGAGAGACTTGCCTTTGATAAGAGCGGGAAAGAGCTGTGGAGGCAGAGGCAGTGCTTTAATAACCATTGCATGCCCAACGTATACAAAGCTTGGTATATATTAGAAGCTCAATAAATATTTGTTGAATGACCCAAGTAAACATCCACTCCAAGCCAGTGAAACAAAACATGCAGCAGGCCCAAAGAAAGAGTGAAGAGCAGGCAAGAGGAAAGAAAGGAACAGGAGTTATTCATACTCCTTTCAAGTTATTGCTTATTTCACGTGTTCTTTATGATCCTGATCAGCTTAGTTAAATTTTTTTATTCAAACTGGAATATTTTAATTGTGAAGACACAGTCTATTTAGCATTTAGTTAATTTACTTGTTAGTTTACTTCATGTCTATTGTAATTCCCTAACAATGTAAATTCTCAATTGGTAGAGAATTCTTCCATTTGTGTTTTCTACCTTGTGTTCTATATTTGTATTTTCCACCAGGGTAATTCATTTTTATATCAATGGCAGGAATATAATAAATGTTTTCATTATTATTTTCAGCACTGATAAAATTAATTATATTAAGCCAAAACACATAATTTATAAATCCATCTCTATTTTGCCTTAAAGGAGCAAAATTGGCACTTGGTAAGATCTAATTCATAGTCATAGAGTCAGTGTTTGTTTATAAGCCTAGAAAAGCTGTATTGCAAAAAAAGTCTGTATAATCTAGTGAGATTCACATAAACACACTTTTATTGTGCCTATGTCAGAATGTTCAGGTAAAATGGAAGACAGCTGATCTGTTATTATTGCAAAGATTACTTAGATCAATGTGTATTAAATGCATTTGAACCTATAGAACACAATACAATATTTTGAAGATTTGTTATTTAGCAATTGCCTTTCTCAAAATACACAACAGCTGGCAGCACTCAAAAATGGAACCCCATAAAGAGAGCACATCAAATAAGATATATTTGATAACCAAAAATATTTAAGATTAAAAAAAAATTTTTTATTTCAGAGAGAAAGGGAGATGGAGAGAGAGACAGAAGCATTAGTGATGAAAGAGAGAATCATTGATTGGCTGCCTTCTGTACACCTCCTACTGAGGATTGAGCCCACAACCTGAGCATGTGCCCTTGACTGGAATTGAACCTGGGACTCTTCAGTCCATAGGCCCCAACATTCTATCTACTAAGCCATACCAGTTAGGACAAGATATATATATATAAAGAATGATTCTACTTATGTTAATAAATCATGAAACTTTCAGTTTGGAGTACAGGAAATAATTTTTCCCCAAATTTCTTTATTGATTAAGTTGTTACATATGTGTCCTTATCCCTCTATTAATCCCCCAACACTCCCCCCACTTATGTTCTCACCCCCTAGTGTTCATGTACATTGGTTAGGCTTATATTTATGCATATAAGTCCTTTGGTTGACCTCTCCTCTTTCCCCCCTCCCTCCCGTACCTTCCCCTGAGGACTAGCATTCTGGTCGATGCTTCTCTGCCTGTTCATCAGTTTATGTTGTTCATTATATTCCACAAATGAGTGAGGTCATGTGGTATTTGTCTTTCTCTGAATTTTGAGGCTCTGATATTTTAGTTTAATGTAACACACATAGAAATTATATATACACTATGATGAATTATATAAATAATGAATGATGCTATTTTATTATTAAATGGTAATATAAAATTGAAAAATAATATACTCAGAAGAATTCTGATGAGTTAATAACATGAATTTATTCTTACATATCTGATGAATGTATCATTTTATTCTAGAGTTTTTGTAAAATTTTTATCATGGATTGTGTGGAAGACATCAGAGATTGATCTCATCTCCCTTTATTCTGATCTGAAGCTATTTCAACATTCTGATTATTTGCTTTGAAGTCCAAAATCACTTGAACTTCCTTGAGACTCTGAGTGATACTTTATAATAGCCATCATATTTAGAAAGAATTTCAACCTAAGGCATACGACATTTAATTTCATTTAATTCAGGAGATGTAACAAAAGAACTCTACTCCCAACCCCAAGGAATGGTCATTTTAAACTGAGACTTGAATGATGAGAAAAAGTGAGGCAATTGAAAAGTGATAAAGAGAAAAGCATTTTGGAGTCTATGGCAACCCCAAAGTCAAAAGAAACCCACATTATTCTAGCCATACTAGCATGGTGAGAAGACTAGCATTGTAATAGAGATTATATAATCTCCCTGCACCCACCTCCCCAACACATAGCACTGACCATTACCAGACTCCCAGCCTTCTTCAGTTCTTCCACAGAATTTGCCAAGAATTTCTAGAAGACATGCACTTTCTCATCAGCACATTTTTTTTAGTTTTGCAAAACATGCAAGAGAGAAGACTCCTAGCCTTCCTCCCTTGAGTTACCTGGCCTGGGGTAAATTTGCCCCCAAATTGTCACAGCTGGTGGCAGTGTTGATGTCCGCCTGTGTCTGTATCGAGTTTTTCAGGTTTAATGCGAACGCCATTGATTCCTGAACAGAGGACACTGTTCTCTGACCGCTGTGGAGTCTCCTCATTAAGGACCCAAGTGTCCTAAGTAGCCTGATCCCTCCATGGGAAGCTCTGCAATATATAACACCAAAGGAAGAAAGTTTCTCTCCTACCTTTCTCTGTCATTTTTGCATGTTCCTTGGTTATCTATGTGCCCAAAATAAATTATATTTTGGGTTTTTATTTTTAAATTTTAGGCTTGATTTCCCCAGGGTTCTGGTACAAGTCTAGCCCTGCATCCCTCTTTCCTCCTCTTCCATTTCGGTCAAGTCCATGGTAATCAAATCCCTCTTTTGAGACCCAACCTTCATTACTTTCAGCACAACTTTCTTCCTAAGAATCTCCATAGTCTCTCATGTAAATAGAAACATAGTTACTTCTAGCTTGGAGTTCTTCTAGTTATGCCATATTCCCTGAGTCCCCAGGTGGACACACCAATATTTCAAACCATGGTTATTCTCATATTAGTTCTATATTTTGGGCAGCTGAGCTTCCCAACAAACATCTTTCATAAGAGATTTTTCAATAATGTGATTACATGTGGATTTTCAAAAGGCCATGTTTGGTGCCTGTAAGATGAAAAAGAGACAACATATCTGGCTGAACACTCATCTCCTTTATCCCCTCAAAAACTATAAATGCCAGGTAGTTCAGTAATAAGGAAACATAACTGCCTTGTGGTGTATTTATAGAAGTTAGTATGTGCACAAATTTCAGCATTAATTTTTATCTAAATAAGATATATAATGGAAAAGTTCACCGAGAGACGAAGCATCATATTCTGCACTAAGCAGAGTGGGCCTAGCCTATGCTTGCCTCCAGCAGAATATCCACATGACATAATAAAGCATAATGAATTTACAGGAAGAAGGCCTGGTTAGGAGCCCTGGTTCTGCTATTTATTGGTTGTCATTTTGAATTTTAGTTTTCTTATCTGTGAAATAGATCCAAGAGTATCTGCCCAGTCATAATAACAAAATAATGAATGGCAATATTTACTTAATGTAGGCTAAGTTCCAGGCAACATGTGAAACATGATAGAAGCTTTATCTTAATCCCCTCAACAATTCTCCAAGGTAGATACAAAAAAAATTGACCTTGAACAAAAAACCTCTGCAGCTTCATTTATAATTGTCCAAATTTTAAAGTAACCAACATATCCTTCAATAAGTGAGTGGCTAAATAAATTTTGGTTCATTCTGACAATGGAATATGATTAAATGCTAAAAAGAAATGACCTATTAAGCCACAAAAAGACATGGAAGAAACTTAAATTCTTATTATTAAGTGAAAGAAGCCAATCTGGAAAAGCTACTTTCTTCATGATTCCAACTATATAACACCCTGAAAAGGCTAAACTTTGGAGACAATAAAAAGATCATTGAAGGATGAATAGATGGAGCACAGTGGATTTTGAGCAAGTGAAAATATTTTATGATATTATAATGGTAGACATATATGATTATATTTATCCAAACCCATAGAATGTACAACCCCAAAAGTAAACCCTTATAATGTGAAAGTATAGATTCATTCATCATTTATAACAAATATACCACTCTGGTGGGAGATATTGATAATGGGGGAGACTATGCATGTGTGTGTGGACAAGAGGTATGTAAGAAATCTCTGTATCATCCACTCAATTTTTCTGTGAACCTAAAATTGTTCTAAAAAATACATTGGTGGAGAAACCAAGATGGCAGCATAGGTAAACACCTAAATTGCTGCCCCACACAGAAATTTCAAAACTACAACTAAAAGACAAAACGGACATAATCCAAAACCACAAGAAAGCTGGCTGAGTGGAAATTCTACAACTAGAAGGAAAGAAAAAAGCACACTGAGACTCAGAGGTACTGAGACGCGTGCACGAAGAGGACTGGCAACTGAATGCATGGCTGGCTTTCTCAACAGGGAGGAAGTCAAAAGCTCCTGACTGTGCTGAACTCCAGTTCCAGGTGAGATTCTGGGACCCATACTCATACAGAGTGAAAGTGGACTGTCAGCAAAGAGGAAATCACACTGAGAATCAGAGGAACTGCAGGAGGCAGAAGTACCGATGCGCACTTGCGGAGAGGGCAGGGAACAGAGTATGTGGCTGGATTTCTCAAGCAGAAGGGAGACAAAAGCTCCCAACAGTATTGAACTCCAATTCCGGGCGAGACTCTGGGAACCCAGACTCATTCAGGGAGAAACTAAACTATCTGGCAGCAGGTGGAACTCAGGGTGGCTTTATTTTAGTAGTGCTTGCAGTGATTACCATGGGACACTGAGACACAGGGGCCTTTTAGAACAAGGGCTGATGGGAAACCAATGCTGTCTGCTCCTCCCTGAGACTCTTCCCCATCCAAGCTGAGCACAGAGGCTTTTGCAATTTTGCAAGTCTTGTCTCATAAGGGTGTCTCCAGCACAGAAGTTCTCCCAGTGTAGAAAACTACTGATCCTGCCGAGACCGGTTTGGCTCAGTGGATAGAGCGTTGGACTGTGGACTGAAGGGTCCCAGGTTCGATTCCGGCAAGGGCATATACCGTGGCTGCGGGCACATCCCCAGTAGGGGGCGTGCAAGAGGCAGCTGATCGATGTCTCTCTCTCATCGATGTTTCTGACTTTCTATCTCTCTCCCTTCCGCTCTGTAAAAAATCAATAAAAAAAATATATTAAAAAAAAAAGAAAACTACTGATTCTCATACCCATTTAGCCTGGAAGTCAATTTCTCCCATTGATACCAATAACAATCAAGGCTTAACTACAACAAGAATGTGCACATAGCCCACAAAGGGTTGTACCAAGAGTGTCCACCTCAGGTAACGGGAGGCTGAGCCACTGAGCACTATAGTACACCTAGTATGCCACTCTATCAACTGAAGGAAGCAGCCAAAATGTGGGGACAAAGAAACAGACCACAAATGAAAGAAATGAAGGAAAGCAAGTGACTGGATATAGAATTCAAAACCACAGTTATTAAGGTTTTCCAAAAATGTTCTAGAAACCGCTGATAAATTTAGCAAGACCCTTAAAGATGTGAAAAAGGACCAACTAGAAATTAAACATACACTGACTGAAATAAAAAGTATTATACAGAGATCTAACAGCAGACTAGAGGACCACAAGAATCAAGTCAAAGATTTGAAATACAAAGAAGCAAAAAACACTCAACCAGAAAAACAAAAAGAAAAAAGAATCCAAAAATATGAAGATAGTGTAAGGAGACTCTGGGACAACTTCAGGCATACCAACATCATAATTATGGGGGTGCCAGAAGAAGAGAGAGAGCAAGATACTGAAAAACCTATTTGAAGAAATAATGACAGAAAACTTCCTTTAACTAATGAAAGAAATAGACTTACAACTCCAGGAAGCCCAGAGAACCCCAAACAAGAGAAATCCAAAATAGGACCACACCAAGACACATCATAATTAAAATGCCAAGAGCAAAAGACAAAGAGAGGATATTAAAAGTAGCAAAAGAAAAACAGTTAGTTACCTACAAGGGAGTACCCATATGACTGTCAGCTGATTTCTCAACAGAAACTATGCAGGCCAGAAAAGAGTGGTAAGAAATATTCAAAGTGATGAATAGCAAGAACCTACAACCAAGATCACTTTACCCAGCAAAGCTATCATTCAGAATTGAAGGGCAAATAAAGAGCTTCATAGATAAGAAAAAGTGAAAGGAGTTCATCACCACCAAACAAGTATCATATGAAATGCTTAAAGGTGTTCTTTAAGAAGAGGAATAAGAAGAAAAAGATAAAGATTATGAACAACAAATACCTATCTGTCAACAAGTAAATCTAAAAATCAAGTGAATAAAAAATCTGATGAACAGAATAAACTGGTGAATATAATAGAGTCAGGGGCATAGAAAGGGAATGAACTGACAATTCTTAGAGAGGGGAAAGGGTGTGAGTGTGCAGGAAGAGACTGGACTAAAATCGTATACCAATGGGAGTTAGAGCTGTAATGGTGGAGGTGGTGAGAAGTGCTCTTCTGAATATTGGTCAAGGGTAGAGCTGACTGGATTTGCCAGATGTGGACATGAGAGAAGGAAAGGAAGCAAAAATGTTCCTGTTTTTTTTTTTTTCACCTGAGCCACATGGAAGATTGAAGTTGTAGAAAAGAAGAAAACTGAAGGGGGTGGATGTGGGTATGATAGGAATCAAGAGTTGAGTGTAGACAAGATCAAATTAATCATCTAAGTGGGAATGTCAAGCATGTAACTCGATATGCAAGTCTTAAGTTCTGAGAGTGTGATCCTGATTAATTTGAGACTACAGTTCAGAAAAGTAGAAGAGGTTTGATCATAGGCCTCCCTATGAAGAGAGATCAGGAAGATGAAGAGAAATAAGAATGGGGGAGTGGAACAGGAGTGGCCCATGAGTGGAAAGCAAAACTAAGAAAGCATAGCATCCTACAAGCTGGGGGAGGAAAGAATATCAGGGAGAGATACCCCTTTCAGTCACCTCCCTTTGATGTACCATAATTTACTTATCTTTTCTAAACTAGTGTTCATTTAAGTTACTTTTGATTTTTAACTATAATGTTGTAAAGAAAATCTTTGCATCTATTTTTTTAATTCATTACTATTGTTTCATTAAGATAAATTTCCAAGTGGGAATTACTGGGTCAAAGATCATGAACATTTTTAAGATTCTTGACAGTACTCCATTACTTTTTTAAAAATCAATTTACCAGGACACTAAGTAATGCATAAATGATTAAGTTATACTGCAGTTTTGCTAGAGTTATGGCATATATCTTAAAGCCATAGTTCATGAAATCTGGAAAGTATTTCCAATACTCTTATTCTAACAGACTATTAGCTCCTTAAAGACAGAGATCATGTTTAATTACCTTCATTCCCTCCTATTTTTTCAGAGCACATACTTTACTAACTATAACAATTACAGCAATCATTTATCTGAAATCCCACTTTAATAAATCACTAGAGGCCCAGTCCACAAATTTTGTGTACTCGGGGGGAGAGGGGAAGAGGTGTCCTTCAGCCCAGCCTGCACCCTCTCCAATCTGGGATCCCTCAAGGGGATGTCCTACTGCTGGTTTAGGCTCAGTCCGCAGGGATCGGGCCTAAACTGGCAGTTGGACATCCCTCTCACAATCTGGGAATGCTGGTTCCTACCTGCTCACCTGACTATCTGCCCGATTGCCCCTAATCCGCTTCTGGCTGCCAGCCTGATCACCCCCTAACCATTCCCCTGCTGGCCTGATTAACACCTAACTGCTCCTCTGCCAGCCCCCAGCCACCCTCCCCTGCCGGCCTGATCTTTTGACAACATGAGGGCCGTGATCTGTGGTGGCCATCTTGCGATGACATGGAGGCAGCCATCTTGTGGTGGCCATCTCATGACAATGTGGGGGCAGCCATCTTGTGATGATGTGGGGGTGGCCATCTTGTGATGATATGGGGCAGCCACCTTGTGAGGGTGTGAGGGTCAATTTGCATATTACCTCTTTATTATATAGGATAATGTTGTGCCTATGCTGTAGTGAGGAGGATCATCAGTTATGGCATCAAATCAAATTATATTTGAATCCCAGATTCATTCCTTGGGCTTTGCTTAAATACTTTATTTCCTATCAGTGAAAAGATGAATCCTATCTCTGCTTTCTAAATCATGGTAAGGGTTGAAGTATCTGTTAAAACCCTAATACAGAATAGGAACATTTTGGAGGAAATAGTGGAACTTTTATAACTTTATATTTATCATAAGATACCTTGTGAATATATAATTTTTTCAGACAGAAAGAAAAATATCCCTCATGAAACATACCTTGTCTATAGCCCATGTAGTTCTCATCTTACAGTTTTGCTAATTACCATGAAAATAAATACCCATGAATTTCAATTCTAGTAAACTGTCGAAACAGCAAGCACCTCAGGTACCTCTTGGGAGCACATAGGTTGCTACAGTAGACCTGGGATCAGCAGTGTCTCTGGAAATAGCACCAGGCAGTTACCTCCGGGTGACTAAATGAGGCTTTGTCTCAGCGCTTGAGCTTAGGAAGCTTTATGAGTAGCCCAGCTTGCTATGGTGAGGAAATAATACAAAGGACAGTACAAATGGAAGTCAAACTCATCACAACATCCAGTCAATTTCCAAACAGGTAAGAGAAAATCTTTTATGACATAAACAACGCGAGGTTAGCAGACTAATGTCTGCATCTGTTCATGTGTGCATATAAAGTGAGTCAGCGGAGAATCAGCGTGGTATCTAGGGAAATAGCCTCGAAGTATGAAGTTTAGAAAAAATGCCATGTTATTAGTTCAAAATCTCTAAACCGTAAAGAGCCTACCAGAAGTTTCTCGTAAAATTTATATCCATCCTAAAGAGAATAGAATTACAAATATATCCACTAGGACAAAACTGAAAATTTTCATAAAACATAGTCGGTAGAGCAGTTATTTTCTTTGTTTTGTTTTATCTACTTCCTGTACTGACATTGGGGAAAAGATGGCCACTTGCATTTGTGATAACTAAGAAGGGAAAAAGAGGTTATGGAAGACTAAGTCACTCAATCTAGACATTATTTTGATAACAGCATCATGGGGACCCTGCCTTTGCATTCAGACTTCATTAAAAGACTAGTCAGTACCTTCCATTGTAATCGGATGTGGGGGACCATAAATGAAAGTTGGTGACATGAGACATTCCTGAAACTAATTCCCAGCCAGGGACTTCAGCTTTGTTGTTTTCCACCAGTAAACCAAGAACCGCCTTATTGAAGGTTGCTGTCTTCATCAGCATTGTGGCTCTCATTAAGAATTATGTGTGAATACATTAGTTAATTTGTATGGGAAGTGCTATCCTTGGGTGAAAGCCCTCACAAAATGTTTAGTTCACTTAAGTTTGTTTCAAAAAATATATATTGGTTTCCCTCTGTGTTCTAGGCATTGTGTGAAGTCATGGACAATAGAAAAATTAAAAGTAAGTTAGTTTGTGTGTTAAAAATAATATCATAGTTCTGGTGTTGGTACAAAGTTAAACGTAATTCTGATTTTATCTGTGGTTGCAGATGATGAATAACAATGTCAAAAAGAGTGCATCTGGTGTTTCCATCGGTTTTAATAATAAAATTGGGTTAACTTCCTGTCTGATTCAATATTGCAGAAAACAGTAATCAAGATGGCCCAAATGTATCATTTGATTCAAGAAGTCAATCTCTATTTGCCATAAAATATAGGGCTGTCAGGTTTTTTTTAGAATGTTTGTAGTGTGAAATATGAGCAAATAATAATCCTAAATAATATCTTGGCAGTAATTTCAAAGTGGGATTTTAGGGCTTAACAGCAAAATTTTAGACTAAAGTGAAGTAAAAGTTTTCAGTGATCTTTTCTTGACTAGTGGTTATATCCTTTATAATAGGAAGAAAAGTCTTAGGAAAGATGTGGCTTGTCAATTTTGTTCACCCAAATACCTTTCTGTACAGTTTACACAATCTTACATTTATTTGTTTAAATTGGGAGCGTGAATTATTAATTTGACAATTGATGCTGGATTATGTTGTATGAAATTAGCCATTTCTATAGTAAGCTCTATCAGGAGGAATTAGCTATATATAGACTCCTTTGTTTTTCTGATCAATCCATGTACTTCTATCTAACAATGTAATAATTAAATCAGAGATCTAGCAATCCTAATACCATGGCACCAGTGATGATCAAAGAAAAGCAAGAGTATATTGGGAGAGTTGGGAAGTAAAAACAGGATGGAACTGGCACATTCATGCTGTGCATTAAAGCTATGCTGCAGACAACATTACTCAGAGTCTTTTCAGGAAATGAGATGGTTCTCAGGGTGCTAATCACTAAAATAGCACATTGTGGAAAATTATTATTTTGCCATCTCCTTCTATAGATGAATAAAACCACAAGAACATAGACAAAGACTTAGTCCACATTCTGCCTTTATTCCCTTCTAATTACACAGAAAATTGTTAATTCCACTACAATAGAAACGTCAAGATTCCCAAGAAGAAAAGTTGAAAGGACACTAAATCATAGAGTTTTTATTTTCACCTCAAAAACACATGCCAATAGACTCATTTCATTTTATTATGTTTCTTGGAGAACTAGGCTGTTCACCAGAAGAGTAGAACGCGGAATCCTATTACAGCCATAGAAGTGAAACATAATCTACTTCATGGAGAGAATCAAAATAAACTAAATTTATAATATCCTTCCATGGAGCTTTAGACTCCAAACCATTCTTGTGATGAACTGCTTCAGAACCTGTGTCTCCCTGCTGCCCCACAGCTCAGGTGTTTGCATGTAGAGTTGAAATTCCTGAAAGAATATATTCCTGTTGATTGAGTATCTTAATAATAAAAACCTAGATGGTCCTCATGACGTGACTCTGTGACGCCCTCACTCTGTCACAAGATGGCTGCACACAGTGGAGGCAGGGTTCCCGTGGCCCTGTGTGTACACATTGCGGGGGCAATCTGTTGAGGAGCCCCGGATGTGTGGGCAGGGCCTACCTCTTTACGGTAATTGATCTCAGGGCTCCCACACTATGAGAGGGCACAGGACCTCACCCCCTCCACCCCCCCCCCCGGTGCACGAATTTTGTGCACTGGGCCTCTAATAAGTACATAAAACTAAAAGGGAGTCATCTCCTTCTTTTATCCACATCTGAGGCCTGTGAGGATGGTTAATTTTTTCATTTGTTAAGTGGAATTTATATATTGATGGCTTGAAACAATATCCGTTTCTGACCAGAAAGCTAAGTGCTTAGGGAGTTCAAGGGTTATGCCACTGAGGTTAGTTTGGTTGCAATTCGTACTGGATAGGCAGTCAGATGTCTCCTTCGTCCTTTCAGGAAAATTGCATGAACGGAGTGGTTGGGGCTGTGATGATGAGAGTTTGTTATCTTGATTAGGCTGGATGGAAAAACTTGAATTTGTCTGACCTCATTTTTCAGGCAGCATTCGCCCGAGGGTTGGGCTTTTGTCCATGCAGGGTTTCTGCCTGACCCCAATTCCTGACTTTTTTGACTCAGGCTTTGGGCTGCTGTGTTCTACCTCCAGCAGAAAAAATGCTGGAGGAAAGGGAGGGGGAGGAATAATTGATGGGAGACTGACAGACAACACAGGAATAAGAATAACAGGAAAGAAATAACAGTACAAGGCAGAAAACATAATCAGGGGAGATGAATGTGGAAATTTCTGTTGACTTGAACATATAATAAGGAGACTTGAAAGCTCTGTGAAAAGCAAGTAACTTGCTATTATATTTGTTTACTGTACCCAGGATAATATCTGTTTGTGGTTGAATCATGATTTTTTTCCCTCCTGTCTGAAAAACTTTATATTAAGCCTCTGCTTTCTTCTACTTTACCCATAGACATGTTTGTTTTATAAAAAAAATGTTTTTACGGGTATACATGGACACAAAAGCATATAGTATAAGAATGGTAGCATCATAACAGTATATAGAGTGTTATTTTATAACTTATGGAAGCCTCATCTCCTCCAGCGATTTTATACCCAAAAAAGTCAAAACCTTCACCATTCCATGACCCTAAAGAGAGGGCTTAGTCCAAATTATATAGAATTTAAAGTGTATAAAAGTTCTTTATTTAATTGCTAAATATTAGGAGTCTTAAAAGACAAAAGAGGTGGTATTTTACAAAGAAATGTTATTAGGAGATATGAAAGGGAATGCTAATTAAGAGGTAGCATTAAAATAGAAATGAGAAATTAATGAAATGAAGAAAACTAGGTTACAACAAGTTTTTAAATGAGTAGGACCTAACTCACTAAATTTAACTCTGTTTCAATCCTAATATTTAACTGGTAGTCATAGAAGGAAAAACAGTAAAAGACAATGAATATGAATTTAATTCAATATCTAAAGAGTCCTCTGTAGTGTTTGAGATTTGGATTCACCCAGCTGTGGTGGGAAGGGCACAACAGGGAGTGAATGGCTGCAGAGGCTCTGAAGTCAAAGAACAGGCGTAAAATGTGTCATGTTTATCTTACGCCTCAAACGTATATTCTCTCCAAAAAAGTGTATCACTTCAGCAAAACCAAATTGTTCTAGCCATTGCTTTCTTTCACTGACCTAGATTTCCTGATGGGTTTGGGGCTGAAACTCCTTGATAGGTGTAACAGTCAGTGAGAGTAAACACTGGAGGCTCGATCAGAGCACTCTTTTAGCGTCTCAGTGTTATTACCGTTCTAGCAAATAAGTAAAAGGACCTTCATTTAATCAACAAAACAGCTACTCAGTCTCCCTTGGTACTGAACATACAGAGAAGTAGGTCATTTCATTAATGGTTTTTGATATTGATATAGAGTGAACTCACATCTATAAGCAAAGTTTAGGGAGGACTTTTTATCTCCCCGTTTGAGCAGTTTTATGTCTAATAAGTCGTGTGATCCTCAGAAGCCCCATGAAAGGGATGCAGTTATCATCCCCATTGGACAAATGAAGAAACTGAGGCTCAGAGAGAGTTAATCATTTGATCAAATCCACTCAACCCAGGATTAAATTCAAGTCTTTCTTACGTAAGAAACCCAGGCTTCTGACTATTGCATTATAATATGGCAAAGTTTTCTTACTTGGTATTTGCTCACCTACTTGCAACTTCCAAACACACAAACACGATTATTTTATGTTGTATCCATCTCCCTAGCAGTTAGAAAACAGAGCTGGAAAAAACTTTTAAATGTGTGAGTTCATAATTAATGAAGCTCCTGAAAATCTATCTCTCCTATCCACAAGGTCATACCTTTCCAAACAAGAAATTTAAATAACTTTTTCTAATCACTACCAATATTAATTCAGCTTCCTTATGAGTTATTTTAATTGATTGGCTGACCAACTGATTTAGCGGTTCATATCCACAATAGAGCAAGGATATGAAATAACTCAGGAACTTGAAGTTGTTTTCAAAATGTCTCCAAACATTATTCTCACCAAAATTCTAATATTGTTATTGTATGTGTTAAAAGGGATAGCTTTAAACAGTGAAGGGATCTTAAGAAGAAAGATTGTCATCTGGAATGCTATTGTTGTATTACAAAGGTCAAAATTCTTGCTTCATTTTTCTCTCTATTTACCATCTTCTTTTGTTCTCAGTAAAAATTAGTCTTGTTGTTCTTCGTTACGCACTCACTTCTTAACTCCCTAAAAGCCTTAATATACACAATGACATGCTAATTTTAGTTTATGCATATCAATTGTGCTAACCCTTACAAACTCATTAAATAACCCATAGGCACTAGAAGAAAGGCTATGGAATTATATATCATGGGCCCATATTGGTATCAAATGAACTTGCACTTCCAAGTGAGGTCTGAGGACTCAGTCTCCTGATGGACTGAGAACCACATTTTGAGAATTGCTACTTGACAACCAATTATTTCTCATCGACACATCCAACAGTCTTTTCTTGGTCTGCATTTTTCTTAACCTTCAGCAGCGTCTGACAATGTTGGCAAACCTCTTCTGACAATTATACTCCTGACTTCCATATAACCACATATCTTGATTCTCCTCTGACCCTTCTACTTCTGTAGATAGTCATGCCAAAATCAAGGCCAACTAATAAGAAAGGTTTTCAGTCTTTTTGCCTTTTGAGCTGAAATGAGGGGAGTGTAATGTCTGGCTTTGTGGTATCCTGTGCTGCTGTTTGAGCAGGCCAAGAAGTAGCATCCCGCTTCTCCCTGCCTGGAAAGACAGAGAAAGCAGACCTGTAGGAATAAAAGTGTCAGCTTCATTGCTGAGAAAGCTGCTGGAGATGTGACTTAGGAGCATTACAAATAACTCCCAGGATTGCCTCTCCTTTAGCAGATGTACCCACCAATCACAGGAACACTGGTCAACTGTGAGCTTCCATGCAAGACAGAGCCTTTACAGCTCACTCTCCTCCTGCAAAGATAGATTATATACTTTTCCCAGGCAGCCAAACCCTGAAAGGAAGCACAGAGTTACTCCTGCCCTAGTTTGTCATTCCAAAAGCACCAGTTATACTAGTCACTTCTCCAATCCTGGGGAGATTGTGAAGGGGAAGAATCCAGGAATATTGGAGCTGCCACCACACAGAACAAATAGTTTTCTCCTAACATCATGGAAAGAGGAAAGCCATAGGTATAGGATCATGATAGCATCACATTAGAATAAATAATTATTTGTATAAAGTATATATTTAATATATATGTGTACATGTGTGTGTACACATTATATTACCTATGTATTAGAAAATAGCTAACACTATAACTTCCAAATGTTATCTCAGGGTGATGGGATAAACTATTATGAATAATATTTATTTCTTTTTTCTAAATATTTTATCATAAGCATATTTAATTTTTAGAAAAATTAATCTTTAAACTCTCAAATTAGTTATAACATACAGACACTAATACTGATTAAATTTGAGTTCAGTTTACAATCAATATAGCACACTACTGCCCAGATTTTGCTCAGTGATTAGAGCACTGGAACATCCACTTGAAGGGTCTCTGGTTTGATTCTCCATCAAGTACAAGTACCTGGGTTGCAGATTCGATCCCCAGCCCCCTCAGCCCCGATCAGGGGATCTGTGAGAGGCAACCAATCGAGGTGTCTCTCACATTGATGTTTCTCCCTCTCCCCATTCCCTCCCTCTACATTCTCTTAAAAAAAAAGTAATGGAAAAAGTTTCCTCAAATAAGGATTAAATCAACAATATAGTATGCCATATAGAAAACTAATATTGCTTTCACCAATTAGAAGCAGATTTCAAAAACCTAAGATAAAATAAATGGATTTTTCCCTCTCCTGAATGATATAATAAAGTATCAGAAACATATTATAAATCAAACACTATGTTAAATCAATGTGTGTGTGTGTGTGTGTGTGTGTGTGTGTGTGTGTGTGTGTTAATGGTTAGACCTTTCAGGCAAAACATTTAATTATCTCCTCGAGAGCAGAACCTTGCTTTTTCTATGCCTATCATGGAACTCACTCATACTCTCCCACTTAGCAACTACACAGGGCTGATTATGATGGTTCATGCCTTCCTTCATTTCACAGAGATGTATTAAATATCTACTACATGCCAGGTACTGTTCCAGGCCCAGGGTCTACAGACCAACAAAGTCCCACATCAATTGGGCCACATTTTAGTAAAGGGCGATATATAGCAAACAAATCAACAATAAACTGTGATACATTAACAAATGTTGTAAGGAAAGTAAGGATATATTAAGAGTAAGAGAAAATAACTACATAAAAATGTGTTGCGTGGCCAGTGTGCTCAGTGGATAGAGTATTGTCCTGTGCACTGGGAGGTCATAGTTCAGTTCCCAGTCAGGGCACATGCCTAGGTTCCAGGCTCGATCTCCATTCTGGGGCATGCAGGAGGCAGCCGATCCATGTTTCTTTCATTGATGTTTCTCTTTCTCGCTCCATTCCCCTCCCTTTAAAAATCAATAAAAATATATTTTTAAAATAAAGTGTTTAGAGAGAAATACAAGGGAAAGTCAATTACATAATTTGTATCCTTGAAGATGAACCCAAAATAGTTAGAAAAAAAATGATTCAAATGTATAATAGGAAAAAATATTTCTTAAATAAAGAGTCTGGAATCTGGCCCTAACGGCACTGCGTGGCTCCCAGCAGTGGGGAAAGGATGGCTCTGAAGCGGATCAAGAAGGAAATGAGTGACCTGCAGAGGGATCCCCCTGCCCAGTGGTCCGCAAGTCCTGTGGGAAGTGATCGGTTCTGCTGTCAGGCCTCCATCACCAGCCTGAATGACAGTCCTAGCCCAGGAGGCATTTTCTTCCGGAACATCCACTTTCCCACAGATCACCCGTTCAAACCCCCAAAGGTTGCTTTCACGACCAAAATGTACCACCCCAACATCCACAGCAACGGCAGCATCTGAATCGACCTCCTGCAGTCCCACTGGTCTCCATCACCGAGGGGTCTGAAGTGCTCTCGCCCATCTGTTCCCTGCTCTGGAGCCAACTCTGACCACCCTCTGGTGCCAGAGGTGACTCACACCTACAGGGCCAACCAGGAGAAGTACAACAAACTGGCCAGGGGTGGACACAGAAATATGCAATGTGAGAGCCTTGGAGGTTGCACAGAGGACAGTGCTCAAGAGGAGCTGAGCCCCTGGCTGAGCCTCCCACGGGGCACATCTCTTCCACTAGCGAATGAGGGCCCCACCCTCTCCAGCCACAGCATGTTGCTGCCGCTCAGTCCGCGTGGCTTTGACGCCGTCCCATCCTGATGCCAGAGTAGTTGTCACCGTTAAGATCTGCAGCCTCCCCTCTACACTGCAATCAGCCCCTCCACCCGACTCGCTGCTGGACTTCTGGGGGACAGCGTGCCGTCACCTCCCCTACCCTGCCTCACTCATGGTGGCAGCACACAGCCTGGCCCTAACCTTCTGGGACTCAGTGCCAACCTGGGTGTCTAGGGCAGAGCGGGCAGACGTTTCTCACATCCTGTCTGCCATAAACCATATCCCACGGTGTCTCAGCTCATCCCAGGAGGCTCCAGGGAATTGGGAAGTGTCCCCACACTGAGAAGCAGCGAACGATGTTGGGATAGAAAGCATACAGCACCCAGGAGATGACCGTCTTTTCAGAAGCAAAACCTGGAGAGATGGGGCTTTTGCCTTTCCATGGGAAGAGGTTTTTCACCACCTCCCCCCCTCCACGGAGCCTACACTAAGTCCAGAGCACAGGAGCAGGCAGAGACTTTTAAATGAAAATAAAATATAATTCATGCATAACCCAAAAAAAAGAGAGAGAGAATCTGGAATCTGTAGACTTTAAGGCCACGCCACGTTGCATGAACTATCAACCCAAAGAAATATCCAAGTGAAGTTTAACTTTAATGATAAACATTCCAATGAGATCACAGGCAAAAAAGTTATCTTCAAGAAAGACTAGCCTCAGGCTAGAGTATTTTTCATAGCAACTTTCAATGTCACAAGGCATCGGAATAAGAGCAGAATTCAAAGGTGAAAAATAACAAATAACGATTGAATCAAGAATTCAATATCCAGCCAAGATGTTATTTATTGTCAAAGGCACCATAAATGCATTCTCAAACATACAACACCTCAGAAAATATAGCACTCCTGAGCCCTACTTTTTTAAAAAAAAATTATAATGAAATTCAGCTAAATAAGAGATGTATCAAAATAAAGGATTCGGAAATGATGACATCCTTCAAAAGAAGAAAGAAAGAAAAGAGCTGATCATGAGCAGTGGATCCATTTGAACATATACTGTGTAACTAACACCAAACTTTATAAATTATAATAAAAGACATCATTCATCAGTATAAATAATGCTAACACAACCCCAATGTCTTAGTGACTTAATTTAAGAAAAATTAACTTTTAACTCATGTCACTGTTTAATGAGAGGGTGGGCGGGGTCTCTCCTTTATGCAGTCATGCAGGATCTCGGGCTCTCTCATTTTTAATAGAGTCATGGGATCAGCCGGGAACCATCCAGCCTGCAGACAGAGGAAAGAGAAAGAGTAGAAAAGGCACCTTATTTAACTGCCTCAACTGAAAATGTCATCTTACTTTTACTTGCATTCATTGATGAGAAATATTAGATGGTTCCACCTAGATATGAACAGGCTGAGTTTCCAGGAGGAGACAATATTTTGGTAAGTGGTCTCAGAATATAATGTTAATGTAAAACAGACAATAGAGAAAATAATATAATCATTAAAACTGGGAAGTGATGATGAGGCTGAGTGGGAAGAGATGTATATTTTCTCATTTTTTCATAGTAGGTAGGAAGTTAAAAACTTTCTAAAGTTTATAAATTAAGAAATAACCATTTTTAAATATTAACATAATATTTAATGTTATAAATATAGACACTGGAAGAAAACATTTAGAACAACAACAAGGACAAAAGACCATACAGCAAAAGATAGAAAACTAAAAAAGGAAAAACACAAATAAAATAAGATAACATAAAATAATTAATACAATTTATATCACTTAATGTAATACATTATATTACTTAAGGTAATAAAAGTAAATGGGATAAGCTAATTTATTAAAAATAAGGAAGGCTGGTCAGTGTGGCACAGTGGATGAGAGTTGACCCAAGTGGTCACTGGTTCAGTTCCCGGTCAGGGCACATACCTGGGTTCAATTCTGAATAGAGGGTGTGCAGAAGGCAGAAAAAGTGAGAGCTGTTTCTATCTCACTCTCTCTTTTTCTTCCTTTCTGTAAAAATCAATAAAAGCATATTTTTTAAAAAGCAAGGAATTATTAGATAAGAATGAAAACATGATATTTGACAATAGTATATATATTATAAATATAGAACTATATCCCAGATATGTTAATAAGGGGGGAAAGCAGGAAGTGGAACAATTTGTAAGGTTTGATCCCGTTGTATTTAACAGTAATATATATGATGTATAATATTCACGTATTATTTGTATATAACATATACACAGACAACATTTGGAAACCTCCACAAGAAATAGCTGTGCTATTTTTGGGGATTGGAATGAAGGGTTAGAAGAGGACAAGTATACTTTCACTTTTTAACTATATCTTCCTATGCCTTAAATTTTTTGAAATAAGTATTAAGTTTCTATTACAAAAATTTAAACCAAGTTAACTGAAGTGTAATTCAAAGTGCTATTAGAGAACTGAAAGATGTGAGCACAGGAGGGGCCAGGAGGCCATGGAAGGCTGACAGAGTGGTCTTTGAGCTGAGTCTCCAAGGAGGAGGGTGCCTAGCCTTGACCTCCAGGTGCACTGACACCATGTGAAAAGGGCGTGGCATGTTGAATGCACCTTAGGAGCAGCCCAAGTACAATGTGCATGGTGGAAGGGCTGGGAAGTAAGACTGGAAGGAACCTCAGAGTTAGAATCTTTCATTAGAAAATGATATTTCCTCCAAGTATTTGAAGCAGAAAAGTGACTTGACTGGGCTAGCATTTTGCACAGATTACGATGGTGTCCATTCAGTGAATGAGTTAAAGGGCACCGTCCAGATAAATGTGGTGGTGCCCTGAGATGGTGGAAATAGAGATGAAGAGAAGATGGATTCACATTCAAGAAATATTTAGGCAGAACTTGATAATTAATGGGATGTCATGATGGTGGGGTGACACAGAAGGAAAAGACAGTCAAGTTGGCAGGACTTCCAAATATGGTACTTCAGGGGCAAAGTGGGGGGATATGGAGGATATCTGTAATACTGCCAATAGTAAAAATCATAGTGAAATAAAATATGGAAATTATAAGTAAATTTGTGGATAAGGAGAGGGAAAATGTAAGCTCAGTTTGGGTAATACTGGGTTCGCAGTATGGAACATTCAAGTAAAGGGAAGCGGGTATAAGACTATGGAAAAGGTGGGGATATGAAATAAGGAATTAAAAATCACTAGTTTGTAAGTAATAGCAGAGGACAATACAGAGAATAAGAAGGGACTGAATGATGGTATAAACGTCTCCCACGAATCAGGGTTTTCTACAAGGTTCAAAGACATAAACAGAGAAATTTTTGCTTTTATCACTGAAGTTCACTTGCCAATCCAACTGCTTACCAAGAATGGAGTCGGAGATTCCAGGTAGCAAAGAGGACACAGTACGGTTAGCGAGAAGTGGGTGGAATCCTCCCGTCAGGCTTTGGTCCTGAAGGAACCTGCGTTATTTTTTGTCTGTTGGGAAGTGAGGCTGGACTTCTCTCAGGTCATCTCTTTAGGAAGAGAGATGGCTATTTGGCGTTCCTCCCCAAAACTGGGCCCCTGGATGTGGCCTGACTCTTCCTCAGGATATCCAGGCTGTCTAATAACATCAAGATGGAGCTAACATTCAGAAACCTGCCCCACCCCCAGGCAAAAATAATTCAGCCTTCATTTCAAAACAAGTAGCTGAAAGCCAACCACATATTTAGATTTTAAACATGCTGGCACCTAAATTCAAATGCTACATCTTCACCAGTTGCATCAAATTGATTTATAGCTAAGACTCACAGGTTTCACCTACTTTAGTGGACAATCTGGTGACCAAGAAAGTATTATTGCAAAGTGGCACTTCCCTTGTCGTGGGGAGCAGTAAGGAGGGAAATGACCAAGGCCTCAGGTAAAAGGAACTGATTCAGGAACCGCATAACAAGGCAGAGGCCCAAACAATTTAAATAGAGATGGAGTTTTAAATCTTTATTATGCTGTTTAATTTTTTTTCCTGTATGCTCATATATTTGTAATATCAATAAAAGCACTCAATTGTTCTTGTATAATAACTACATTATTTACTACTGTCAAGTGGCTTGGCATTTGCCTTGAGAAAGAGAATTTTAATATCTTTGAAATTAGAAATTGTCATCACTGTGTGTTAAGTGATAGAAATAACCAAATGTGTTGACTATTCAGACTACGTATCTTTCACTCTGTTGTTTGGTTACTTTAAAGAGGTAACACTATTGATATTGCCATGGAACTTTATATTCTATCTCAGTTGTTACAACTTCACATCATAGGATGAGGAGAAGCTGTGAATTTCTAGTGTCTAGCCAGAGCATATATCCTCTGACTACAGCAAATTGTATACTTTTATTTTCTCTGAAATAAAATTATCTTTGTCTAGAGTCCTTTCTCTCTCTCTTTTTTAATAGCACTCATGTAAAATGTCTGGCACTTTATTAGGCCCTCGAACATATATTTTTCTGTCTGTATTATATTTTACCATCACTATTTTATGGGAACAATCAGAAATACCTGCACTGTGGAGTCAACCCAGCTTTTCAGAGGCAAACAGGGAATTGAGGCAAATTATTCAAATGTTTTGATGCAATAAACCAGACGACCGTGGTTTAAACTGCTTCACCTTACTTATTCACTTTAGTTAGGCAATCTAAATTTCCGTTTCAAATGAACAGCTTTTATTTTTTCAAACAGTTTCCTTTCTTTTCCTTTGTAAATTCTAATTTTGAGTTCCCGTTTCACTTCCATTTACCGTGCACTCTGAGAAACTTAGACTTGAATGTTGTTTCCACAGTAACAAGCCTCCGGCTGATCATGGCCCTGGGAATTGAGTTCTCAAGTGTGTACACAAGCCCTTGACTCTCAGTACCCAGCACAGACCATCAGCTCCAAATTTTGCCCGTGGGGATCAGGGACAATCCCTGCCTGCTCACCTGCCTGGCAAACACTGCTGGGGAGCCAGAAGTCCATGGTTTCTCAGCAGGGTCTGTGTGAACTGAGGAACCCATCTTTGCCTTGCACAAGAAGGAGAGTAAACCATCTCAAGTACAATGTCCCACATCTATTGCAGCTTCTGCAACCTTGCGGAGCTGAAAGTCAGCTGTTGGATGAAAGGAGCTTCTCTTTCTTGGAGGTACCAGGTGGATTGAATTTTTCTAATATCTTAGGTTTTCCAGGTGGATACATTAAGCATGCTTAAAAGCTTAGTGTTTTTCTCCCACTGCATTTCCAAATCCTATTTATCCTTCAGGGTTGAGCTCATCTTATTTTCTGTATTAAATTTTGTTGTCATTGGGAACACCTTTAGACTATAGAAAAGTACAAAAATATAGATAATAATATAGCAAACAATTGTGTACTATTGAATATATACTAGAGGCCTGGTACATGAAATTCATGCATGGGGAAGGTATGTCCTCCAGCCCAGCCTGCACCCTCTCCAATCTGGGACCCTTTGAGGAATGTCCAACTGCCCTCTCACAATCCAGGACTGCTGGCTCCCAGCTGCTCCCCTGCCTACCTGCCTGATTGCCCCTAACCACTTCTGCCTGCCAGCCTGATCACCCCCTTACTGCTCCCGTGCCAGCCTGATCAATGCCTAACTGCTCCCCTACTGGCCCAAATGCCCCTAACTACCCTCCCCTGCAGGCCTGGTCCCCTCCCCCCCTCAACTGCCCTTCCCTGCAGGCCTGATCACCTTCAATTGCCCTCCCTTTTAGGCCTGATACTTCCCTCACTACCCTCCCCTGCTGGCCTGATCACCCACAACTGCCCTCCCCTGCCAGCCATCTTGTGGTGGCATCTTGTGTCCACATGGGGGCAGCCATCTTGTGTGTTGGAGTGATGGTCAATTTGCATATTACATCTTTATTATATAGGATTTTCAAATTTATTTCAGAAAGGAATGGAGAGGGAGAGAGAGATGGAAACATAAATGATGAGAGAATCATTGATCAGCTGCCTCCTACATGCCCCAGACTGGGGATTGAGCCCACAACCTGGGCATGTGCCCTTGACCGGAATCAAACCCAGGTCTCTTTTCTGTAGGCCATTGCTCTTTCCACTGAGCCAAAGTGGCTCAGGCTATTAGATAGTTTTTATTTAATAAAATGTATTACTAATAGTGTTGCTTTTGAAGTAGTTTTTCTACCTATTCCCAACAGATTTCCCCTCTCTCCAGAAGCAAAGTATATCTCTTAGTTTGGCTGTTAGGTGGAGTTTTGAATGGTGTACCCTTTTCTGGAATGCAGATTTTTCCAAGAAGTCCAGTTTCAGCTCTAACATGACCAAACCCTGTAACCCCCTCACTATGAAAGCATGAGAAGATCATATGGTACAGGGCACTCCGGAGCATCAGTAGGGCCCATCATGTCCACTATGACCACTAGCCCTCTGTTGACCTCCCCAACTCCCTCTGGTTCTTGTAGCATTGAGCATTTGGTCATGTTTCCAATCACTTATTTTGTACCAACTTTATGGATAGAAAATGTATTATTTCCTAAGAAGACAATAAAATCTTGAAGCAGTATCATTCTCCTTTTAGATTTAACTGGGAGAAAGTCCTTGTACTCGAGTAGTTTATACTTGTAAGCCAATCTCCCCCTCAGAGAAGTATACCACATAGAAGTGTTCCTAATTTTATAGACTAAATGATGTTGCAGTCATCCAACAGTTATTGATAACCTATTATTATCCAGTTTATGAATTAAACACTATAAATATATAATAAATGCATAAAGGTTTGTAACTGCATTATTAAAATCAAAAATAAGCAAGGAGCTATTATAACTGATAACACAAAAATATCAAGAATCAATAAGAGACTACTAGGAACAATTATATGTCAACAAATTGGACAGCCTATGTATTAGTAAAGGGTAAATTCCTAGGAACATACAATTTACCAAAATGAATTATGAAGAAATAGAAAATCTGACCAGATTGTTTAGTAGTAAGGAGTTTAAATTAATAATAAAAAACTTTCTAATTAGCAAAGTTCAGGACCAGATGACTCCCTTGGTGAATTCTACAAAACATTCAAAAACAGAGCTACTACCAATCTTTTTCAAAGTCTTACAAAAAAAAAACACAGAAGAGTAGGGAACTTTTCTAAACTCACTTTATGAAGCCAACATTACCCTGACATGAAAACCAGACAAGGATATCACCAGAAAAGTAAATTATAGGTCACTGAAATGGTGAACATAGATGCAAAAATCTTCAACAAAATATTAGCAAACTAAATTCAACAATACATTAAAAGGATGTTACACCATCCCTGGTTAGTTGTTCAGTAGGTTGGAGCATTGCCCCATACACCAAAAGGTTGCAGGTTCAGTTCATAGTCAGGGCACATACCTAGGTTGCGGGTTCAATCCTAGATTAGGAAGTTTACAGGAGGCAACCAAATGATCTCTCTCTCTCTCTCTCTCTCTCTCTCTCTCTCTCTCTCTCTCTCTCTCTCTCTCTCTTCCTCTCCCCTTTCCTCTCTCTCTAAAATACAATAAAAATATATCTTCAGCTGAGGATAATAAAAGATATACCATGATCAAGTGAGATTTATTACAGAGTTGCAAAGATGATTCAACATCTGCAAATCAGTTAATGTTATATACCACATTGACAAAATTAAGGTTAAAATCATATGTCATATCAATAAATGCAGAAAAAGCGTTTGACAAAATTCAAAATCTATTTATGAAAAACTCAACAAATAGAATTTAGAGGGAACATACCTCAGCATAATGGAAGTCATATATTACAAGTCCACAGCTAAATTATATTCAATTTGAGGCCCAGTGTATGAAGTTCATGAGGTCCCAAGGCCTGGCTGGCGATCAGACCTGATCAGGTTTCCCTCCTCTCTTCTTCTCCACTCCCCCCCCTCCTTCCTTGGCCACCCACATGCCACCACACAGTTGCCAGCCTCCCAGCCTTACCACCTCCCCCCTCCCTGCTCCTCCCTTCCTCACTGCCACCGTGTGGTTCCCCCCCTTCCCCCCTTCTCCTTCCTGCATTTGCTGCCATCCACCCCCAGTTCCCTGTCCCAGCCCAGGCCCAGCCCCGATCAGGCCTGGGGGAGGGGCCAACCATCACCAAGGCAGGTGGGTAGCAGGCCAATTGAGGCCTGCTGGTTGGGGGGAAGAACAGTGGAGGAAACCAGGAGTTGGCCACCAGCCCAAGGAGGGACCCAGCCCCCCTAGGAAAGGGACTAAGTCTGCTTTCACCCACCCCTTGCTCCCCATCCCAGCCCTGGGGCCCAACCACAGGGGGACCAGGAAGTTGGCCAGTAGGCCCCATTGGCATTTGGGGCCTACAGGCTGGGGACAGCTGTGTTGAGCATCTGCCCCCTGCTGTCAATTGCTTCAATCACTCTGGTTGTTCCATCATAACAGTTGCTTAGGCTTTTATATATATATATACTAGAGGCCCAGTGCACGAAAATTCGTGCACTCAGTGGCGGGGTAAAGGGGTGTCCCTTAGCCCAGCCTGTGCCCTCTTGCAGTCTGGGATGCCTAGGGGGATATCCAACTGACAGCTTAGGCCCACTTTCTGGAGGAGTGGGCCTAAGCCATTAGTCAGACATCCTTAGTGCTGCTGCAGAGACGGGAAAGGCTCCCGCCACTGCTGCTACACTGGCCAGCCATGAGCCAGCATCTGGCTGAGTGGCGCTGTTCCCCCTGTGGAAGCACACTGACCACCAGAGTGCAGCTTCTACATTTAGCATCTGCCCCCTGGTGGTCAGTGCACATCATAGCCACAGGTTATTCCAGTTATTTTGCTGTTAGGGTCAATTTACATATTACCCTTTTATTATATAGGATAGATGATGAAAAGCTGAGAAAGCTCTTCTAAGATCAGGAACAAGATGAGGATGCTCACTCTCATTACCTTTATTCAACGTGATAATGGAAGTCCTAGCCAGATCAATTAGGCAAGAAAAAAAAAAGCATCTAAATTGGCTAAAAAGTAAAACAGTCACTATTTGCAGATTACATGATACTAATAGATCAAAAACCCTAAAGATTCTATCAAAAAAAACTGTTAAAATTAATAAATTATTTCAATAATATTGTAGGTTTACAAAATCAATACAAAAAAATCCTGTTGCATTTTATACACTAATAATGAACTGTAAGAAAGTGAAATTAAGAAAAATTTCCATTTATAATTTCATTTAAAAAAATAAAATACCAAAGAATAAATTTAACCAAAGAAGTGACCGACATAAATGCTGAAAACTATAAGACATTTAAGAAGTAAAGACATTTAAGAAGATGCACACAAAAAAATGGAAAGATATTTTGTGCTCATGTGCTGGAAAAATTAACATTGTTAAAATCTCCGTACTACCTAAAGCAATCTACAGATTCAATGAACTTTTTATCAAACTTACAATGTCATTTTTCACAGAAATAGAATAAAAAAGTCCAAAAAGTTATTAGAAGCCACAAAGGACACTAATCACTCCCTAATTTCATATTATATTACAAAGCTATAGTAATTAAAACAGCATGGTTTTGGCATAAAAACAGACACATAGCTCAATGGAAAAGAATGGAGAGTTCAGAAATAAACCCACAGATAATTTATGGCAAAGGAGCCAAGAATATACAATGGGGAAAGGACAGTCTCTTCAATAAATAGTCTTGGAAAACTGGACAGCCACATACAAAAACATGAATTGGGACCATTATCTTATACCATATTAAAAGTTAACTGAAAAAATAGGTTAAAGACTAGAATATAACACCTGAAGCATAAAACTCTTAGAAGAAAACATGTGGTAAACTCCTTGACATAGGCCTTGGCAATTATATTTTTAATTTGACAGCAAAAGTTAAAGCAAAACAAAAGTAAAACTAAACAAGTGGGACTACATCAAACTGAAAATACTCTACATAGCAAAGCAAGCAATTAACAAAATAAAAAGGCAACCTACTGAATGGGAGAAAATATTTGCAAATTATATATCTGATAAGAGGTTAATATCCAAAATTCAACGAACTCATACAACTCAGTAACCAAAATAAAAATCCAATTTAAAAATGAGCAGAAGATATAAATAGACATTTTTCTAAAGATGGACAGCAAGTACATGAAAAGATGATCAACATTATTAATCATAAGGGAAATTCAAATCAAAATCACAATGGGATATCACCTAACACATGTTAGAATGGTTATTATATATATTTAAAAAAAGGACAAGAAATAACAAGTGTTGGTGAAGATGTGGAGAAAAGGAAACTCTTGAGCATTCTTGGTAGGAAAGTAAGTTGGGGTAGCCACCATGGAAAACAGTATGGAGATTCCTCAAAAATTTAAAAATAGAACCAGCATATGATCCAACAATTCTACCTCTGGGTATTTATCTGAAGAAAATGAAAAAACTAAATTAGAAAGGTAGGTGCACCCCCATGTTCATTGCAGAATTGCTTACAACTGCCAAGATATGAAAACAACCTAAAAGTCCATCGATGGATTAATGTATAAAGAATTTGTGGTATCTATATCTATCTGTATCTATATTACATCTACATCTATATATAATAGAATAATATTCAGCCACAAAAAAATGAATGAAACCTTTGCCATTTTCTCCTCAAGGGCATTCATTATACTAGGTGAAATAAATCTAGACAGACAAAGACAAATACTAAATGATCTCTCTTTTATGTGAAGTATCAAAAATAAAGCTCATTGATACAGGCAAAATGGGGTAGAGGATGGAATAAACATGAAGGGGGTAAAAATAAAACCTTATCAAATATGTATGTACTAGAGGCCCAATGCATGAAATTCGTACAAGACTAGGCCTTCCTTTCCCCAGCTGCTGGCACTAGCTTCCCTGTGGCACCTAGGACTCAGGCTTCCCTCACAGCCCCGGCTTCGTCTGGTCTAATTAGCATATTATACTTTTATTCTTATAGACTAAATGTATAAAGATTTGGTTTCCCTATCTTATGTGATATCTCAAATGATTATGATGGGTTTTAAAAATAATAATTTATGGTTTAAGTGTATGAATGACACCCATGACTTAACTTACAGCTATATTATTAATTTTATAACTTGTTTATATTTTAGGAATTTTTAAATGTTAGTTATCTTTTTCCAAGACAACTTAAAAATTAAGAGTGTTTGTCCAAACAACTGAATAAGAATTGTTTACATTAGGCCAAATCATCAGTACCATTGGTTTCTTTACCAGTGTTTGTAAATGTGTTATTGCACCTCATTCTTTGCCTTGCATTGTCATCCAATCACTGTTAGTGTATAGAGAAACTGCCAAGTCTGGTGTTATGGGACCTATACAGCATCTTCTTGCCTGTGACTGTGTGTGAACACAAATTAAAGCTGTCCTTCAGCTTGGATTGCTGAAATACACTTGGCCCCATGCTCCATTCTGTAATCTGAAATTGAAATCAAGCTAACTAAACAAGCATACATTTTAGTGAAATTCTTTATGAATTGTGCATGCATATGCCTTATGGGTGTTAGTTAAATGGTGTCATTATTATTATTATTACATTATTATTAACTAGGCAGGGCACCATCTTTTTAACTGACACTATTTACAATTTCACATAAAATATCCCTATAATGTTATCTCCATTAAAAATGCAACAAAGCGTCATGAGGGTAAATTTATCAAAGTCACAGAAATTGTTCTGGTCAGTCGTCAGTCAAAAACTGAATATCCTGAACCAAACATTTAACTGTAATTTGAATTTCATTTTTTTCCTCAGACACTGCAAATGGATGTCAACAAGCTGAACGTAACCTTGCTCCGAATATTCCGCCAGGGAGTGGCAGCCGCTTTAGGACTCTTACCCCAGCAAGTGCACATCAATCGTCTCATTGTAAGATGCCTCTATTTCATGTTCCCAGGCTTTGATCTTTCTTGAAGGTCTCAATAATAAAAAAAAAACAGTAATTTAAAACACCTATGCTATAGTTCTATGGCCTCTGAGCCAAATCTAGCATACCAATGGTTTTGGTAAAGAAAGTTTTATTGCAATAAGCCACAGTCATTTGTTTACATATTGACTATGGCTGCTTTCATGTTACAGTGACAGCTGAGTCATTCTAAGATTGTTGGGCTAAATCAAAGGTTAAAATACTTGCTCTCTGGCCCTTTACAGAAAAAGTGTATCAACCCTCTCATTGTTCAAGGCTAGTACCCTGGTAGGCATGAATAGAAGGGCCCAACATACTGGTCTCACCAACCTCACATTATACCCAAAACATTCTTCCTAAAAGTTAAACCTTCTGCATCAGTTAAAGTATTGTCTCCATGCAGCTTCTATGAGAACTCCTTCAAGGACAGCAATAGGATGAAGGATACTGAATACACAGATAGAGGATTTTGGTTAAAAATAAAGAAAAACCAGTCCTTGAGGACAGCACTCCAAATGGAATGCAAGAATAGTTGGTTCTGGAAAGCATAGAGATAAATTGGATAGATATGTGGGGTGGGAGTGAGGCAAACCCAAAGGGTTTTATGAATAGAGCCCACTTTAGACCCACCTATCAATCAATTACCCACATCCTTCCTTCCCCGCTTTACTCAGTGTTTGGGAACCTTGATGTCATCCAACCACTTGTTCCCATCTACACCTGTAGGTGGGCATGAGCAAAGGAACAGAAAGGCAAATTCAAAGCGGATACTTTCTCTTTGTAAAAAGCTAATTACCTAAGGCTCCTGTGAAAAGGGACTTTGGAATCATCTTACAGTTTTACAATTGTTCTTAATTTCCACTGCAGTGGGAACTCAAACCAGGATCACACAGTCCCCCTGCCTTAAACTGATTCTCCTGCTGGAGCTCAGCTTTCTACAGAACCAACATCCTCATTTCCAGCTGTGGAGAAGAATTTGCCTTTCACGTTGCTTTAAGGATTTTGTTTCTTTTCATTGTGTTGTGTGTGTGGAGGAGTGAGTTGTTTCATTCCCCATAATGACTTTATTCTCTAAGTTCTAAGTCAACTATTTTCTGGGATCAAATAAGCTTAAAAACCAAAGTTTTTAGCTCGGTATCATAGAAGAGGAAATCAGTATTTCCTAGTGCCCTGAATGAGGGAAATGGATTTTATAGCCAACGTATCATTTAAATGAGAAGATGTCGAGATGCAGGTAGTTAGCTCTTTGCAGGGATAAAAGGGGTTTTGCCACACCTAGGCAGGAACACGCACATCCCTGGAGAATGTTAGTGGCATTCACACCTGTTTCTAGGAGTAGTTTTTATAATGGGTAGAGTTATGATGATACCCCAAGCAGCAGAGCATGATGATGAAGAGCATGTATTTTGGAGACATAACCGTACCCCATTTCCAGCTTGGCCATCTCTCAGCTGTATGACTGTAGGCAACCTACTTAAGTGCCTTCAACTGCAAAATGGAGAGAACTGTAACGCCTTTGTCCTGGAGGAGTTTTAAGCATTAAATGAAATAGCAGATTTAAGGTACATAAGAGTGTGTCAGGCAAAAAACAAGTGCTCTATTCTCACTACTGTTGTTATTAGGTCACAAGCTATTTAAATTATTATAGACACATTTGACATCAGTATTTATGCCATACTTAGTCATTGTCTGTTGTTTCCTGCAAACACAGAAATGTATATTGTTTTCTGGATTGCTAGTAGTATTTTATACCTGGCTGAACTTCTGGTAAATAGCATTAAAAGAAAATTTTCTAACGTGAAAGAACTCCATGTCAAAAAGAAAAGACTAGCAGTAATTCCTTCCATAAGTACATGATATATATAACTTTTAAAGAGATTCTAATAGATTTCCATGGTGTGTTTATTTTTTATGTGTCCCATCTGCCATTTATGGTAGAAAAACAAAAAACAAAACCCTTCTCTCTGCATTACAGTTAATAGGATAATACTAATAGGAAAGTATCCTGCATTTCTACCCAAGGGATAGACTTTAAAAGTGTGACGTCTGAGGTGAAGAACAGAATCGGGAAGCAACTTCAAAGCTCATGCAGTATCACCTTCCTTAGTGATCCCAGCCTTCCAGTAATACAAATTACCAGGAAAAAATGGAGTGGCAATGTCTAATAACTGTACTATTACATTAGGTTTTATTTAATTCATTTGATTTTATAATGCTTCTTTAAACACAATTACTCAGGGAACATCTGAACAGTATATTTCAAAACAAACAAAATAGAGAGACTCATAAATAAAGAGCAGTCTGACAGCTCTAGGATGGGCATGGGGAGGCAGAGGGCATAGACAGATTGAACAACAAAGGAAAAACAAAAAGAACTCATGGACATGGACAATGGTGTAGTGAGTATAGGGGGGAGGAAGGAGGGGGGGGGAAGTGGAGGTAGAGGTAAGGTAGAGGTGGAGGTGGAGGAGAGCCTAGAGGGCATAAGTAGTGGTGGGGGAAATATTTTAACTACAGTATGGAATAGAAAATAAACCAGCATCCAATGAAATATAGAATTACAAATCTTGAAGTGGCAATTACTTGAAAGAAGACCATTTGAAGACTTTGAGCTCTGGGCTGATATTCTTTTTTAAACATATATATATAATTGATTTTTCACAGAGGGGAAGGGAAAGGGACAGAGAGCCAGAAACATTGATGAGAGAGAAATATTGATCAGCTGCCTCCTGCACACTCCCCACTGGGGATGTGCCCACAACCAAGGTACATGCCCCTGACAGAATCTAGCCCTGGACCCTCCAGTCCACAGGCTGATGCTCCATCCACTGAACCAAACTGGTTAGGGCTGGGCTGGTATTCTTAAGTGTACCAGAGAATAACTAATAAATGTAATCTCTAAGATGCCTTTTAAGATTCTATGGTTCCAATTTTCTGTGGTGTTTCTAGAGGAAGGTAAAAATACTTCCCAAAGTTGTTTGAAAGTGTCTATTAACATGTACAAATAATCTGCTTGTACCAGGTGAAGAAGAACAGTGTGGAACTCTTCGTGTCTCCCATAAACCGAAAAGGAGGCATTTCTGACGCCCTGCCATCTGAGGAAGTGCTGCGCTCACTTAATACCAATATTTTGCATCAAAGTTTATCCCAATTTGGAATCACAGAAATTTCCCCTGAGGTATGTTGTTGCATGGAAGATTTCATCTAAAATTCTGCAGTCAGATCCTAGATGGTTTGGCTCAGTGGATAGAGCATCAGCCTGTGGACTGAAGGCTCCCAAGTTTGATTCTGGTCAAGGGCAAATGCCCAAGTTGCAGGCCCGATCCCCAGTAGGGAGTGTGCAGGGGGCAGTGGGTCAATGATTCTCTCTATCATTCATGTTTATATCTCTACCTCTTCCTTCCTCTCTAAAATCAATTAAAATGTTTAATAAATAAAAATGTATTTTAAAAATCTAGACATCTTGATTCCTATTCTAATCCCACTCTTCAGTAAAGCTTATTGCCTCTCATTTCAGCAAATATCACAGGTGTGGTATAAAAAGCTCTGGTATAAGCTCTGGCTGGTATGGCTCAGTTGGTTGAGCTACCCATGCACCAAAAGTTCACCCCTTCAATTCCTAGTGAGGGCACATTCCCAGGTTGCAGGCTCACTTTTTAGTAGGAGTGAGTAGGAGGCAGCTGGTCTATGTTTCTCTCTCTCCCTCTCCCTTCTTCTCTCTCTAAAATAAAAACATATTTTTTTAAAAAAAGGCTTTGGTACAAGATTGAAACCCAAAAACCACTTAAGAGATGTGTGGGGCCCTGGACAGGTGGTTTAATTTCTGTGAAATTAAGTCTTTGTGTGGTGTCAGCCTCCTTGAGGCTCAGTTTCTTCATATCCAAAATGGGTATAGAAAAAAATGGGTATGGTCCTTATTTTATCGACTTAGAATATGAATGAATTTTTAAAACATTTGTGGAAATCCTCCTGTACATGAGGCACTGAACAAATATTTGAATGCAGGATTGATTGGCAGAATGAAAACATATGTCATCATTGAATTGGTCTTTCAGCATTTAGTGTCACCCTGATCTCTACCCTAAACATGCACACATACGCGCGTCTCTCTTGGCACCAGAGTAATATTTCTAAAATGAATTTGGTCATGCCCTCCTAATATCATGGTTCTCTTTGGCCTTCTAAATATTATGGAATCAAGCATACATTTCTCAATACGGTCTATGATCCTTTATGTGCTAGGCTTTATAACTGTTCAGCAATACTTCCTAGTTTTGGCTTCGGCAATTCCAAACTTCGTAGGTACCATGACACTTCCATACTTTCTCTTCCCTCCATGCTTTTGCATGCATTGATCCTTCTACACACCTTTCCTGTTTCAAGATCAGTCTACTACAAGAGCGAAGCCTTCCTTAGGATGTGAATGCTCATTGATTTGTGTTCTCCTGGAGCTAAGTATAAAAATCCCTTATCCTCTCCTGGTCTTCCAGTCCATCTCTACACTCAGGTTCCTCAAGAGGCACACCATGTCATTTTATGTGTGTCCTTGGTGCCTCATTCAGTGCGTGGTATTCAATGGGCACAGGGGTAGTGATAGCCAAAGTAAGAAAATACATGAATAAACAAACAAATAAAATATGATTGCTGCTTTCAATAGGATTGTTTTCTAATAAGGCAGATAAGATACAAGCAGATATGGAGAATGCAAGGGTAAGTGTGATAATGTTGCCCTGTTGTGCTATGGGAGCTTTGAGGAAGAAGAGCCCAGAGGAAAAGATCAGCACGAGCTTAAACACCCACATCCGTTAACCGCATGCAACTCTGAAGGGGCTTCCCTTTGGGCATCGAACCAAAACCCATCCTATATGTCCAGGTCCTTCAGAGACTGACTTGCACACATTTTTCCCAGGACAATTCTTTAAATTTTAATTTATTTTTTAATATTTTAATCTTTATTGTTCAGTTTATTAATTACATTGTTCCCCATTTATTCCCCCTATAGCTCCCTTCCACCCAGTACCCATCACACCCTCCACCCTCACCTCGACCCCACTGTCCTCTCCCATAGTTGCATGATTTTTGTCCAGTCTCTTGCTGCACTTCCCATACCCCTTTTCTCCCCAAGAATTGTCAGTCCATTCCCTCTCTATGTCCATGATTCTGTTATATTCACCAGTTTATCCTGTTCATCAGCCTATCAATTCACTTGATTTTTATGTTCATTTGTTGATAGATGTGTATTTGTTGTTCATAATTTATATTTTTATATTTTTCTTCTTCCTCTTCTTAAAGAATATCTTTCTTTCAGCATTTCATATAATATTGGTTTGGCAGTGATGAACTCCTTTAGCTTTTTCTTATCTGCAAAGCACTTTATCTGACATTCAATGATAGCTTTGCTGGATAGAGTAATCTTGGTTGTAGATTCTTGCTATTCATCACTTTGAATATTTCTTGCCACTCCTGTCTGGCCTGCATCGTTTCTGTTGAGAAATCCGCTGACAATCATATGGCGCTCCCTTACAGGTAACTAACTGCTTTTCTCTTGCTGCTTTTAGTATTCTCTCGTTGTCTTTTGCTCTTGGCATTTTAATTATGATGTGTGTTAGTGTGGTCCTCTTAGGGTTCCTATATACTGGGGGTCGGTGTGCTTCTTGGACTCCTAAGTCAATTTCTTTCACCAGGTGTGGGAAGTTTTCGGTCACTATTTCTTCAAATAGGTTTTCATTGTCTTGCTCTCTCTCTTTTTCTGGCACCCCTGTCATTCAGATGTTGGTATGCTTGAGGTCCCAGAGGCCCCTTACACTATCTTCAATTTTTTGGATTCTTTTGGTTTCTTGCTTTTCCAGCTGAGTGGATTTTACCTCTTTGTATTTCAAATCTTTAACTTGGTTCTTGCAGTCCTCTAGAGTACTTTTAGGTCTTTGTATAATATTTTTTATTTTAGTCAGTGTATGCTTAATTTCTGATTGGTCCTTTTTCATATCCTTGAGGGTCTCGTTCATATCCTTGTAGGTCTCATTCATTTCCTTGTAGGTCTCATTCATTTCCTTGTAGGTCTTGTTCATTTCCTCATAGGTCTTGTTCATTTCCTTGTAGGTCTCAGCCTTTTCTAGGAGCCTCTTGAAAAGCCTTATAACTGTGGTTTTGAATTCTATGTCCAGTTGTTTTTTTTCCTCCATTTTTTTCACATCTGATTTCTTTCCATGTCTCTGCATGGCAGCTGCTTTCCTGAGGTGGTCTATTAGCTTTGTGTGGTAGATGTCCTCTAAGGGACAGTGGCTCAGCCTCCCCAGTTACCTCTCCCGGCTCGTATCTTTAACGCTGTCTGCCACTGCTCCTCTGAGTCACAGTGTCTTATCTTCACTTTTATTTGTAGAATTTTCACTCAGCCAGCTTTCCGGTGATTCTGGATGGTGTTTGTTCTTTCGTTAAGTTGTAGTTTTGAAATTGCTGTGTATGGCAGCAAGATAGGTGTTTTCCTATGCCGCCATCTTGGTTCCCTCTCAATCCTCTCAAATTCTTTAAATTTTAAAAAGACCCTGGGATTACTTTATTCTGCTTCCTGTGAGCTTTCAGTGGCTTGTATAGCATTCTTCCCTGTTGCTTTAATCTGAGTTTAAATACTAAATTCAATGCGTTAGGAATATGGCAGCTTAGTGAGTCATTTAGATTTGTGGACCAAGAGGAGCTCACCAATCAAATATCTAGGTACTATCAAGTACACCCTTAGGGGTCTTCCAACACTCCCCAGCTGGGTGAAAGGTGAAGAGCTTAGCCTGACTCTCATCAGAGAATTATTAACTCACAAAACCACAGGTCTGTATTTTAATAGTGAGAGTGCATTTGATGGTCTAAACTTAATATTTTTCTGGTGAAATTGTGGGAATCTAGGAAATCTAGACCCTCAGAAATATTATGTTACAGGAGGCTAGCATGTATTTTAATTGGCTATCAGGAGCATTTCATCAAGAACAGATGAACTGATTGAGCCTTTTGCAGGTACTTTTAAAATGGGCCCAGCATTACCCTCTGACCTGAAGCTGTAAATGCAGAAACGGGGGCTAGTGCCCTTATGGGGGCTTCAGAAATGAATCGTCCAAAGGGGCCCTGTCAAAGCATTTGTGAATATTGTTCAAGCTATTCACAATTAAGGGTCCCCCCGCTTCTTTATTCATCTCTGCAGTTAGTGTTTGATGACAGCTTATGGCCCAACCCATTCTTCCACATTTTTTTTATCCTAAAATTATAGCTCTGCTATGGAAGCATGTTTATTAAGAGAAAAAAGTGAATATTGTTTTGTTTGTTTGTTTGTTTTTCATCCTTTGCATGGGTCACAGAACATTTTGAATCATGTCTCAAATCATCTATCCCTAAACTTATATTATTTCTTTCAGGGAAGGATGTGTTTTTTGTTATTGCCATTTCTTTATGTGCTTGATTCCTTTTATTAGAAAAAAATATTGGAAAAGAAAGAAAAATACCAAGTAGAGAATTACTTTTGTTTATTGTCTGTTTTCATTTTGAAGCTATGTGTTTTGGGGGGAGAAAATAGCATTTTTATACAGTACTTAGAGCATTATAAGCACACAAATATTGTTTTAAAATGCTCATAAAGATAAAACTAGACTTCTTACCTAATAAGTCAAATCTCAGGAAAATAAATTCATTATTTTAGTTTCCATCTTTAAATGTTTTTATAAATATCCATTGAAACAATAAGTTTTGCATTCACACCAAAAATGACTTAGGATTTGGTTGTTCTGTTCAGTTGCAAATTACTCCAGTTTTATAGGTCTTATATTACAAAGGAGGAAGTTACCTTCATTAAATAAGAGGCCAATGGGTCAACTGTATTTCCATGGAATGTTTGCAAAGAGAAAAAAATCATATCAAATGAATATAAGCCATAATCCAGAAGATTGGTGATTGTTCCCTCGAACTAGGAACATTAGCCAACAGTCTAAAGCATCACAGTCCCAGCCATACAGTGCTGAGAAGGAAAACAATGTTAACATATGTTAGACCACTCAGCCCGAACTGCTTACTCTGTGTATTGCACAGTTGAAGTGTGCCTGCACCTAACAAAACTACATTACTATAGGCTGCATCTCACTTACCTGCCTAAGTCAATCAATTAACCAGGTAACTTTAATACTTCTACTCCGTTCTCATTATGTGCACTCATCTCTCCTAAATAGATATGTCTCCTTCAGCAGGGGCAGGGACCATCCGGCTCTCAAGCTATATAAGGCCCTCAAAATCATTTGTTCTGGCCCTGCCATGGCATTAGGAGTGAGTTAATTAAATGTTTGACCAAATATAGCAGGCTGATTGTGAAGTTGAACATTTTGTATGGCCCTCGAAAGATGTTATGAATATCCAAATGACCCTTGGCAGAAAAAAGGTTCCCACCTCTGTGATGTAAAGCCTCTATACTATATCTCCTAGCGTTTGGGAATCTCTTCTACCTTCTGGGGTCAGAATGGGTTTAAAAAACAAACGAATAAGAAAACTATAGTGCATTAAATTATTAAGAAGCCATTCTCCTTGATACAGTGACACGTGAACATGCCCACATTTTAAATCATAAGACAAAACAAAACCCAACAACTTTCACTGCGACTACGTTAAAGGGAAAATATTATTGGAATATCTGAAGTAAGAGGTAAAGATGACACAATGGCATTGGCTTGACCCGGCCATGGAGTCTCTGAACTATTGAACTTCCGGTCTCCTGACAAAATATAAAAGGCATCACTTCAACCTCATGCAAAGGTTAGATGGGAGAGTCATATGAATTATCTTCTTTTGATTTGTGGAATGTTAACTACAAACTTTTCCATTTATTACCCTGCCCTTATCAAGTCTTTTAGATCTCTGTACAAATATAGTGGTGCTCAGCAGGAATAGCGTGACTCAGAAGGAAATCTATTTACCAAGAAAGTGCAGTGACTAAGTTCTGGGAGTACAAAACATGTGTCTTTCTAACTGGGGGTGGGAGAGTGGGGGAGGGAGGCTAATTTTCCATCATTGCTGTGTTAGGTAAAAGAAAAACAAAACAGATATGTCTTACACAGAAAGGAACATGTTGTTATTCCACAGGTTAGGAACACAAAATCTCTTACCACCCACCTAACCACCCCTTTTGATCCACATTTTACATTAACTAAAGCTCACATCCTCATACTTAAATTTGACAGGTTTATACTGCCTACTTGAAGGCTTAAAAAGTTGGCTTTTATAGCAAGCAATAGATGCTATTTAGTTGCCTGCAAAATACACACACAGACACACACAGACACACACACACACACACACACACACACACACACACACACACACAAAAACAACTCATTGACATATTTCTACCTGATTTCTTCAGGAGTGTTTTTTATTAGTTGACAGCTATGTTTACAAACACGTTGGAATAATATACATCTGGATGAGGTCAAAGAGCAAAAGATGAGTTGTCACCTGAACCCCAGATTTCCTGTCCGGAAAGATACTTGTTTTCCAATCATTTCATCAAGTATTTTTAGATTCTCCATTTAAACAATCATTTCTTACATCCATAATTTTGTCTGTGTCTTAGAAAGTAAGCAAGATGGTATGGTGAGTACTAGTACATCAATGTTTTACAAGCAAAGGACATGGAAACTCAACTATTTCAAACAATAAGAATCTCTCAAATTGTTTTTTTTATCACAATTTAACTAATTTAACAGACCCTCTCCATTCCGTCTTATTCAACTCTCGACTCATTGAGCTCCAGAATAAAAGTTTTCATAAAAAGTTTCTCTCAAGGGAAATGTTTCATTTTGTCTAATTTACCAATGGTCAAAGAATTCTTTTTTTTTTTAATGCTACAAAGGTAATTAGCAATGATTTCTAAGTTCAGACACAAGGACAGCTTTTATTCAAGGCTTTCTTTCATTTTTGTGTGACAACTACTATTTATTTCTCATGGTTCTGTGGATGGACTAGGATCAGCTAGGTCAGTGGTTGGCAAACTTGTTAGTCAACAGAGCCAAATATCAACAGTACAACGATTGAAATTTATTTTGAGAGCCAAATTTTTTAAACTTAAACTTCTTCTAATACCACTTCTTCAAAAGAGACTTGCCCAGGCCGTGGTATTTTGTGGAAGAGCCACACTCGAGGGGCCAAAGAGCCGCCTGTGGCTCGCGAGCCGCAGTTTGCCGACCTCGGAGCTAGGTTGTTCTGTTCCACTGGAGTCACCCCAGTGGTTACATTAAGCTGGGGATTCATTTGCTGCTGAAATGTCCAAGATGACCTCTCAGGTCCCAGGGCCTTTCTCCACGTAGCTGTCCATCATTCAATATCTCCTTGTTCTAGACTTTCTTCCTCACCACAGTCACTATCCCAGGCAGACATACTCTCACAAAAGAGGGGGGAAGGCAGCCTTCAGCAAAGTGGAAATATTTCACTTGATTCAGCCGCCTTTGTATGTCTTTTCTAATTGTGGGCCATTTGGTTTCAGGTTGAAATTTCTTTAATTATAAATCTACAAATTTCACTGAATCATAAAACTAATAGCATTCTAAAACGTGATTTAGTAGATATGTTTTTTTTTTAAAAAAAGTAAACGAAATAAAATTAAGACATTCACATTTTATTCATGCTTTTCCATCCCCAAAGTAGTAAACAAAATAAGTATTAATAAAAATATTTATTTCACCTTTTATTACTAAGTAATTCTGGACTTTTTTTTTTTTTTTTGGTGTTCCCTGACGCTTACATAACATGTAATATTCTAACAATTTATGCCGTTGAGGTTGGTACTTTAATCAGATTTTGACAAATAAGGCTGCATTTTTTTAAAAGATGAAAAGGTTTGATAACAGAGGAGGAAAAGGGAGGAGGAAATGATCCTGACATCGTTGCTCGGCTTATTAATGAATGCATCATGAGATTTTGTTTGCACCTGTTTCACTTTTGTTGAAAAGTTAAGAGCTGTATTACAGCACGGAAACCATGGTGTTGTGGGAGGGGACTTCACACGGGGTAAAGAAAGCTTCAAAACAATTTCCTCCACGCAGAACAGAAAGGAACTCTCTTACCTATGAACCAGGTCATTTCCCAGAGAGAGTTGTAAGGGACATTGATGAAGCCTCGGACCTGGCATGCCGTGTGGGGCCTGCCTGCTCCTGGACAGGAGATGAAATAATCTCTTCAAGGAGGCAGTGCCTTGCCTCGGAGCAGTTTGAGCAGCAGCGCTGGCAGCGCGGAATGTAGGTGTGTTCTACTCCGCTGAATGGAAGAAAGCTAAAAATATGTTCAGTGTCTGATAAGAACGCCAGTCTCCTCCAGCTCTCGTTTAACGCCGGACTTTCTGTTTTGCTTTTAAAGAAAAATGTTCTACAAGGGCAGCATGAAGCGGACAAAATCTGGAGCAAAGAAGGATTTTATGCCGTTGTCATATTTCTCAGCATCTTTGTTATGATAGTAACATGCTTGATGGTAAGTTTGCTTCTTTGTCTATTTTATCCTTTGCTGAGCCCACTGCTTAATATTATTGGATACATTTGCCATTCAAATGAATGCTGAAAAGACGGGAACAGAAGCAAGACTGTGAGCCTGCTAAATTGGGGGATTGCATACCTGACAGCGGAGTGACAGCTAAAGGAAACCTGCGCAATTATGGATTCTGACCTGCAGAATGGGGCTAGGGTTGCACTAGGCTTTTAGTAACTTGATCAACCCTGAGAACAAAGCTTTAGAAAGTGGTTCCCCTATATCATCAAAGCCCTCAAAGTCATTCAAGACCCACGGGCACACTTGGACTTACTTTACTTCTTCATTTATATCACTTTTATAGAACACTTTTTAAAAGAAATATGTCTTAGAGGCAAGCTGACTCATTAAAAAGTGATTGATTAACTAACTTCTTTTTAAAGGGCCCTGAAAGCATTTTATGAAATTTCAGGCACAAAAAGACATTATAGACCCAAAGGCTGCACAATTCACTACCAACTGCTTTTAGGTGAATGAATAATACTATAAAAGTGTAACTGCAAATAGCTCTTTAAATCACAAATTATGAATGTGAAGCCTTTAAAGGTATACTTCAAAACAGCAGAACCCAAAGTAAACCTAAACTCATTAAACTAAGCAATACTCTTCGGTATTGAATGAGTTAACAGTTGCCCTTCAAATGGAAACAGATCTTCTTATTCTTTCGAAATACTGTGATGTAACTTAAAATATTTGAACTTTACAAATGGGTTTTAATAACTGTTTCCTGTGTACTGCATTCTTTTTAATTTTGCACATTTTTAAAAGCATTCCTTCCTTAGGTTTCAAATACACCCCCCACCCCAAGACATCCTGCTATTTATTCTTTCTGCAATCACCAGTCCTGCCAGTGTTCTATTGGATTTTGTTCCCTCATTTGTGCTCCCCCTGCTGGAAAGGGGTTTATGTTAGGAAGATTAGGGCTGTTTGGAAAGAGAGGCTGAGTAGGTCCAAACTTGAGGGCTATAAAACAATTAAGGCCTTGACTGGGGTGATGATAAGCATATTTCCTTGAATCTAAATATAGGAAGTGATAAAAAAAAAAAAAACCTAAAGCTTCCATCCTAATAAATTCAGAGGGACCTCCTACGGGCCAGACATTTAAAAAGATTTCTACAAATTGTTGCCCAATAAACCAAAGAATCCTTTAAGAATTGAGTGAGAAAATTGATTGGTAGGGGTTCAGGAAAAAGCATTTTAGCGAGAGAGGTGGGAGGTTATGGAAATTGTGGTGGAGAGTTCTGGGCGGTTTTCAGTGTTTTAGAAGGTGTGGTTTCTGGTTAGAGTTCATTGTACTTTAAAACACCGGGTTATTCGTTTTCTTAGCACAGGACATATCCTGTGTCCTGCTTGCTCTTGTCAGGCTGTACGTTAGTACGTTTTTCTGCTTCACTGATTGATGGAAAGGGATGTGAGGATGGCAAATAGAAAGGGGTAAAGAGTGAGAAAAGTGGAAATTGTTCAGGGGTCAATGGATTCGGAAGAGTAAAGGGAGGGAAGAGAGGAAGCAGACCCAGGAGCAGCCTGTGAGTTCGAGAGGATGATGGAGGCAGAGCAGAGCTTGCCTCTAATCAATATGTCAGATTCTGCATTTCTAACTCAAGGAGCACCCATGAGTCTAAAATGACTGGGAAAATCCCTCTGTGAGACATTGGTCTCAGGTGGCACCAAGTCCCAGAACAGTCACACCCTCAACCACATGGAGCCAGGGAACAACTCTTCCTTTCCTAATATCTGCAAAGCGTCAGTGAAAAAGTCTGAAACCCAGATAAGTCTGCTCCAGGGTCACTAGAGCAATTCGAGAAAGGAATATTTCAAAGGTGTAGGTGGTTGCCCTTTACGGGGTTGGTGGGTAGATTCATCCATTCATTCAACCCACAAATTCCTTCAGAGGAGCCACTAAAGTGTCTGTTGGGCAAAAGAAACAAGACAGAGACGGTCCCTGTTCTTATGAGGGCTTTTTAAAAAATAATAATTGAAATTTAAAAAATCAAATAGTGAACATATTGTACAATTCCAGGGATAAGACATTCTGTGAGGCAAACTTATAGAAACAATGAAAAAATCAATGGCTGCCAGAGGTTGGGTGGGGTAGAGTGAATAGGTGAAGCAGACTTTTAGGTCAATGCAGCTATTCTGTATATTATGATAGTGAATACAGGGGTTGGCAAAAATAGGCTTACAGTTGTGAGTACAAGAAACACAGAGTTTATTCTTATATTTTGATTTATTTATTTATTACTGTATTATTTATTATTATTATTATTATATTAGCCTACTTTTGCCCACCCCCAGTATATTGACTTTATGGATTTGTACAACAGTACAAGTGACCTTAATCTAGATATAGACTTTGGTTAATTCTATCAATATTGGCTCAGCAATTATAACAGATATACCACTCTAATGCAAGATGTTAGTAATAGGGGACATTGTTTAGGGAGGTAGGGGAGAGGAATAAAGGGAACTCTGTACTCTGTTCAGTTTTTCTGTAAATCTAAAACTGTAAACCTAAAAATTAAGTTCATTACTTTAAAAAAAAATCTCAAATCATGTTAAATGCCATGAAAAGGTAACCTAACAGTGAGTGGGGGGAGCAAAGCAAACTGAGGTGTGTGTGGCAGGAAAATGTGGGGAGAGGCCTCCGGCAGAGGCTAGGTGGAAACAGCTGAGGAGGGGTTAAGCTTGGCCTCTTTGAATTCAAGGAAGCAGAAGGCCGAGTGCTCTAAGTTGAGCTTTGACGTGTGTGTTTAAAGATCAGGTTCTCTGCGGGCCCAGTGGTTGTGGGCAGAGCCTGGGGCGGGGCAGCAGAGGAGGAGCCTGGAGGCTATCCTATTGGGCCTGATGAGAAAGGTGAGGTGGCCCTAAGTAGGGGGTGGAAAAGAGGGAGAGAGGTGAAGGATTGGGTTAATTTGTTGGTAGAACTGATAGGACTTTGCTGTGTACTGATTCTCCGGGAGAAGGAAAGAAAAAAAATTATGGATGATTCCTGGCTTCTTTGGCACACTTTGGGCGTGGGGGATAGTGAGAGAAGCAATACTCCTAAGTGGTATTCTGATAATCGTTGAATTAATGAAAGAAAGTAGTAGAATGAACTAACAGGGGAACTAACCATCAGTACACTAGAAAGGAGTTAATATTGATAGAAAATACTACCTAACAGATGGGCTTAAGATGAAGTTAAGTTTATATGACGCAACTTAACCACTGACAAGTCAACAGTTCACATTTAGGGAGAATGTCAAATGTGATTCTGTAAAATAAGCTTATCTTTGTAAATGTTCCACTGTTTTTGATAATGATCTTGATTTAAAGTAAATTTTCTTTCTTAGATCTCTCAGTAATAGTTATAGTATCACTTTCATGATTCTTAAATACATATGTTCCAATTCTGTTTCTCATAATTTTGTTGATGCCAAGGAAAAACAAAAGATATAACCTAGAATTTTTCTAGGGGCGTTAATTATATTTAGGAAAGGTCAAATACCATTATTTGCATCCAGCCTTCCTATATACCATAGAAATGAAAAGCATGTGATTTTATTATGAAATTATATAGGTAAATTGCTGTAATGGAGATTCCGTATGCTGTATAACAATAACATAAGGTTTGGCAACATTTTTGAAATGGGATATATTGTTTACTTTCCTCAACATAAAAAGAGAATATGTTGCCAGGGGTAAAATTAGGCACACATGACATTTCAAATGTGTGACTTATTTAGCACCTCTCAAATGTGAATGTACAGTGGGTGGAGTGACAAATAGACAAATACAATTTTCTAAGAAAAAAATGTGTGGGCAACTTCCAATCCATTGAGAATTGGTTCTTAAACTTGAATAAATAATAGAAAGAATATCCCTTCAGATGTACTTAGAGCGTTAGTAACAAGTACAAAGGTATTCATGAAATATAGGTAGAGATATTTATAAGCCAGATTGCTTCTGAAAAGCTCAGAAAACACACAGCTGTTTGGGTCAGTAAAAGCTCTGGCATGTTAGAGCCATTTCTATGTCATACAAAGAACCATTTCTATGTCATATAAAGAGTTTCTCTAGTCCTGGCCTTGTTAGGGGAGGCAGGAAATCCTAGGTCAGACCACCTGCTTCAGCCTGAGCATCACTCAGTAAATACATGCCAAGTGGACATAAATAGCCACACTTCTCTAACTCGTTATGTATAATCTCTAGAGATTGAAGGAAATAGGATGAGAGTCCTAGCTAGAATCATTTGGTTCACACCATTTTCTAAAGTAAATATATTTCTCAAACTAATTTTCAACTTTTTTCTGTACTAATATAAGTCATTTAGGTAAGAATACAATCCCCTTACTAAATAGAATAATAATAATAATTTATTTCTTCCATTTATTGCATAATTACTCGTGCTAAATTTACTGCTTGGGATTCAACATTCAGTGTATTTTAATACCAGTTTTTATATTAACATATAAAACCTATACATGTTTAATGCACAAAACTTGAGTCTGGGGATAAACATACACCCATGAAAACATCACCACAATCTATGCCATAAACATATTCATTACCTCCAGTGTTTTCTTCTTTTCATTTAGTATTATTACTTAAGATCTACCTTCTTAGCAAATCTTTAAGTGTATAAAAGTGTTGGTAACTATAGGGTTTATGCATAAACACTTAATAGATATTCATTTCCTAATTTTACTGATGAGGAAACCATGGTCAGAGAAGACAAGTAACTTGACAAAGAACAGACAATGTGTGGGGGGGGTGTGGAGGGGTGTCTGAGGACAAGAATTGGGATTCAAGTCCAAGTCTATCTGGATTAAAAGTTTGAACTCTCTCACACCTGATTGGTGTGGCTCAGAATTTGAGTGTTGACCTATGAACTAGGAGGTCATGGTTCAATTCCCAGTCAGGTAACATGTCCAGATTGCAGGCTCAATCCCCAATGAGGAGCATGCAGAAGACCAATCAATGATTCTCGCTCGTCATTGATGTTTTTATCTCTCTCTCCTTCTCCCTCCCTCTCTGAAATAAATGCAAACCCTATATAATAAAGAGATAATATGGTAATTGGCCATCACTCCAACACACAAAATAGACACCCCCTTATGATCAAGGATGGATGCCCCCATGTGGACACAAGATGGCTGCCACAAGATGGCCAGTAGGGGAGGGCCATTGGAGGAAACCAGGCCTGCAGAGGAGGGATATTGGCAACCATGCCAGCAGGAGAGAGCAATTGGGGGTGACCAGGCCAGCAGGGGAGGGCAGTTAGGGGCAACCAGGACTGCAGGGGAAAGCAGTTGGGAGTGACCAGCCTGCAGGGGAGGGCAGTTGGGAGGGATCAGACCTGCAGGGGAGGGCAGTTAGGGATAATTGGGATGGCAGGGGAGCAGTTAGGTATCAGTCCGGCTAGCAGGGAAGTGTTTAGGGTGTGATCAGGCTGGCAGGCAGAAGTGGTTAGGGACAAATTAGGCAGGTGAGTGGTTGGGAGCCAACAGTCCTGGATTGATGGTTCCTAGTTTGGAGAGGCCATAGGCTGGCCTGAGAGACACCCCTTATACCCCTTCCCCGTGCACGAATTTCATGCACTGAGCCTCTAGTTAAAAAATAAAAAGTTTGAACTCTTTACTATGATTCCATGGATAATGTTGTCAAATTGAAGTTCCATTTAATTCTGTAACTCTATCTTGTGGGAATCTATTTCTGGCCACAAAGTGGTTTAGTAACAGGATGAGAACGCCTATATTAGTCAGAGCCATTCAATACAGACAGAACTCATAAATGTGTGCCACACCATACCTACTGTGGACACACTCTATTTTTGTACTTGGTACAAGGCACATCTGTCTCTTCTGTGACTTCCCAGAGGATAGCATTAAGTGCCATCTCTGCATCCACAGTGTCTTATTCCTAGAATAATGTAGGAATTCATGCTTATTCAATTAAATGAAATAAATGAATGAGCTGTTTTAGAACTAACTATAAAATACTGTCAAGAAAAAAATATACTATAGACTGTTGGTGGCATTTTAAAATTTGAAAATATATTTTTCACATAGATATTTTGTGTTACCTGCTTATGTAGTTTTTTAAATAAAGATTATAAACTGCAAAAGAGCTTTATAAAATGCTTTTTAGCTTCCTCTCATTTCTGTGTCCCTAGGGCTTACTTTTTCCTGATATTCTCTTGCTATAGTTTAACTTTTATTCCTTTCTCTTTTCTTTTCTTTTCTTTTTTTGAGTGAACAAAACATTGCATTGCATCTTAAGATTCAAACAACAAGCTCTCAAAGTAAAATAAAAAATATTGACTGGCCATTGCTATGGCAAGCGGTGAGGTTGAACTCTCAAACAAAGTGCATTCTTACAGAGAAAGGAGCAGCAGCTGCATTCTGGCTCTCCAGCCGCAGCGGGACATCTCTGATGCTCTCACAGAGGCTTCAGGAAAGAGGTGGGGGAAGGATGTGGTATTTACAAGAACAGGAGAGGGCAATGATCACAGGCATGTCAGGGAACCTGGATTCTAGACTTTATTTCTAACTGTCCATATTATTAAACCACTCTGGGTTTAAAAGAAAAACGAGGGGATCAGACCAGGTGATTTTTTTTAAGACCTCTTATCCCAGATTTCTCCACAGCAGCACTGTTGACGTTTTGGACTGGGTAGATCATTTGTTGAGGGGAGGGGTTCTGGCCTGTGCATTGTAGGGCATTTAGGTGTATTTCTATCATCTGCCCACTAGATGCCAGCAGTACCCCACACACATTCCAGAATGACAATCAGAAACCACCCAGACATTGCCAGATGCCCAAGAACAAAATCCCTGCTGGCTGAGAACTGCTGCCCTCGAGCTTCCTTCCATGGCAAATGCCTCATTGTCAAATTGTAAGCTCCTCAAGTTTTCCACATTTTTTTTCAGACGGTTCGATCTCTTACTTGAGTATTTTAAACAGTGATATACACTCTCCAAGTTCTTTTCCCTTGTTACAGATGTACAGGTACTGTATAGATACCTGTTAAAAATTAACCTCTAACCAGAGATGAAGTAAGCAGACAACTGTAAAATGCCTGGAGGAGGCTCGTCAAGAACATAAGCTTGTGAACAGTAAAGGACATTGAACTAGAGCTTGTTTCACACTAATAGCATCATAAGTGTGACCTGCCAATAACTGTTGTGAAGGATGGCATTTCCTTGGCTTCCTTATTTTCATTCTTTTTTAAAAATATATTTCTTTATGGATTTCAGAGAGGAAGAAAGAGGGATAGAGAGATAGAAACATCAATGATGAGAGAGAATCGTTGATCAGCTGCCTCCTGCACACCCCCTACTGGGGATCGAGCCCACAAACCGCCATGTGCCGGAATCAAACCTGGGACCCTTCAGTCCACAGGCCGACACTCTATCCACTGAGCCAAACCAGCCAGGACTCTCATTTTCATTCTTGAATTATGCTTCTCCAAAACCCAAATGTAAACAGGCAAACAAATGTTCTGATATACCTATTACATTTAGGTGGCAAGAGCTTGGAATAAATAATATATCCATTATCTTCTATTTATATTTTTCTGTAAATGTACAGATATACTTGTTTCTGTTGTCATTCAGGAAAATAACTTGTTTGCAATTAAAATAAACTATCCCACCTTAAATTCTATGACCTCATCTTTTAGTAGCTATGTGTTTAGCTTGACACATGTGTCATCTGATTGTATTGTTCTAGTAGGAGTTTCGGCCTTGCACAGTGTTTTAGTGGCAAAGTGTCTTTTAAGGGTTACGGATACTGAAGAGAAGCAATATGTTCAAAACTTCCCCATCCTTTGGCATTATGCAGAGAGCGAGGGGATTAGCCTTTAGTATTTTTATCCCATAGCTTGTGAAAATAATTATAATGACACAAGAAGATGGGTCACTGGCATGAGGTGCTTTCTTTTTCTTTTAGAAATATTTGTCATAGGAGATTTAGCCTCACCCTAGCACAGTCAATGAATAGCACCTGTGTAAAAGGTCCCAGGTTATGAGGAAGTAAACTGACATAAAAGCCATCAAGGATTCTCTTTAATTTCTGGCAGTTCACGTTATAATATGTGTTTCTGGTTGTATCCCAGATGTGCATGGTCTTTTTTCTTCAGAAGATCTTTCCACTTCCCAAAGCTATATTCTTAGATTTGGTAGCTTTCAGACTCAGTGGCAAGAGCCACATCTGCTGCAGGTGTGATTTCAGAGTCATCTTCAAGGAGGTCAGAGTGGTGAAGAGCAGCACCAGAGGCAGTGTGTGTGGGGTGGGAGTTGTGGGGAGGGCGGAGGGCCGCATGCACAGGCCCGCAGGACCGTGCTGCGCTGGGGCCTGGCTCTGTCCCCACTGAATGTTGCTTTAGGCATGCCAGGTTATTTAGCAAGACTTCAACCTCTTTCATATACAGTTAGGTTAGAAGGATCTCCAGTGACTCTCTTAACTCTGATTCCCTCCTATCCCTAATTAAAAAGTCACTGGACATACATTCACTTTATTTTTTACCTCTCTGGCCTCCTCCAACCTTCTTACTTGTTACTATAATTAGAGATGTTGGATTGTAGACAGCGTCTGAAACATAATTACATTTAGTTTTCACTCTGTGTTTAAATCATACCAAAGCTCTCTTTTACATCACAATTTCTAGTTCTTTATTTCTTCATTTTGAATCTTTTCTCATGACTTTGAGGTGTGTGTATTTGTTTGTTTTTCCAAGAAGGATACACAGCATATTTTCTGACACCTCAATTATTTGAACAATTCTCTTGGCTTTATCTATATGCACATCTATATAGCTAGTTGTGGAATTCATACATCCATTGTAACATGTATTTTTTTTTCTCAAAGTCATGCAAATTTGCCCCATTTTATTTAACTCAACTTACTGTTCTTCAAGTGACATACATTTTTTAAACTAAGAACTTTTTTCATTCTGTATCTGTAAATTCCACAGGAACAGGGTGCTGTACCTTTCAAAATACATAACATAGTGGCCACTGGAATAGCTTTGAATGACCTGCCTCTCTTTCATTCACTGATTCTGGTTTATCATTTACTGAGACTCTTCTTTGACTTCCATGTCCTGTCTTTCCTCTTGTCCTTATCTTCATTTCTTTATCCTTTTGCTCAACATTCCAGGTAGTCTCTTGGCTTTTCCATATAAACCTTACATACCAGTGATTTTAGTATTTTAGGCATTGTCGGGACTGTTCTCTGTTGCTTACAAATACTACTATTGAATTTTCAGTTATTTGATTTATTTTCTGTTTAATCTCAGTCTGGCACCTTTTCATCTTAGATTGTTGTGTTTTTATTTTATCCTGATTCTTTTTAATAGTTTTATCTTGTTAAATAGGCTTTTTTTTAACCAACATATTTTAAGAATACTAGACAAATATATTCTAAACTATTTTCTAAAGTAGGTTATTAAAGTTATTTATTTCCTCCACAATTTCAGGTGAATTCTTTCCTAACTTTCTTTTCTGTCTGTTCATCCCTTAACAAGAAAAAATATATATATATATACTTAGCCTTTTATCTTTCCAGTAGATTTAAAATATAGAGATTACTGGAATTTAAAGGAACTCTGGAAGAAAAGAAAAGAATTAGCCTCATGACTAAAGTAGAGGTGACTTGAAAGAGCCCGAGAGGCCATACTCTAAAAGAATGCTCCTTCGGGTGCTGGCTCCCAGGAGCGAGGCAGGGAGCTCGGGGGGATGCAGGTGTCATCAGTGCTGTCGTTGCAGACGATGGGTTAAGTCAGCTCTTCGTGTGAATGAACTAATCAAGTCACGTCCTTGAACAGACTTGAAGAAGCACAAGGACATCTAATTCCAGCAGGAACTGGAGGGGGAGAAGTCAGCATCGAGACAAGAGGAATAGTATCAAATTGTTATTTTGTCCACCTTAAAACGTATACAGTGTTGTATGTCAATTAGGTCTCAGTAAAACTAGGAAAAGAATTTAAATTGAATAAAAACAAATGAGTAAATTTTTAAAAGAAAAGAGAAAAGGGGACCTATAAAAAGGGAAGTTTGAGGATAGGAAAGACAAACCTTGCTCACCTCACACTATGGTCCATTGGAGTGTCTCAGCAAAGTCAGCCCAGTTCTTTCATAAGTTTAAGAGTAAAGATCCTGCCACTTACGAATTCTATTAGCTGTTCCAGAAAGAGCTCTGAGGATGGAAGAATGTAATATTTTTTTCTACATACCTTAAAAATTAAATGGGGCAAAGAGTAAGAAAAAATATACTGGTTGTCCAAATAATTCTTTGATAGATGCCCTAAATTTAATTATTTCAAGATCCTCAAGCTAACATATGACTAATGTAGATATTTACCAACATAAGAAATTATGAGTTATAGCCTAACTATACTTTCATTAATATTTTGCAAGACTTTCTTCTTACATGTTGTATCGGATGCAGATTCCTATTTCTGTAAATGGCATAAACCCATACTTAACACTTACGCCTTCTATAAACCTTCCATTAAGTTTTAATTAAAACTTACCTATGATCAAATGGCTATCTGACACTTTAATATCATTAGCCAATTTTACTTTTAATACTATTTGGGGAATACATTTATGTGCAGATATATTTCACATGTTTGTGCACCATAACTAGATATACCAAGCATATTCTTTTGAGAAAAATCTCAATACCACAAACCTGAAAAACTGCCCCAGAAGTCTTTGCTTACTTGGATGTTCATTAAACCTTAACTTTGGTTTGTCTTCTAGGTTGGGGTGGAAGAGATCATACTTTGTTGTTGATTGTGAAAAGTGTGACAGCAGCCCTTTATATCTCCTTCTATAGATTCTTTACAGATTAAAAGAAAAGTTTCAGCTTTCTTTGAGACAAGATAAAGAGAAAAATCAGGAGATCCACCTATCACCCCTCGCTTTACACCCTGCACAATCTGAGGCAAAGACAGTCAACAGCATGGTCCAGCCTGAGCAGGCTCCAAAGGTACTGAGTGTGGTCGTGGACCCTCAAGGTCGATACGCTCCTGAGATCAAAGCTACCACCTCTGTCTGCCCTTCTCCTTTCAAAATGAAACCCATCGGACTTCAAGAGAGGTAAGAGCTTTTTCTGTCTCTCACATGTTGATTTTTTAGAGTACTCACCAACTAAAAAGGATAGAACTAGAGATGATTGGCATAGTAAGTACCATCTCCCATACCAAATGGACACCAGGAAGACCAAAGGCTCCTGGCTTCGATTCCGGCGAAAGACACGCACCTCTGTTGCAGGCTCCTCCCCCGCCTGGGCCCTGGTCGGGGCTTGTGCAGAAGGCAAACCAATAGATGTGTTTCTCTCACATCGATATTTCTCTGTCTTTCCCTCTTCCATTTTCTCTAAAAAAAAAAATCGATAAAAAATATCCTCAAGTGAGGATTAAACACACACACACACACACACACACACACACACACACACACACACACACAAAACAAACAAACAAACCAACAATGAATGAATTGAAAAGGAAGAGATTGTTTACAGTGAGCTCCAAAGTTCTTAAAGGGAAAACGCTTTGACTTCATATTGGAAGGAAAATGGAGAGCAAACAAGACATCCTTTCTACTTCCTCCCCCCCAAATATTTGATGGATTCCTTGTACATCTGGATACCATTCCCTTGCTTGAATGCCACTAAATTGCCATCTCAGTGGCAGTATGGAAAGACAGAGAGGATGGAACTTTTTCCTGAAGCTAATCGGGAGTCTGGAGAACTGGAGTTGGGACCCAGCTCCGACATTTCTAGATTGAGTGGCTTCATGAGCCATTCACTTATGTGGGCCTCACTTTCTTCTCCTGTAATATGAGGGGGTTAAACTTGACTTCTTTACTTCCTCAGGTTCTTTCACGCTTGTTATTCAAATTAATTTTAAGCATCTATGTGTTTGTTTGTTTTTCAAAGAGAAACCTTGATGCAAGCATCTGAACATCAGTTGTGTACCAAGGGCAAGGGGGCAGAAAAGATCTGCTCAGATGCAGGTCATAAGGGGTCATTTTCTAGAGATGATTGAAAGATGATTATAAAACTGACTAAAAGACTAATTTTTATTGTCATCGTGTGGCACCAATTCTAGGCAAGGTCAGTGATTAAATATTCTAGGGAGTACTTCTTCCCAGCATCCTGCCCTTTGTCAGCCACTGCTGGACATGTTGGGATTTCTAAGGAGAATAAGGTTAAATATCCATTTATTCATTTAAATGAAGTGAATGTTCAGTAAAGGAGAGTACTGGCATGGTCTCTTACTCATGTTTGTGGTCTACATAGGAGACTTAAGCAGAGCAACTGTGTAATCATTAACTAAATGGATTCCCTGCCCCTGGTCTTCAAACTTTCTTGCATCCCCACCCATGGCCTCCCACTTCCTTCCCACCTCAAGCAGGAGAGAGCTAGTGATTCTATTTACAGAAGTTCCGGGTCATTCCCTCCCAATTGACTCCATCAATTTCCTTCTCCGTTTTCAACTGTACCCTTGCTGCTAAAGCTATCCCCCAGTAAAGAAACAGGTTCTCTTTTGTATCAAAGAATCTCCCTTAACCCAATTCCTCCCCTGGTTCTTATCTTTCCCCCCTTCTCCAAACGGGTCTTAAATGAGCAGAGTTTATTTGTTGTCTTATTAGTCTTCAAACCTCCATTGTCACTATTTCTCTCACATATGTTTTCCAACTTTGACCATGGACTAACCACGGAGCACATTTCATTTTCACACCTAGTGCTAAACTGTTGTTGTTGTTTTTGTTGTTGTTGTTGTTGTTTTGGCCTCCAGTACATTATTTTTTGGAACTTGGTTGACTACCTTTAGGCTCCTGTGCAGCAGTCTCTTTTCTCTCCGTAACTTCAGTTTCATCAAAGAAACAGATTGAGCTGGAGATACTTCTTTAGGAAGCATTCATGTCGAAGGCAGTAAGAGAAGAAGTGGTTGTGGTTGTTGTGGTTGGATTACCCAGTGAGGAGAGAAGAGGTGTGAAGATGAGGCATGGAGTGAGGAATAGAAAAGGAATATGCAGAGGGAAATTCAAGCATCACTTTCTCTTGAAAGCTATCCCAAGCTTCCTTTAGCTCTTTCCCTTCTTTCTCTAGCCCACCTACTGACACCAGCTCAGCTCTCTCCTCTGTTGCCCTCTGCTCTAGTCCTATAACCCTGTGTGTATACAGTGTTTAAGACTTCTCAGTGTAGGGAAAGTTTTCATTTAGTAATGTCCTACTCCCTGTACTCTTGAGGACACATACATGATTTAATTGTCTCTTTGTGTCTTACATATAGAATATAATTCCTGAAAAGCCAGAACTCCTGGAAGTAAATGCTTTAAGGCAGTGGTCGGCAAACTCATTAGTCAACAGAGCCTAAATATCAACAGTACAATGATTGAAATTTATTTTGAAAGCCAAATTTTTTAAACTTAAACTTCTCATAATGCCACTTCTTCAAAACAGACTCACCTAGGCCATGGTATTTTGTGGAAGAGCCACATTCAAGGGGCCAAAGAGCCACATGTGTCTCGTGAGCCAGTTTGCCGACCACTGCTTTAAGGAATGAATGAATGAATATTATAATGAATAAATTCTCAGGTCACCTTTCACTTGGGGTAGGGAAATACTTTGCTTATTCCATCATCTCTTCCTCATCTACTCTCACCCTATTTTCCTACCATAATTCCCTGCCAATATAATGTAATAATAAGTTTAAGAAGGATAAAATATGAAGTGTTCTATGGAGTCAGAAAACTTTTCAAGAGCTTGAAGCCTTAAAACTTAATTTATACTTACATGTTAAAATAGCTTTGTGTTTTACAGTCCTCCATCTTCCTGTGCTGTAGTAAAATATTAATCCTCTGTTCTGGCTTCATTAAAATAACCATACGGCTATAAGTTTATATAATGGGTCATTTGTCTCAAAATCTTTTGGGTCATGCCATATAAATATTTCATCCGTTATGAGAAGAAACGATTATTCTAACATCCTATCTAATAAAAGAGTAATATGCAAATTTGACCGTACCTTCACCACACCTACAAGCCACACCCACAGCCATGCCCACCAGTCAATCAGGAGCCGATTATGCAAATAAACCCCAACCAAGATTGCTGCTGCCACTGAGAGCAGGAGGAAGGCTTGGATTTCCCTGGCAACAGAGGAGAGCTGGTTTCGGCCTGATCCTCACAGACCAGGCTGAGGGACCCCACCTGCTGAAGGGACCCCACTCACTCCGCAGGCACCCTTCAAGCCGCAGTGCTGCCCCAGGTGCAGCTGGTGGGGAAGGACCATGGAAAGTTGGCTCCAGGGCATGTCCATTCCATCTCGCCCAGTCTCACCCCACTGGCCACCTTCTAATTAATTTATTTTCAATGTACATGAATCCATGCACTGGGGCACTATTTATTAATAAGAAAATATGATTTTAAATTAAAAATAAATTTTAAAGTATATAAAGTCAAATGCCTATGCTTAACTAGTACAAAGTTTATAACCTGAAAATTAGGAAGATTAAGAAGCATAAGGTGAGAGACATAGTAGCTTCCTCTTTTTTTCTCCCTAGTTCCAACTAGTCACTAAATCACATTGATCCTTGCTCTTCAGATGTTTTCATTATTGTCTCTTTTTGTAACCATTGCCCTGGACTAAGATCCCACTATTTCATATTTGAATCATTTTGCTTTATGATTATAAAAATCATATTATTTTCTTTTATCTTATCTGCCTGATCTAATTCTCTTCTCTCCCTGAGTTATTTTGCTATGACAATATTTGCATTACTACATTGCTCTATAAAAAAGCTCATAGCTCCACTTTGCCTGCAGGATAAGGCGCAAACCATCTCACTGGGCCTTCAAAGTCCTATATTATCTGGCCCTGATCATTCTCTCCAAACCTGCTAGCCACTATCCCTTCAAAATAAACCTTCCCTTCCATCTGCTCTCTTCCCCCATAATGTGCTGTGTTCCTATTCACATTTGCATCTTTGTTCACCTGGTCCCTCTTCCTCCTCCTTCTATCTCTAGTCTCCAGATCCCAACATGAGACTTAACTCCAGCCATCACCATGACACCTACTGTGCCCACAGCAATTTTAACACCTCTGCATCATCACATATGCCACTCCTGCAGCAGTGATTTTAGTTAAAGAATAATTCACAAAGCGACTGAAACTGGTTTTTGAATGGTGTGACCTGTCTCTTCACCAGCTTGTGAGAATCTCGAGATTCTCTGGTGCTTCCCATGATTCCTGTAATTGCATTACATAGCAAACACTTGAAAAACATTAGAGTGGATTAATTAATTAATTAATTAATTAATGCTTCTTTACATCTTGGGATCTCATATATTTCTAAAGAAACTTTCACAAGCCCAGCCAGCATGGGTCAATGGTTGAGTGTCCACCTATGAGACAAGAGGTCATGTTTGATTTCCAGTAGAGGGTGTGCAAGAGGCAGCCAACCGATGACTCTCTCTCTCTCTCTCATCATTGAGGTTTCTATCTCTTTCTCCCTCTCTCTTCCTCTCTGAAATCAATAAAAAAATATATTTAAAGAAACTTCCACAAGAACAAATAGCCTAATGATAAATTACAGAGCTGAGTCTCTGTGCTAATATGACTTTTGAAGTTTACTAAATAAGTCACTCAACATGTAAAGTCCTTCATTAATTATCAAAATAAGTATGATAATATCTATCTTACTTTTTTAAAAAAGCATCCCATTAAATCAGCAATCAAAATAGAATGGTGTGGTGCCTTTCAGAAGGAGAGAGAAATCTAGCATTCTTTTTGGTTTTGTTCTCTGCTCCCATTCCTAGGTCAGGAATGCCTGGCACAGCTCTATGACAGTTAAACCAGATGCCCATTGCCTAAGAAATAAATATGCTCTAGCTTCTTAAGCTGTACTATAATATGGTTTATTTTGTTATCTGTCCACAAGTTCTGTGCAGATGATATATGGCACCAAGGTATGTGGTATTAAAGGTTTCCTTGGGGGTTACAACCTGGCTGAGCCTGGGAGATTCCTCTCAGCACTAGAAAGATGTCTGCAGTGGTGGAGGCAGTGAAACTGTCTCAGAGAAAATGTTGAGTATCCGACACCTAAACTCAAAGCCTTTGTTCACTAGCATTTCCTCCGGGCCAGGTGGAGCGTCCTGACTTCTGCCCCTGCTCTCCGAGGAGCAGAAATACATTTCAGTGTCCAAAAAGTTGGACTTAGAGGATATTGACCTCCCTTTGGAAGATATAAGAAAGGGAAAGAGTAGAGAATGGATACACCTGAATATCTTGGTCTGAAGTATGCAAAAATACTCATAGATTATAATCTGTATTCATGAAATAGACCCATCAATGACAATGAATCTAACTCCCTCATGTTCTGTCAAGTGACACTGAGACCCAGAAGCTGTTCTCTTGGGCCTTAGAAGAGGTTCCTGACAGCAGAGCCTGAGACAAGGGTTCTTGTCCAAGTGATCTATGGCGAAGATGCTCTCAGGAGAAGCTCGAGGGAAAGTAAGGGAAGCAGACAGAGGAGAAGCCGAGTAAAGAGGTGGTTTCAGGTGATGTCGGGCCCCAGCCTGATCACGCAGGGAGCGCGGAGCAGGAGTGGCATCTCATGAATAGGTGTTGCACCTTAAGGCAAACAGACTGGGCCTCTGGACCCCCTGCCAAGTCAACCATTGACTTCAGGCCGTCCTGGAGAAGATGGAGGCATAACTTTCTAGGATCTCTGGACTAGGCCACTCCATCAGCTGAGGTGACTCTCCAGAGAGGTGGCCACTTGTGTGCCAATGCTCCCAGCCTCAGGGAAGGGGAGGCCACCAGCCTGGGAAAGGCGATCTGGATGGGGCACCAACAGCATCACTGCATTTGTCAAAAAGTTACAACACTAGTTAAAACAGAGCTGGCTGTTTACTCCAAGTTTCCTTAATCATTTTTTTCCAATTACAGTTTACATTCCAATATAGTTCTGTATTATTGTCAGATGTACAGCACAGTGGTTAGATATCATGTACTATACAAAGTGTTCCCCTGATATTTCAAGTATCCACCTGACCCATACATAGTTATTACAATGTTATTAACTATATTTCCTATGCTATACTTTATATCTGTGACTATTCTGTAGCTACCAATTTGAGCTTCTTAATCTCTTCATTTCCCCCCCCCCCCCAATCTTTTCAGGCTGTTATACATGTACCACATTGCCTCCTTCAGATAAATACTATTTGTTCTAATAAAACTTATGACCCAGCAACACTGAACACAGTCTGTCAACCATGACTCATTTTCTCTCCCTCACCATATTGGTATAATATAGATTACAAATAACCATTGACAAGACAATCCTAACTTAACTTCAAGTAATGTCAATAAAAATAACAATGCAATAAGATTGTTGACCCTTTGCATGCATTATCTCATTTAACCCTCTTATTATTATTATTATTATTATTATTATTATTATCCCTTTCTTACAGAGAGGAAATTAATGTTCAGAGCTTTACTTACTGCTCAAGTAACCTAATAATAAGTCACTAGGCGGGGGAGAGGGGGTGTAGGAGTGACATGTGGAATTTGAACCCAAGCAGCCTGGTTCCAGAGGCTGTGCTACTAGGCAAACAATGTGCAGGGGTGAGGGAAGCACATATCCTGTGACAAATAAGTACAAAATAGATTATAAATCAATGTCTTTACTAAGTAGGTATCTTATAGAGTGTCACTCTTATTTATCTTAGCAAATTTCATGCTTGTCTTTCAGGATGTTTTTCAGATTCTAAGTCAAGTAAAACTCAATCTGTGCAGCAGATTCAAAACACTCAAGGTAGATAACTATTTCATTGCCAGTCTAGAAGCTCACCGTCAGTCTTGGGTTTTCTTCCGTGTGTTCCCATTCTAGAGGCCCGTCATAAAAGACCAAGGTGATAGCAAACATAGAGACAGAAAAGAAGCCAAACTGAGAGGGAGACGTGAGGCAATAATGCAGAAAAGTCAAGTCAGAAACTATTCTTAAGGGATTTGGTGAGGGAGGGCTCTCTATTGTTCAAGCTGCCGCGTTAATAACTGAGCTCATTTCACTGTGTGTGTGGTGGACGGGTGGACGTGGGAGGGCACGTATCTGTGCCCCTCCACATGCTGCTGCCCGTGCAGTGGGAAGAGAAGGAGAAATACCAAAAGCTAGCACATCGACCAGTAACCTACCACATGCCAACCATGGTGCTCTGTGTTATCTCATACACTCTTCACAACACCCCTGGAAGCAAATACTATTTTTATGCCCTTCTTGTAGGTTAGCCAATAGAAACATGGAGAGATTGAATAACACTGCTGATATCACAAAGGACTAAAGATAGAGAAGATAGAGTTGGAAATTCAAATCTGGGCAGTCTGGCTACAAAATCTACACATGACCACCATGTTTTACTTCTTCCTCAATGATACAGATAATAAAACTTTTAAGCTTCTCTTGTTTTATGGTCATATCCTTATAAAATGTTTTTATAGGGATGTCCAGAGTTGGGGAGACATCGAAAACATGCACAAGCCCTTTATGAATGGTGCTCACCAAGCTGTTTCTCTCTTGATTGGTAGTCTAGACATGATTGGCTTTTTATGTAAGTAGGTTGGGGTTCTGAAAGGTCAGAAAAAAAACTTCGAAGGGTCCCTTGTTCAAAACGATAACACTGAGCCTGAATGTGGTGACTCCGTGGTTGAGCATCGACCTATCAACCAGGAGGTTCGATTCCTGGTCAGGGAACATGCCCAGGTTGCAGGCTCATTCCCAAATTGGGTGTGTAGGAGGCAATCCATGAATGATTCTCTCTCAGCATTGATATTCTCTCTCTCTCTCCCTCATTTCCTCTCTGAAATTAGTAAAAATATATAAATAAAACAGTTACACTGGGATTAAGGAAATGGAGGCAAAAAGTTTTGAAATCTGCCTAAAAATCCATGACAAGGCATGAGACAAAACGTAATAGTAGTTAATGAAAGAAATGACAGTAGGTACAACCGAAGGAATGTAGAAAAGATATCAAATGTATATTTTTAAGAAATTTAGAATAGTAGAGTTCTTCCTAAAAAAAAGTAAAAATTGACCATCGCTTGTTGCCTAGCACTGACCTGGCTTCTCTCCGAGCTGAAATCTTGGCCCTTTGTGGCCCAACAGTGTAGACTTGGAAGTGGATCGAACAGTAATCTCCTAACTTTCTTCTTCTCCACTCATGACTCCTAGCAGAATAATAGGAGTCAGTCCCATTGGGTTCTCTTACTGCAGCATCTCCCACCAGACCCATCACAGCGGCTGCCTCATCCTGGGATACAAACAGAAAGGACTTCTCAGCATGCCCATCCTTCAATACTCATTAACTTGAAACTGATCCTGAGCACTGGCCTCCAGATTTACTAGGTGGTCTTCATTTCCACTCACAATATGGGGTGGAGGGGCAAAACCCAAGGACTCTCTTGAACTCTTATAGCTATTCTGTAGGGTGGGTGTTTCTATAAAGTTCTCCTTGTCCTGACCCTAAACAAGAGGTTGTTGCAGTATTATTTTAGAGGTTCATGTGTGCCAATTCCTCTACCCATGTTCAGATTAGAGCTTCGCCGTGAAGAGGACTAAACGCTATCTTTTCTAAAATGAGATTTCAAGTCTTACTGAGGGGACCATGTTCCAGGTCTTGACGTACAAGTTGACAGAATTAGGTGAAATGGCCTTTTTTGTAGAAGCATTTTAATCAGGGCAGGCACGGACAATTCCCAGAGTACACTTAGCTTCTTTTTTGAGAAGGAGCAGCTCTGAATCTGAGCTACTGTGTCAGGAGACTTTACCTTGCAGTCAGGGACGTTTAATCTTTGCAGTTACTTGAAATGTGTCATAAAATTACAGCTCAGGGTCCCACTATGATTTTATGGACTCCTTGAACATGGTTCTTCCATGACGTGAGGCATCACTCTGCTCTCATCAGATTTTCCAGCTATTAATACATGACCTCTATAGCAAAACGGAGAAAAATCATGGCTCATCTGCGGCAGGTGACTTTAGTAAAACTGTTATTTTTGAACTGATGAACTTGTTTGTTGTTTTGGGATTGTTGTTGTTGTTGTTGTTGTTGTTGTTGTTGTCTGACTATAAGTCTATTATCAATGTAAGGTGTCATTTCCATTTAGCAATGGTAAATGATTTTGGGGGACAGAGAGGGCTCTGTTCTCAGATACAATCTGAGCCAACCTGGATGAATCCTGATGGTGTACTATGTGGAAACAGTGCCCTCTGGTGGACAACTGCATGTTGAAGCAATTAGTAGCTAGTCTCATCTACAGAAAAGGAAAAAGGAAGCAGGATCTTTTTTTTTTTTTTTAAAGAAACCCATAATAACCTCAATGTTCCCTCAGGCGGTGAGGTATAATCTATTTTGGCAGATACTTTAGGAAAAGGTCTGGGGTAGTGATGAAAGAAATGTAACTTAAGATATAACAAATAAGTGAGAACACTTTTAAATATAATGTGCTTTCTTAGCAATGCTGAGCATCGAGTCATTTCATTTTTTCACTTCATTCACAAGTAACTTTAAGGACAAGGTGTCAAATGAAATTATTGTTGCCTAATATGTCTTACAATATATAAATATTTTTATTTAGGAGCCAATTTTTTCCTAAATAAGATTTAAATACGAGCCTCAATAATTCTTCCTTTCCAGGTCCAGCCTGACTGGTTTTTTATATTTCCTCCTTTTCCTTCTTGATTCTTATTTTCAGACATTGTGGTATCTATAGCATAATGCCAGAGACATGCTACATATTCCTTTAATATTTGTTAAATCTCAATATAAAAAAAGGGACAAGTCCTTCAAGTTAGGTTAATTTTATGAAAATAAATACCTTAAACACACACACACACATCACTTCCCCATTGCCTCACAAACAGAAGTCCCTGTTGCATGTCCCCTTAGCCTTTGGGTGAGCCCTTGATCCCTCTCATTGCATGTCCTAGTCTTACCTAAATCCTCATTGCCTGTTCTGAGTATGATCTCCTCATAACTCTGGCTATGTTTTATTTCCTGCTGAATTTTGGTTCCAAAGTTAGTATCTCTATAAAGACAGTCCTCAGGTTACGTCGGACTCAACATACGTTGTTTCATGGTTACATCACCATCTCCCATTTATTTATAATTTAAAAAAAGGGAGAGTTCCATCATTTTGACGTATTTACATATGTGCTTTATGTTTTTTATTGCTTATTTACCACAAGTAAAGATCAGGAATTGTTATCTTTCTTTTAAATTGTTTTATTGAATCACTTCATTACTGCGGTGTATGTGCTCCATGTGAGTGACGTAGGAGCTTATGCAGCTTGGTTCCAACTTACAGCGAAAATTGCGTTGTGTCGTGCCATAGGAATGGATCTCTGACATAATCCAAGGACCCACTGTATATAAAAGGTGAATATGCTAAATGTCCTTTCAACTGTCCGACCAATCACTATGATGTGCCCTGACCACCAGGGGGTCAATACAGGAGCTGCCGTGACATGCACTGGTCATTTATAAAGAAAGAGCACTGCGAACCTGCCACTGACATAGCAACACTCAGCTTCCCCTAAGTGGAACACAGACCCCAGCCACCAGCCCACCAAGGCTACTAAGACTCCATGGTGCAAAAGGCGGCCCACAGCCCAGCCCCAAAACTGTCACTGTGGGCACGAGGTAATGACGTCATGTAGCAACGCCCATCTTCCTATCCTTGGAGTTTCTTTAGCCCAGGAACACCACTTGTTTCATAGCCATGTGCAAACATTTCATACTTTAACGAAATGTCTGTGAAGCATTTTCCTGTGCCTCATCTCATTTGATCCTCACAGAAGTCCTGGAGTAGGTAGATAGGAGACTCGGTGGAATCCTATTTTCTTTTAATTAGCTGGAAAATGGAGATTGAGAGTTTAGAAACTTGACCCAACTGAAAAGAAGTAAAAAAATGGTGGAACTTGAAAATGACTTCACGTATTCTCACTGTGCAGAATATAGTCAAACACTGCTACCGTAAGATATTTCACCCTTTGTTCTCCCTGTGCGATCTTCGATAACAATCTGCTTCATACTGATATTTACTGCTATGTTGCTAACATTTACGTGAAAGAGAAGTTGAGGTGCTTCACTGGGCTGGAAAAGGTTTAGCTAAATCAGAAAGCAGGTCTAATTAAGCAATTTTATATCTATATCTATCCAAATCTATCTATCTATATGTGTGTATATATATGAATATATATATGCATATATATATACATATATATCCTATCTAATAAAAGAGTAATATGCAAATTGACCATGCCTCCAATCAAGCCATGCCCCAGCCACGCCCATCAGCCAATTAGGAGCAAATTATGCAAATAAACCCCAACCAACATGGCTGTGGGCAGGATGGAGCAGGAGGGAAGCTTGGCTTTCCCCGGCAATGGAGGAAGCCAAGCTTTCTGCCTGAACCTTGCTGGCCTAGGCCTCCACTCAATGCTACAAAGTTTCAATTATAGAAGATATATCCCAACAGAAATGCCAGCAACCATGGAGCTGGAGACAGCAGAGGCTACAGTTGCCCGGGCAATAGAAGAAGCCAAGCTTCTGCAGCCCTAGCACCTAGGCCTCCACTCTAGGCTACAAAGTTTCAGTTGTAGAACATAAATTAATCCCAGATCCCAGGGCCTCTGCTTGGGTTGCTCTGGGGTGAGGGGGAGACAGCCTGAAATCTACCATAGGCCCCTTGCCCAGACCACCCCACACCCCAAGGAAACCTCCACCCTGATCTGGGACACCCTTCAGGGCAAACCAGCTGGCCCCCACCCATGGACCAGACCTCTATCCTATCTAATAAAAGAGTAATACACAGATTTACCATCACTCCAACACACAAGAAGGCTGCCCCCATGTGGTCAAAGATCCTGCCCCCATGTGGACACAAGATGGCCACCACAAGATGGCCAGCAGGGGAGGGCTGTTGAGAGGTACCAGGCCTGCAAGGGAGGGCAGTTGGGGGCAATCAAGCCTACAGGGGAGGGCAGTTAGGGGTGACCAGGCTGGCAAAGAAGGGAAGTTGGGGGCAAACAGGCTGGCAGGGAAGCAGTTAGGCATCAATTAGACTGGCAGGGTAGTGGTTAGGGGGTGATCAAGCTGGCAGGCAGAAGCGGTTAGGGGCAATCAGGCAGGTGAGCAGTTTGGAGCCAGCAGTCCTGAATTGTGAGAAGGATGTCCAACTGCCTGTTTAGGCCCAATCCTACATGCACTGGGCCTCTAGTGTGTATGTGTGTGTGTGTGTGTGTGTGTGTGTGTGTGTGTGTGTGTGTGTGTATAGCTCTTGCTAACACCAGTTGCATGTGTGTTTTTCAATCTGTCATTGTCAATCATGAATTTGGTTGATACATTTTTATAAAGGGCAAATAATGATATTAAAATGTTTCTTCTAATTAATTTCCTTTCAATGTGCATGAATTTGTGCAACAGGACACTAGTTTGTTAATAAATTCCCATCCTTCTGATAGAATCCTTAGTCTACATTAAGGAGTCTGAGAAAAAAATTGGAATTTTAAGCTTAATTTTTTATTTTTATTTAATTTATTGGGGTGACACTGATCATTAAAATTATACAGTTTTCAGGGGCACAGGTTTAGAACACATCATCTGTACACTGTGTTATGTAATCACCACCCCCAAGTCAAGTCTCTGTACATCACCATTCATCCTCTCTATACCCTCCTCCTCTTCTCCCCATCCCAATCTCCTGGCAATCACTACACTGTTGTCTGTGTCCGTTAGTTCTTTCACTTTTATTTTTTCTTTTCTACTCAGTCCATCTACCTAACACCTCCCCTGATGGCTGTAAACCTGCTTTCTATCTACAAGTCTGTCTCTATTTTGCTTGTAAGTTTATTTTGTTCATTAGATTCCACATATCAGTGAAATAAAATGATACTTGTATTTATCCTACTGTCTTTATTCACTTAGCATAATGCTCTCCAGGTCCATCCATGCTGTAGCAAAGGGTAAAAATTTCCTTCTTTTTTACAGCTGAGTAGTATTCCACTGTGTAAATGTATCATAGGGTTTTTTTTAATCCACTCATCTACTTGATGGGCTCTTGGGCTGCTTCCAAATCTTGACTAATGCTGCAATCAGTATAGGAGTACATATATTCTACTTTAATCAGTAATATGAGTAAAAATGATTAAGTGATAAATGACCTATGGTAAAAACCCATTATAATCTGAAAGTATGAATACATCTTAGCCATGGATTCTTAACCATGAGTCTCTGATAGACACTCCACACTGAGAAAAAAATCTGTTGCTCTTGCCATTCAGCTATTTCTCTCTTTTCTCAAATCTGAACTGCTCCTTAAATTTCTTTTCCCCATCTTATCCATAGAGCACATCCTATCCATAGACCAAAGACTTTCACTACCTTTCTTTTCCTTCTCTGACCTTGTAAATACTTTCTCTCACCTCTCTCTCCCTCTCTCTCTCTCTCTCTCTCTCTCTCTCTCTCTCTCTCTCTCTCTCTCTCTCTCTCCCTCACACACAAACACACACACACACACACACACACACACACACACACACACACACACGTACCTAAGAGCTCATCTCTGTTTCCTTGCTTCCTAGTTCCACACACGTAGTGGGAGTTCTTTAACTATTAGCTAAATAATGCAGCATAAGCCTTTCTCCTCAGTATTAGCCTCTCATCTATTTCAACTCTGAAATTTCTGTTTAGTTCTAGAAAGCCCCATGACAGGGTAAACATCTCACTTGCCATTTCATTCTTGGAATTTCTTTAGCCTCTTTAAGTGACCAATGAGTTATTTTAATCTATGACCTGTCTGCTCCTGTTCAAGTGTAAATCTTGTAAAATTAAAGAGATTCTATCCCAAACTTGTTATTATAGAGCAAATATGCATCAAGACAAGTTGTGCAGCTGAACGATTTTATGTTTGTGAAATAATGGTTTATACAACTAGACAGAGGTCTCAAATAATGAGATTGCAAATTTCTCCAGGAGAGGCAAGATTTCTTTATCTTTGAACATTCTGTGGAGCTTTCTGCAGGATGGCTATCCTTATCCTTTTCTTCACTTTCATATTGCACCTTTTAAAATTTAACCTTTTTAAAAATTATATTTTTATTGATTTTAGAGAGGAAGGGAAAGACAGACAGAAACATCAATGATGAGAGAGAATCATTCTTTGGCTGCCTCCTGCAGGCCCCACACTGGGGATCAAGCCAGCAACCTTGGCATATGCTCTGACTAGGACTTCACATGTGACCTTCCGGTTCATAGGTTGACGCTCAACCACTGAGCTTCACCAGCAGGGCAAAATTTAACCTTTTAAAAAATTTATCATGAAACTCCTGCAGAGGAAGGAGTCTTCCAACCAATGTCTTAATCCAGGTGACTTTATAATGTTGGCTGTGGTAACAGTGGCTTGATTTGCCATCTTTGTTTTGTGGAAGACAGTTTACTCTGCTTTTTAAATCAGACTTTAAAGTAAATTTCAACTTCAAAGGTGTTTTATTTTCCATTCCATCCACATAATTCAGAGATGTTAAGCCTATTGAGGGCAGATATTAATGTAAAAATTAATAGAAACAATTCCTATTCTGCCCAGAAGCTACCTAAAAGAGGGGCTCAGATATTGGAGCAGTTCAGAGTATGATGAGTGTGTTTCCAGTTGAATGGGTGAGAACCAAAGAATGCAGAGAGAAAACATTGCAGATATGAAGCATGGGGGCAGGAGTCCTCATGTATTTTGTTCTGTGGACAGATTGAGTCCAAGGGCTTGGTTGATAGAGATGTTGGAAGCATGTGCACAGAGATATCATTAGAGTCATTGGCTACCCTATTAAATGTAAAATCCTTGCAAGCAATGAACGACATGCTCTGCAAATAGAAGTGGTGACTGGAAGATTTCTGATTTCTAATCTACCACATATGGCCTGTAGGGGATGCTCGGAAATAGCAGTATGCCCTATGATAGAAGTCCCCAAGCTTGGCTTTACGGCTCTTCAGTCAACTCAGTGACACCCTTCCCACATTCCCACTAGGTGGCAGTGGTTGTGGTGGGCACAGTGAAGTCCCAAAGTAGATGGTGACATTGGAACTAGGGGCTTCTTGAAGAAGTCACACACACAGCATTTTAAAGTGAAGAGGAACCTCAGAGCAGTGGTTCTGCAACCTGATTTCACATTATACTCCTCTAGGGAAACTTTATACCATTTCTAGATATTCTGCTAGTTAGAAAGTTTTTAGACAGAATTTTTCCCCCTATCTAGATAGAATTTGTAGACAGAAAATGTCCTAGAGTCAATCCCAAAATGTTAGCTTCAGTAGTTCTGGGCAGAGTTGAGGAGATAGATATAGCTATAGATCTATACATATGATAGTTGTATATCAAAATACACACACAGATCTTAAAACATATACACTTCAATGCACATATTTAAATATGTGTATCTAAATACCTATGTATAATCAAATATACCTCAACTACTATGTATTCCTATTACTGTATTAAATTACTCCCACTGATGAAGCACCACCTTAGTGGTCTTGGCCCCTGGCCCAGCGACATTCCTGGAACTATGCAGCTAGTGGCAGAATCTCTGATGAAAGCAGTGTCCTTCCGCTTATTGGAAGCAGAGCTCTGAAACTGAAACAAGCCATCGATGGCAAAGCTGGAAAGTTATCCACTGATTGTCTAAAACCAGTTTCACTTTGCGCCTCATGCTACACCCACAGCTCTTACCTTCTCATGCCACACTGGGCTCCTGGAACTGCATTTATTACTAAAGTTATCTGGATCACAAGATGTGGGTGTCAGAAGATGCCCTCCTTTAGTGTTTTACTGAAGCAGAAACCGAGGCAAAGGTTACTGATTCATTCACAAAGACCTGCAAATGGGAACAACCTGCCAGGACTGGGTTATTTCACCCTAAAATCATAGCTAGCTTTGAGAACCAGAGCAGTGGTTCTCAACCTTTTTAATGCCGCGACCCTTTAATTCCTCATGTTGTAGTGAACCCTAACCATAAAATTATTCTTGTTGCTATTTCATAACTGTAATTTTGCTACTGTTATGAATCATAATGTAAATATCTGTCGCGACCCACAGGTTGAGAATCGCTGCTCTAGAGGATCCCACATGTTGATCTAAATTTGAGGTTTTCAACTGTGCCCCTGGGCCTTGGAGGAGAGATGGGCTGGTCACCGGGTCCTGGGCCCTTCTCAGCCTCCTCAATGAACCCAGCTCTGCGTACACTTGTTCTGCTTATTGGCCTTGCAGGAAAGGGTTTCTTTTCTTTATTACCCAAGAGCCACAGTTTTGAAGAGTTCGAAGACCATCCACGTAATTGCTTCCTCAGACAGGCTGTTCGGGATAAACCTCTCTGGGTGGAACCAGAGACTTGAGGGGGATGCAGGCCACGTGATGTCCTGGTAACACGCATCTTTCTCCCGCTGGGGCAGTTCTGGGCATGTCATGTCCATTGCCTGTTTAGAAGCATTTTTATGAGGCTCTTGAAGTCTGACTCCTCTGTTATTGGTACAGTAGCATGGCCAGGGCATCTTCTCCCACCTAAAGTTGTCCTCAGTGTATCTGAGACATCGGTAGTGTGCCCCGACTGTTTATACTGAATATAAATTCCTACAAAAGCTGTGCTTACTCTCAAATACATTTCTCATTGGCCACCTGGAAGACCTGATCACAGTACAAGAGGGATCACTTCTCTTAGAAACTCGTTTACAAATTTGTATTTTTATAATTCTTTACAGATTAACTCTGATACTCATGTATAATTTATGCCTAAAAGTTAGTTCTATTTTTTTACCCTTTTAATTATTCTAATTTTTTATTTAATTTAAGGAGAGAGAAATATCAATTTGTTGTTCAACATTGATGCATCAGTGTTGGTTGATTCTTATATATACCCTGACTGGGGATCAAACCCATGACCTTGATGTGTTGGGACCATGCTCTAAACAACTGAGCTACCTGCCCGGGCTCTTACAACCCATTCCAGAGTTCTGTTTTAGCTTACTATTATAACAAAAGTCTTTCCAATTTGAAAGTAATACAGTGTTTTAATGTTCCCAGAGAAAGCAGTAGTTGTTCAGGAAAAAAAAAAAAACTTCTGCCTAGGAGGGCCTTAGAATCAGAGCGTTTTTATTTTCTTAGAGGCAGTCAAAGTTAGTACCCAGAGCTTGGTTTCATCCTTCTATGACAACTTGGGGTCTTTTAAAGTTTATGAAACCATTTCAAGATTTCATCTTCCGCTATCCTGCAGTCTAAGAGTCATATATGAACAAGTCTACATCAGTTAATATGTGACATTTTTAATACTTGGTAGGAACTTTAACATATTCTTTCCACCAAAAGCTCTCACTGTAACCTCCTCTATTTCTTCTCCAACCTCTTCCCTGTTATTTCAAAATCTTGAAAAGAATAAAAAAGGGGTAATGAAAATTAGTAGGAAGGAATGTATTTTTATAATGCAGACTATCCCATGAAAATAATAATAACAGTTAACACTTATCAAACACTTACTGCATTCCAGGCTCTGTCCCAAATACTATAGATATGTAGCTCAAAACATTCCCACTATTATCGTCGCAGTTTTACATTGAGAAAACCACGGCCCCAAGAGGTTATGTCACTTGCTCAAGGTCACCTAGCTGGCTGTGGGAGCCATGAAAGAAATACAGGTGGTCTGGCTCCAAACCCCAAGCTGATAACCACTCACTGAGCTTACACTTCTAGAGCCTGAAATTGCTGCCCAAGTTTGAAACTGGTTTTTGCCTTAAAATGTCCTATTTACAGTAGGCACGTGATAGGTACTAGTTTCATTGAATTGGACTTTTATGAAATTTCCTTGAATTAAGTTGGTTAAAATAACAGCAAAAAGACAAAGCAGACTTTTCAAAAGAAGAAGGGGTGTCAGTTCTTACTGGGCTTGGGTCTCCTGAAAGTCTCCTACGCGGTTATGCTGAAAAACACCTGGCATCATGATCATGTATGATGGGAGTCTGCATGAGAAGCAATACTATTTTTTAATTTTTTTATCTTTATTGTTGAAAGTATTACCTCTCTTCCCCCATTGACCCCTTCTAGCCTCACCTTCCCCCTGCCCCAGGCCTTCACCACCCTGTTGTCTGTGTCCATGGTTTATGCACATATGCATACAAATGTTTTGGTTGATCTCTTCCCACCCACCCATCTCCCCACCTTCCCTCTGAGATTCAATAGTGTGTTCCATAGAGAAGCAATACTATTTGACTATGATTTTCCTATATGAGCTTAGAAAGGCACTAAAACTTTAGCTGATTTTGCTCAGTGGTTAGAGCATTGGCCTATGGGCTGAAGTGTCCTGGGTTTGATTATGATCAAGGGCATGTGCCTAGGTTGCAGGCTCCATCTCTGATCCTGGTCAGGGGCACATGAGGGAGGCAATCAATCCGTTTGTTTCTCTCACATGGATGTCTTTCTCTCTCTGTTTCTCTCCCCCTTCCTTCCATGCTCTCTAAAAATCAATGGAAAAATATTTTCAGGTGAGGATTAACAAAAAAAGAAAGAAAGGAGAAGAAGGGCACTAGAAAAGCCCTCCCTAAGCAGAGAAACAAACTCATTGAATTTACCTTCAACCAGGGTGTTGCTGGAGATTTTCAAGGATGAACCCATTCATTCTAGAACTTAACCAATAGTTTAGAAATAAAGTCATAATTTCACTTATCTGTCTCATAGAGTTAGATATTGAACCCTTTAACACATTTAAAGTTTCAAAACAGTCGTTAAGGGGGAAAATAGATTAAGGGCTGTTTTGTCATTCTAAAAAAATAATCACCCTATTCTGAATGCTTTTCATCCTGTTACCCCCATTTTCTCTGTTCTGTTAAAACCATATGTACAATAAGGACATTATCAGTGCATGTAAACTCACTGAGGGCTACTGGTACTTTTTCCCCCGGTACTCGACCCCCTAATCAGTAACTGAGGAATTTAAATTTTGTTCCCATATTCTGCATTTTTGATGACGGAAGCACAAGAACATAATACATTGAAAAGAAAGGACTTAGATTTCCGGCCTAAAATATAGCTGCTTTTTCTAGATTTGGTGGATAATTTTACTCCATTGTGCCTTATTTATTCTTAGTAGAACTTGTGGGGATTGTTTTCAGGATAATGTCAGAGTAATTGTTCAAAACTGAGCTATGGGCCAACCCAAAGGCATTCTCCTGGGAACAGTGTAACTAAAATACGCACATGCTCTCCCCTCTTATCAAAAATATTTGTCCTAAAACATAAAGATAAACGAGGGATAAAAATAACAACAAAATAAATCTTTGACTAAATGCTTTATGTGATCTCAGTGCATAGTTAGATGGCAAAATGAATCGTGTCTCCAAGGCCTGTCTCTTCATACTTTTAATAGCATGACATATAAGAAGCCTTTTGCATACTACACCCTTCCTTTCTCAGGAAGATATCATTGGCAATACACGAGGCAATACAAAACATTGGTCAATAGGAGACCACAATGTTTCCTCAGCCCTTATGAAACTTGTTTAATTTTAATGAACTACACAAATAATACATTCTTATTGCAGACATTTTGAAAGTACGTTTACACCAAAGCAAAAACATGGAAATTATTTTGTAGTGAGTCCCACTACCATCAGCATGTTGTGTATATCCCTCGAGTGTACTCTCATCTCCACACACTCACACACACCCCCAGAGTAACTGCTGATGATGGGGACAGCAGTGGTGGCAACAACAGCAGGACCAGGCTCCCACAGGAGTTCCAACAGTAGCATCACCGTGGGAACTGCTGACTGTAAGTCAGACACAGCAGTAACAAGAGAATTCAAAACCACAATAGACATAACTGCAGAACAGCCTGCAGTCCTTGTAGCAGCTGGATCGCAAGTGTCCTGGCAGCAGCAATAGCAGCAGTAGCAGTAATAGGACTCACATGCCAGTTATGTAGCATGTGGTATGTGCTGAGGACTGTTTTAAGTGCTTTACATGTGTTATCTCAATCCGCAAAACACTAATAAAGTAAGCGTCCTAGTTGTACCCCCATTTTACAAATGAGAAAACTGATGGACATGCAGATTAAGTAACTTGCCCAAGATCACGCAGACTTAAGGCGCAGGACCTGAGTTTGAACCCCAGGCTGTCTGGCTCCTTAATCCACACTTAACCACTATACTGGAAGGAATGGCTCTACAGTATGAGGAGTGTTTTACAATTTATATATACTTATATAGTGAATGAGTGAATTATGAGAGGGATTCCGAAATTGGAAGAACAGAATAAGAGGATACGAAATAACTTTTTAAAAACATCTCATAAATAAAATGGTCATGTACAATTTTTAACTTAAGTGTCTTTCAAAGATAGTATACATTTGCAAATGTTTTTCCTATCCTATTTTATTACATCTCAATAGTATGCTTGACTAACTTCTTAGGATCTCTGTGAATTCTTACAAAATAAAGGGGAAATCAATTTGTCATCATCGTCACTTTATAGATGTGCCTGCGCATGTATCTGTGCTTCGTAAGCATTTCTGACTGAATGGAGCAGTAAGAAGTAAAATTTCAGCCCAGCTGACATGGCTCAGTGGCTGAGCGGTAACCTATGACCCCGGAGGTCACGGTTTGGTTCCAGCCGAGGACACGTGCCCGGGCTGCGGGTTGTTCCCCAGGGCAGAAGGCAGCCGACCAGTGATTCTCTCGCAGAGTTGATGTTTCTATCTCTCTCTCCCTCCCCCTCCCTTCCTCTCCAAAATCAATAAAAAAATATTTTTAAAAAGAAATGAAATTTCAGAACCCACACCGGAAACAGAGTCATGTTGCCCCACATCCACTTCACTGCACTAAGAATGCCATTTAATGATGATGGCAACAGCAGCTGAGGGGATAAGAAGAAGAAAAAAAAACATTTTAAAATAAGCAATAACAACAAAAACGGTAAATGTTGCTGAAGCTTTGGCTCTATTTTGGTTCTGTTTTGTCTTCTGTAACTCCATATGTGGATAGTTTAGGTTACAAGGTGTATCTGTCACTTTTAATCTGCATGCATGTTGGGACTATCCCTTGTACAAAAGTTTCCCTCTGTCCCTGGAAAGCTATAATTCCAGATAATGTAAACACTGGAACAAAAAGTCACTACAATGCATTAGTCAAATGTTATCTTTTGAATGACAGAAACATATTGAATCTTAGGCAAAATATGTGTCCCTTTATGTATGTTTAAGCTCTTGTGTCCTTTTCAATGATTTTAGACTGCCAGCATGAGAAGTACAGATGCTTTAAGTCTATAATAACTTAAAAGGGAAAGGCAATGCCCTCAAAAGTTATCTTAAGATGTCTCTGCTCGGGGTTTCAAGCTGAAGTTTTGGTGATATGATTTGATTTAATTTCCAAGTCTCTTATCTGGAGTTTATTCTTGTTACTGCAGTTGCTACTGGTTTTTAACTTGTACACAGGAAACCAGCGCCAATCAATTTTGTTCCCAAGGTGACAGGAAACCCTGGTTGGTCAGATGTTGATTGTGCTTGCTGTTCATGCTCCACCCATCACATTTTCTTCCCTTTTGGCTGAACTTAAGACAAATTAATCAGTAGTCGACATCTGGCAGACAGTTTTGGTGTCTTCTCGGTGATTTGTTGAGCTGCACAGTTAAAAAGTAAAAATCCAGGGCATGAGACGTGTAGGCACTAAATAGAAACACTGCCCACAATCCTTTGTCAGGGCTTGCCGGGAAAGCCCATCTTTGGGCTTTTAAATTGAACATGTGAATTTTCTCGAGTAATGAAACATCGGTTGATTAAATATTTCACCTTTTTTATGATGGTGAGTGGCTTACCTCACCCTATTGTAAATTCCAGATATGAAACGTGTTACAGGGCCAAGCGTTCAGAGAATGTTAAGCTTTTTAACAGGTCTCTGTTAAAATAGCCGTGTGTAATTAATCTTTAGCCACCTGCAAATTTTCTTTGTAGTAAGTCCTAGCCCACATAAATATCTCCCTTATCACTGAACACTCTGAAAGCAATGTTGGTTCCCAGGACATGACCAATAACTCGCGTCAGAGAAGCCGGGTGACCTTCTTATCCCTGGAAGCCACTCTTCTTTTGGAGCCTCCTCTCTCATTGTTTACAACTCTATGATAAAAAGAAAAATTACAAACTGCCCACTAGCTCTGGGAACTGCTTTCAGAAGTCATTTGTTTTAAGGACAGTGGGACTAAAATGTAGGTCTAGTGGCAGCAGAGATCATGAGAAATATACAAAATAATGTTTGTTTGTTTCTGCCCAACAAGACGAAGAAAGGTAACAATACAGGAAGGTGAGATTCAGATAAACCTAAAAAGGGCAGGTATGTTGGACCGGATAGGCTTTTCCTGTTCCTAAAATGTCTCGTGTTCTGACACAGGAAAAGCATTCTTATTCACCGAGGCATTGGCAGGTCCTAGGCACAGGACCTGGAAGTACCCTGCGTTTCGGCGGTAAGAAGGCAGGAAAGAAGTGGGCGGAGAGGAAGCGTCCATGGCGGGCCCATAACTAGGGCACATTTCCCAAAGGGTAGAAGAGTGTTTGGCCATTTACTCACCCACGTCACCTTTATTTTGAGGACAAACTCCGATAGCTTGTTCTTTTTAAACTTTTCCCATGCCAAAATTTGAATACATTTAGAACTGGGGTGGGCTTGGGCCACAGAGTCAGCCTAGAATTCCTAAGAGAGCTCGTGGGGGTTGCTGCTCTGGCTGTTCCCGAATCACCCTGTCAGTTCCCGAATCATCCAACCGCCTTCCCACAGATTTCATGGAGCAGCAGGGGTGGTTTGGATTCAGTTGTTTCATTTTTTCACTAAAGTACCTTCATGGAGGGTGTGGGTCTGTGAAATAAGGATTAAATGCCACAAAAAGTTTGTAGTGTTTAGAATCCAAACCATTATGCAGAGCCACAATCCCAGGCTCCCCCCAATAGCCAGGGAGCAGAAAAGCCCATGATGCTAAATGGTATTTTTAAGCCATTAGAGAGACATGGCACCTGCCAGGGACCTATGAGAAATCTGATAGTTAACCCAGAATCTCATCAGCAAACCTAAAATACATTTGAAATGCATTTAATACCCCCCTCATTTTAGTTTTCCTTTTGATTTGCACAACAATCTATTGGGGCAGGAGCAATCCTCTGTGTGCCTGCTCTTCTTCCCACCTGCGGCCCCATCGGCAGTGTGGGCATGTGCCCAAGGCAGGCGGCTGCCAACTGTTACTACAATAGCAGTGAGTGCCCTGGTGTGGTGCTGGCCAGGATAGGTGAGTGTCTATTCCAAGTGCAATGACTGTAATCAAAACTGTTCCCTTGGTTCTTTAGTATCATTCCTAACCTTCTGAGCTGAGAGCTTTAGGATGTGTGGCTGCAGCGTTTGTAAGAGCGTCTGCGGAGCATCTACAAGTGGGCGTAGAGATAACAATGGGTAACTGTCTGCAATGCATTTCTTTCAGGAACATATGGCAAGTATGTTTTCTGGATGGTGTTGTTTGTGTAACACATGCATTTTACATAACTAATTCTCTCTTGGAGTGCTTAGAACAGAAAGCGTTGCTATTATGGAGTTCACCTCTGTCTATGCAAACCCTATCCAGGGAAGAGCCAAATCAGAGCTTTAATCTGAGCCGAATAGAAAAACTCATTGGGACAATGATTAAGGGTTGGGAGAAGTAAGATTATTTATTGGCAAATTTAAATATTGGATGCCACTCCAAGGTCTAGTGGTAGTACTAATAAGAAAAAAAGTCCCAGAATAACCATTTCTCTATATGCAAAGGAAGGAATTAGAAAAGACTTGCTGCAATCTCTGTGAATACCTAACGTTTGTTGAGAAGCTGTTATGTGCCAGGTGTTGAACAAGATGCAGTACAATCATAATCTCATTTTCTCTTCATAACCACCTCAGGGAGTCAGATTTTAACATCTCACCTTCAATGATGAGAAAACTGAGGCAAAGACATTTAAGTAAACAAGAGCCAGCAGGCTGCAGAGATGAACTCAGGTCTGTGCCACCAAAATCTCATCCTCCTTCCTATTTCCTGCCTCTCCTGTTGCCCAAGGCCTCCCATTATCCTTCTGTTGTAGCCTTTTCTATATTCACAGTCCAACTGGATTCAATCTTTTCAGTGGAGAAGTACAACCCATTCTAAAATAAAGAAGTTTGTTCAACCTAACCCTGAAAAACCCATCCCCCTCGGAGAAGAGCCGGTGGTGCCGCTTTCCACCGGCAGGTGGCACCTGTGCGCCACTAACAGATGGAGAAAACTCAGGGTCAGCAGAAGGTGGTTGTTCAGACATTGAAGCAGTTCGTTTCCATGTTTTCAACAATCCTGCTGGAGATATTTGTTGCCATTTTAAAATTTAAAGGCAAATCAAACAAACAGGGAAAAGGCCAGGTAAGGATGCTAAACCTGACAGGGATCGCAGAAGCCACCCTGGAGAGGCACCTTCTCATCTAGCCGGGGCAGTCCCCACAGGACGCTCTGATTTGTCCCCACACAAAGGCACTCAACAGTGTTTCCCAGAGAGGGCGTCCATGGCTCTTTGGAAGATTCTCATTTGATATCAGTCAGGACTTTTATTTCCTCTTTGGTAGCAATAATAAAGATTTATGTTTTAGTCCTCGCGTGTTTGCTCAGTGGATGGAGCCTCAGACTGCGAACTGAAGGGTCCCAGGTTCAATTCTGGTCAAGAGCTCATGCCAGGGTTGCAAGTTTGATCCCCAGTAGGGGCAGCCAATCAATGATTCTTCCTTATCAATAATGTGTTTTTTTCTCTCTCTCTCCCCCTCTCCCTCCGAAACCAATAAAAAAATATATTTAAAAGTAAATAATTAAAGATTTATGCTTTATGGAACCAATTGAAATTGGGTTCGTAAAGCCTTTGCAATTTTCATCATAAAAAAAAAGAATTTCTTGTCCTAACAAAACCATAATGCAATTTAATCAGGAAGTTTTATAACATTCATTAAGATTTGCATTTAAAAAAAAAAGACGTTCTGTGATCAAGCACAATTTCACTGAAGAAATGACCTGCAGGAAAAGATGGGGGGGGGGGGAGGGAGCCTGGCAACGTTTGCGTTCGTGAACTCTGGGTTCCCGTAATGCTCTAGGCCTTATCGAGGGCAGCCCAGGAGCGAATTGGCAGGACATTAGAAAGCGTGATTATAAGAGGGAAAGCTGAAATGGCCCTCATGTCAGCTGTTTTCCTCCACAGGATACTGGGTGATTCCTGTCCTAAGCAGATACTGATTACTTAAAGCTTAGCCCAAGAGTTCTTGTCAAAACAATTTCCGTAGTATATTTTGACTTGCTGAGGTCTGAAGAACTTTTGGAATTTGTTAGGTGTGGACCTGAACTCCAAGAACTGATCAGAGTATTCGGTTAATGAACTCTGTATCCTTGAACAAATGTCTTAAGCACTTCATTTTTAGCTCATTCACAGTTCTCTGGATGTCCCCATCTGACATGGATAATTCTTAATGTTAATGGAAAATGTGTACTGATAATTCAGTCAAATGAAAGTAAAACAAAGTTCCAAGGATTTATCATAATCAAATCAAAGTAACAGATTTTCTAAAACTCATTTTATACTGAATTGGGTAATTTGAGAGAATTTCAGGTACTATGGCATGGATCATTACTCATACAGAAATCAGTAAGCATTATTATAGGAAAATCAAGCTTTATACTGTCAGGTTTGTATGTGTATGTTTTAAATATGTTTTTATTGATTTTTAGAGAGAGGGGAAAGGAGAGGAAGAGAGAAAAAAACACTGATGTAAGAGAGAAACATTGATCAGTTGCCTCCCACAAATACCCCTTCAGGGAGTGGGGACCTAGCCTGCAACCTGAACATGTGCCCTGACAGAGAACTGAACCTGTGGCTTTTCAGTGCGCTGGACGACACTCAATCAATTGAGCCACCCTGGCCAGAGCATCAGGTTTTATATTATTGTTATCAAGTTTTGCATTATAACTGGTATATAGTGAAAGAAAATACTACTTATTTTTTACTTGAAATCAATGAATAATTCATTGATCAATCAATAATTCATTTCAGTCAGCCTTGAAAATCTCTGGGTACTTAATTCTTCTTTCCCTTCCACATCTACAAATCTCTGCCATGGATAGAAGAGACACACAGATGCATAGAAGGAACTGAAATTAGGTCAATATGTTCCCCAACCTTGGGTGAAGGCTTTCTGTATATAAGAGACTGTTCTATGCCTATTGCTTTTGTCCTGCATTCTGTATTGACTTTGTCAGGACACCCTAAATGTCCTGTGGCCAGCTTTTTTCATTGAATTCTAAAACTTGGGCAGTTAGAGCTATTTTTCAAATCTAAGTGGGCATCCTGTGTTTTTATTTGCTAAATCTTGGTGACCCCATGTCTGTAATCCCTTGTTAAAGTCTTTTAGTAGATAGACTCATTATATATTTCTTAAGTCCACTCATCATCAGAAATAACCATTTTTAGAATTAAGTGTCACTAGTGTAGCTTAGGACCAGTTAACTTGCTCAGATGACAGAATCAGCTGGCATTTAAGCTTCATTCCAGTCTCATATTCTTTGTTTATCTGAAAAGTGATAAATATGCATTTCTTCTTGTCCATTATTTCATTATTCACAGAAACATGTGATCCTGGAAATCTAGAGAAAATGTCATTATTGATTATCTCAGATATTAAGAATTGTCTAGAGAAATATTAGGATGACTATGTTCAGGCCTTTGGTGAAAATAATTAATTCATTTATAAAACAATACTGAAAGAGAATTCTATATAATAAAAGCTTGACATACTAAGTATCCGACTGTTTGTTCATTCGACCATTGGACCGTTCAACCCGTCGCTATGACATGCACTGACCACCAAGGGGCATACGTTCCAACTGGTAGGTTAGCTTGCTGCTGGAGTCCTGTCATAGGGCTGAGCAGGATGGGCCACACATGCCCTGGAGCCCTCTTATGGTCCCTCCCTGGCCGGCTAGCCCCGATCATGAGACAGGCTGGAGATGTCCTAGATGAATCTGTATACTAGGCCTCTAGTAGTTTATAAGAGAAACAGAGAATATTCTTCTAGCTGCTGTTCAAAAGTGTGTTTTTACATATTCTCCACTGCCATCTGCCTTGCAGAAGGGCTGTTGAATATATTAAGTTTAGAACATTTTAATTTTGTCTTTACAGTTATAGATGTCATTTGGGTGGCAAATCCCTATAGTGAAAACTTAATGATTATCAGTTGCATACCTCGAAGACAGATTGAAGTGGGTTCTGTGATAAACAAAAAAGTGTTATTTTATGTCATCTTTCATGAATAGTGATTGTAGCAGACATTCTAGAGGTTTTGTTGCAGTGGCTCAGTGTATACCCAAAGTGGTTGAAAAAGCCACCAGGTACATTTGTAAGTGTAGATAGTTGAGGCACTGGTCTCAAAGTGGGTGTGCGCAGTGCAAAGAATGTCTAGAATGGTCCATGGGGGTGTAAAAAATACTAGGAAAATCCTATTTATTTTTATCTTGCCCTTTCCTATTTAAAAATCTTGTAACTGTTTTAGACTTTATATATGTAAATACAGCAGTACATGCATAAAAATTTATAAATAAGCACATTTCAGTGGGGTGCACTTACTTTTCTTTTTTACTCATAAGGATAAACAAGAGAAGAAAATTGAAAATTACTAATAAGTCTAACTGAAATGAGAGATAAATTTAGAGGGCAGATATAGTAAAATCAGTCCGAGTGTTTCCTAGCATACACGTATGTGGTGATGGGAGAAGACCGGACTTTGGATGGTGGGCACACAATGCAACATACAGATCATGTATCATAGCGCTGGCCAGCGTTTCACATGGTTAGAGCTTTGACCTGCACAACAAAGGGTTGCAAGTTCCATTCCCAGGCAAGGATACACACCTGGGTTGGGGCGCGTACAGGAGGAAACCAATCAATGTGTCTCTCACAACAGTGTTTCTCTCTCTGAAGGCTGACAGGCTCAAGACCCAGGAAAAGCCAATGTTTCAGTTTGAGTCCGAAGGCAGGATACAAATGATGTCCCAGTTCAAATGCTATCAGGCAGAAAACATTCTCTCTTACTTGAGAGAGGGAGGACATTTTTGTTCCCTTCAGGGCTTCAGCTCATTGATGAGGCTCACCTGCATTATGGAGAGCAACCGCTTTACTCAGTCTACTGATTTAAATGATAGTCTCACTCCCAAACACTCAGGATGTTTGATCAAATATCTCGGGAATCATGGCCCAGTCAAGGTGACACATAAAATTAACCATCACAGATACTATCAAGGAAGTTAAAAGATAACCTATAGTATTGGAAAAAAATATTTGTGAATCATCCTATATAATAAAAGCGTAATATGCAAATCCAACAAACGGCCAAACAGTGAAACAACCATCTGAATGACCATCTGGGACCACACTGTGACACCCACTGGCACCAGGCCAGCCACGGAGGGTGCGATGCCATTGGTCAGGGGCCTGGCCATCGCCCCATGACCGCCCCACAGAGGGAGGCCCAGGTCCCCCACCAGCAGGCTGCAAGGCGTGGGCAGGGCCTCCCTCTGTGAGAGAAGCCTGGGTCCCCGGTGCTGACGGCCGGGAGAAGGGAGGCCTACCCTTGCACGAATTTCGTGCATCAGGTTTCTAGTATATATAAGAGTCTGGTATCCAGAATATATAAATAAGTTTCTAACTCAAAAATAAAATGACGAATAGCCTAATATAAAAACGGGCAAAGGATTTGAATACATTTTTCTCTGTAGAAGAAGTACAAACGGCCAGAAAATACAAGAGGAGGTGCTCAACATCATTAGTCATCGATGAACTGCAATTGAAACCCCAACGAGGTGCCACTTCACTCCAACTAGGATGGCTTTAATGAAATTATGGACAGTAACAAATATTGGCAAGAGAATAGAGAAATTGGAACCTTCATACGTTGTTGGTGGGAATGTAAAATGCTGCAGCCACTGGAAAAACATTTGACAGTTTCTCATGAAGTTAAACCTAAAACTACTATATGATCAAGCAATGCCACTCTTCGGTATATCACCAAAAGAAATGGAACCATGTCCACAGGAAAACTTGTGCACAAATGTTCATAGCAGGATTATTCATAATAACCAAATCTCCATCAGCTAATAAACTAACAAACGAATGTAATAGAGCCATACAATATAATACACTATGCCATTAAAAGGAATGAGATATTGATGGATATTATAATATGGGTGAACCTTGAAAATATTATGCTAAGTAAAAGAAGTCACACACTAGTGGCCATATGTTGTATGATTTCATTTACATGAAATGTTCAAAGTAGGCAAATTCATAGACACAGAAAGTAGAGTAGTAGAGGGAGGAATGGAGAGTAGGGTGAGGAAAACGTTAGAAAATTGATTGTGGTGAGTATGCAACTCTGTGACTATAGTGAGACCACTGACTTGTACAATTTTAAAAGACGAATTTTCTGGTATGTAAATTATATCTCAATAATAAAGAGGAAAAGTGTATATATACATAACTTTAATTTTAAATCAATATGTTAGCTGTTTCTAGGAAATTAGGTAGACAGTGCTTTTGACATTATTTTCATTTGATTTGATTTGGTTGAAACATGGAAATTTGCCACACTTTTATTTACAGAAAAGTAAATGTATGTATTTCCTACAACAAGTATAAAAATGTCCTTTACATTACAGAAAAGTTCAGTTCACTCTTAAAAATGTGTATGGCATTTTACTTTGCAAAAATATTTATTTTTTACCAATCCATCTGCTTCTTGGACATAAGTTAGATAATAAAGCACAGTATCCAAAGTAAGAATTCTTTCCTTTGCCTGGGTGTGCCTGCTATTTGCACTTGGGTGAGTGGCTATTTGATTTTCAGGGCTATCTTGCAACTATTTCATCTGACCGTGGATAAGAGAAGACCCAGCCATAAAAATGAATTACTGTGAATGGCATCAAATCAGCATATTCCAGTTACTTGAGGGGAAAAGCTTATTTTAACTATTGGCAACAGTCTTCAGTCATTTATATTTAAACATTTACCTTTGCCCCAAGCATCACTGATAGCGTGATTGTGTATTTACATTGGCAACAATGTGATTATAGCGATAAAGTCAAGTGCCACTCTCTTCATTTATCACTAATACAAACTCTTCCAGGTAATGGAGGCCTTCCTTCCACCTGAGAAGTGATGGTTCTTTAAATACAATCCATGGCCACAGAGTAACCCAGCAAAGTCATTGAGTCCTCACTGGCCAGAGGAAGCACCTCCCTACCCTGAAATTCCAAGGGGAAAGGCCAACGACTCTCGAGGGCAACAGTCATCCTGGTTCATCCTAGCGCATTCCAGCTGACCAGTGTTCACAACTGCATTGCTGGGTGGTGCACTTTTAAGTGAACTGAACAAACACAGGAATGTATACTTAACTAAATTGCTGTTCTTAGATAAACATTGGTGGAAACTCTGGAGACAGTAGATTTTCATAATTTTGACTGAGAGTTCATTTTAGGTAAAGGTAGACTTTGATGTGCCCTGGTTAATCATTTAAGGTACCTGCTTCTTACATCAAATGATTGAGAAGTATTTCTAGAACGTTCAGATGGATATTAAATTTAATTACTTTTTTATTTTTTTAAATCTTTATTGTTGAAAGTATTACATATGTTCCCTTTTTTCCATATTGACCCCTTCTAGCCAGAACCTCACCCCCCATCCTAGGCCTTCACCACCCTATTATCTGTGTCCATGGGTTATGCATATATGCATACAAGTTCTTTGGTTGATCTCTTCCCATCCACCCATCCACTTTCACCTTCCCTTTGAGAGTCTAGGATCTGTTCCATGCTTCTATGTCTCTGGATCTATTTTGTTCATCAGTATATTTTGTTCATTAGATTTCACTTATGAATGAGGTCATGTGATATTTGTCTTTCTCTGACTGGCTTATTTCACTTAGCATAATACTCTCCAGGTCTCTCCATGCCTGTCTCAAAAGATAAGAGATCCTTCTTTTGTACCTCTACATGGCTATCCCATAAGAGGCTACAAAATATTCGAATCATCTATATACATCTCTTTCCTCATCTATCTATCTATCTATCTATCTATCTATCTATCTATCTATCTAACTATCTATCAATCTATCTATCTATCTATAAAGCCAGTGTCCAGAACGACTGGAATGACCAATTGACCAGTTGCTATGAGGTGCATTGACCACCTCTTGGTCCATCCCCCTGGCCCTCAGACTCCAATTGATCAGGGGATGGCTAACGGGGGGACTAGGGTGAGTGGCATGGTGGGGACTGGCGAGCAGGTGGAAAGCAGACCTCTTGGTCCCTCCCACTGTCCCTTAAGCTCCAATTGATCAGTGGTGGCAGTGGGGCGGAACTGGGGACTGGCAAAGGGGCAGAACATGACCCTGATCACAGGCTAGGCCTAGGGTCTCTAACTGCACACAATTTTGTGCACTGGGCCTCTAGCAGTATATAAAGTCCTCAACATCAGAGGTCATGTTTTTTTAAACCTAGTATCTACAACACCCCTGTCCTGAGCCTAGAAAGTTTGTAGAAAGTAGTGGCCACTCAATGTTTGTTGTTGAACTAAGTTAATCACAGCTTTGTGGTTAATAAAAATCTCAGGATTCACACTACATGTATACTTTACTATATGACTTTTGATATGTTACTTAACATCTTTAGTTTCCCCATATATAAAATCAGAAAATTCATAATACCACCTCAAAAAATGTAAGAAGTAAATGAGATAATACAGATAAACCATTTTGCAAGCTTAGCTTAATTTATGTTAGCTGCCATCATCATCAACAACATTAATAGCATTCATTGCATACACTAATTACATTACCACTTGCATTATTACAACTGTATTAGCCACAGAGCCAGCTTGGGATTATGGGCACTTATCCTAGGGCCAGCTAGTGATTGCCTGGGAGTTTAATGGAAAACTAAGCCAAGTATTCTACTTGACTCTGGTTAGAGGGAAGACAGAGTAAGTGAAAATAAATACTTCGTCTTTTCCTGAAACTTCCCCCACCCTTTTCCCAGAGAAGGCAGAAATGAGGGAATTTGCACTCTGACTGCAAACATATAATAAGCAGAAGTTCCAAATGAACTCTGGGGAAAGAGAAGATGCTCGTATTAGATATCTGGTGTGTGTGTGTGTGTGTGTGTGTGTGTGTGTGTGTGTGTGTGTAGATACTGATTTGTATAATGTCTATCTGAAAGAAAATTAAAAACATACCTTGAAGATAAAAGCAGTGCAGGACGTCACAACAATGCAGAGGTGTATTCAGAAAATTTGTTACCACGATTACATTGACTAGGAAATGTGCTGCCTATTGTTTAATGCAGATATATGGAATCTTGAGCTGTGTGATAAAATGGTTTTGTATTTTCATTCATGAAGCCCATAATGGGAATTGACTCTTACTAATATATATTGCTCTTCTTTTATATTATCTTATTCTATAAAATGTCTGTTGTGTTATACAAACTCATATACTACATATTGACTACAGAATTTTCCATTGATGCCCTATCAGCTAAAAATAATCAGAGCTGCCACTGTCCGTGGGTCTATACATATATTGCAGTGAAACTTTATCGTACTTGCCATCTAAAAACAGTGTCTATAAGGCCCTGGCCAGTTTTGCTCAGTTGGTTGAGCATTATCCCATGCACCGAGAAATCACGGGTTCGATTCCCAATTAGGACACATGCCCAATTGCAGGCCCGATCCCCAGTAGGGGGCATACAAGAGACAGGCAATTGATGTTTCTCTCTCTCTCCCTCTCCCTCTCCCTTCCTCTCTCTCTAAAATTACTAAAAACATATTTAAAAAAAAAAAAAACAATCTCTCTCTCTCTCTCTCTCTCTCTCTCTCTCTCTCTCTGGGAAATGTTTTTAGTGCTCCAGCCCATTCTTCTTCTTTCTTTCATTCATTTGTTGTTCCTATCAAAACTTTTAATAGGTAGACATTTTTATCATCAAAATGATACTATAAAATTATAACAAAAGACATCATAGTTTTAAAAAAATTATAACAAAGGTTGATTATAAGAAAATTTTTTACTACTCTCTAATTTTAGAAAATTTTCATTTTCTAAAGTTTTAAAAAAATTATAACAAAGGTTGATTATAAGAAAATTTTTTACTACTCTCTAATTTTAGAAAATTTTCATTATTCCAAAAAGAAACCATACCCATTACTTTCTATCTCTGTGGATTTGCCTGTGCTGGACATTTTATATAAATGGAATCATAAAATATGTTACCTCTTGTGTCTGCTTTATTTTACTTAACATAGTGTCCTTAAGATCTTTAATGTTATAACATGAATGTTGTATCAATACCTCATTCCTTTTTGTGGCTGAATAATATATATTATGGATATATCACATTTTACATAGGAATTTGGTTGATGGACATTTCTATTGTTTTCACTAACCAACTGGCCAACTGTTCGACCAGTTGACTCGTAGCTATGACACGCACTGACCACCAGGGGGCAGTTGCTCAACAGAGGAGCTGCCACGCTGCAGTGATTTGGCAGCTACAGTTCTCGGATGACACACCCAGAACCAGAGAGGAGGGAGCCTGATTCCAGGGTGCATCACCTGAGAACCACCCTCTCACAATCCAGAACACTTTGGGGGTTGTCAGAGAGCTAGTTTCAACCTAATACCTACAGGCCAGGCCAAATGATCCATGCACCAGGCCTCTAGTTATAAATAATTTGTTATAAACAACCAGGTCAAGTTTTTGTGTGGACGGGTGTTTGCAATTCTCTTGGATATATACCAAGGAGTGGAACTGCTAGTCATATGGTAACTATAGGTTTAACTTTGTGAGAAGCTGCCAAGCTGTGTTTTGAAAGCGGCTACACCATTTTATATTTCCACCAGCAACGTATACAGGTTCCAATTGCTCCACATCCTCATCAACACTTGTCATTAGCTGTCTTTTTTATTATTGTCATCCTAAGAAGTGTGAAGTGATTTTTATTTCATGAGGCCTAATGATATGAAATGTCTTTTTCTTAGTTTATTAAATTTATTGGTATGATATTGGTTAATAAAATTATATAGGTTTTAAGTGTACAATTCTATAACACATCATCTATATATTGCATTGTGAGATCATCACCCAAAGTCAAGTTTACTTTCATCACTCTATGTTTGACCTCCACTTTACCCTCTTCTACTCCCTCCATTCCACTTCCCCTTTTGTAACCACCATATTGCTATATGTGTCAATGAGGTTTTTTTGTTTGTTTGTCCTATTTATTTATTTGCTGCTTTCTGTTTTATAACCCACTTATAAGTAAAATCATATGGTTCTAGACTTTTTCCATTTGACTTACTTTTCAAATGATATGTATTTCAAGATTAATCCACATTGTCGCAAATGGCAGTATGTCATCTTTCCTTATGGCAGAGTAATATTCCATTGTGTGTGTGTGTGTGTGTGTGTGTGTGTGTGTGTGTGTGTGTGTATGTCATTGTCTTTATCCAATCACTGAAGGACACTTCAGTATTTAAACTTTTTTTTTTACCTCCAGATTCTCAACTATATTCCATTGATCAATTATGTTTATTCTTATGCTAATGCCACACTGCTTTGGTTAGTGGGGCTTTGCAGTAAGTTTTAAAATCAGGAATTGTGAAACTTCTACCTTTGTTCTTTTTCAAGATGATTTTGGCTATTCTGAATTCCTTACATTTCCATAGAATTTTAAGATCAAATTGTCAGTTTCTGCAAAGAGGGCAAGGAGGTATTTTGATAGGAATTGTGTTGACTCTGCAGGTCAATTTCAGTATTGCCATCTTAACAATATTAAGTCTTCCAATACATAAACATGATATATCCTTCCATTTACTTAGGTCCTCTTTAATCTTTTTCAACAATTACTTGTAATTTTCAGTGTACAACTCAGGCACTTTTTGCAAAGTTTATCCCTAAGTATTTTATTCCTTTTGATGATGTGGTAAATAGAATTGTTGATCTAAACTTCATTTTCAGATTATTCATAGCAAATGTACAGAAATATAATTAATTTCTTATTTTGACTTTATATAATGAAACCTTGTGGAACTCAAATATTACTTTTAAATTTTTTGCCAATTCCTTGGGATTTCCTATACTTGAGATCATGACATCTGCAAATAGAGTTTTTTATGTAAATTTCAGAATTTAGTTTTAATAACTTGGCCTGAAAAAGCAGAAGTTGTAAAAATAAAAAACTGAAGAAGCTGAGAAGTTGTATATTTTTTTAGCTGAGTTCTATGGGTTATTGTAATCACATGTCATTTATGGCCTTGAAAGTGAAGAAATGTATTTAATTTAGTTGTAATGTTCAGTGTTAAAATGTTTTTTTTTTCTGTAATTGGTTGCTCAAAGAGACAGGAAGTTATTACTATTGTGTTACTTAGAAAATGTTTTGTGTGTCTATATATCAGCTAAAATTCAAAGAACAATTTCTCATTTTAGAAAGAATGGTTTATTTATTGAAATACCATGATTTCTTCATTGCCATTTTTTTCTTAACTAATTATATGAACTTGGAAAACTAAACTCTGGAACTAAAATAATAGCTACCATCATTTTGTTCTTTTGTTAAAAGGGATACAGCCTCTTCACCATGAGTGACAATCAAAACAATACCAAATGCCAAAAAAGAATCAAAATTAATCAGACATAGTTATAAGACAAAACACTACTTTTTTTTCTTTTTTAGAACAAAATTACCAGGGCTTTTTAGGGTGTCAATGCTCAGACTTCATTGATATTTATATAAGACTCAAACTAAATATCAACTGTAATATTTTCTGTACCTAGTTAAGCTTGGTTTCTCCATTCTAAATATTCAATCTCCTGTTCAACATGATCAGAAGGATTAGAAAAGCCATCACATACAGTAAGTACACATAGAATTACCCTAATTAATTTATTTGCACCATTCATTCATACAGACAAAGAGTTGCTTTTCATGTGTTCGGGATTGGATACAAAGGGAGGGTTAAAGTAAAAGTATTTGTACTCAAGGAGTTCACACTTTAGGGTAAGTCATGTCTAGTGAATAAGATATATTGGAGATTCAAAAAGAGTAGTAGAGTAAGTGAAAGCTATACTGACATGCTCCCAGAACCTAACCGGACATACAACTAAAATACAGAAAAACCATCCTGAAAAATCAGCTGAAGACACCATGAAACCTAACAATATTCATATCATAAGAGTAACAGAAGCCGAAACTGGTTTGGCTCAGTGGACTGAAAGGCCCCAGGTTCAATTCTGGTCAAGGGCATGTACCTTGGCTGCGGGCACATGTCCAGTAGGGGGTGTGCAAGAGGCAGCTGATAGATGTTTCTCTTTCATCGATGTTTCTGACTTTCTATCCCTCTCCCTTTCTCTCTGTAAAAAGAGTAACAGAAGAAGAAGAAAGTGAGCGGGAGCTAGAGAATATGTTTGAAGAAATAAAGGCAGAAAACCTTCCTAACCTCGTGAAGGAAAAAGTCACACAAATTTCTTAAGCAAGAAGAACCCAAACAGGCCAGGAGCTGTCTTCATGCCTCTTAGGCACTCCATGTGTCCATTAACTCCTCCAAACTCACAGATTTTGAAAACTCCTTGACCTACAAATAATTGTGGAAATACAAACATTTAGATATAAGGTTATTAATTTGAAGTCTAGTCTATAATGGTGAAAAATCGAAAACAATTTAGTGTCCAAAAGTAAGGTATTGTTTTAAACTATGGTACATTCATACAATAAATTAATATAGTGTTTGAAAATAGTGTTTACTTAGATAAGTAGTGTTTGGAGACATGAAATGTCATTCATGATGTATTTAGCTAAATAAAAACTAAGTCATGAAAGAGTATATGGAGTAAAAATCTAGATTTTGTCATTTATATCTTATAAAATAAAGGGCTAACATGCAAATTGACCAAACTGTGGAATGATCAGTTGCTATGATGCACACTGACCCCAGGGCCTGCAGAGACTCAACACAGGACTGCCCTTGCGAGGTCAGGGCACTCCCACAAGAGAAACGTCACTCAGCCAGAAGTCAGACTCATAGCTGGCGAGTGCAGAGGCCATGTAAGGAGCCTCTCCCACCTCCACAGCAGCGCTAAGGATAGCTGTCAGTTGGATATCCCCCAAGGGCTCCCAGACTGTAAGAGAATGCAGGCCAGGCAGAAGCACCCCGCTCCCCGCCCCTCCTCCAGTGAGATTTTGTGCACAGAGACTCAAAAAAAATTATATATATTTATATATATATACATATATATATATAAATTTATATATTTATATATTTTTATATATATTTATATATTATATCATATCATATCATATCATATCATATCATATATATATATTAGAGGCCCAGTGCATGAAATTCATGCGTGGGGTGTGGGTGGTGTCCCTCAGCCCAGCCTGCACCCTCTCTAATCTGGGACCCCTCGAGGAATGTCCAAATGCCCGTTTAGACCCAATCCCTTGCAGGCCTGGAGCCTCCCAATGGCCCTACCCTGCTGACCATCTTGTGGTGGCCATCTTGTGTCCACATGGGGGCAGAATCTTTGACCACATGGGGGCAGCCCTCTTGTTTGTTTGAATGATAGTCAATCTGCATATTACTCTTTTATTAGATAGGATAGAGGCCTGGTGCATGGGTGGGGGCAAGCTGGTTTGCCCTGAAGGATGACCCAGATCAGGGTGGGGGTTCCCTTGGGGTATGGGGCAGCCTGGGTGAGGGGCCTATGGTTGTTTGCAGGCTGACACACACCCCCAGCAACCCAAGCAGAGGCCCTGGGATCTGGGATTAATGTATGTTTTACAATTGAAACTTTGTAGCCTAGAGTAGAGTCAAGCCTTCTGCTCACTTCGTGGCAACAGTCATTTCTGTTTGGGTTTATTTTAATTCTATAATTGAAACTTTGTAGCCTAGAGTGGAGGTCTAGGCACTAGGGCTGCAGAAGCTTGGTTTCCTTCATCGTCCGGGCAACTATAGCCTCTGCTCTCTTCAGCTCTGTGGCTGCCACCATATCTGTTGAGATATATCTTCTATAATTGAAATTTTGTAGCACTGAGTGGAGGCCTAGGCCAGCAAGGGTAGGTGGAAAGCTTGGCTTCCTCCATTTCCAGGGAAACCCAAGCCTCCCTCCTGCTCTCAGTGGCCTCAGCCATCTTGGTTGGGGTTTATTTGCATAATTTGCTCCTGATTGGCCAATGGGCATGGCTGTGGGCATGGCTTTGTTTGGAGGTACAGTCAATTTGCATATTACTCTTTTATTAGATAGGATATTTGATGGACATACACACAAAATGTTATTAGCAGTTATTCTAAGTGTTGATATAATATGATTTTTTCTTTATCTGTATTTATAATTTTTTTTAGTGAGCATGTATTATTTTTGAACCTGGAAAAAGATTTTTAATTTTCGGAACATGAAGTAAGAATTTTAAGAGCTTGAGGTATGAAAATTGTTACAACTTAGATGACTACTGATTTTGCATATGTAACACTGCTACTAATTCTTCACTAACCAGCTTTCCTAACCTTACCTCCCTCAAATATTTATCAGTGTATATGCCATAATAGCTCCCACACAGCCAGCCATGTGTGTATAGAGTGAAGTAAGGATTGCCATGTGATCATTATTAATTACTGCAATCATTCAGATATCTATGTTATATGTCAGATACTGGACTGAAATATTTACAACTTTTTGCTTCTTTAACTTTTGTCATATAAATCAATCCTGTGAGCTTGATTATTATCCCCATTTGGAGAATAAGGAATATGAGGCTGAAAGAACTTAAATGAAGCATTGATTTAAACTCAGATCCCAAAATAAATAAATAAACTCAGATTCCAAGGTCAATGCTTAAAGAATAATCTAACAATTTCAATGTGTTTTTAAATAATTGCTTTTATTTTTAAAATAAGAAAAAATATGTAGCAAATTTGGTTGCTTTATGCATACATGAAAGGTCAGATATCATTATATTAATTCATAATTTGTTTATGTCATCACTCAAAAGGGAGAGCAACAGTCCACCTAATGATATAGCTGCTTCCAAGCAGGGAAATCAGTCACTTCCCCCACCAAAAATGTTCTCTGTTCTAAAATGTTCTTTCTGCTTTAAAGTGAAATTCATTATTCATCTCCCTGGGCTTGGGCCTGGTACCCTCTGCACTTACTACATTTCTTCCCTACAGGATTTCCTTTGAGAACTTTTACTGTGGATGTTCACAATACCTAGTCATTCCTTTCAGCTTCTAGAAATTAGTAACCTGCAGTTATGTCACATTTAACTTTGCAAGAGCTTTGAATTTAAGTCACAATTTAACTCCATCTCATTTTTCTTTGACCCTCTCATCTGTCAAGTGATCCAGGAATGGGGTTAGTACTCTATGTAATGTATTTGAAGATAAAGAGATGAAAAGAAACAGCAAACTATTCATTAAATACCATCACCCTTGGAGATGTAGTGATAGAATCTGGAGTTTCAAAGAACTGTGGAAGCCATTCCATTTACCATGGTTTTCTCCTGTGTTATGCAAATGAATAAAAACTATATTTTTATGTGGAAGTCCCTTAGAAAAATAAATTTGTGGGAAAACTGAATGAACAAAATTAAATAAGAAAAATCAAGTTGAAGAGATGAATTTAAGCTCACCTTTCTGACCAAGCCAAATTTGTGACCATTGTGATTATGACAGACCAGAAGGGAAGGTTGAACCAAAGGTCTCAGATTCACAACATGTCAGCTCTGGGGAGGATGTCCATATTAAACTTCCAGCTTCTCACCGCGGAGGACTAGACGTGTATATTAATAAAGACAGCTCTGAACAATTATTCTTTACAGAACAACACAAAGAATTATGATTGAAAAAGCTCTCAAAGATCAAAATCTGCTTACGTTTTGCCCTAAATTCTTCTTATAATCTTCTGATGCATATTTTTCTGTTCTGGTTTCAAGTACTTCAAGATAAGCAGCTGCCACTATTTCCCACTGGAACTTAATTTCATAATGTAATAGTTTCCAAAGTACATCTTCCTGGATGACAGGGAAAACGGTCATTGTTTCACTTTATTTTCTGACTCCCATTTCCATTCCTTATTGGGTACTAAGTGCAGTGCCAGGCTTGAAGTTTTATTGTTGTTGATGGCCAAGATACTGCTAAAGGCTCAGCCAGATATGAAAATCAGAGTCATGTGCTGGAAAGCCTATCCCTCCTGCTAAAATCCAGCTTATAAAATCCAGCACACTCTCCCAACTACCAGGAAAATAAGTGCCTAGTTTTGAGTTATTCCAACACTCAAATGTAGTGTATCGTTTGTTTGTTTGTTTGTTAGCTGTTTTTTCCCTCCCACCTCTCATCCTTAGGAGCACTGATGCAGGATTAAACAGTTTCAGCAGAGAGCTGTTTATATTCACTTGCTGAAATTGATGTGTGGCCCTGGCGCATAATATTTATTTATACATGCATTCCTTTTCACTTAATTGTCATTAACGTGCTGTTTATTGCATTCCTTTTACCTTTCCTTAAGAATTTGCTTTTTCCTTCAATTGTTTGCATTGATATCTTTTGAATTTCCTCCCTCTTATTTATTTTTTGGCATAAATAATAATTGGTGCTACAGTGAGAACTTGATAAAGCTTTTTATTATGTTCTCTTTTGTCCAACCTGAGGCATAAAAAAAAGTCTGAACAGTTTGTCCAGGGTCACACAACAGACCAGAAACAAGGTTTTAATAGGAGTTTGTGCTCTTACTTTTCTACTTTTTTTATTTTTATTATTAAAGGTTCAGGTATTCTAATATTTCTCTTAATTTTTTTTCTCTAAATCCTGTCCATTTTTTATTCCGGTATCTTAATTTGAATTTTTTCTTAAATTATTATATTTGTTTTATTTTTAAAATGTCTTTTGATTCTGTCCTCACTTCTTATCATTTTGGTTTTTGAGCACTGTAGAACAAATTCACATTCTCTTACTTCAGTAAAGAGTAATTTTCTTCTCCAGATCATTAGTCAGTATTGCTAGTTAAAAATTTAATATCTGGAAATATGTAAAGATCTTCTCTGGATGATTCAGTAAATGTACTAAAATTTCTGATAATTTATTTGGGGGAAACTCCAGGTGGTTCTCACCTTTAACAAATCCCAAAATAAATTACAAATAGGTTAAAAGATTAACTTTTTAAAACTCTGAACTTCCAGGAAAAGTTGAATGATGTAAAAAACCACATGGGGAAAGATTAATATGTTTAATTGAATATAAATATAACTTTAAAAATCCTTAGTATTTTAATACAACAATAAACTACACATTTATAACTGATATGTTTGAAAAATAACTAGAAACTTATCTATCATAGTAATGAATAATAAATACATTACTGTCATAATATAAACATTAAGAAAGAGCATGAACAGACTATTCTCAAAGATAAGGATAGATAAATGAAGGAAGTTAAATGAAAATGTAGTTCTCTTTAACCAAAGAGAGAAAAAAGTAAAACAATAAACCACTACCATTACTTCCTATAAAATAGCAAAATTTAAAAATCAGTTTAAATGTTAGTGAAGTTTATGTGACTGAGTGATTTTAACTCTTTTTCTTAAACTTCTGAATTATACAAATTTGCTACAATATGTTTAGTAACAACAAAAAATAACATTTTAAAATCTATATGGATGTGTTTTTAATCCTTTCAAGCACAAGACATGACTAAGTTTCCAAACTTTAAGTTGATTTTATTGACACAATTTCTTAATTCCACCACATTTCAATGAAACTAAATATTGTTTGCTCCTTAAATATAAGAATTAACTAAAGCAGAGATTTATCGAAGGTAATGGCATCCTATGGTAATATTTCACAGCCAGGATAGGAAAGGACTTGCCAGAACAAGGGCTGCCTTGCGGAAATGTACTCTGTAAGGGCAACAGTCTGTGCAAGTTTAACTTCCTAACTGAACTTTGAGATATCGTCTGAGGTGTTGGGGTGAAGTGCTCTGGAACTGTTTAGGGTTCCGAGGAAATGGACTTGCCATAATAAAGGGAAATTTTAAGATAAATAACTAATCAAGAAGGATGTATTTTATTTTTTAATTTTTATTTTTTTAGTGACAAAGATGTAGATTCTATCCATCGATTTTTAAATGTTAAAGTTAATCTCAGTGTAAACAATTTTCAAGTTTTTGTGAAAAGCTCTTAAAATAGATCCCTTAGAGAAGTCGAAAGTGGGAGTTAGGTAGGACTGACTTTCTTTATTACTTAAATTTAATGATAGGCATAACTTTTTAAAGCGATTTATTTATACTATCTGGTTACCCCTTGTAATAATCCTCTGAAGTAAGTACACGTAATTATGGGTTTTACAAAAGAGGAGAGCCCGACCTGATTGGCTCAGATGGTTGAGCATCATCCTGGGCACTGAAAGGTTGTCGGTTCAATACCCAGTCAGGCACATATCTGGGTTACAGGTTCAATCCCGGGTCAGGATGCATAAGGAGGCAATCAACCTTTCTCTCTCTCTTCTCTCTTCTCTCTCTCTCTCTCTCTCTCTCTCTCTCTCTCTCTCTCTCTCTCTCTCTCTCTCTCTCTCTCTCTCTCATTTTCAGCATGTCCTCAGGTGAGGATAAAAGTAAAAGAGGAGGAAATTGAGATGCAACGAAGTTATATAGCCTGACCAAAGGCGCACCACAGCACCGTGGGAGAGACAGGGTTTGGCCCAGATGAATATGGCTGCAAACACTGAGTTCTTACCCCTGAATACTGTATTGCCTCTACATTACACCACAGTCAGTCCTGACCTGCCCCCCAACAACAGACTTAACTCTATGGAGGGAACTGTATAGTATAGCATGACCTGCCCACCATACCCTTGCTTTTGGGTGACAAAGCAGACAGAGCTGGGGTGTAAAATTCTAAGTTGGGTTGAACCTTTGCTTCACTATTGTGTTCCTAAATTAGTCCTTTCTTCACCTGTGAAACGGGTGCAAGTAATCCCTCAGAGAGCTACTGGGAAGATTCAGACACATATGCAAAAGTGCTTGGAGCAGGTGCTTAGCAAATGATGGGTGTTTAATAAATATTCGTTTGCTTTCTTCTCTTGCCAGACAAGTCATTCTTCCTTTAGTAAGTTAGTTTGCATGGAAATGCTTTCATCATACTCAGTTTATCACAGACGCCTTAGAAAATTTACTCACTAGGTCTGTCTTTTTTCCCCTGCATGAGATTATTTTATTAAAAAACTCAAAGGAGGCACAGTGGGGAGCACTGTTTGTCCACCCAGACGCTTGGCTCTGCAGGCACACATTCTCCCATGTGGTCACATGATTCCTCACACCTGGGTTTGCTCAGATGCTGGCTGTGGCTCCATCAGAAAAGGCAAGGCTCCGGCCAGGAGCTGGGAAGGAACCTGGGACCTCAGAGGCTTCTCATCCCATTTTGGGCTGGTTTCCTGTGGGAAGCCAATACAGAAGTTGGTATTCGCTGATGTTCTGAATGCTCTCCTTTCTGGGTTTGAGCATACTTTTTCTGCTCTTACAGTTTCCATGATTCTTGCCTCTCTCATCTCTCCTATATAACTGTGTCCTGCAATTCCAAAAACTGCTTACATGCTATTTCTCAAAGATCACTGATCATTTCCTGTTCCCACACGTTTTCTCCTGCCAAGGTCTCTGACTGAAACAACCCTCGACCCCAAATGTACCCATTGAACTTTTACTTTCGAGGCCCAACTCTGATGCTCTTCCTTCATGCATGTGCTCTGAGCACTCTGAAGGGATAGACTTTACTTACCTTCTACGAAACCACTGGGTGTCAATCAGGTGAGATTGCAGGTACTTTTGTCTTTTAAAACAGAAAATTGACTGAGTAGAATAATGGTTTAAAGGGGTGTGTGCTTAATAATCCCTTACTAAAGTACCTATGAAACCAACAGAAGCAGAATTTTCACAAGTACACTTAAAACTATTAATAGAATCAAGAAGGAATTTCTGCCAATTTAAAGGCCACAAGAACTGGATTGAGAAAATTTAAAAACTGCTTTCCCACAAAAAAATAGATTAAAAGTCTCAACCTGAAAGCAGAACCATTCTTTGTTCCTCTCCATCTGTTGACCTTTTACCCAGATATACAGGAGCCATGTCATTCACCACCATCACCAACACACACACATACACACAAAACAAATGAAGGGGCAAACATCCCTCTAATAGGTAAGTGATATTTTTAAGGGTATCCAGAATGTTGTCCCATAATTCCAGTGCAATGATCCAAAGGAGTTAAAAATAATAATAGTTGCTGTACTCAACTATGGAATCATAAGAGAAAAAATGTATATCAGTAAAGGTGCTTACTGAATTGTGTGTATGTCCAAAAAGACAATTTTATGTTACCAAAATAATTTATGTGGTGTTTAATCCTAATGACATTCTTCTCCAATGCAGAAGAGGGTCCAACGTATCTCTTACATTGGACATGAGCAGCTTAGGGAATGTGGAACCCTTTGTGGCTGTACCAACCCCACGGGAGAAGGTAGCAATGGAGTATCTGCAGTCAGCCAGCCGAATTCTCACAAGATCACAGCTGAGGGATGTCGTGGCAAGTTCACATTTACTCCAAAGTGAATTCATGGTGAGCCTGTTATTATTTGCCCTTCGCTAGGTATTATGATAAATGAGCCACTAGAGGCACATACAATAAAAATGGTTATAGTTAAAAGGTTAAGTGCAAGGTTTTAGATCTGCCCTGTAGCTCATCAACTATTGATGTGTTCGAACTAGAACGTGATGACTCCGTTGAGGCAGACTATGGAGGAGACGGCCAGGCAAGGGAGTGGCAAGAGGAGCGGGCAGAGAAGAGCATTCCAGAAAGAGGGAACAGCCTTGCTGTTGGGGGAAGTCAGAGATGATAGCCTGGTTTTGTTGCTTGAGCAACCAGGTGCTCTTTAATGATCTATGGAACACATGAGAAGATCAAATGTGGTATAAAAACGATTGTGAATTGCAGCTAAAAATTATGGTGACTTAGTGTTGCAGTTGCCGTGATAACTTAATTCATGAAAACACATTTCTACTCAGAGAACATGTAGACAGATTAGGTGTTCTTTGGCTTAATTGTTACTCAAGAGGAATGTCCATGTTATACTAATAGATCACTTTGCATCTTACATCAGTTGTACATCTTAAGCTATAAGTATTGAGAATAATAAATTGATCATTCTCAAGGCATTTCAGATATTTCAACTACCCTAACGGTGAAAGATCCAGCCAAGGGTAGTAGATCTAACCATTAGATCTACTATGAGCCTCGTCAATGATTATTAAGTGTTTAAAGGAAAACACAAACATGCAGGGTTTTTTTAGTAGACTTTGTAATGTAGACTTAGTAAAGCTTGCCAGTCAATGACAGCACAGCTGGCCAAAGGTACATCCATTATTCTTTTCTGGAATCACAGAGAGTCTTTGTTCTTTAAGATGAGCCTTTAATATAGCCTGCTTTCCTCAAAGGAAAGATGGGGCAACAAGGAAGACTGAGAAGAGAGATAATGCTGGAATATGACAAATTAGTGTGAGTCAGAAAGCAGGAAGGAGCACAAGGGAAATAAAGATATCACCAACTCCATGGCTTTGCCAAAACAGGCTGACCTCTTTGAAACTGCCAAACATGAATATGTGGTTTCTACTGACTGTTCAACAATGTCACTTATTTTGATAATGTGGACTGAGAATTTTAACCTTTAGTTAGAGAGTAGGGATTAATATTATAACCATCTAGAATAATGCAAGTATAGGAAATATTTTAAAAATATATTACTCCTCTTTGTAGAGCAAGTCTCAAATTCATAGTATAGTCAGGCTTTTCTCAAAATTTTAGCTCAACTGAAAACTAGGACAATTTGAACTAACTTATAGATAATTCATTTTATTTCAATGATTACTAGGCTTTTGAGTATAGTTTTCAGGAGAAAAAGTTTAAATAACAAAAAATATTGCTTTATATAATATAGAAATAACATTTATTTTACTTCATATTAATCTTAACAATCCTTTGTGGAATTTTAATTTAGAGAACATAGTATTTTTAATTACCAACTTCTTGCATATTTGTTTTCACCCTTTTGAAAACAGGTGTATTGGTGTTTTTGCCAATTAGATATAGATGCTCACCTTTTGGGGCTAATTCATTTCCACAGAGCCACTTCTACTCTCTTATTCGGACTCCAATTATCTAAGACATATGAAATATATTCTTACTGAATAAGAATATTCTAAAGTGGGAGAAAACAGTGCCCGGATGCCCTTCACTAAAAATATTGCATTTGAAGCCACCATAGAAACAGTACAATTACAGACAATTCTTCTATACAAAAAAAAAAAAGCATCATATCATCATCACTTGAATTAACACAAAAGCCTTTTATATTTGCCATTCAGAGAGGGAGGTTTTAATAGTTTTAAGAAAGTCACAATTAATGTCAAAAGAGACTTCATCAGAGAGAAATGATGGGTCCTGAAAAGAAAGATTTGAAGAAATTTGAATACATTGCTAAAATACCAATTTTCAGCTTCTTGTTTATATATTTTCAGCAACTAAACAGAACAGAATTCTTAAAACCTAACTAATTTTTATGTTTTTCAAGTAACTACATATAGAATAGAGCTTTCTAACACAGAGAACTGTTTCTTAGAGTCAGCTTGCTCGGGTGCAGCTGATATTTTTATGGAAGGAAGGGTGTTGGTCCGCCAGAGGTGGTAGGCTGTTGTTTATAAATGACTTTGAAGTCCAGGAGAGCTTTGGATCAGATGCCCTCCTGTGAAGATTTTCTTTGTGGAAGCATTAGATGTACTAATTTGATATCATTCATTTTTGCAGGAAATACCAATGAACTTTGTGGATCCCAAAGAAATTGACATTCCACGTCATGGAACGAAAAATCGTTATAAGACCATTTTGCCAAGTAAGTTCCTTGAATTAAATACTTTGCATTGCCCATACAATGCCATTTTCCATTGTCACAACTTCTACATACACACAAAATTTGGAATTTCAAACACTACCAAGTCTAATAATCTTTGAAATGGTCTAAGGTTAATAACTTTATCTTGTATTACTCTTAGTATAGTGGGAAGTTCACAGTTCTAGAACATACATGGTTCTAAAATTGAATTGTGCCACTCATTATAGTCGATTTTCATTGATAGAGTCTATCAGTTCAATGGGGGAACATATAGTCTTTTTAACAAATGGTGTTGAAAAAATAGAATACTCACATGCAAAAAAATAAATAAAATTGGACCCTGCCTCACCATATACAAATTAACTCAAAATGGATCAGAGACCTGGAGTAGTGCACCTGAAACATGTATAATTTTATTAACAAGGTTAGCCAGTGTCACCCCAATAAATCTTCCTCTTATCTAATAAAAGAGTAATATGCAAATTTGACCATAGCTTCACCACACCCACAAGCCATGCCCACCAGCCAATCAGGAGCAGATTATGCAAATAAACCCCAGCCAAGATGGCTGCTGCCACTGAGAGCAGGAGGAAAGCTTGGGTTTCCCTGGCAACAAAGGAAGCCAAGCTTTCCACCTACCATTGCCAGCCTAGCCCTCCACTCTAGGCTACAAAGTTTCAAACAGAAATGGCTGCCATCACAGAGCGAGCAGAAGGCTTGGCTCCACTCCAGGCTACAAAGTTTAAGTTGTAAAACATAAATTAATCTCAGATCCCAGGGCCTCCACTTGGGTCGCTGGGGGGTGTGGCTGATCTGCAAATCTCCACAGGCCCCTCACCCAGGCCGCCCCGCACCCGAAGGGAACCCAACCCTGATCTGGGACACCCTTCAGGTCAAACCAGCTGGCCCCACCCTTGCCTCTATCCTATATAATAAAAGAGTAATATGCAAACTGACCATCACTCCAACACACAAGAGGGCTGCCCCCATGTGGTCAAAGATCCTGTGGACACAAGATGGCCACCACAAGATGGCCAGCAGGGGAGGGCCATTGGGAGGTTCCAGGCCCTGCAAGAGAGGGCAGTTGTGGGTGATCAGGCCAGCAGGGGAGGGCAGTTGAGAGGGACCAGGCCTGCAAGGGAAGGCAGTTGGGATGATCAAGCCTGCAGGGAGGGCAATTAGGGGTGACCAGGCTGGCAAAGAAGGGAAGTTGGGGGCAAACAGGCTGGCAGGGGAGCAGTTAGACATCAATTAGGCTGGCAGGGTAGTGGTTAGCAGGTGATCAGGCTGGCAGGCAGAAGCGGTTAGGGACAATCAGGGAGGCAGGCAGGTGAGCAGTTTGGAGCCAGCAGTCCTGGATTGTGAGAAGGATGTCCGATTGCCCAGTTAGGCCTGATCCTACCGGGATAGGGCCTAAACGGGCAATCAGACATCCCTCAAGGAGTCCCAGATTGGAGAGGGTGCAGGCTGGGCTAAGGGACATCCCCCACCCCCTGTTCACGAATTTCATACACCAGGCCTCTAGTCCTATATAATAAAAGAGAAACATGCAAATTTGACCCTACCTTCGCTCCTGATTGGCAATGCTACCAGCCAATCAGGAATGGGGACAGGGCCATGTGATGCAAACACCGGGCCCCGGGGGTGGAGATGAAACGGTGGTGGTGGTGGCGAGTGCCCAGTCCTCGGGTGCTGTGAGGGAAAGCGGTGGCAGCAACAGCAGTGGTGGTGGTGGCAGGGAGCGCCTGGCCCCCGGGCACTGTGAGGGGAAGTGGCAGTGAGCGCCCAGTCCCCGGGGGCCAGGTGGTTGCAGGCAGCTAGGGCTGAGCTGAGCAGGGCAATGGCTGGATGTCCAAGGCCTAAAGCCTCACCAGAGGCAGGCTGGGGGTGAGCCATCAGTTGGACATCCCCTGAGGGCTCCCAGTATGTGAGAGGGGACAGGTTGGGTTGAGGGACCACCCACCCCCAATGCATGAATTTCATGCACCGGGCCTCTAGTCCTATCTAATAAAAGAGTAACATGCAAATGTGACCATGCCTTGGCTCCTGATTGGCTATGCTACCAGCCAATCAGGAGCAGGGGGCGGAGGCCGCAAAGTGTGTGATCCTGCCTCTCCCGCCACCTCTGCACGGCCTGGGGAACGAGTGCCATGGGCCCGGAGAGCAGACACTGCGCTGGTGGTCCCGGCAAGCCCGCGGTGCCAGTTCCCCAGGCCGCGCGGAGGCACAGCGGGAAGGCCAGCCACCACCGTGCTTTGCCGTGGGCACCTGGGGTCTGAGATCACGAAGGGCGCGAGTGAGGGAGTCCCAGATCACTGGTGAGCTCTCGAAGGGTGGGGCCATGGGAGGCGGGGGGGAAAACCAGCTACCACCAGGCTTCGCTGTGGGCACCGGGGTTCCCAGATCGTGAAGGGCGTGCGCACACAGTAGTCCCAGATCGCCATGGTGGAGGGGCCAAGGCAGAGGCCGTTAGGGGTGATCAAGCCAGGAGGGGAAGGCAGTTGGGGCAGAGCAGGCTGGCAGAGGGGACCAGTTGCAGAGTGGTTTGCAAGCAGAGTGGTTAGGGGTGATTAAGCAGTCAGGCAGGTGAGCAGTTAGGAGTGGATTGCGAGGGGATTGTCCAAGTGCCAGTTTAGGCCCGATCCCACAGGGATCTCAGATTGGAGAGGATGCAGGCCAGACTGAGGGATAACCCCCACCCCTACCCCCCACATGCACGAATTTCGTGCACCGGGCCACTAGTATACATATAAAAGCCTAATATGCTTATAGACCAAACAGCAGAACAACTCAACAATCGGTCGCTATGACATGCACTGACCACCAGGGGGCGCGTGGGGAACTTAGCGGCCATGGGCAGCCGGCAGCAGAGCATGGAATGTGGCCAGCATCTGCTGCAGCAGGATGGTGGAGCAGATGAATGGGGGCACCAAACCAAGGCAGGATACTGATTGCTGTTATCGGGGCAAACCTCTGATGGTTACTGAAAATTCTTTGCTCCCATGTGCCATGGTCCCACCCAGCATTTGCACCCACTGCCAGTGCCCGGCACCAGCCCTGATCCCTCAGCTCTGTCAGCAGGTGGGAGTGGTAGCTGCCAGCCCCGATCGCCCCTCAGGGCTACTCCACCTCCCCCTGCTCCTGAGGGGTGATTGGGAGGAGCAGCTGCCTCTTGCACCTGCTGTGAGCCACAGCTCCACTTGCACCCACAGCTGGTACTGGAGCCACTACTCATACCCACTACAGGTGCCTGGTGCTGGTTCCAAGCCCTGGGCACTGTCAATGGGTGTGAGTGGCAGCTGCCCTGATTGCCCCTGAGGGCTTCTCCACCTCCCCCTGCTCCTGAGGGGCAATCAAGGCAGCAGCTGCCACTGGCACCTGCTGCTGGCACAGGCCCCAATCACTGTGCTAGCAGGGCTGATGCCATCAGCATGTGTAAACAGAGCTGCTGGCAGAAAGGGGACTGGGGGCCACAGTTGGAGGGGTTGGGCAGGGGTGCAGAGGATGAGCTGAGACCTGCCCCTGTGCCCACCATAGCCTCACAGCCCACAATTCCTTTCAAGGTGCATGAATTCATGCACTGGGCCCCTAGTTCAATAATAATGAAAAAAAAAGAAAATGTAAAATTGATTGGTGTGATGGTTTCAAACTCTCTGAATAAAAATAAATAAACTCTGTGAAGGCACACTTTAAACAGGTGATTTGTAGGGTATGTGAATTATAGCCCAATAAAACTATACCAAAAAAACATTTTGCATAACAATTACCTAGAGTCCTAATTAAAAATCTAGAGTCCTGTGCCCCACTCTGGGGATTTTGTGTCAGTAGGTCTGCTGTTGGGCCCAGGAATCTGTACTTCTCATAAACACTCAGGTGATTCTCATTCAGATGATACTAGCACCTCACTTTGAGTAATGTTGCTATAGACTCTATTAAGACTAAATTTGGCTCCATGAAATTTATAGATGTCAAGATATAAGCTGGAAGCCTGGAGCTAGCAAGAATAAGGAACAGTTTGTAAGATAAAGGAGATCATGGACTAGAGAGGAGAGACATATAAATGAGTAATTACATTCAGTGTAATAAGAGCCAGGATAGAGACCTAGCTCAAGTGATGTAGGCCTGTGGAGACAACTGAGTAATTAATCCTGATTAGAGTGGCAAAAATACTTTGGAGAGGAAGTAGCATTTTGAATCACGAAAGAAACAAATATGGTTAGGGTTTTGGTAACGTCTATAAACATCTCATGACAATAGCTCTGGAAAAAAAGAACCACAAAGATTTTTTAAATATATTTTTATTGGTTTCAGAGAGGAAAGGGAAGAGAGAGGAAGGGAGAGATAGAAACATCAGTGATGAAAGAGAATCATTGATTGGCTGCCTCCTGCACACTCCCCACTGGGTGTCAAGGCCCAGCATGTGCCCTGACCAGGAATCGCACCGCAACCTCCTGGTTCATGCCCAACCACTGAGCAATGCTGGCTGGGCAAGATTGTTTTAAGGCACTGACATTGAAATAGTGGAGTCTTCATAAGTCAGTCCGTTAATCCACTCGTAAGACCACAAATTCTCCATATCTATAGTAATAGCAAGAAATACGGTGTCTTTGGGATTCTCCTGCTGGTAGACTTGGAAAAGTCTTGTTAAAGTCACTCTACTAGAGCATATTTTTAATTTTTCCATATAGTTGAATCTATTTACTAAGGTATAGTCACCGTGAGAGATGTTTTATAACTGTAACTAGCTGAATGGGATAAAACCAATTTGTGTTAGGATTGCTGTCTCTCTCTCTGTTAAGACTTTTTTATTTAAAATTTACCAAACTAGGTAACTAGGGAACATGAATCAATTGCAGTTATTATATTTATCCATCTAATCTCAGAAGGATTTGGAAATTATTAGGGTGACTTCTAAGTTCAGCCTTCTCCATTTCCTGCCCAGATAATATCATACAACTGCTTCATAGACCTGTGTCAGCTTTTCCATTCCCAGAACTGGGTGGATCGCTTGAGCCAGGGCACCTGTGCTGACAACTGACATTGCAAATGATGGATTTTCTGTTGAAAATGTTTCTAGCCTGAATATCACCACCACCACCACCACCCCCGTTGCACAAAATACAATTTAGTCCATATGGCTGGACAAGCCACACCAGATCTAGACTAGAACAAATATGCAAAGTTGTTCTTTATGGCTTATTTTAGACTGAAATATGAGATACGTTTAAAATATTACATAAAAAGTAATTAGCAAATGATTATATTTTAAATTTTATTATTGTTTTTATTGTTTTGATCTACAGTAAGATTTTTTAAACATTCAATATTATTTTGTATTAATTTCAGGTGCACAGCATTGTGGTTAAACAAGCATATACTTTACAAAGTGTCCCCCCTGATATTTCCAGTACCCAACTGGCCACATACATAGTTATCACAATATTAGTGACTATAATTCCTTTAGTCATCCCCATGGCTGTTTTACAAGTACTAGTCTGTACTTCTCAATCCTTCCACCTTTTCACCTGGTCCCCTAACCCCCCGCCCCTGTGGCAACCTGTTTCTCTGTTTCAGTTTTGTTTGTCCATTTATATACAATAAACTTTTAATTTTGTCAGCTTGTAAATAATGGTGAGGTTATATAATTTTGAGAATGTTTGCAACAGAAATATGGATGGCCAAGAACAAATTCAATTATAGCTGCTTCTCAGCCCAGCTCAGAACACTCTTAAGTGATTGATTAAAGTGCCAAGGTCAAATTCATATCAAATTATTTTGCAGTATAAACAAGCATTAGTGATGAAAATGCATCTACATCCAAAATCACAAAAGCATTGGAGGAAAACTGACCATATATTAATATGAAATTATTTATAAAACTATGAAGTATAACAATAATAAATTTTGTGCATTTCCTTTATGCAGTCAAATTATTTTTACTAATATAAAACAATATAGATAAAATTAAAGGATTCTATTTGTTCTGACCATCATTTCATATTTAAAAATTTAATACCTGGTAAAGTTTCTGACTTAAACTATTTTTCCTATTTTATTATATTAAGTACATAAAACAGACTAGATATGCAAATAAGTTAACTACTTATTAAGACAGGTTATGTGGCTATAACAAAATATTGGAATTGGACTTGAAATCCTATCCAGTAAAACATTTACAATTTAAGGCAGACTACTTAATATTCCTGTGCCATCCTTTCTTTATTCCTAAAAATAATTATAATAATACTACCCTCTAGGACTATTTGGAGAATTAAGTGATAATATATGTAAAATCCCTAGGAAAGTTTCAACGAACAGTAAGCCTTCAGCTAATGTTAACTTCTGCTTTTCCTCTCTAACAAATAAGATGGATTCATCATTAATCCCAGAACCAATTCCAGGAAGTAGGGACACTATCTATATAGAGAAAAACTTACAGTTGCAAAAGAGACATATTCCAGAGCCCTGTTTTCTTTTATAATTTTCACATGAGTCTTTAAAAACGAGCTTCTGTGTAATCACCATCTTTATTGCCTTGATCAGCACTGTCCACTAACACTCTCTGCAATGATGGAAATGTCTCATATCTCCATTGGGATAAACACTAGCCACATGTGGCAACTGAGTGTTTGAAGTATAGCTAGTAAACCCAAGGATCCAATTTTTAAATTTAATTTTAACTTAAATTTAATTAGCTACATGTAGTTAATGGCTGCCACATTGGACAATGTCTTCTCTCTCTCCTGCAACAAATTTGAAGATGCCTCCCAAGCTCCTTGAAGGTGTGGCCAGTCCCTACCTTTCCTCCCCTTTCTCATTTATCTTGAATTCATCTGTGAAAGCAGTCCTATTCTTCTCATCTCTGCCTTTGCCCACCACTAGCAGTCATACACTTATTCCTTATCTAATTGTTTATTCTCTTGATTTCAAACTTCAAACACATTTCTCCCTGGAGAGGAAATCTTCAGCACAGAATAGTCTTTGATAAAATCTTATATAATGCAAATCAAAATACCAGGCTCCAGGTACCATTTCTGTCTGTTAAATAGGAGACTTAAGATTGCCAGAATGTATTTTAAAGAGATCAGGGTGAGGAAAGTTCACATGTTCTATTTTCCAAATCTGTATGTGTTAAATAATTTGTTGAGAGGAAAAAAGGAAACAGGAATGAGTGAAGAAGGGAGGAGAGGAAGTGAAGAAGAAGGAAGGAGGGAAGGAAGGGAAGGAGGGAGGGAAAGAAAAAAGATCTAGAAGAGGGAAGGAAGAAAATGAAAAGGAGCAGAAGAGAGGAAGGAAACTGACCAGTGTTCAATTAATATTTGTAATTTTTTAGTGATGCTGCCCAGAAGTATCATAAATGATATGCTAAATATTGAACACATAACCTAGAAATATCAGTTCTGATAAAGAGTATTATAGTGAATTTGACTAATATGTAGATTTAAATACATAACATGAAAATTTATAACAGTAGTGATAAAATAATTACATTAAAATGTTGATGATAAAATAAATTTTTAATCTTTGTTTTATTAATCCAAGATAACATTAAAAAGGCTTTGGTTGGAACCCTACATTTTCTACTATTCAGTCATATGTTGTATTCTTGTTTTAAAAATATGTATATGGAAAACTTTAAATATTTGTAAATACTATAATAATTTTCAATGTAAACTTAATTTAGTTTGGCAGGAACCTGCTTGTAAGAAGTTAAAAGGGTTGAGTAAATCATATACATTGCAGACATTATAAAAGTTGAAGGAAATAGGCATTTTCAATTCTGAATGATCTAGGGAATCTGTGGATACTTCTAATAATCAGTGGATACTGAAAAGAAATGAGAGTTTTCCTGTTCCCTTTGCTAAGAAGAAAAAATATATAGAAATCCAAAAGCAGAGTTTTATTCTTTCCAATAACAATAAATTCTGATATTAAACATTCTATGAGCCACATTTCAAATAGAAATCACAAAGGATACAAAAGTTAATTAAACATAGCTCTTGCTCAAAAGGGGCTCACTGAAATCCTTTGAGGGAAGGCAGAAATTTAAGTATCTGAAATATAAGATGGTAAAAACTAAAATAGGAGAGAGCCTGCACAAAGACAGGAATGCCTAATTCTGTCTGGGAATTCCAGGGAAGGCTTCAGAAAGAATGTATTTCTTGAACTAAACCCTGGAGAATGAGGAATCCTTTACCGTTATCATAGAGCATTCTATTAGGTAATGCTGCTCTAGGCTGTCTGCATTGGCAATAAGGATTCATAATAAAATGAGGTCAATGGATAAATAAATTTATATGTAATAGAGGAGAAACCAGGTAAACACATGAACTTGCTGCCACACACAACCACTTCAAAACTACAACTAAAAGACAAAATGGACATCATCTAGAACCACAGGAAGGCTGGCTAAGTGGAAAGTCTACAATGCAAAGGGAAGAGAAAACACACTGAGACTAGAGAAGCTGTGAAAGTAAAGTCCAGGGGTACAGAGGCACATGCACACACAGAAAGAGCTGTCAACTGGGTACACAGCTGAAGCCACAGGAAGACATAAACTCCCGACTGCTCTGAACTCCAGTTCTGGGCAAGACTCTGGGGACCCAGCTTCATACAGAGAGAAACTGGACTGTCTGGCAGTGGGTGGAACTCGAGGGTGGCTTTCTCTCAGAGGTGATTGCAGCGACTACCAAGGGACACTGAGACCCAGGAGCCTTTTAGGGCAGGGCTGACAGGAAGCCATTGCTGTTTGCTCTGCCCCGAGATTCCGCCCCATCGAAGCTGTGTGCAGAGGCTTTTGCATATGAATGGCCTAGTCCTCTGAAATTTAAACTTACCTAAAAAACTGCAGTTGAGTCAGAAAGACCCCAAACATCCAAAAGAAGGCCCAAGGCCCCCCAGCAGTTTGCATTGCTTCACAGATGAGCCTCATCTGGGCACCTCCAAAATCCAAACAAAGAAGAAGTATCTGCAGATCTTTCCTTAGCTCCTGCTGGGTGGCCTCAGACAGAGACTAAATTAGTACCTCCTTGGAGATCCAAGAGCCAGTGTATCTAAGGGTCAGAGTAGGACCATCCAGATTACAACTTCTCAGCTTCATAAGGGACACACTCAGGGGGCAGACTCAGTGAGCACCAAAGCCCCACTGAAGCAAATCTTGGCCCATGAGGGTGTCTCCATCACAGATGTTCTCCCATCATAGACACAGCTGATCTTCACAACTAATTGGCCTGGAGGTCAATTCCTCCCAATGATATCAACAACAATCAAGGCGTAACTACAAGGGGACTGTGCACACAGCCCACAAAGAGGTGCACTAAGAGTGTCTACCTCAGGTAACTGGGGAGGCTGAGCCACTGAGCCCTATAGGACACTTAGCATACAAGTCACTCTATCACTTCAGGAAAGCAACCAAAATGTGGAGACAAAGAAACAGGTCAAAAATGAAAGAAATGGAGGAAAGCAAATGACTGGATATTGAGATCAAAACCATGGTTATAAGGTTTTTCAAGAATTTTCTAGAAAAGGCCAATAAGTTTAGTGAGACCTTCAAGGATATGGAAAAGTACCAACTAGAAATTATGCATACACTGACTGAAATTAAAAATAATATACAGAGATCCAACAGCACATTAGAGGATCGCAACAGTCAAGTCAAAGATTTGAAATACAAAGAAGCAAAAAACACTTAACCAGAAAAGAAAAAAGAAAAAAGTAATCCAAAAATATGAAAATGATGAAAGGAGCCTCTGGAATAACTTCAAGCATATCAACATCCGAATTATGGGGGTACTAGAAGAAGAGAGAGAGCAAGATAATAAAAACCTATTTGAAGAAATAGTGACCAAAAACTTCCCCCACCTGGTGAAAGAAATTGACTTACAAGTCCAGGAAGTGCACATAACCCCAAACAAAAAGAATTTAAAGAGGACCACACCAAGACACATCATAATTAAAATGCCAAGAGCAAAAGACAAGAGAGAATATTAAAAGCAGCAAGAGAAAAACAGTTAGTTACCTACAAGGCAGGACCCATACGATTATCAGCTGATTTCTCCACAGAAACTATGCAGGCCAGAAGGGAGTGGCAAGAAATATTCAAAGTAATGAATAGCAATAACCTACAACCAAGATTACTCTACCCAGCAAAGTTATCATTCAGAATTGAAGGTCAGATAAAGAGCTTCACAGATAAAAAGCTAAAGGAGTTCATCACTGCCAAACCAGTATTATATGAAATGCTTAAAGGAATTCTTTAAGAAGAGGAAGAAGAAGAAAAAGGTAAAAATAAAAATTATGAAGAACAAATACACTATCAACAAGTGAATCTAAAAATCAAGTGAATAAAAAATCTGATGAACAGAATAATCTGGTGAATATAATAGAATCAGGGACATAGAAAGGGAGTGGACTGACAATCCTCGAGGGGAAAGTAGTGGGGGGCAGATGAAGAGACTGGACAAAGATCATACACATATGGATGAGAACAGTGGTGGGAGGGGTAAGGGCATGGGGAGGAGTGGGAATCGGATGGAGGGGATCTGTGGGGGAAAAAAAGAGGAACAATTGTAATAATCTGAACAATAAAGATTAAAAAAAAGAAATATTAAAAAATTTATATGTTATATCTCCTGTGAAATTCACAAGGTACAGTAGCATAATAAAGACCGTGAAAAGCCCTGCAGTAAAAGGGATGTGGTTCTACTTTGTTTAAGTCAGTTTTTCTTGTATTTATTTGATTACTGAAATTTCTTTTTTTAAAGATTATCTCATTTAAAAAATGACCTAATTCTACATGTTACCAGAAAAACATGATTTATAGATAACAGTTTGAGAAATACTGGTGTGGCAATTAGGATCCAGGGACAGCATTGAGGCAGGGATGATGTGATCAGACCATGTTGGCAGCAATAAGATTGAAAACAGTAAGACTAGATTGTATGCTCATGTCCTAGTCTAAGAAGACAGCCATGGGAAGAGAGACGAAAAATAGGCCCCAAAGCATGTCAGGAGATAGAACAGAGAACATATGAGTAATTGGATGTGGAGGGTCAAGCCCAGTAAGTCATCTAGTTTTCTAGCATGGGCTCTGGAGTATGGGAGCACATCTAACAAAGAATAACAGAAGGCTAACAGGAACACATGGGACATGTGGAATTTCATAGGCCTGTGGTATATCTAGAAAGAATAAATAGCAAAACATGGCCTATAACTGCTGAGAGTAGTTTAGTCTAAGATTAAACATTTTGGAATCTTCAGGATATAGCTAATAGTGAAAGTTATGGGAATGAATCAACTACCTAACAATTGCCTAAGAAAGCAGTGTCAAATGAGCATAGAGGAGGGCCAAGTTGAGTCCTAGAATTAGGGAAGGGGGCAGATGAAATAAGCAGGAGATTGAAAACAGACCTTCAAAGAGTTAGGAGGGAAATCAGAATGGTGTGACCCAGAATCCAGGGGAAGAGAGAACTTTAAAAATATACATATGGTCAATGTTTTTTGAATGCCACAGAGAGGTCATGAAAAAACAAACTCACATTGAGCTCATTTGGTTTAGTAACAAAAAGGTAAGGGTGTCCTGGGCAAGAATAGTGTCTGCATACCTAACATTACCATTATCAGATAGATTGGAGTGTACACCAGACTTGAATGGTAGATGAGAAGGTAGGAGCAATAGGTAGAAAAAGCTCTCGGAATTTGCCTGTCTGAAGAACAATAGAACAACTATTAGAGAGGAATGCAAAAAAAAAAAAAAAACTAGCTTTAGGAAATGGAAGGGACAATTTAAATCAATACCATAGATGTTTATTGAGTGCCTGCTACATATTTAAGCCCTGTGCTAGACACTAAGTCTTAGAGAGATAGTAAAAATTATCCATTCTTGTCCACAAGGAGCTCAGCATGGACCAGGTTTAAGAAAGCATAAAGGCATGATTTGATCTTAATATATTTATGTAAATGTTGGTAAAAATAACTACCATATTTTCCATAGCGCCATGGTTCATAAAGAATTAGCTCATTTACAAATTATATGACCTAATTCTCCATGTTATAGAAGAGATGATTTACAAATGACAGTTTTGGAAATACTTAGGATCTTTCAACTTCTTGATGGAAAGTGGTGTTAGAATTTAAGACACTACAATAATCTCTTCGATATCAGATATTTGTGCTGTCGGTGGACAAATACATGGTAACTGAAGACAGCTTCTTCCACATCGTGAGAGGGGTTTGAGTCAGACCACATGTTTGTTGTTGGGCAAGACAGAAAAGAGACAAGAGTAAGAAGAGTGGGTGCAAATTCCAAACCCAAAGAACAAGAAAAGGAGCACAAATGAAAAATGGGGTCAAGAATCATGAGCCCACAAATAAATGGCATGAAGTATAAACTCACCATCTCAGGCTTGTGAGTGAGATTTATATGAGGAGCAGGCATCAAATGGGCCCAAATGTCCCTCAAGAAACACAGATGCATCAAGACTCAGACATACAGACACGACAACAAACACTGGCACAGGTCAGCCAGTCAATATGTAAGTTACCAGGTGTACTATGTACTGGTTGTTGGTATTCTAAGAAACTTTAAAAAGAGTAATGTGTTTAATGTAGATACATCAAATATATTAATTTAACATACTCGTTCTTGTTTTCTTCGTTAGATCCCCTCAGCAGAGTGTGTTTAAGACCAAAAAATGTAACTGATGCATTGAGCACCTACATTAATGCTAATTATATTAGGGTAAGTAAATAAATATCATTTCTTTCTGATGAGCATGTCAACTTACTATTTGGACTTTAAGGTTATATTTTTTCCTTAAAATAGATTACTTTTGACTTAACTTGGTTAGAGCAAGTTCTTTGTTGTTGTTTGCTTAGTCATAATCAACATTGGGCCCTAACTGGTTTGGCTCAGTGGATAGAGCATCAGTCTGCGGACTGAAAGGTCCCAGGTTCGATTCAGGTCAAAGGCATGTACCTTGGTTGTGGGCACATCCCCAGCAGGGGGTGTGCAGGAGGCAGCTGATCGATGTTTCTCTCTCATTGATGTTTCTAACTCTCTATCCCTCTCCCTTCCTTTCTGTAAAAAAATCAATAAAATATATATTTAAAAAATAATCAACATTGGTAGTGGGTATTTTACGGTGAGTCCTCCTTTCCAATGCATGTGTGGCCGGGGAGGATGAAGCATTTTGACGGGCAACACCATTCTTCTTGCTTGGCTTGCTGGGAGAACAGCTATGTGGGTTGTGCTGCTAGGATCAATTAAGCCACAGAAATCTGTGTTGCTTTTGGACAAGCAGAGCCATTTTGTACTAAGATATTTTACCTAAGTTTTTAGTGCACGGCATGAACTTCAAAGCCAATCTTTTGTATCCTTATTCACACTAGGGCTACAGTGGCAGAGAGAAAGCGTTCATCGCCACACAGGGCCCCATGATTAACACTGTGAATGACTTCTGGCAGATGGTTTGGCAGGAAGACAGTCCTGTGATTGTTATGATCACAAAACTCAAAGAAAAAAATGAGGTATGATCTTTACCCAAGTACTAAATGTTATGTATTTTCTGTTGCTATAGGAGACATATCATATAAGAAAAAGTGCCATGTACTTGATAATGGATTTAAGATGGAAACTTCAAGGCATTTAAATGATAGGTCACTTTGTGCTTCCCAGATAAACCAATATATATTGAATATACATTTCTCCTATGTATCCACATATCATAGTAAGGAAATGATAGACCAGGAATTATCCCCCTGATTTACAGGCAATGAAATAAAAAATTACTCATTTGTATAGCAAGTAATTTTTGTACTTACTATGTGGCAAATACTATTTTAGATATTGGCAATATATTAGTAAGCAAAACACACAAAGATTTATGCTCTTGGTAGATTTTAACTCTCTTGGAGAGTTGGCAGAGAAGACTGACAAAAACAATAAACATAATATAGTATGGTTATAAAAGTATTAGAAGGGCCTGGCCAGTGTGGTTCAGTGGATAGAGCTTTATCCTACAGACTGAAGGGTCCCAGGTTTGATTCGAGTCAAGGGCACATGCCTGGGTTGCAGGCTCAATCCCCAGTGTGGGACATGCAGGAGGCATATATATTAGAAGGGATAAATACTATTAAAAAAAAAAAGTAGCATGAGTGTACTGGGCTGTAGGGAGGGGCTTAGAAGGAAATATAAGCTGCAGTATTATATAGTGGATGAGCCTCACTAAGAAAGTGAAATTTGCTGAAACTGGTTTAGCTCAATGAGTAGAGTGTCGAGCTGCGGACTGAAAGGTCTTGGGTTCAGTTCTGGTCAAGGGCATGTATGTAGCTTGGTTGTGGGCAAATCCCCAGTAGGGGGTGTGCAAGAGGCAGTTGATTGATGTTCCTCTCTCGTCAATGTTTCTGACTTTCTATCCCTCTCCCTTCCTCTCTGTAAAAAATCAATAAAATATATTTTTAAAAATAAAATAAAGTGAGATTTGAAGGAAATTATAATATCCAAGCAACTTACTCAATATCTTTATAATAAGAAGTCCAAAATTAGATTCTATTTCCATGCTAGTCATCTTTTCTGAGGATCTAACTTATGGACAAGAATACTCATTCCATACTTTGCATCATAAAAATAGAATTGTGTTTCTCTCTTCTCGTCTTCCCACCCCCACATGGAGGTATGTCACATAGACAATAGGGTGGTGAAGACCTAAGGGTGAGGGTACAGGTTAGGAAGAGAAGGGTAAAGGGGGAGAAATGAGAGACATCTGTAATACTATCAACAATCTATAATAATAAAAGTAATATGCTAATTAGACCTGATGTCCTTCCAGGACGAAGCCAGGGCTGCAACAGCTGTGGCTGCCAGGGAGGGAACCACGCAGCCACGGCTGCAAAAGTCTACTTTGCACAAATTTCATGCATGGGACCTCTAGTAATAATAATAAAGTAAAATTGTATAATTCCCAAAGGGTCCTGGCCTAGATACTGCTTACATTTAAGGGTATTTTGTCATCTTGTCCATAGTTTACAGTCTTATTTTAGTCAGCTTTTGAAATTACTACAGCAGGGCTTCCCAGGATAATAAGAATTTAAGAAAACTGAATTTCCCCTTATGCTCTTTTGATAAATTCCAACCCTGAGTCTAACATAATCCAACTGCTAATCAAGAAAATCCAGGGGAGGAACCAATATGGCGGCATAAGTAAACACCTATCTTGCTGCCCCACACAGCAATTTCAAAACTACAACTTAACAACAGAACAAACATCATCCAGAATCACTGGAAAGCTGGTTGAGTGAAAATTCCACAAATAAAAGTAAAGATAGGACACTGTGACTCAGAGGAGCAGCGGAGGGCAGCATTGAAGATAAGCGCGGAGTCAGAGGTTTGGAGCCCTGCGCGCATGTACGCGAGCAAGCTGAGAGGGCTGGCAGCTGAAAAGACAAAGGCGTCCCACTGCACTGATTCCCCAGTTCCAGGTGAGGTCCAGGGAACCCACACTCATATGGAGTGAAACTAGACAGTAGGGAAGCACGCTGAAACTCGGGCGCTGCAAAGGTCTGCAAGCTTGTGGAGAGGGCAAGCTTGTGGAGAGTGCGCATAAACTTGGGAACAGCAGAGTTGCGCAAGTGTGCAAAGAGCACTAGTTACTTACTCTCTCGTTTGGGAAACTTTCAGACTGCATTGTTTTATGACCCTGGGTGAGACTTTGGGTGTGCAGACTCATTTGGGGAGAAGCTGAATTGTCCGGCAGCAAGTAGAGCTCAGCGGCAGCTTTCTCTCAGAGGTGTTTGCAGACATTACCACTCGGCACAGAGACCCAGGTGCCGCATAGGGCAGAACTGACCCTGCCTGCTCAGCCCGGAGACTCCGCCTATCCAACCTGACCCTCACAGCCAATTGGCCTGGAGGTCAAACCCTCCTAGTGCTAACAATAATCTAGGCTTAACTTCAACAAGACTGTGCAACCCATAAAGGGCTGTAGCAAGAGTATCCACCTCAAGTAGCTGGGGAGGCTGAGCCACTGTCCCTTAGAGGACATCTACCACACAAAGCTAATCGACCAACTCAGGAAAGCAGCCACCATGCAGAGACATGAAAAGAAATCAGATGTGAAAGAAATGGAGGGAAAAAAATGACTGGACATAGAGTTCAAAACCATGGTTATAAGGTTTTTCAAGAGGCTCCTAAAAAAGGCCGATGAACTTAATGAGACCTACAAGGAAATGAACAAGACCTATGAGGAAATGAACGAAACCTATAAGAATATGAAAAAGGACCAACCAGAAATTAAGCATACACTGACTGAAATAAAAAATATTACACAAAGACCTAAAAGCAGTCTAGAGGACCGCAAGAACCAAGTCAAAGATTTGAAATACAAAGAGGCAAAATCCATTCCCGGAAAAGCAAGAAGCCAAAAGAATCCAAAAAATTAAAGATAGTATAAGAGGCCTCTGGGACAACCTCAAGCATACCAACATCTGAATTACAGGGGTGCCAGAAAAAGAGAGAGAGCAAGATAATGAAAACCTATTTGAAGAAATAGTGACTGGAAACTTTTCCCACCTGGTGAAAGAAATTGACTTAAAAGTCCAGGAAGCACACAGAACCCCAAACTATAGGAATCCAAAGAGGACCACACCAAGACACATCATAATTAAAATGCCAAGAGCAAAAGACAAAGAGAGAATATTAAAAGCAGCAAGAGGAAAAAAGTTAGTTACCTATAAGGGAGCACCCATATGATTGTCAGCAGATTTCTCAACAGAAACGATGCAGACCAGACAGGAGTGGCAAGAAATATTCAAAGTGATGAATAGCAAGAATCTACAACCAAGATTACTCTACCCAGCAAAGCTATCATTCAGAATTGAAGGTCAGATAAAGTGCTTCGCTGATAAGAAAAAGCTAAAGGAGTTCATCACCACCAAACCAATATTATATGAAATGCTGAAAGATATTCTTTAAGAAGAGAAAGAAGAAAAAGGTAAAAATAAAAATTATGAACAACAAATACACGTCTATCAACAAATGAATATAAAAATCAAGTGAATTAGAAATCTGATGAACAGTATAAACTGGTGAATATAATAGAATCATGGGCATAGAGAAGGAATGGACTGACAATTCTTGGGGAGGAAAGGGGTATGGGAGGGGCAGCAAGAGACTGGACAAAAATCATGCACCTATGGGAGAGGACAGTGTGGGGGAAGTAAGGGTGGAGGGTGGGATAGGTACCCAGTGGAGGGGAGCTATAGGAGGGGAAAAGGGGAACAATGTAGCTAATAAACTGAACAATAAAGATTAAATTTAAAAAAAAAGAAAACCCAGGCTCATAACAACAATTTATAAGTGTTTTTTTTTAAGTTTATTGTTTTCTTCCATTTTTGCTGCAATAGATGAAAGATTTTTTTTCTGAAATTTATTTTGGAAAAAAAAATATGTATTTGGCCAGTAGAAGAAGGTATATACTTAATTAACTATGTAGTTTGCTAAATAAATGCATTTCTATGAATTTTATATGAGAGCCTGAGGTGGCATAATGAAAGTGACATTCTCAGCAGTTTCATTCACTCTCAATCAAACATATTAAGTCACTGACAATTCCTGCACCGTTGTTTCATATTCGTGACATTTTGCTTTCCTGGTAGAAAAATATTCTTCAAAGTTAAAAATGTATATACATCCATGGAACTTAGATTATATGGCAGACAAGAATACCTGAAAAACCTTCCATTACAAAACTGGATAAAATATGAAATAACAGATACAGCAGAGCTTGAAAAATAATGTGAAGGAAATCCCAGCAATTAAAAAAACAGAATAAAAGGCATCAAACCAGAGAATTATAGGTTACTTGTGTTTTAATGACAACACAAGACATGGAAACCAAGCTGTGGCTCACATAAGTCAGGAGTTAGAACGGAGACCTTCCATAAGGAGAGCACCTGCAAGGGCTGGGCCTGTAGTGAAAAGGCGAACCAGGACAATAAACCCGCCTACCAAAATGGGACTATAGCAGGAAATTCATCTATCTTAGTCCAGACTTCTCTTGGGATAAATAAAAAGGTTTCTCTTGAGTATTCAGAATTCAAAGCCAGGAAATGCCAAGTGGAGTAATTTATATAAAAAGCAATACGGGCTTGGTAAGGCTCTGTGGCACTTCACAGAGACAAAGGCAAAACCTTTTTGGATGGATACACTCTCAGCACCTAGTTCACAGAATTTCCACAGAAAAAGCCCAACCAAACAAACTCATAAGTCAACATTGTGAGGCACACAAGTAAACAATATAAGGAAAATCAGAAGAAGAAGCAACAAGTAATAGAAATTGATCCACACAAAAAATTGAATAATAGAAACTATACAGTATAAGCTACATTTTTATAATTAAACGCACAAATTGTAAGATAATAAACAAATGAAAAGAGCAAGTTACAATTTAAAAAGACTGGGTAGAATTTTAAACCAAAGAGTCCTAGACATAATTACTATTTAGACACTATTATGAAAAAGAAGAAATCTCTTTAGGTAGATTTAATAGTAGGCTAGACATAGGTGAACAATTGCTGGATTTAAAAAAAGAGAGCTAAGAAAATTATCTAGAAACTTGAAATGACCAAAAATATGAAAAAGAGTTTATTATACAGATAGGATAATATTTAAATGACCAACATATGTCTTATAGAGAAGAAATGGGAGAATATAAAACATGAAGTAATATTTGAAAAAATAATGGTATTGATTTTCTAAAACTGATGAAAGACATGAGCTCTCTCATTTGAAAAGCGCAATAAACTCTAGGCTGGATACCTCAAAATAAATCTGCTACTAGATACCTGAATGTAGATGATATTAACAACCAGTAACAGACAAATGGCTTCTCAATAGCAACAATAGAAACCAAAAATCAGTTGAGTGATACCTACAGAGGTATGAAAAGCAAACAACTGACAATACGGAACTTTTAGCAACATTTCCTAGATCTGAGTAGAGTGCATTGCCCCATCCACTTTGTTTTGAATTATAATTACCTCAATACATGGTTTGCTAAAGCACATTTATAGCCTTACTAATTCTATATCCTCTTCGATTAAAAATAAAACCATATAGTATAAACATTGAGAAAGCATTTCAATCCTCGAATCTTGTGATGTATTTGTTCATTTGCATAGAAAATTTAAGAACTGTGTCTTTAGTGCTTTAACTTCTTAAACCAGGGTTTCTTTCATCAGGACAGAAGCAGCTAAGATTGTTGGTTAGTCAGAAAGCATTCCCTGGCGGCTACCATGTGACATATTTTAAAGGTGTCTAATAAAGGATGAGACTTAAGAGAATATGCCAAAGCTCTAATTCTTCTCCTTTGTCCCCAAGACTAAGGTTGGCATTCTAACAGAAGTGCTGCATGAGATTAATCTGCATTTCAATGTGATGCTGAGTTGATTCACTGTGATGCTTAGGACTTCCCATTCTGCTTCTGGAAAGGAAGAGAACTTCTCTTGTTCTTTATTTTTCAACCTAAACACAGTTGGAACTACCCCCTCTGTACCATTCTCGGAATTCACATTCTTCATTGGGAAAGCCAAGTGGATCTGTTGAAAGCTAGATTTGAAAAATAATAGTAATGATCACACTAAAGAGTGATTGACATCTTTGCTTTTCTCTTTGACTAAATTTAGAAATTGGAAAAGTATTATTATTTTTCTTACAATTTTTAGCCTCTTGTCTTGTTAAATGTCGGGGATATATCTTCTGGAAATATCAAAGTTAAGTATATCATGTTTTCTATGTGTGATTTTCTGTGTGTATTGTCCTGTGCTAGTCATAATCCCAAATATTGCAGTAAAAATTCTTTTTAATTGTTGATTATTCATTAAATTGAAATGAAATTCCTTTCTATCCAGACTCTGAAGATGTAAATATATTACGATAGAGGAAACTCTTGATGTTTTACAGATCAAAATGATACTGAGAAGTCTGGCTCAGAAGAAAAATGCAGCAGACTTTACACTCCCAGGAAAGTGCTGTTTACCGAAAATGTGCCAACTTTCAATTGTGTTAAGCGTCATTGTTTAGAATAGACAAATATCATTTCCTCAAAAAAAAAATGAAGGTGGAGTTATCTTTAGAAATTCCCAGGCTTTATATTTTCATGAACCTTTATACTTTTTAAATAAATAAATGAAAAATTCCCAGCTCTTATTTAATAATACCAATATTCTTATAGTGTTTTAATAAAATGAATATAAACAAAAATTTCCAAAATGAAGCTGAAAAATCAATTCTATTGCTTGAAAGAGAAGAGATTGTATGGCTGCTAAATTTTAGTTCCTTCCTTTAGATAAATTGCAAGAAGAGGAAATTCCTCCTGCAAGAAAGAACATTAAAAACACAGTGTTCAAACTCTTTTAAAGGTGAATTATTGCAAAGCTGGAATTGGTTCAGTGCAAAAATGGAAATAGCATTTGCACATTTCCAGAATCTTTTGACCACCTCAGGAAGTCACTTGATGCCCCTCTCAGCCCTTTCTAAGAAAGAAAGTAGCTGTAAATTATCATATTACATATACTGTGGATGATATTTTCTGCTTACTACCATTTATTGAAAGTATGTGCTAAGCACAGTTCATACATTAATTCAGTTATTTTCACTCATAATTTGACAAAGTCAGTTTTGCTATTCCTCTATTATGGATGCTCAGAGAGGGTAAGCCATTTGCTTTAGGCCTCAAAGTTAGTGAGTGATGGAGGCCAAATTTTAATCCCGGTTTATTTGATTCCAAAGCTCATGCACTTAGTTATTGCCCCGGCATAACAGGCCAACACTGATACAAGACATTAGAGAGCAAGCAACCCATAGTTGGCCTCAGAGAACAGTAAAATACCACATTTATCTCTCATGAAGTGAGGGAATTACTTGGTGATTTGGCCTAACATAATACTTCTCTCAAGTATACACAGCTGTATTCTTTCTCTATAGTATTTAATGCGTCTTTCATGTGAGCTATGTGGTTTGACTTATATATTTCACTTACCCCATTGATTGATCTAGTCAGCACTCTGCAAAGTTTAATCCCAAAGAGTCATATAAAAATCATATTTTTCCCTTCTTTTACTCCCTTCCTTTCTCCCTCTGATAAAATTATAGAAAAGATGAATTTTTATTACATATCTTTGTTCAAATAGTTCAGACAAAGCCTTACAACTTTCTAATAAAGTCCTGATAAGTGAGTAGGTGCCCACAGGAAGCAATGCAGGCAGCCCATTGGCATGCAAAGGCAGACAGGGAACCACACAGCCTGCCTGGGTCCGGCAGTTTGGTGTGGCTTGAGCGTAGCATCGTAGGACATGAAGGGAGATGAGACTGGAATGTTAAGTTGTGCCGAAAAATATAGAACTATACCGAAAACAAAACAAAACTTTTGGCTTCCTTAGATAGACAGCTGAGAGCCACTAAAGATGTTTCAAAATGGAGTGACATGATGTAATTTGTATATTAGGAATATAACTGGAGGCAGGATATAGGACTGGGATTTGAGAAAAGCAAGAGGAAGCAGGGAAATAGGTTAGAAATTGTAGTAACAGTCCAGGTAACCGGTAATGAGGTGCAGAATTAAGGCAATGGAAGAGTGTACTGAGAAAAGGGCACAGACTTAGAAGTTGTTCCTGAGCTAGAAGACAGTATTTAGTTTCTGATGGAATGGGAGGGAATCAGAGAGAGTTTGATTCAGGTACCTGGCTGGGAGACTGACTGGAGGAGGATGTCGTGAACCTAGATGGGCAGCAAGGGAAGATCTGTGAGAGAAAAAAAAGTGAGTTCCATTTTTTCATCCAAGTTTGAAGACTCCTGGAGACCTATGGATGGTTAAGTCTACTAAATGTCTAGAAATATTTAGAAGTGTCTATGTCTAGAAGTGTCTAGAGCTTTAGACAAATGTGCAGATAAGAGGTAGAGGACAAGTTGAATTTATCTTATATAATAAAAGGCCAGGGACCATAAGCGTGACGACCACTCAACCATGAGTTTCATTGAGTTGCCATGAGTTGCACTGACCACCTCTCAGTCCCTCTCCTCCCCCCACAGCCCACAAGCATCAGCGCAAGCGGAAGTGGGCGGGGCGACAAGCAGCAAGTGGCAGCATGCTACTCATGCATGATTTCATGTGCTGGGCCTCTAGTAAAGTAATACTTTCTCTGAGGGTCCTAGCCCCCAAGAGAATTTCCTAAAAGACCCCTAGCAAAACATCTAGGGTTTCAGTTTTCTCTATTGTAAAAAGATATAATACTAGTAATAGTAATAATAATACTTGCTACTTGCTCTACCTAACTCAAATGATTCTGAAAGGGATTGAATTATCTCTTAGTGAAGGTACTTTTAACATTAAATTACTACAGGATGTTAGTAATATTTATTTGGAAAACCAGAAATAAGACTAACTATAGTGTAATAACAGTAGACAATCTGAACCATTCTATCCCTCTCATATTGCAAATGTATTCAAATGAAGCAGCCCATCTTCTTTTTATTTAATTAGAGCCACTCTCTATGTGGTGGTACAGGACTTTAGCTCATAGAGTAACATCTCTTTTGAATTTTAAATGCATAGAATTTAAAGAGAAAGTAAATTTAAAAGAAGATTTTTCCCAGGCAACTAAACAACTAGCTTGACTTTCTTCTTCTTTATAAGAAGAAAGTGGTGGAGGGGAATGGTCAAAGAAAGAAAAGCTCATAAAATTATGAGTTTGCATTGCATCCTGCTTTAGCTATGAACCACTGATTATGAAGAACTGGTTGATGTCCAGAATCTTTATAGTCAGAGTTTGCTAATTACTTGTTTGCACAAGGGACACACGATCCTCTGAAAACCTTTTTTCCCCCCCTCCAAATCATGAATTCTTGGAACTAATAGATAATTTTACTGAAAGAATCAGACCAGTCAGCAGAAGAATAGTGGTGATTTGGGGTTATATTCTGCTAGGTAGCATGCTATTTTGAATTACCTACAATTACTGTAGCTTCACAATATTATCTGTAAAAGAGTATTTTCCTTCCTTTCATTTTCTGCATCTATCATACCATTGTTAGCACCACAATGGAGAAACCCTAAAAAGCTGTTCATGAAAATAATTTAAACATGAACTTGTGCTCTTAGATACAACTACACTTGCAGATCTCCCCCCACCTCATATTCAAAAGCACCCACACTTATCTGGTCTCTTTTTCTACATTCTCCTAAAAGGTGGTGGGGGGAGTGTATTCAGTGTGTAAAAATAAGCTATTGTATCTCAGAAAGGAGATGGGATGCTAATTAAGGGTTCTTTGAATGAACAAGTCATATTGCATTGTCTTCGGGGAGCTGGCTGCCAATTGCACTTTTGGTAAAGAGTCAAGAAAAACATTCAAAAGGGCCCCGGCAAGCTTGGGAGAGAAGCAAGTAGTACTTCCATTTATCAAGTAGGTGCACAAGCTTGTTCAAGTATTGTTGAGAGGCAGGGTGCAGGCTGGGAGCTCCTGCTTCGAAGCTTTTCCTGCCGGTTTTGAGAACCACCTTCCCGAAGAGGGGCCCGCCGCTCAGGTCCGATGGTGGACAATGCGGCACACATGCCATACTGCTGGACCACTGAATGCCTCTTTCTTTTTCAATACGTTTTTTCCAAGATTCTTTGTCTCTTCTTGGATTCATCCAGGAGGCAGAGGTTTTAAGATATACAATAGTTCGGGTCTTGCAGTGAAATAATTGATGCTCTCCATTGAAAGACACCAGGCAAATTGGTTAGTATGATTATCTTTAACAAGCTGGGGAAATTTTAGGCATTTGACAACTCATAAATGAGGAGGGAAATACATGGCTCTATTTTTAAAAGGGTTTTTTTTTTCCCCTTAATGTTAATGTGATGTCAGCCAGAATGAGCCTTTAGCCTGATTGCCTGACAGTCGTGGGTGTGGGGCAGCCTGTAAACAGAGGTGAAATGATTTAGTTGGTTTGGAAAGGGACCAGAATATAGAGGTGCGAATGTGTTTTTATTGTAACGGAGGAGAGATACAGTGAGTCAACCAGGTAAAGTGACTTTCTTTGTGACCCTATCTTTGGAATAATTAGTACTTAGCACGATAGAATCCAGGAGGTGTGTTTCTGATAATTTTCATCTTTTCCTTTAGTCTGTAATGATGTGATGCTTTTACTGCTTTGTTGAATTATAAATTCTTAATTTTTTCAAGTGTGATCATATTCCTTTGGCATATATGTGAAGATGCAAGTGCCTTGAACACTAAAAGAGCCTGCTGGCTGGCAACAAGTGAAGGCGTTTCCCTATAAATATGCATGTGTGTTTGGAGGAAAATTAGTGCTATCTAAACAATGCTTCTCAGATGAACATTGCCCCCCTGGCAATTGCAGTAAAACACCCACTGTCACACTTGACATTCTTAATCACTAAAATATGTGGTAAAAATGTAATAGGTCTTTTGCAGATGGTTACAAGGTGAATTAATAAATGATAATAAAACTAATTTCATAGTTTTCTTTTAATAATATACCTTGGACATAATACTATAAAATTTAATTTTTTAATAAAACTAATTTCATAGTTTTCTTTTAATAATATACCTTGGACATAATACTATAAAATTTAATGCCAGTGTAATTCATAATTAATGACCTAACTACTTTCTATAGAAGCTGTAAAGCCCAGTAATTGTAAAACAGAACACTAGTAGTAATAATAAATAATAATAATAACAGCAACATGTTTTGAGTGTTTTATTTGTCTGGCTTAATTCTAAGTGCTTTCCACAGAGTAAATCATGAAGAAACTGAGGCCAGAGAGATTGAGTATCTTGCTGACGGATTCACAGCAAATAAAGAGTAGGACCAAAAGCTGAACCCAGTCTCACTGACCCAAAGCCTGCACCTAAACCACAATATTATATTGCCTTATTTGTAATATGATTATTATTACTGTTTATTAAACCCTTCAAAGAGCATTCACTATAAAAATATTTTAAAGTAATTTTGTTAGACATCCATTGTAATGAACTCCATAGGTGACATGACCATTGGTCCTAAAAAATCTGCTCTCACACAGGCATTACTTGTCCTTACCGCTGCCTCCCATACAAAAGGAACTTCACCCCGTGGCGTCTTAACACGTTGCAGGTGCTCAGGAGACACTTTCACTCGATGAAGCAGAGAAACGTGACTTGCCTCCGTCATCACAAGAACACACTTCTTTTATTTCTAGTCATTGCATGGTAAACTCTAATATGTGGATATTAATTTCTCAATTCCTAATTAAGTTTTTAGTGCGTTCTCAATTTTTCTGTGAAGTTTTGGGAAATTCTACCTTTATTTTTTTGTTATGGCATCAATAGCAATAGTGTTTGCCAATAACATGCAAAACATGGTACTTTATTTTTTAGAAAGCAACCTTCTTGAGATGTAATTTACATGCTATAAAAATCATGTTTAATGTATACAATTCCGTGGTTTAGTACATTCACAAAATTGTAAAAATTGATACCTGATTTTTAAAAAACTAATTAAATAAGCAATTCTTGAGATGCTTGAATGAGAAGCACTCCCAGGCCAATGAACATCATTAATACTTGCTGTGTTCTTCTCTCTCCTTCATCAGAAATGTGTGTTATACTGGCCCGAAAAGAGAGGAATTTATGGAAAAGTCGAGGTTCTGGTTATCAATGTCAATGAATGTGAAAACTATACTGTTCGAAACCTTGTCTTAAAGGTAAGATTACATGGTTATAGCTATCTACAAAGTAGATGATATTAGATGATAACATTTATACTTTGAAATTATTATCCTAATAAGTGCTACAGATTTAATTTAAACCAATTAAATACTGTCAAGATGAAAGAGAAATTATAATCATCCCCTCATGTATTTCTTTGTTGTCTGCTACAATTAAGTATAGAATAATTACATAAGTATATATTAAGGAAATTCACTAATTAGGATGTTATCTAATTTGCATAAATAAGAAATCTCTTGATTTAACCTTTTGAATGCCTTTAGCTAAAGGTTTGTTCTAGAGACTTGGCCATGATGGGTTTTTTTAGTGTTAGTTGGGCTTATGCGGCTTTAAGTAAGACCTGGAGACTGAGAGAGAAAATCTGTGCTTGTGGGTGGCTGTGGGAGGCAAGACAAGCCTGAAGTGTTGATGAGATCTTCCACACTTGGAGTTACAGTAATTTATAGGGATTTTCCCCAGACCAGATGACATCATAGGAAAATTATCTATTTCACTTACGGGCAGCAGATGCCAAGGAATGTTGCCATGGCATTGTTTCTGAATCCAGAGGACAGTCATCTCAGAGGTTTCGGTCCCACCTAGACCCTCACTGCCAGGACGTGGTCATCACAGAGAGAGCAGGGGCAGGCCTGCTCTGGTGGTTTGTAAGGAGAAGCTGGGGTGGGAAGGCACCTACCAAAGCCTGTTTGTAAACATATGTCCTAAGTGCCTAGATCATGCCAGGACCCCACATGGACCCTCCCTCAAAGCATTTCTAACCAGTGACCCCTGAGCCTCGTGATTACTGGAATTTCTCACTGCTGTTTAAAAACAGAATTCAGGATGAGTGTAGAAGTATTACAGTAATTGCATGTAAAAATGTGTTTTTAAATTGGTTACTATGTTTTTAGTAACCTGTCAGGAAAGTTCAAAGAGCAGGAAGCACACTATCTCCCATTTCTTTTTTTCTCTTTCTTTCTTTCTTTCTTTCTTTCTTTCTTTCTTTCTTTCTTTTGTTTCCCAATTCTTTCTTGGCTATCTTTTCATCTACCATTTTGTTTATTATAATATATTACAAACATAGATGTAGCCTATGTTACATATCACTTTCTATACTAAATATATATATTCATTTATTTTTTTCTGCTTTATTTTCTTTTTTAAAAAATTTAATTAAATTTATTGGGGTGACATGGTTAATAAAATTATATAGGTTTCACATGTACATTGTATGTGTATCATTATGTATAATTTAATAGAGGCTAGACTGTCAAACTTTGATATCAGGATATTTACAGTAAAGTTTTCTCAAGGTGAAAGGTTGTTCTTAAAAAATTACCTAGAGCCCTGGTTGGTGTTATTTAGATGTTACAACGTCAGTCTGAACATGGAAGGGTCACAGGTTCGATACCTAGCCTGGTTGGGGCATTCGGGAGCAACCAATCGATGTGTCTCTCTCATATTGGTGTTTCTCCCTCTCTCTTTCCCACTCTCTCTCTCACTTTCCCTTCTTCCCTTCCATTCTCTCTAAAAATCAATGGAAAAAATATCCTCGGGGGAGGATTAACACACACACACACACACACACACACACACACACAATTTACCACCTAGAAATAAGTTGACAGCAAGATGGGAATGAGAAAAGGCATGCAGAATTGTGGTTTGGATGACTTTTGGTTATACAAGTAAATGAAACATTTGGTGTCTGTTGCTATTTTCAGCAAGGAAGTCACACCCAACATGTGAAGCATTACTGGTACACCTCATGGCCTGATCACAAGACTCCAGACAGTGCCCAGCCCCTTCTACAACTCATGCTGGATGTAGAAGAAGACAGACTTGCTTCTGCAGGCCGAGGGCCTGTGGTTGTCCACTGCAGGTAAGCCATGAACTTTCCTTTCCGCTTAAGCAAACAGTCCATCCTTTGTAAGGTTGTAGAGTAGATAGAAGTTAGGTTTTCCTTCTTGTTGTCAGTAAATTATGTATTTGTTGAAATTGGTTAACTTCCTCATATTTGAGTCTTGATCAAGATGATGTTTAGGGCATTTTTAGCAAGCAATTATGCAGTGGAAGAAATACCACTTCTGAATAAATGGCTCAGGAAACTGGCTAATTTAGTCCTCTACCTTGAAACTTATTTTGATTCATTTCATCAGTATAATGTACACTAGGAATGAACTATTAGTGACTTTTTTGTTGTTTCAAGATGGCACCTGAACTATACTTGAATTTTATCTTGGTAGCATTTATTATTATTTCACATTTAGTCAGTCAATTATTTCAAAAATTATTTCATGAAAAACAGGAAATAAATTATTAAATGGTTCATGGTCAAGTGGTAGTTCCCCAAAAGGAAAACAAACCCAGCTGGTGTTGCTCAGAAGCTTACCGATTACCTATGAACCAGAGGATCCCAGGTTCAATTCTCATCAGGACATATGCCCATAATCTCCAGTAGGGGGCATGCAAGAGGCAGCCAATCAATGATTCTCTCTCATTGATGTTCTTCTCTCTCTCTCTCTCTCTCTCTCTCTCTCTCTCTCTCTCTCTCTCTCTTCCCCTCTCTCTCCCTTCCTTTCTGAAATCAATAAAATATATATTTTTAAAAAGGAAAACAAAGTGCTGTTACTATAACATGGGCTATTAGAGGTTAAACCGATAAAAGCAACAGTTGCCCTTGGTGGTCCTCTTCCCTCAAAGCTCTCTTCTCACAATGGATACTTCATCCTCCTTGTTTTCCTTTTAGTGTGCCCCCCCCAAAGCAACTATTTTTAAAGATATTTCAATAACTAGCCACTTATTCTTCACATTTTTCTGTAATTACCTGTAATTTTTGTTGTTTCATTTAATGTTATGAGTCTTGTAAGATAACTTTTGATGATATCTTTAATAAACAAAATACATTATTTTAGATCCAAGGGGGCAACCTTTTTTCTGCCAAAGGCCATTTGGATATTTGTAACATCATTCATGTGCCTCACAAAATTATCAACTTAAAAATTAGCCTGCTATATTTGGCCAAACATTTCATTAACTCGCCCCTAATGCCTTGGCAGGGCCAACAAAATGATTTTGATGGCCTTATACAGCCCATGGGCCGAATGTTCCCCTTCTCTGTTTTAGATGGTAATTTTAGCCTCCTTCTTTTTGAACTTTTGTGGTTTAATTAAGAGTAAAATTTACTATATGTCTACTTATTGAGAAGCATCATTATTCAATTTTTAGCATTAAACTTTATCCTAAACTTAGCTTGGGGCTGAGGAAAAATAACCTAATTGACCATCCTTTAGGCTGGAACTATCCCCCATCCAAAATCATAAAACACTGAAGATATACAAAATGAACTAGTTACTTCTCCAACAAAATCAGCTCCCTTCATGATGAGTGTTTCTAAGAATGAGACCATCTTTCTTCCAGGCATTCAACCTCTCACATTGACAGTTATCTTTGGCTTTTCTCTTAATTCCAGCCTCAGTATCTAATCAGTCATTAGATTGGCTTTCCCTTCAAGGCTCCCATAATCTTCACTTCCTATCTAAACACCCAAGTTCAGGCCCTTATGATCTCATTTGTATATTTTAGAAGTAGTTGGCTAATTGCACACACACCCTATTTCCCCAGGCCCATACCCAGTATAGCTTCCGTAATGCACGTCTCTTAATGATGCTCCTAAAACACTCTTACATCACATGGATTCTCTGCTCAGAACTTCTCAATGGCTTCCCATTGCCTAGAACAAAAGTTCATAACCTTGGGTCTATGCATGAGCTACAGGAATCAGGGAATACTTGAAATTACTTACACAAACTTGAGTACCTAATGTTATATGAGTTTTTCTGGAAAGTGAAATTTCCTAGTTTTCATCAAATTCTAAACTGTAAGGAAGTTTTAGAAGATAAAGTCCAAACCTCTTAGCTTTCCATGTGAGACCCTTAATAGGTCTCAGTGTACCTTTCCAGTCTTCTTTCTCACTATCTCTCTCAAACAATTCTCTTTGAGCCAAACATAACCTACTCATTGTTGCACATCATATAGGTGTTCTGCAGCAATTCTTTCCCTAAAACCTTCCCATGCCTGGAATATTTTCTCTCATCCATGATAACCAAAATGCCTGCCATTCATATAGTACAGTTCAAATCCTCTATCTTTAATGAAACAAAACTCTCGATAGACACTTCAACTATAAGGGGCCCATTCTATTTTGGAATTCCTTTGCACTCACATTCACAGAAACAAGTTCTAAATAGTCAATGCTATTTGAGTGCCAAGAGGGGAGCTATTAATTCAAACCAGGGAGTTTAAAGAAAACCTCTAAACATTGGAATAATGTTGGACAGGATCTTTAAAAATGATCAATGTTTGTGGTTTTAAAAGGTGGTAGAGAGGGCATTTTTTTCACTGAAGAAATATCATCAACATCAACACAGAAAGGAAAATTGGCAAATGAAACACATTTTCTTTTGTAATTATTTGTATAAATAAAAAAGTGGCACAAAGGGTACAAGGACTACAATAAAAACACATTAAGCTTGAAAATTCGTCACATTCATATTATTCAAGGTCATGAATACCACAGTAGGGAGCTTAGATGTTGTGCTATCACTATTGGGAGCCATCTACAGTTTTGAGTAGAGTAATATGATCACGACCCTGGCAGCTGTGTGTATTGAGAATTAGTCCAGAAAAAGACCAGAGACTTGGAAACCATAATGAGGTCATTGCTCATCATGAATTAAGATGTTAAAAATGTGAGCACAGTCTGTAGAAAGGAAAGAATGGATCACAAAGCTCAGTAAAGGTGGAAAATATAGGAATTGCTAACAGATTGAATGTGGGAGGTGACGGGGGAGATGTTGAAAATGTCTCCAAGATTTTGCAGCTGGAAAACTTGGGACTGACTGTAATGCCATTGAGGGAAAATGTAACTGACTTTAGATGCACTGAGATTAAGCAGGTGCAAAATAGTAACATCCAGAGTCCAAACTAGGAGATGGAATGCCAATCTAGAGTTTAGGAGAAACTTGGGGAATTTAAGTATAAATGTAAAAGAAATTTACATAAATACCATTAATGGTTAAAATTGCTGAGAGAGAGAAAGAGAGAGAGAAAGGAAGGAAGGAAGGAAGGAAGGAAGGAAGGAAGGAAGGAAGGAAGGAAGGAAGGAAGGAAGGAAAGAAGGAAGGAGAGAGGGAGGGAGGGAGGGAGGGAGGGAAGAAAGAAAGAAAGAAAGAAAGAAAGAAAGAAAGAAAGAAAGAAAGAAAGAAAGAAAGAAAGAAAGAAAGGTTGTTAGGTTAATGACATACTAAGACAGAAAAACATGTAAACTCTCTGGACGGTAGTGTTTCTATTCAACTATAAATGACTTAGAAATATGTGTTTCTAACACCTCCTCTCTCCTAAACTGAATTGAATTTTCAGTTATTCGTGAGAATCTTCACCATCAGTATATCCAAGTGCAAACTCAAATCAGTCCTCATTCCAGAATTTCACCTATGTCTCATAGGGACTACCATTCTTCTAGTCATGGTCATCTTTGACTTTTTGCTTTTCTGACTGTTCAAATCAAGTCTTTCAGACTGACATTTGTGATGTGTCTAAGTCTCTTCTCTCCTTTTTAGTGCCCACACCTTACCTAAATTCACACCCTAATTATTATTACTCTTTGTAGACCAGTTACAATGCACTTTTCACTCTTCTCACCCAACACCTCCCTCCACCCAACCCACTTACTGCATATAACTAAAGGAGAGAATGGTGTAAGCACTTAGCTCAGGGCCCAGGTTGTAATACTGTAGGACCTGTTGTTGTTGCTATTGTTTTTCATCCCAGCTGTTGTTTCAAATTTAAAGGTACCTTTTTAAAAATATATTTTATCTTTGCTGGTTTTCTTCCACCTTTTTATTCTTTGTCCTTTCTTTTTAGTGCAGGGATAGGTAGAACTGGGTGTTTTATTGCTACGTCCATTGGCTGTCAACAGTTGAAAGAAGAAGGAGCTGTGGATCCGCTCAGCATTGTCTGCCAGCTTCGGGTAGACAGGTGAGTGTCTGTGGGATTGGGTCATAGAGATCAGAGCATCGTTATCTGTCACAACCTGCTCTGACCAGCCTGACTTTGCAAACATCACAGGCTCCAAAGTACTAAATCTCTGTAGTGATTTGTGTAAAGTGCTTAAGAGTATACATTATATTCAAAAGCCATCAAAGAAAGTGTTATTTGCAATACTGACCCTCAGGAGTCCAAAACCAGCCTGGCTAGGGTGGCTCGGTTGGTTGAGTATCATTCTGTGAACTGAAAGGTTGCTGGTTTGATTCCTGGTCATGGAACATACCTGGGTTTTGAGTTCAATCCAAACACATATGGAAGGTAACCAATTAATGTTCTTTCTCTCTCTCTCTCTCTCTCTCTCTCTCTCTCTCTCTCTCTCTCTCAGCTCTAAGCATGTCCTTGGAGAGAGAGAGAGAGAGAAGAGAGAAAACAAGACCAAGACCAAAAGCTTATGCCTAACCCCTCTTGGTCTCTGATGCAGGTTGTTTATGGTGGTAATTGTTCCTTCTTAGTCTTAGAGACCCATTCCTTACATACTCTGTATTTTCATTTGACTTAACTGAATTATTCACTTTAGGCTCCAAAGTACTCATCTTGATGCTTTAAAATGAGTATATGTCATACTACCATGAGCCCCCCTTTTTTTAATTGTGAAAAGTATGCATAAAATTTACTATCTGATAAATTTGGGGTGACTTTTTGGTGGGTATAAGGTGAAACAGTCATTTTTATACCTAACTCGCTTTTGTGATGATCCCCACTTCTGTGTTGAAAACAGAACAAAAAAGAACTTTTCTTCCTTTCACCCAATAAAGCTTACCTGCGTAGGTGAATGGTTGAGCCGGTGATGGAGAAAGTGTGCAGGTGCTCCTTGAGAACAGACACAGACAAAAGGATGTGGTACCAGGAAATGAGCAGCCAACCTCTTGCTCTGCATATTTCAATGTGCTGTAGGGGAAGAAGAGCTGTTTGAAAGGCTGAAATACTGGGCTCTCTTCTTTCATTCACACGGTGATTACTGATTACTCACCTCCTGCCCACGGCGTGCCAGATGCTGCCAGTGCAGCATTTGGACTGGATGAGTGAGGCTCTGCTGTCCTAGAGTTTACATACTAACAGAGAGAAAGGAGATAATAAACAAGCTAAGAAATAAACAGGATAATTTCAGACAAAAATAAAACTGAGAGGTAATAAAAAGCAGAGAGATGAGATTTTGCTCTGTGATCTAGAGTTACCTAAAAGTGAAATTAGAGTCACCTTTTAAATATTTGATAAATATTTATCAAGCACCTACTATGTGCTAGGTCCTGGGATTTCAAGGAGAGACAAAGATTTTTTCCTAAAATATTAAAATTATCAATAAAGTTGTTCCTGTCGCTAAAAAATGAAACATTCAAATCCCCTTCATGGATGAAGTTTTCCCTCTCTATTTCTATCTGTCCTTGACCCCTTTTAAATAATAATTTCTAAATCTTGTAAATGTATCTTCCCTCTATTTTTCTGTTAACTTTGACTTATTAGAGGTTGCTCACTATGGTGGTTACGATTCTAGGCCCTGGAGGCAGATTGCTTGGGTTCGCATCGTGGTTCCCACCATTTTCTGATTATGTGGCCTTGGGCAAGTTATAGGACTTCTCCATGCCTTGGTTTTCTCACTTGTGAAATAGAAGTAATAATAACTTCTACTTCCTGTTTTTGTTGAAGAATTAAGAGAGAATTTTCAAAGTGCCTTGTACATGGTAAGTGTGCAGCCAAGGTTAGCCTCAGCTATTATCAGTATCTATAGCTAGAAACCTGGGTGTATATCTGTAAACTGGAACTAATAATCTATATCCCAAGGGTTGTGGTGACATTAGATGGATTACACCTGTGAGGCACTTTGTAGAACACTTAGCCTATGTTTCCTTCCCTCTCTCTAACTTCCCCACCTTTCCATACCCCACATGTAACTGCTTCTAAAAATGCTCTTTTTTTTTCATTTTTATTGATTGATTTTAAAGAGAGATAGGAGAGAGAAATGTCAATTTGTTGTTCCACTTATTTATGCATTCATTGCATAAGTTGATTCTTGTATGTGCTCTGGCCAGGCCAGCACCTGCAACTGAGCTATCCTACCAGGGCTAATGTTTTCTTTTTGTACCTGAGAAGATCAATTCCAATTATTTCTCCCTCTCCTCTTACAATTGTTCTCTTAGTCTCCCCAGCTCCCCTTGCCTTCCATCAGTACTGCCTACACTAGCGCCAATAGAATCTGGTGCCTTCATGTCAGACTCTGGGACCTATTTCACCCAGAAAAGGGGCCCTCATCAGGAAATAAGAGGCAGCATCCCATCAACTGGAGCTGCTCCCACAATGACCGTGATCTCTCCTGCTTTGTGCTTTGAGTCTGTAAACAAGACTCCTGCTTGGGAACCAGAATCCCCCAGGTACTCTAGTTGATATATATCCCTGTGCCCTGCTTTCCTGCAGGCTAATGCTAGAATTCCATGAACACCAGATCTAAACAGACTCCGAACCAAGTTGGCCTTGACACCTGCTCTGACTCTATTTGGAACAACATCCTAAAAAGCACTGGGCATGGTTTACACATTTTCCGGGGCGGGGGGGGGGGGGGGAAGGGGAGAAGACCTGTTCCTCTTAATCTTGCCTGTTCGCCCTCCCATCAGCCACCTCCCCCACCTGCTTTTGTAGCGTGACCTCCACTTTGGTTTCCACTTCCCAGTCACCACAATTTGTCAAGCCTACCAAATTGTTCTCTAACTTGGAATGGAATCATAAATACGTTTTTTTTTAATCATATCACAATGCCTCCTCTATCTGCTCCTTCCTTCCTAAAGCAAATGGTCAGAAAACTTAGCCTTGGCCTTCCATCACTACCAAGGTTTTCCCAAAGGCTTGTCCTTTCTCTTCTGATAGGATCTTCAAAACATAGCCAACTTCTCTGCTGATCTGAAGCGATGGACTCCCACCCCCCCTCCTCCACTTGGATTTGAACTACTGCCAGTATGTGTCTCGAAATCATTCTGATTTATTCATCAACATCCCTTCTACATAAAATTTTTTCTGAGCAGCTGTTGTTTATCAAACAGATCCTCTCCTTTAAACTTTCCTTGAAAGCTTTTTCTTTTTCCTTCCTTCCTTCCTTCCTTCACAGGATCAGCATCAATTTTCCTTTGTTGTCCCTTCCGTCTGTGGTACACTCTTGTAGTCACTGTGAAAAGGGATACAGAAAACCTTCCACCTTTTCTTCACCCCATCCAACCTCTTGTTCTCCCATCCTTCTTGCTTCTTGCATTCAGCTTTTTCCTGTCATTCCTCATTTTAAAAATATCCATGTCTGGCTGGCTGGTGCCACTGATCATGTCTTTAATGCATGATGGGAAAGGCAGAGACGGTCCCCGTTCTGCTCTTGTAGCTTTTCGTCCTTTATCAGTTCTTCACCCTGGACTCCGCAGTCGTCTGTCCTTGCCTTCAGCTCTGGATCTGCCTTCAGACATTCCAGAAAGCACTCTTCATACTCAGAAGTGTATTTAATCTTGGCCTTTGTTCATGGTTTTCAAAGCACATCTCCTTTAACTCCCAAAGTGAACCCCCTAGTAGGAAAAGATATATTCTTTGGCTTCTTTATAAAAAATGAGGAAAGAAAGAATTCGCAGTATCAAGTAAGTTGCCCAAGGTCATTAGTGCTAGGAAAACGGCAACATAGTCTTCTTTGGAATTCAGGACTTCTGATTTCTGACTCAAAGGTGTGACTGTTACAGAGAAAGCAATCATGCTTTTGGAATATGTTTATTGTAAAACTGCTTGAAAAAATCACGCACATCTCTTTGGTAATGCTTTGACAGTTTTAGGAAATGAAATGACACTGTAATTTTTAAAACAACGGTTAATATGAATGAGAGTGATGATATCAGCAGTTGCTGTAAGAGTATAATTTTTCTTATTGAACATCTTTTTTTTTACCTTTATTGTTCAGTTTATTAACTACATTTTCCCCCAATAGCTCCCCTCCACCCAGTACCCATCCCACTCTACGCCCTCACCTCCCCCTACCCTCTGTCCTCTCCCATAGTTGCATGACCTTTGTCCAGTCTCTTGCTGTATTTCCCGCACCCTTTTTCTCACCAAGAATTATCAGTCCATTCCCTCTCCATGTCCATGATTCTGTTCTATTCCCCATTTTATCCTGATCATCTGGTTGTTAATTCACTTGATTTTTAGATTCATTTGTTGATAGATGTGTACTTGTTGTTCGTAATGTACATTTTTACCTTTTTCTTCTTCCTCTTCTTAAACAATACCTTTCAGCATTTCATATAGTGTTGGTTTGGCACTGATGAACTCCTTTAGCTTTTTCTTATCAGTGAAGCACTTTATCTGATTTCTGAATGATAGTTTTGCTGGATAGAGTAATCTTGGTTGTAGATTCTTGCTATTCATTACTTTGAATATTTCTTGCCACTCCCGTCTGGCCTGCATCGTTTCTGTTGAGAAATCTGCTGACAATCGTATGGGTGCTCCCTTATAGGTAACTAACTTTTTTTCTCTTGCTGCTTTTAATATTTTCTCTTTATCTTTTGTTCTTGGCATTTTAATTATGATGTGCCTTGGTGTGGTCCTCTTTAGATTCCTATATTTTGGGGTTCTGTGCACTTCTTGGGTTTTCAAGTCAATTTCTTTCGCCAGGTGGGGGAAGTTTTCAGTCACTATTTCTTTTAGTAGGTTTTCATTATCTTGCTCTCTCTCTTTTTCTGGCACCCCAATAATTCTGATGTTGGTATGCTTGAGGTTGTCCCAGAGGCCCCTTATACTATCTTCAATTTTTTGGACTCTTTTGGCTTCTTGCTTTTCCAGCTGAGTGGATTTTGCTTTTTTGTATTTCAAATCTTTGACTTGTTTTTTTGTGGTCGTCTGGACTGCTTTTAGGTCTTTGTATAATATTTTTTGTTTCAGTCAGTGTATGCTTAATTTCTAGTTGGTCTTTTTTCATATCCTCATAGGCGTTGTTCATTTCTTTGTAGGTGTTATTTATTTTGGCATAGTTCTCATTAATTTTCTCGGCCTTTTCTAGTAGCCTCTTCATAAACCTAATTACTGTGGTTTTAAACTCTATGTCTAGTCGTCTGTTTTCCTCCATTTCTTTCACAGCTGAGTTCTTTCCTTTTCTCTGCATTGTGATTGCTTTCCTGAGTTGGTTCCTTAGTGGTGTGTGATAGGTATCCTCTAAGGAACAGTGGCTCCGCTTCCTTATGCAGTGCCCGGCGTCAGCCTTAGTTCCACCCTACTTGGCGCCCTGCTTGCGTCTAATGGGCGCGCAGTGTCAGCCTTAGGTCCTCCCTACTTGGCGCCCTGCTTGCGTCTAATGGGCGCGCAGTGTCAGCCTTAGGTCCGCCCTTCCTAGCCCACCACTTCAGGTCTATGGGGCTCGCGGCATCAGCTTATCTGTGTGGCTCACGGGTCTTGGTGTTGGGTGGCACTGTAAATCCGCCACTGGTCTCCCCATTGCCAGACAACTCTGCCTCTCCCTAAATGAGTCTGTACAATCAAAGTGTCACTCAGGGGTGTAAAACAAAGTAGTATGGTGGTCTCCGAGCAAGTGAGTCGCACGTTCTCTGCCTGCGTTCTCTGCCGGGTTGCGCACTCCAATTTACTCGTGCACTCTCCCCAAACACACAGACCTCAGCCGCGCCCGGGATCCTCCTTTCCCCGACCTGGGAGCTCGCCTGGAACTGGGGGGTCGGTGCTGTGGGAGGCCTCCACCCTCCCCGCTGGAGAAAACCAGCCGGGCTTGCTGTCTGCCACCCGACCCTCACCGCTCTCTCGCGCTCCAAACCTCAAAGCTGCGCACCACTGCTCCTGAGTCACCGCTGCGTCCTGCCTCTACTTTTATGTGTGGAATTTTCCCTCAACCAGCTCTCCGGTGATTCTGGACGTTGTTTGTTCTGTTGTTAAGTTGTAGTTTCAGAATTGTTGCATGGACAGCTAGATACGTGCTCACCTATGCCACCATCTTAGTTCTTCCCTGAACATCTTTTCATATGGACATTCATATGTCTTCTTTCCCTGCTTCCAATATTTATTTATTTGTTTTGATTATAGTTGATGTTCAACCGTATATTAATTTCAGGTGTACAGCATAGTGGTTAGAGTTTTATATAATTTACAAAGTGATCCCCCAGTAAATCTAGTACCCACCTGACATCATGCATAGTTATTACAATATTATTGACTATATTCCTTACATTGTAATTTACATCCTCATGACTATTTTGTAACTACCAATTTGTGCTTAATACTCTGGTTTCCCTTCTGAACATATAAATCTTTCATCTTAAGAGTATAATTTGAGGGATATAGGAAGGTTGCCTCATCTCAAAATATCTACATAGGGAGGATGCCAAAAATATCTGTGTAAGGTCAACATCTATATTACTGCTAATTAGAGAGCCAATCCTTGGCTAAGAATCATTGCTCTTTAAAGTCCATTTAACCTGGAGATGGGAGTTGAGGGTGATACCTTATACCCTCTCAGCTATTAATACTTTCATGTAAACAAAATAATCTATTCTTTCCAGCATGGCAGCTAGATAGAGTATAGCTGCTTGCATTGTCAATACATTCAGAACATAGGTTTCAATGAAGGAGAATTGAAGAGAAGGCTCCAGAAGCTGGGTGTACCCGAGACCCTGCAGTCGAGGGGACTGCAGACAATGCCTGGTCACTGGGAGTGGGAGGGACCCAGAAGGGAGCAGAAGAGCTCTAGTAAAGGACACCTTGCAAAGAGCAGCTACCTCATTAGGGAGGCCCAGTACTATAAAAGCATTAAATATTTCTAGATGGTGACAGCAGAGCATTAACCTGCCTGCAGGGTCCTTCCAAACACAGGGGGTGGGGCCTATGTGATGGCACAGGTCTCAAGCCCAGGAAGCCAGACCCACCTCGGGGTGTTTTTAAGACGGGTGTTTGTGGATGGGCCTGAATCCTGTGTCTGGTGTCCTGCAGAACAGACAAGTAAGGGCTTTGCTCTGAGTGCTGCTCCTGCATCATGCATTTGTTCACTCATTCAGACATTTACTGAACACCTCCTACTGAATGTGCATGGGGCACCTGGGTGTAGGAAGATAGATTCCTTAAAAGACTTTCCCCAGACTGTGTTTCTCAGAGCCACAGTTTAATTATCAATTAAACTATGAGTGCCTGCTAAGTGCCAAATGCTCTTAGACTGTATTAAGGGGGGGGGGGGGGATTCTCAATTAAGTTAGAGAAAAAGCTATATACTATATTTCTTAGAACCTTTGCCACTTGGAAATTTATAAAACATATTGATGCATTAAAGCAGTGGTCGGCAAACTGTGGCTCACGAGCCACATGAGTTTGCCGACCACTGGTCGAGAGGGGCTTAATTACAAGGAACAACAACAGCCTGTAATTATTGGAATCGAGAGTTTAGGTCAGTGGTCGGCAAACTCATTAGTATTCATATTTACATAATGAATCGTAATATAAATATCTGTGTTTTCCGATAGTCTTAGGCTCTACAGCAGGTTGAGAACTGCTAGCTCAGTTGCCTAAGACCATCGGAAAATACAGATATTTACATTATGATTCATAACAGTGGCAAAATTACAGTTATGAAGTAGCAACGAAAATAATTTTATGGTTGAAGGTCACCACAACATGAGGAACTGTATTAAGGGGTCACGGCATTAGAAAGATTGAGAACCATTCTTCCACATTTGCTCCCTTTCCTCAAAGACTACCTGAATGGAGAGAAAGAAGTTGTAAAATTATAAACTGTCCTTTCAGAAGCCAGGTGGTGCAGAAAAGGCTGGAGATGGCATAGGGATGTGAGCCTGGGTGGGACCATCCAAAAGGGGACAGGAAAGGGTGGGACTGGCTGATTGGAAGCATCCAGCAGAATGTAACAAGGGAGACAAATGACAGAGCCTATTCAGACACATGACAGACAGCTGATACTTCTTACTCTGCAGTGTTCAAGCCTTTTCCTATCCTCTCAGACCCTCTCTAACAATGACCTCTGATCCAAGAGGTCCAGGCTGCATACTGTCCGTGTTTTTTACAATCTGCCCCCACTATGTATAGCTGCCTCTGCTGAGAACCCCAGGACATGGCTAATAGAGAAAAAGACAAGGCAGTGACTTAGATACTTGACATGGGGTTTGTTTCATGACCAAGTCAAGAGTTTGAGCATTCAGAAGAATCAAAATCCTGATGCCACCTCCCCCCCACCAATAAAAAAAAATGACAGTGCCTGTTTGTTGTGATCCAACATGACAAAAACAGGCAGTTTGTATCCAGATCACAAATCCGAATTTTAGAATTCAAATGGTCTGGTTTAGAGATGAGTCTGTTATGCTAAATGGATATTTCCAGTGTAACAACAATGACAAAGCCATTTGGTAGATTCCTCATTCTCTGGCACGACATTATTTTTATTGGCTTTAAAGCAACTTCTATTAATAGGTGCTACAGTTCTCACTGCAGATTCATGAGTCTGTGATTCTCCTTTTAATAATACTTTTGAACATATTTTGGACTAAAATAGGATCTCTTTTTTCCCAAGTAGAAGGTCAAACTCAGTGCAAAGCACCCACAAGGGTTTTATTTAAATGTATGTTGGATTATTCCATTAATTCTCATAACATCTGTTCATTAAACAGTGACGTGGGCAGCAGTCATTCGGCACTGAGCTCTGTTAGTGGGTGAGGTAAGCAGTCAGGAGGTGGACCAGATGTCAAGGAGCCCGGTGCTGACCCTGGCTCTGCCCTTAATTTCCTTTGTGACCACTTGTCCATTCTAGGCCTCTAGGTCTTATTTGTAAAAAAAAAAAAGAGGTGGGCATATCAGTGGTCCCTTAGTATTCTGGTATGAGGAGCCCTTTTATAAAAGTAAGATAGCCGAACCGGTTTGGCTCAGTGGATAGAGCGTCAGCCTGCAGACTGAAAGGTCCCAGGTTCGATTCCAGTCAAGGGCATGTACCTTGGCTGCGGGCACATCCCCAGTAAGGAGCATGCAAAAGGCAACTAATCAATGTCTCTCTCTCATCGAGTTTCTGACTTTCTATCCCTCTCCCTTCCTCTCTGTGAAAAATCAATAAAATATATTTTTTTAAAAAATAAATAAAAATAAAAGTAAGATATTTCCTGGACTTCAACCTGAAAGTTGAATTTTTGAGATCCATAATGCTTATAAATTAATCTTCATTTCTAAGACTCACAGTGATTAGTGATGCATATGTATGCATGTTTATTTGGCCAACTGATGATGCTGAGAGCACAAATGGATTCAAAGACCTCTCCAATCAAATGCCTTTTCTATCCTGGGATTCAGTGATGGGGATATGATTGGCTGGCTCCCTAAAATTTCTGTCAGTGATTGCATTCTTTGAGTCTAAGAACCCTGGTTTTTGTAGAGAACAATGGAATTGCAATAACAGACAGTCATAACATTTACAAAACATCTACTAGGAAAGAGATGGCTTTAAAAAAAATCTGGCCTTAAGAACATTGTCCAAATCTTCATTTTTTTCAGAAGAAATCGAAGACCTAAAAAGAATGAATAATATATCCAAAATCATATAACAAATTTTGACTTTTTTTAACAATCTGAATTGAACTTCCAGTTTTGCTCAAATGAAATTGGCTAAATTTTGGATTTTTTATTGTTGTTGTTGTTTTGTTGTTGTTCCCAATAGCCTATTGTTTTCTGGTGTGGGAAACCTAAGTGGGTTAAGCACAACTTTAAGAGAGAGAGAGAGGAAGTTCACATTCTAATCCTGTTTTTGACAGTGACCCTGAACTAATCCTATATAATGAAACCCTAATATGCAAATTGACTGAATGGCAGAATGACCAGTCACTATGATGTGCACTGACCACCAGGGGGCAGATGCTCAATGCAGGAGCTGCTCGCTGGTGGTCAGTGAGCTCCCACAGTGGGAGTGCCGCTCAGGCAGAAGCCAGGCTGGCAGCTGGCTAGTGTAGCCCTGGTGGTGGGAGCTTCTCCCACTTCCGAGACAGAGTGCTAGCGGGCTTAAGCTAGCAGGCGGACATCCCCTGAGGTGTCCCAGTCTCCGAGAGGGCACAGGCTGGGCTGAAGGACAGACACCCCCCTCCCCAGTACACAAATGTTGTGCACTGGGCCTGTAGTGGCTATATAAACCAGGAAAATTGTTTATCTCAGATGGTTTCAGTTTACTTATTATTAAAATCTGGAAATAAGTACGATGACTTTCTTTTTTCTGTAAAAAGGGATAGTTTGCTCAGTCATGTTTTCCTGTTGCCATACATATATAAGTCAACAATTTTCAAAATGATGGTAAATAGAAAGGACCTGGTACATTAGTACTAAATTGGATACATTGTAATTATGGTTTATGACTTACAAAGCCTTTCTATATCCTGTTTAAATCCTCTCATCTTAAATAATACTAAATTCGTTCTGACTGTAGCACCTAATTAAGAATTCCAGTTGCTTCTATAGTGTCTAGCTCCTGCGACAAGAGATTCATTTAGGCTTGTGTATGCCAGCATTTCACAGAAGTGACATAAGGTCATTTACACATTGAGCAGGAGAGATGCACCTGTCCTTTTAAAAAGTAATAGTAATGATCAATAGTAATAAGATGCCTAGGAAACTCAGGAAATGCTCACATGCACATCAGTGTTATAGGAGAATGACTGAAAAGCAATACTGTGACCCTCAGGAGGCAGGAAGGGAAGGACCATATTCCATTGCAGATTGGCGTCTGCAACGTGTTTTGTCATCCCATTTCTTTTAATCCTACTTGGCATCTCTAGACACTGGAAGAACTTAAAAACAGAATTTTGGAAATGAGACACAGAAAATAACACGTGATCCCAAGGCCTTTTTCTTTTCTGTCCCCCACCCCCAGCGAAACAGGAAACAGTCTGTCTTACTCTCCCGTTTAAGAGTCAGTGGCCAGATCTGCAGTTGTCTTTGTACATCCTTACCTTGGAGGCCCGAAGTTGGAATGACATCCAGAGACCTTACTTGTAGCTTCCCAGACAGGATAGAAAAATGCTTCCAGTGTGCGTCATATCATTGTTTACATGTTTTGATTAATCATTGTAGTTTGATGGTTTGGTCTTTTTTTAACTATAGTTATCTAAGAAGAGGAATATATGTGCCATCAGCTTCCTACACTGATGTGTCCCAAAAATATTCTGTTTCCAAAACTTGTTTAAAATAATTTTAAAGCACAAATTTCCCCCTGTTGGTATACTTTTTATCAACCCTAGATTTACATTTATCCATAGCTGCATTCCCAGCTAATCACAGAGATACCTTAATTCATTAATTTTGAAGCTCTCATTTGAAGAACAGGAATTAAACATTTTGGTTTTCTTATTTTTAAGGACAATTAAAGCCCTAGAGATAGGTATGGATTTACTTAACATCACAGTTCCTGAGACCATAACAAGAAGTCCTCTGGGAAAACAGATTATGCCAACCAACTCTCTCAAGTGGTTGCCAAGACAACCTTTTCCTTCTTGTCAGCTAGGAGTTAATTGACTGTTAACCTGAGTGTGCAGAAGAAAATTTGCTAATTTTCAGGGGGTGAAAATGGAACTCAAAGTACACTAACAAATTGAATTTCCATTGAATTGTCACGTGATGTGTGTTGGCTTTTATGCCCTACAAATACTTTGGACCACAGCCATTCCAGAGAAAGCGTTTATATTCAAAACTCTAGGCCAGAATCAGTCAAAACATTTATGTGTAAGTTCTCCCTCCTTGCCATGCCATCTGTATGAAGACTTGGGGAAACCTTGGTCCAAGATACCCCAAGTTACAGCAGCAGACATTAGCCTTGCTTGACTCCTGCCCAAGCTATCAGAGATTTTACCCAAGAGGCACATTAACATCCACACTTTTTGTTCTAAATTTACTGTACCAAACTTTACCAAAGGAATTCCAGATTTGAAAATAATAAAGAGCCAAGGAGCGTTAAGTTCCATTGTTAACCCAGAAGTGAGTCACCACTACAGAATCTCTTCTGTCTGCTGATTAGACCGGATGCGTGCTGGGTGGTACTGCAGGAAAGGCTGCTGCTCTCTGGATGTGTGAGTTAATAGTCACAAAAGGTCACAATTTTAACATGTTAAAAAACCAAATCTCTCTCCTGAGCATCTGGAGGGGTGGTTTTTCTTTTGTGTGTGTGTGTGTGTGTGTGTGTTTTCCCCAAAGCCTTCTCCTAGGAGCAAAGGGAAAAAGCTACATACTTTTCCCCTTCTAACGTGAGTTTCCCCCCAGCTGACACAGCTACGTGCTTCCCCTCATGCAGACTGGGATGATGCTGATTTCAGGGTTGTCAAGGCGAATGTGGTGTGAGAGAGCTGCCATTTCTGGAGGGGCAGTGGACCTGGGTCCTCTCTGGCCTGGCCAAACGTAGTGTTCTTATTCTGTGGCCAAGGAGCCATCAGGCCACTTAGTCACACCACTTTTGCAATAAATGGAATGACTTTCTTTCATGTGGAATGGGGCATAATTAGGGCAAACAAAAATTTATCATCTACACCAAGCCACTTCTGAGGAGGAAAAGTGTCCCTATTAATAATTACACAGGACAGCAGGAGTAAGCCAGAACGGTGGCAGACAAACCAGATGTGTGATCTCCCTGGGCATAGGGTGAGCTAAGCACCTACCAAAAGGATAAGAAAAAGAACATGCAGCATTGATTTAGTGCTCACTAAACGACAACCATGGTGCTTAGCATTTTATGGAGTACCTCCTTTAAACCTTGACAAACTTGAAACCTTACTAGGTAAATAATTACTGTTTGCCAGGTCAGTGGTTTTCAAACTGTTTTTGTGAACAATGGGAAACAAAACAATGGGGAGACACATCTTCCACTAGACACCACTATGGAAAGCCAATAAAAAGGCAGAACTGCTCTGGTCACAGCTGGCATTAGGAGCTAGTCCTAAAGACCCAACCAACCTCCTCCTCCACCAGCCCCATCAGGCCATGCTGCAGAAGCCTAGGTTCCTGGGATTTCTGGGATAGCCTGCAGCTAGACATCAACATGCTCCCACTTATTTAATCCTCACAATCTGATGAACTTTATCATTAATGTCACCTTATAAGTAAAGAAACCCCAGCTGGGAAGGAGTAAATGAGGTCTCCAACATCGTAAAGCTAGCAGGTTCAAAGGCAAGGATTCACTTAAACCCACTTCTTTCCACAACATCACCTGCTGCATAATAGACATCATGGTTAATATTTAGGCACATGTTTAGCTCTTCCCACCTGGGCTTGCCTGACTTAGACAGTATTGTGTCCTCTGCCAGATGTATTCTTAGCTCTCCAAGGCCGTCAGAGGCTTCATTCCAGGGCTTTGTAGCCAGTTCTGTTGCCCCACATAGCACCAAAGAATAACAATGAAAACAGCTAGCAATATGGTATCTTTATGTGCTCAGCTGTGTGTGCTGAACATGTGAAGTGGATTCTCCCATTATGTCTCACAGCAGTGCCGTGAGGTAGGCCCTATAGGTTTATTATCTCATCATTTTGAACATGAGAAAACTGCAAAAATTGCATAATAAGGTAAAGCAGCTGGTAAGTGGTGGACACAGGATTTCTCTTTACCACAGTGTGTGGTGGTATCTCTGTCCTCTTAATGTACGCTCCTGGTAATGAACCTGATACCTTAGCATCCCAAACCCAAACCCATACCTATCCAAACTCACGACCACGATCCATGCTCGTAGAGAATTGGGTCCTTTCCCCCTGTTTTTACATGACCTTACCCTTTTTGGATAAACTAACTCCTGCTGGGCAGTAAGTATTGTAGTTTAATGTGTTTTTACCCCCTGGGGAAACAGATTTGTGTTTCAAAAGGAACCTCCAAAAAGGGACATTTTTACCGACAATGTACTGAGTAATGGTGGTGACATCAGGCACTGCCCGAATGATGATGATCCAGCTATTTTGGGCCCCATAAGCCTTCTTCAGTGAAGCATTATCTTGATCAACATGGATATATGTTAACCTTGTTTAACCTTGGTTGAGTTTAAACCATCATCTATTGTAGGTCAAGGATTTAAAAAATATATATATATATTTTGATTTTTTACAGAGAGGAGGGGAGATGGATAGAGAATTAGAAACATCAATCAGAGAGAAACATTGATCAGCTGCCTCCTGCACACTCCCTCCTGAAGATGTGCCTGAAACCAAGATACATGCCCATAACCGGAATCGAACCTGGGACCCTTCAGTCTGCAGGTCAACACTCTATCCACTGAGCCAAACCAGTTTGGGCAAGGATTATTTTAAAATTAAACACACACACACACAAAGCATTCTTGCTTCTTACCTTTGAGGACCAGCTTGCATTAGGAATTTTATACCAGTAATAAAGATCCAGACTTAAGCAAGTCCATGGAGCCTTGTCTGCTCTGAAAGACACCTATGGCCCAAGTCAGAACCTTTCTAGAAAATTAATTATTTCAGGGTTTTCCTGAGAGTTTCATAATTAATTTAACACTATTCATTTATTCCATAAATATATATATTGTATACAGGCACTATATTAAGTTCTTGGGCATATTTTTTTACTATTGTCATCCTATAAAAAGACTGCATTTACCTCATAATGAGTAATGTCCCCCAGATAATCTCATATTTCAAGTTCTCACAAAGGTCCACAGAGTGTTCTGTATACCAATATATTCAATTAAACAGTCATTACAAATTTTCAAAGATGATAGTGATGAGTTCCTGAATTTGAATCAGTCTCCAGTGAATGCATAGTGGGAAGGCCTTTGCTGAAAGAGTTCAGCCTGGGGTTTATTTGTTGCCATGTGACATGAAAATGGTACGGCCTGTGTAACCTGGGTGACCTATTTCTTTATAAATGATAAATGAACATGCTTGCTAAATATCTGGAAGACACAAAGCTGTGAATGGTAAATGGAAGCCTAATAAACTGAATTAATAATAATGATGTCAGTAAACACCTACATGTTGAACTTAATAGGAATAAATAGTCCTGCGTTTAGTTTTTAAAATTCAATAATGTAGGTTCAGGATAGGAGAGAGCTGTAATTTTCATATTAAAAAAAAAAAAAAAACCCCTGCATACTTTTTCATTAACCTAAAGCTCCACTCAGTATTCTAAAATGCTTGCTGAGTACCGGCCACCAGGGGGACACTGTGGGACCTGACCATCAGGTGTATCTGCAAATATAAATTAATTGGCCGATAATGTGCAACTCAAGGGAGAAAATTTTCCCACTGACTTGATCTCATCGGGAGTAGACACAACACTCTAAGAAGGTCATAGTTGATAAAATAGCCTATAAAAGAGTGAGATTAGACTGGTGAGTGACAGGGAAACCAGGCTGGATGGAAATATTGAATGACCACAGGATGTTTAGTCTAGAGAAGAAAAGAGTATGGGACTTTGATGGTTGTTTTCTCGCATTTCGAGAGCTATTGTGTGACTACAGGAGGAGCCTTAAGCCTTTTTTGGGTTATTTTTGTTCATCAGGTGGTTGACAGTTAGAGAGGGGTGGATTCATTTTGATGTTTTCAAGTTTTCCTGCCAACTTTGAGGAAGGCTGCCACTGAGAAGCCTCACCCACTCCTTTTACAGCAGAAACCGGCTGACCATCTGCCATGGAGACTGCTTCCTCTGCCAGTCTAGCTTGTGTGGGCAATTGACATGAATGATCTCTGAGGATCTCTTCGATGTTAATTCTTCCATTTTTATTTTTCAAGTTAAGTGGGAAGTAACTTTCCATGTACCTTCCTTAAGCCTTCAAACACCCAAGGATTTTGCTAGCCTACAACTAATAAGTTCACTTCCTCATCTTCCCCACTTACACTGGCTGAGACAACTTTGACTTAGTTAATGAAACATCATAGAAAATACACTCCAAAGGTTAAAATACACTGCTGACCCATTTGGAATAGTTATGAAAACCTAGATTGTGTCTCTTTCATTCACCAGTTGGACATGTAAATACCAGTGATCATCAGGACAGGAAGGAGGAAAGCTTGCCTCAACTGAAGTGAATAGAGAGAGGAAATTCACAAGACCAGAGCCCATGAGATCCATTAACACATTCAAGGCTCCATACATCTGCAGTTCAAGGGGGAGGACTAATGGTGCCCTGAGCTGTGTGAGTGCCGGAGGGAGGGAGGCAGGCACCTCTCAGTCCTTGCAGCTGCTCTAATATTTACTGTGACTGTATCACTCTAGCTTCCCAGTCAAGACCAGCATCTTCCAGACACCTGCTGTCTAGGTGTGCCCAGAGGTCACCATCCAGCTAAGAGGAAGATTTAACACAGCCTCAGCTGCCCATTTCTGTTGCCAACTTATGACCAAGGAACACTTGGCCATAAAATTGACTTCAGTATAACAAAATGTACTGTTGTAGGGGAAAAGACTGATGAAACACTCTGCCAAAAGGGGATGTCACTGGAAACTGCATGTTTACCTCTTTATCTCTTACCAAATATATCATTTTGGCATCATGTAGATTTGTTTAGTTGAGAAGAGTGAGTCTTACTATTTGAATTTCTTGTATGCTTATATTTATAGAGGTTGACAAGTAAACATAGATACAAGCCCAGTTTTAGTTACTACCATTAACCAAAAATCATGTTACAGTGAGGCAACATACCTCATTTTTAAGTTGAAGTGCTTACGTGATCCTCTATAACAGTGGTTCTCAACCCTTTTAATGCTACAACCCTTTAATACAGTTCCTCATGTTGTGGTGACCCCCGACCATAACATTATTTTCATTGCTACTTCATAACTGTAATTTTGCTACTGTTATGAATTGTAATGTAAATATCTGTGTTTTCCGATGCTCTTAGGCTCTACACCAGCAGTTCTCAATCTGTGGGTCATGACCATTGGAAAACACAGATATTTCATTATGACTCATAACAATAGCAAAATTTAAGTTATGAAGTAGCAATGAAAATAATTTTATGTCTGGGGGTCACCACAACATGAGGAACTGTATTAAAGGGTCACAGCATTAAAAAGATTGAGAACAACTACTATATAATAAAAGGCTAATATCCAGATTGACTGAAAGGTGAAATGACCAGTCATTATCATGTGCACTGACCACCCAGGGGCAGATGCTCAATGCAGGAGCTGTCCCCTGGTCGTCATGCATTCCCACAAGGGGAGCACTGCTCAGCCAGAATCCCTGAGCCAGGCTCACAGCTGGCAAGTACAGCAGTGCTGGTGGGAACCTCTCCCGCCTCTGTGGCAGCACTAAGGATGTCCAACTGCTGGCTTAGTCAGACATCCCCCGAGGGCTCCTGGACTGTGAGAGGGCATAGGTCAGGCTGAGGGACCCCCAAGGTCCCCCCGCCCGAGTGCATGAATTTCATACACCAGGCCTCTAGTGTAAAATAATTATTTAGAATGGGAACAACAACTAAAACATAACTTCAAAACTTGTATGATTTCAGAGTTAGGGAGACTTTATAGGACTGAAAATAGTTACTGTGATGCAATTATTCAGTAAACAGGAACAATAAGTAGGATTTTATATTACTATCTGGTAGCTCTGCCAAGTATAAGAACCTTTCATTATTATAGAGAGCAAAATATGAGACAGCTGTTTTATATATAACTAGAGGTCTGGTGCACAAAATTCCCCTCAGCCCAACTACACCCTCTCCAATCCGGGACCTCTCAGGGGATGCCTGACTGCTGGTTTAGGCCCAACCCAGGTCCCTCTCACAATCTGAGACCACTGGCTCCTAACTGCTCACCTGCCTGCCTGCCTGATTGCCCCTAACTGCCCCCCTTCTGGCCTGGTCACTCCTAGCTGCCCCCTGCCAGCCTGGTCACCCCAACTGTTCCCTGCACTGGCCTGGTCACCCCTCACTAACTCCCTGCCAGCCTGGTTACCCCACGCAGCCTGCTGCTCAATTGTTTCATCACCCCTCACTAAACCCCTGCTGACTGTTCACCCCACGCAGCCTGTTCAGTCATCCTATCAGTTGTGATGGTTGTTTAGGCTTTTATATATATAGAAAGTATAAGGAGAAACATCATTATTTCTCACAAAGGCTGCTACCTTCTACTAATCCAATAACAACAAGTGTGCTGAGTAACTAGTGATGATAATGTTGATAATGGAGGAGAAAAAGCAAAAACAAATCCCCTTTTTCCAACTCAGTTAAAGGCTCACGCACTATTGTATTCAGACATCTGTATGCTCCACCCAGAGGCTGAGGTTGTTTCCATATTACACACTCAGATCATTTCTAGGTAATTGTTCTTTGTAGTTGTAGAAGGAGCAACATTTCATAGTTGAGTTTTGTTTAGTAAACCAACTTTCATCAATTCTAATCCAAGTGTACGAACCATTTTAACATGAAATGAATGATAAGACACGTAAGACATAATACTAACATTCCAGATCTTCATTTAATTCATTCATTTAAATAATTTAACCTTCACAAGAGCCCTATGAAATAGGTGTTCTAGTTATCCCACTTTAAGGAGAAGGAAACCAAGGCACAACACGTTTTAAGAAACTTATCCATGATTCCACAACTAAGAACTGGCAAAGGAGAGATTTGAACTCAGATAGCCTGGCTGGTTTCCAAGTCCAAGTACCTAACCAACAGGATGCAATGTCTCCCCAGTAATGATAGGTAGGTGAAATTAATCAAGTGTCTAGTGTGTACCAGACACTGTGTTAATCCCTTTGTACATTAGCATATTAAGTTCACCAGTTGGTCATTTGGACACAGGTAAGAGGGATAACAAAAGATTCACCAAGTCTTGATTGGTGTAACACCCTAGCTTGGATGTGGTTTCTGTGACTTGAGCTTGTAGGATATTAGCAATAAGAGGTTTGTATTATCTTTTCCTTGCAGAGGCGGAATGGTCCAAACCAGTGAGCAGTATGAATTTGTGCATCATGCTCTGTGCCTGTATGAGAGCAGACTTTCAGCAGAAACTGTCCAGTGATTCTCTGAAGATTTGCCAGGCCATCAATCTCTAGGAGTGACTAATCAGTTACCCACGTGACGCCTCTAAAAGAAGCTTCCTCCAGTGAGAGGAAAGAGAAGCCCTGAAGTCAAGTTGTGGCATGGACTGTGGAAGATGGCAACACAGGAAAGATTGCCAGCCCTTCGTGTATGTGAATGCATTTGCAAGCAGCTCCCAAGTTATTCTGAAGGTCCTATACTGATGGAGGAATGATAGACTTCACCCACAGCTAAGCAGGATTTTGTTTTGTCTGTATTGATTATCTCCCACACAGAATGTATGTATGAAACACTCATTGGTACATGTCATCAGATGATGACAGGAAGAGCTGCTGAAGAAATTATTATTGTGTGTTTAGATGCTTTAATGTTTGCAAAATCTGTCTTGTGAATGGACTGTCAGCTGTTAAACTGTTCCTTTTTAAGTGCTATTATCTTTCTCAGTTACCAGACTCTTGCTGCTAAAGTTTGCCGCAAGTGATTGATAAAGGGTTTTTAACAATGAGTCCTTGTTTTTGAAAAAAAAAAAATCAAAAGCAGTAACTATTTTATATGGAAATGTGTCTTGATAATATTACCTACTAAATGTGTATTTATCAGTACCTCCTATCAATCGATTACAGAGCACAATGATTGTCATTGGGTATCTATGTATTTATTCTCTATTATTGGGCATTGAGGTGATTGCTGCTCCAGAACTCTATTCACTGTATTTCTACATTGTGAGTCACTTTACTGTAAAAGGGAAAAACAAATTTGTAGCAACTCTGATGCATCAAGAACTTTAGATACTTGTCTCTCTTTTACTAGGAGTTTTTGAGTATGCTATCTACCTGGAGTCTCTTGCCCAATAAAAGGCAGTAGCTTTGGGCATGATCACTTGTCATTTTTCCAGAGGTTCTTCTAAAGGCTGCCGCCAAGGATATCCTTACATTTCAGAAAGATTTTAATCCTCAAGGGAGAACTAAAGCTAAAAACAACAACAACACAAAAACTACACTCAGCAAACACTAGATGAATTTCTAATGCAGCTATGTTGACTTTGTTTCATACTGCCAATAAACTACTCTTAATACTAACTGTTGAGTTAAGCGGGTACTTTTTTCCCCAAAGAGTGGCTATGATCTTTTGGGGGGAGTCTGCAGTAAGTGATGTGAAGGGTTTAATTTTAGTCTCTGCCTCTCCCCAGGGAAGATGACTATCTCAAGTGTAATACCTATTGTCATCACTTGAGGAATAATGACCTTGAAGTGCCATCATTATGTGGTTTTCCTTGATGGACTCCCAGCACATCATTATAGGAGCAGTACATGTTTATGTCTTTCTAGCACTTGTCATAGACCCTCAGAAATCACGTGGTGTGTGTTTATTCAGCAGAAATCCATCACCTGAAGAGATGTAATGTTGGAGGAGCATTTAATTATCTGAGATTACAATTCCTTTCTTCCCTCTTGAGGTTAAGAAGTGCCAAAGGGATGGATGGGGGAGAAAAATTAGGAGTGTTATTCCACTCGTGAAGGCTGGAATTTTTTTCTACATAAAAAAAGAGAGGTAATCATAATCCCCTCTTTCTAAGGAAACAGACAAAAGGACACTGGTGTAAAACTTCCCCAAACAATTCAATAGGAGGAAGTGCTCGTCACTGACTTTCCCCCCCACCCCCCCATGAAGGCACATTTCCTTCCCTGGTCTTTGCTTCTCTTATCTGGGAGAATTTTTTCTCCCAAAGCGAAGCATGAACAGTTGTTTAGTGGAAAATGGAGGCTGAATTTTACGTGGCGATTCTTACCTGCTTGATCTTCGGGAGCTCAGGTGAGTGGGCCTGCCTCAGTGTCCTGACATGTTTCTCTGGCAGCGGGCAGACCTGATTCTGTCCTTTGAAAAGTGCCTGAAATGAGGCGGAAATGGAGCCAGGTCTCCATGGCAGTTTAGCCAAAGATGATGAGGAGGGGGGATAAAAGGAGCCAGGTCTGCCCACACTGTTGAAAGTTCTCTCCAGAGGAAAATAAAAGGCCTCCTCACGTCCTACAAATGCCTCGGGCAGCTCCTGAAATGGCACCTTCACAGCAGAGAGAAAGGAGATGTTTCTATTATATAAGTCTGGGCCGTTCTCCATGCTTTTGTTCAATTAGATTATGATTTTGTGTTGTTTGTGTGTGTGTGTGTGAGTTAAAGAAAGAAAATGTAAGCAATATAATTAAAGGGGATGAAGAACTGTGGTATGTTTAATTTGGAAGTTGCTATTTGGCAGGAAGGTCTGAATAGTTTCATGGGAGCGCTGGGCAAATGAAGTATAAGCACATTAAAAACGTTTTCTGAGCCCAAATATCTCACTTTTTAACACTGATGTTTAACAAATGGGTATTTAATTTTCTTATATTAAGAAATGCAGGTAGTTTAATCTGTTAATATTAAAGGGAAAATCGCAGATACTGTTACAAAATAGAGAAATGATTCTAAGACTATACGAAATTCAGTTTGTGACAATCAATTCTTTCATCGCACTGTTAGCTAGGAAAGTGTGCTTAGGAGGGTGTGAAAATTTCTTTTATTCTGGAGTAAATGCATCCAATTTTAAAATTTCTATTTAAACTATATAATTTACATGCAAATATTTATTGCAATAATAAGTTAAGTTTGCAAAAAAGGGTGCCCTTTAAAGTTGTGAGTCAAAGTTGGGTGGAAAGAATAAAATTTTAAAAGAGAACCGAGCTTTTCACAATTTCACCATATTTAATTGAACTAAAATCTCAAGCCATGGTCTTTGGATAGTTTTGTTTCTTTTCTAAGCTTCCTGTCAGTATTTCATTGGGGTGGTTGGGGGAAGGTTTTTTTCCCTAACCCATGTGAAAGTAAAAGAAAGGGAGCTAAGGGTGACATGTTGACATTGTCAGCCTTGGGGTTTTAAGTTCCATGTGCCGAATTTGGGAATATACACTTGAAATGATTGCAATAGCAGAAGATAAGTAAGCCTCCTGTTTTCACTGGGCTGATGTGTGGGCGGCTGCTTTGTTTTCTGATGGGCCTTGTAATCTGCTACATGGTGCTAGATGAGCTTTTCATCTTCCAGAGGGGTTTCAGATTGTCCACGTCCAGAAACAACAGTGCCTTTTCGAAAATAAGATCGTGTCCATGGGCTCTTGCAATGGGACCGAGCAGAACCAGCAGTGGATGTGGACTGAGGATGCAAAGCTCCTTCACGTGAAGTCTTCTCTGTGCCTGGGCTTCTCCAACTCCTCTGGTGGCCCTTCCCGGTCAGCCATCTTTGTCCACTGCTCCCAGGCCCCCCGATGGACTTGCTATGAGAAGACAGGGTACCTTGAGGTAGAAAATGCCTCTCTTTTTCTCAAGAAACAAGGCACCAAGGCAGTGGTCAAAAAGGGCAGGAAATACCTCCATAGCTGGATGAAAAGAGATGTCAAGGAGGGAAAACCAGTCGATGAAAGCCTTTGCTTAAATAAAGGTGAGCTATTCCTTTCAGAATCAATGTTGAAGGTTCTTCTGCTAAATGTCCTGTTTCGTCACATTCAGGGGAAGTCTATGTGCCCCAACACAATTTCTATGGAAGATTCCTAAGCTAATGGAAATGGATCATGTGGTGCCCACCAACATGGAAAACTTTATCCTCATTATAATTAACCTCTCTCTCTCTCTCTCTCTCTCTCTCTCTCTCTCTCTCTCTCTCTCTCTTTCTTTTCTTGCTCCTTTTACTAATTCAACAAATATTTCTTGCCTTTCGTTTTTGTGCCCAGTTAAGCACTCTAGTTAAGCACTATAAAGTATGGATACAGATCTAGGCATAGACATGTGTAATGACCAAAACCAGTGGTCAGGAAATTAAAATTTTTGCTGGTGTAGACATTTCTGTTCTCTGCTTATGAGGAACTATTAGAACATCAAAATAGTGCTTGAGAAGACTGAGAATATAAATTGTGCTCTTGCTTGTGCCTGCTACCTTATAACTGTGCTAAAGCAAGTGTTGTACCTATATACATTCAAAAACATTTGTATGTGGGTTTTTTTGTGCCACAATTGTGCAAATTTTAACTCTGGTTTTTCTAGAAGTCCATTCCTGCCCTCCCACACCCCCTGCCCTGCCCCTCCACATACATTACTAGGTATGTTTATTCAGTGGTAAACTGTAAATGGTTAATTCTATCCAATTTACTCTTGAAGTAAGTCCATCATTGGACATGTTTTGTATGAAGGTCAAAGGAGATGGTTTTTCCATGAATTACCTTTTGTCTTGAAGAATTCTCCACTGCATCTGTATGTACTTTTTGGCATCTAAATAAATGCAGTAAGCTCTTTTATGGTGGAAATTGAGTGTTGTAAAACTTGTGATTATGAGAATAAAGTAAAAATATAAAAGTCAGTTAGAAAACTCAACTTTATCAGAGAATACAAAGCTGCATAGTATTCCATTGTGTAAATGTACCACAATTTTCCTACTGATGTACTGATGGGCACTTGGGCTGTTTCCAGATCTCAGCTATTGCAAATAGCATTGCTATGAACATAAGGGTGCATATATTCTTTCTGATTGGTGTTTCTGGTTTCTTAAGATATATCTCTAGAAGTGAGATCACTATGGCAAATGGCAGTTACATTTTTAATCTTTTGAGGAAACCCCATACTGTTTTCCATAGTGGTTGTACCAATTTGCATTCCCACCAGCAGTGCACTAGAGTTCCCTTTTCTCCACATCCTCACCAGCACTTGTTTGATGATTTATTGATGTTAGCCATTCGCCAAGGTATCAGGAGTTACCTCATTGTTGTTTTAATTTGCATCTCTCTGATAATTAGTGACTTTGAGCATTTTTTCATATGTCTCTTGGTCATTTGTATGTTCTCTTTAGAGAAATGTTTATTTAGTCCTCTGCCCATTTTTATTTGGGTTGTTGGTCTTCCTTTTGTTGAGTTTTATGAGTACGTTATATATTTTGAAAATTAACTCTTTATCAGATGTATCATTGGGTTCCCATACAGTGGGTTCCCTTTTCATTTTGATGCAGGTTTCTTTTGCTGTGCAGAAGCTTTTTCTCTCACATAGCAGAATTTTCACTGATACAACTCCTAGGGCAAGAGAAACAAAGGAAAAAATAGACAAGTGGAGCTACACCAAATGCCTTTTTTAGAAGAATTGATAACTAAATATTATAATCTAAAGCACAAATATGAATGTTGTTCATCCATAAGATGTGAACTATTTTATTAAATTCTTCAGTAAAGGACTCTTTGAAACTTTTAATTATTTCTTTTACTATTTTCAATAGTTATTTAGACTATTATAATCTCCCTTCCTTTCACTTCACCTTTATTTTAGCCCAGTCTTGTTTAATATATTTAATTTATATATATATATATATATATATATATATATATATATACACATAAAGCATCCTTTGTCTAGGTCATCATCTGTTTTGTTTATCTCTTTTCCATATTATTTTCCTACTTTTAAAAGGCACATTATATTTGGCATCTTCCTAGAGTATAGAACATACCAATGGAGCTAAAAATTCTTACCACCAAAATGAGTTTGATTCAAGTTAGTATCTTTTCAACATACTTTAAAATTAAAGGAGGGAAACTAACAAATTGTATATTGTCTTTGTAATAATTATTAAAAATTTTCATTTCTATTATTGATTATATCTGAGCCAATCATAGACTAATTCAAAATATATATTGATTTTTAAAAATATATTCAAAATATGATCTTAATAAGGTACAGTGATTGCAAATCGCCTTGTAGGTAAGCTATTTGCAATTTAAATGCAAAACTTTTTAGACTGGACAAGGATAATTCACCTTTTCTGGAGTCGTGTTCCAAGAGGAATTGTGTATAAAATGTGAAAACAATGTAGCAGCAATGGTACAATAAAGCTTTTTAAAAATAGCTTCAACGTATTGTTCCATTGTGTGACAACTTTTCCTTGCATTTGTCAAACCACATCTTGCTCTTTCATGAACTGTAAAATACATATACCTTTTAAAGCACATCAGAATTTATAGATATCAAAACAGCCAAAAATCTACCATTTTTATAATTTCATAGCACCCATTTTAACAAAGAGTTCAGGAGATGGAAAGATTAACTTCTTTTTTCACTTCACATCTTTGTGTAATAGATTTTCTTTCCTTCCATCTATTTTATAATATTTTCATACCCACAAAAGAACCCTTAGCTGGTGTCACTCAGTGGTTAGAGCATTGGTCTGTGCACCTAAGTGTTTCAGGTTTGATTCCTGGTCAAGAGCACATATCTGGGTTGCAGTTTTGATCCCTAGTTAGGACACATGTGAGAGGCAACCAATCGATAGGCCTCTCTCACATTGATGTTTCTCTCTCTCTCCTCTCCTTCTTTCTCTCTCCTTCTCTCTTCTCCTCCCCCGCCTCGCCCCAGTTCTCTTCCTCTCTCCCTTCATCCTTCACTCCCTTCCACTCTCTCTAAAAATCAATGGAAAAAATATCTTCCAGTGAGGATTAACCAAAAAATAAAAATACCCACATAAGGAATAATTAAATTTCAGTTTTTGCTTTTGGTGTGTATATAAATAAAATCATATACTTGGATGTATATTAGAATCACCTGAGAATGTTGTTAGAAATGCAGGTGGTGGGTCCCACACCAAATCTACTGAATCACAATTTCTAGGGGATTGGCCACGCCCCAAAGGTGATTCTGATGCCCACCAAAGGCTGTGAACCACAGCTTTAAATTTCACAAAAGTTGGGAACAACCTTAAACTAAAACTTTTCTCCTGCTTCTGAAATAGCACAAGTTACAAACACAGGCACCAAATGAAGGGGTACTTAACTTGGATATTTTGTAGGTTCTTTCTTTGGAAAAAGGTGGTGGCCTAAAATGGAAATGGACTTTTTTGGTTAGGGGTGTTTTATAAATAAATGTAGAAGGTTAATTAAAGACAATTTCAGAAAACTGGAAAATTTTCTGTAAGATATTTCAAAACTAAATGCAACGGTGGTAAGCTATGTTATTCATAGAGGAAATCTCAAGAATGTTTTGATCATTTGTCTAATTTTGGGAGAGTCTTATTTCATCCATTGAGGTAATTATGTAAGTTGACAAATATTTTAAAAGTTCTTAGGATGAGCACTTAGCAAGTGCTCCTTAGCAAGAAAGAGTAAACATAGGTCTACATGCTAAGACATGTAATTACATCCTAGGTATTTGAAAGCTGGTTTTGTCCAAACCAATCATTAAGCTTTTCTTTCCCCCTCTAAGTTCTAAGAGCTAAAATTGCCACAGGTGGTAATCAACTCAGAGGATCAGCATTGGCCAAAGCTCAAAATGACCAAAATACTAATCTCTACATACAGAAATTTTTATATCCCAGCAAAAGAAATATCTACTTAAAGGGACATTCAATTACCTAACTCAAGACAAGAATTAAGACTGCTTCGTGGAGTTGGAAGCCTCCCTAACATTATAGTTGGGTTTGTCTTGTACAGTTGGGTTTAACACTCCAGGGATAAATAAATCCCCTGCTCTGTGTTCAGGGTGGCTCCCCCAAGCACAATGGCAGTGATAGTGGCACCGGATTCTGAAAGATAAAAACGAACAGAAATAAAGGGGGAAAGTCTACAAAAGCCTAGATCTAGCAGAAATGCAGTAGGGTGGACATAATCACACAACACCTAGTTATATTTAAATTTCAGATAAATGACAAATAATTTTAGTATATTTATAATATATGATATAATATGACTTTAGTAACATTATGTATTTGAGATATATTAAATATACTGAACTATTGGTTGTTAAACACTATAATTTAACTGGGCATCATGTGTTTTTATTTGCTAAATCTAGCACCTTATGTACTGGTTACTTTACATAACCCTCCACATCTCATGGAAAAAATGCTTAGTAGCCATAATTACTTTATTAACTTTTAAGAGCACTGCTATTTACATCTTGCTAAATTTTAAAAATACCTTTTCCATCTTTATTCTCTTTTTATACCAGATCTCTGGAATAGAAATGAATGAGATCCAAAAAAGGGGTCATTAAATCGGACCAGAACAGGGAAAATGTGTTGACTAATAGCATCTTCAAGATATCTCCACCTGACACGTAGTGATTGCTTAATAAATAGCTGTTTGAATGAACTAGTAAAGGAGCAGTAAAAAAAAAAAATTAGCTTTCTTCTGCCAGTTTCTAACCAGAAACTTTCAAAGTTATAATTATCTAATTGGGCAAGATTTTGTGGGGTTTTATATCCCAGAAAACTGTGATTCACTGAGGATCTGATGGAAGCATCTAAACATACCTCTTGACCTATAATTTACAGGCCTTTCGATGCTTCATATTATACAACCACTAGAGATCCATTGCAGGAAGATTCCTGCAAGAATAGAGCTTCCTGCGGCCTGAGCAAAGTTCCCTTCCTTCTCTGCTGCCTCGCTCCCTTCTCCACTACCTTGCTCTCTCCTGTCTCTGCTGCCTCGCTCCCTTCTCCACTACCTTGCTCTCTCCTGTCTCTGCTGCCTTGCTCGCTCCTGTCTCTGCTGCCTCGCTTCCTTCTCTGTTGCCTCCCTTCTCCCCCGCCCCACTTGTTTACTTCTCTGCAGCTTTGCTCCCTCCTGCAGTGCTTGGCTTTCTTTTATGACCTCTTCTGCCATGGATATGCAAATTAACCACCATCTTGGTTGGGTTAATTTACATACTGCTCTGATTGGCTTTGTGGGTGTAGCGAAGTTACAGTCAATTTGCACATTACTCTTTTATTAGATAGGATTCTCTAGAGTTTTGCTTCACAAAGAGTGGTCCAAAGACCATTAGCACCACATCGCCGGGAACTTTTTGAAGAGCTGAATCTAACTCTATCTGTTGAATCAGAATTTGCATGTTAGCAAGATCCCCATGAGATGGAAGCACATTTTAAAATTATAGCTAGGAAAACATAATTCACAAATCAACTTTTGTAAGTATAGTTAATTCTGCCTTGCAGAGCAAAGTTGTAAGTTAATCCTACCAGCTTTTAAACCAGTTAACTGTTATTCCAAAGACAAGTAACTTGCAAGTAGAACTGCCCCATGATTTGGTCTCACATAGTTAGGATCAGAAACAGTCTGCACTCTGGTTAAAGAAATGCTGTTATTTCCCAAGGAGTGATCAATCTTCGTGGCAAAGTTTGGCACGTCATTAATAGTGATTCCCAATCTGCTGCTTTGTTTAGTGACAGAAATTGTGAAAGTCCCCCACAGAAGAAAAGTACATGCATACATATATGCAGAATTTTGCATGAAGCTTTTAGAGATTCATTGAACCCCTGAAACCAAGTCAGCAAACTCTAAATGTTCATTGAGTGAATTTAATTCTCTCTCCTACAAAGAGCTGGGATGTTATTACTAGATAAAGAATGGGTAAACTCCAACAGGGGAAATGAGCATTGTGATACTCAATGTATGTCTGACTTTTCATATAACTAAAGCTTACCAACATGTCTGTCATTGAAGAGTCTTCATTTTCTAAGTAAAATTGCTTTTATGTGAAGAATCCATAAACCATAAGGGTAATTTTAGCAACTGTCCTTTCTTTACCTCAGCTGGCCTGGGAGCAGAATTTTCAGTAAGGAGCATTAGAAACACATCTCCTCCCCAAATCCCCACTACGTTTAATGCTGCTCCATACAGCCCGGAACAGTTCATTAGCAATACCACAGAGGCCTTCACCAGAACTAAGCCTGAAAACTCCAGCCAAAACAGCAGCCGGGGGCAGCCCCCCAGTCTGCAGATGACTGGAAGCACAGAGACATCGTGGGCTTCCTGGACCACTCAGCCCTTCTCCAGCACCACGGAAGAGGTAAGAGGACCAGGGGGGTGGAGTGTGGTTTGTGAAGCTCTCAGAAAGCCCATCACTTGAAAAGACTTGCTTTGTGGGGTATGCCCGTACTCAAGCAGGCGATCAGGTGCTCTGTGTCCTAGCTGTGAATTGTACATGAATGCCTTTTTTTTTTTTTTTTTTTTTGTAATGAGGAAAATCCTTAAAATTGAAGGAAACATTCTACATCTTTCCAGCATGGACATAATTAGGCCACCACGGGCACATTTCTGAACCAAAGTCAGGGTTCATAGTTGTATGCATAACCTAAAAGCAGGAAAGACAACTTTAAGTCAGTACCTTGTAGGTGCCCCTGCGTTTATGTCACAACCACGTGTGCTCATAAAGGGAAGAGAAATAGTCACAAAGCAATGGAAGGTTTGGGGATCACTGTCATTGATTTGTGAGCATGGCCAAGGGAAGTTAAGTCTTATACCAATTGCACAGCAGCATCCACAGAATGACAGATGGATCAAATGTCCAAAGTGACACAGCATAGAGACTGCTGGCATAGTGTTTCTGTTACAGGCGTTGGTCTCTGGTTTTGTTTTCCACTCAGAGTTTTAGGCTATTGTTTTAGGCAATTCAGAATAACTTAAGTGAATCAAACAAGCTAAGGTTTCATTGCTTATTAGGATAATCAATCCAAATAATTTAAAGAAAACAAAACCCCCACCCTATGCATATGACTTGTTCATTTTAGTGCTCTTTCTTCTGCTTTGTGCAGAATTTAATATTGCATATGGTTTCCAGATAGTGAGCTGATACTTCATTATTAATCACAAAACAAATATAGCCAGTCCTTTGAACAATTATTGGGACTTTATTTTTATCTCCACTTTTCCTTTGCTCTCAACCTTCCCTGTGACCTGGCTCTTCCTTGGCTTCTGGAAGGCCTTGGGACTTGTCTGGACACTCTCTACATCTCTTTAAAACTCAAAATTCACTCTTAGTCCATTTACAAAAATACCCATTTCAGGAAATAACCCAAACTCTAAATTCAATTTAAATGTTAGCTTCTCCTCTCTGGTCATCTACTATCAATTTGAACTAAAGTAGGAAAAGGATGCATGTCCAAATTCTCTCTGTTTCTATCTAGCTTTTTATGTGCCTCTTCTCATTTGATCACTATGGTTTCTGATCTGTCTGGGCTTAGAAAGTGGGAAGGAAGACAAAAATTGGAAAGAGAGCTGGTACTTATGAATGCCATTATGAACTGGCACTGTGCTCTCCCTCATCTTCCAAATCCTGAGTCCTCACCACTTCCTTTTGAAATGGAATGCTTCTTAGTGGAGCACTTTCTTATTTTGGCTGAATGTGCCTTAGCCAAAACTACATTCTAACATCAGTTTAGAAGAGTATCACTTACATATGAGCTTAAGTACTTATATTATTTTTTCTGTGTTGATATATATTTTTTTATATAGTAGAGGCCCGGTGCACAAAATTCATACATTGGCGGGGGGTGGGGTGGGGATTGTCCCTCAGCCTGACTTGCACCCTCTCCAATCTGGGATCCCTCAGAGGATGTCATCCTAAACTAGCAGTTAGACATGCCTCCCACAATCCAGGATTTGCTGGCTCCTAACCACTCACTTGCCTGCTGGCCTGATCCCCCTAACTACTTCCCCTGCAGGCCTGATCCCCCTAACTGCTCTCCCCTGCCAGCCTGATCACTCCTAACTGCCTCTGCCTTAGCCCTGCCACCATGGCTTTGTCCAGAAGGATGTCCAATTTAATTAGCATATTACCCTTTTATTAGTATAGATAGAGGCCTGGTGCACAGGTGGGGGCCAGCTGGTCTGCCCTGAAGGGGGTAGGATCAGGGTGGGTATCCCCTTAGGGGTGGGGCTGGCCTGGGAAAGGGGCCTGGGGAGGTTTACAAGCTGGCCACACCTAGATCGGGGTAAGAGATCCCTGCTGGGGGTGGAGCCAGCCTGAGCAAGGGGATGAGGGCCTTTTGCAGACCATCCACACACCCATTGGTGTGGGGGTCCTTGCTGGGGAGCAGGTGGCTTGGGTGAAGGGCCTGGGGTGGTTTGCAGGTTGGCCAAGCCCCTGGCTTTGTCCAGAAAGATGTCCAGAAGGTCTCCGGAAGGTTTCCCAGTCTAATTAGCATATTACTCTTTTATTATATAGATTTATATACTAGAGGCCCAGTGAATGAATTTGTGCGTGGGTGGGGTCTGGCTGGCTCCCATGGGGTCCCATCAGATCAGGGGGGAGAGGTTGTGGGCAGTTGGCCAGCCAGCCCCACCCTTGATTAAGGTGTCGGGGGCCAATCGAAGGCCAGACTGCCGACAGGGGGCGCAATCAGGACCCACATCATGCTGGTTGGCTGCCACAGTGTGCATCATAGCCACCAGGTGTTCTGGTCATTCTGGTCATTCTGCTGTTCCGGTCACTGGGCTTTTATAGATAGATAGATAGATAGATAGATAGATAGATAGATAGATAGATAATTAGGTGCATCAAGTAAGAAACATGCTGAATAAAAACTACAATGGAAACATACATGCTTGAACACTAAAGAGTTGTCTTTTAGGAAAAAAAAATGTTTTCCCTATTTTGTCCAGGTTTGATTATTGTAAAACAAATGTACAGAGACCCAGAGGTGGCTGGGCTCTGCTGGGATGAGTGCAAGACACCCAGCTAGAGCTTGATTGCGAGTGTGCCAGCCTTGGGCCCACCCAGCGCTGGGTTACAGAGCTCAGGTAAGCCAGCTCCCACAGCTGGGTTGGCAAGTTCAGGTCACAGCAAATACACTGTGGGGTTTTGTTTGTTTGTTTGTTTAGCCCTTTCCTAAAGTGAAATCCACTGTAACATCCATGACCTTTCCTGTGGGGCACCAGAAGGACTATGCAGCTAACAAACTCATGTTCCCGTTTTCATTGAGCTCAGACAAAATCTTAACTCTGTCCTGGGAAGCTGAGTGGGTAGAAGCTACACTTTTTCCAAAGGCAGGTTCTAGAACTGCAGTTTCCCAGGACCTTCAGACTTCAGTCAAGGCTTTCATGCCTGGTCATTATTTGATTTAGCAGAAGAATTTGCTTTATAACAGTCAACTACCAACAGCTGTTGTTAGACACTTTAAAAAGTAAGTGAGTCACTTGTGAGGTAAATGCCTGTCCTTTGAAAGTAATTTTGTTTTTGTTTTACTCTAGATAGGATTATTTATTTATTATTTTTCTATTTCATTTTTCTTTTTTATTGTGGTGACTAGTTAATAAAATTACATAGGTTTCAGGTGTATAATTTGTATACATCATCTGTATATTACATTGTGTGTTCACCACCCAAGTCAAGTCTCCTACCATTTATCCCCCCTATACTGTCTTCTACTCCCCCACTTCCCTTACCCTCTAATAATGGAAAGTAACTTTGAAAGGTACTCTACCTCAATACCAAGAGGGTATAAGAGAGAAATAAAATATTCTGATTTAGTTGTTTGGAACTGTGTAAAAAGAAAATCTCTGAGTGCCAGTTGTTTTCTTTATCAGATAGCACCTGGTGTGTGAGGATGTGGGATTGGCTTCGCAGAGTTGGGGCATGAGGAAGGTTGGAACTCCACCTCTTGATGGAAAGAACTACAAAGCCACATGGCAAGGGCTTTGGGTGGGAACCATCTGTGAGCATCTAACAACCCACCATTGTAGTACTATTAGTGGTATCGATATTATTACTACTTCACAAAAAAGATGCATTAAATTTAAAGAGATTAAGAACTTGCTCCAAATTGGATGATTAGAGAATAGCGAAGCAATAAGAGTACACACACACACACACACACACACACACCTGCACACCCAGTCACAGACTCTTACATAAAGCTCTTGTTAATGAAGGTAAATGCCAAAGAGAACACAATTTAGAATCCAGCAATCACTCATTAATGCTATTGCAAAGTTTTTCTAAGTTGACTCTAATTTTTGTAGTAGAATTTTACCTACTTTTCTCCTTTAACTTCTTTCCTCACATCTTTGCCTACAGTGTTAGAGATCTATCTTTGGCAGTTTGTAGATTTTGGCCAATACTTGGCTTCAAAAATCTCTCTCCTCTCTCTCTCATTCTCTCACCCTTGATATGAACTGACACATAGGATTTAGGGTTTAATTACTGTTAGCTACTATTCTTACTGTTGTTATCATTGTAAGATTATATGTGGCTGTGTATGTCTTTACATGGACAAACTTGGTGGAACAAGATGCTTGTCTGTAGTATGATTTAAGAAGTATATAGAACAGTGGTTCTCAAAGCATGAACCCCTGACCCAGAACTTATTAAAAATACAAACTTTAGGCTCCCCCTTAGACCTACTGATTCAGAAATGCTGTGTATAGAGCTCAGCAACCCATATTGTAACAAGCTTTCCAAGTCATACCGATCCACTTTTAAATTTGAGAGCCACTGATCTAAACAAATTTGGTCCCAGACCCACAGTATCTCTTCCGTGGACTTCAAATGGCATAGTTACCTTCCACTGAGGGTACTTTTGTGTTATTAGATTTGGGAAGGATAAGGAAGGTAATTCTATAAAACTTAAATAAATCAAATATCAGAAATTCATTTATCTAATTACAATCTGTTGCAATTACTTTCTAGAGCCATTATGGCGAACCTATGACACGCATGTCACCTCTGAAAGCGTAGCCATTTTTGCTGACACGTGGCTGCATGTGGTAGCATACAGAGAAGTATGGGGCCGCATGCTGAGAAGGACATTTCAACTTCAGCTATTGCCTGGCTAGGTGCAGTACCCGAGGATGAAACATTTGCTGTAGTGTAGTATAGACACTCTACACTACAGACCTCTTTGGCCGGAGGTCTGTAGGCCAAAACAACAGAACTCTGGCACAGAGTGTCTATTTCTGGGACTTCTGATTAGGCCTTTGACCTCACTTCTGGCTGGCAGAGCAGGGAGCAGCGGAATGAGATGCATCTCTGGGGACCCTGTGATCACCATTATAGTCAACCACATAACCATAGCAACCATCACTCAATCTACTGTTCTGGGGTGTTGTAGATTTCTAATTGACCATCATTACTGATATAAGTGAGGAGGAGGTTGGGAGAGGCGAGGGCCTGTGCTATGCGTGCTATTTCCCACCATTCGAAATAGCGGCAGCCATCTTAATTTATATAAGGAACGTCATTTTGCAGCATAGTGCAGACTCCATTTCACCACTATTACTGTTGTGCATCCTTATTAACCCCTATTTCTGCTTATTTACCCTGCCCTTTCCTAAAAGACAGTTACATGTGCATCTTGTGGTCAGTTAGGCTCCTTAACCTTTAATTGCCTGCAGGACTAACAGGTTATCTATAATTCTATCTGCTGTCACTGCCTCCCTGATGGAGAACCCAAAAAATAAAAAACCAAGGTTAGTTAAAGGAAGTGATAGTAGCAGTAGCCAACCCTTTCAAGAGACATGGACCAAGATGTAAGGCATTATAGGAAAAAAGTGGCAGATCATTTTGTGTTCTATGTACTGAAACGGTAGTAAGCAGAACGTGGAATATAAATAGACATTTTGAAACTAATCATTCCCAGCTCTTGAAAAAAAGTGAGGATGAAAGGAAGGAATACATTTTCAGGCAGCTACACCTTTATAAGAGCCAATCTAATTCCATCCTGAAATTTATAAAAGGCTCTACAAATTTAACATCTGCAAGCTTGAGCATTGCTGACTCCATAGTTCAGCATGGAAAAGCACTCAGTGAGGGAGAATTTATTAAAGAAACTAAGATGTGCACCAGTTCTATTTCACGATATGCAGAATAAACATGCAATTATTAAGAGAATATCTGAGTTACCACTCAGTAGAAATATAATAAAAGACCGAATAATGAGACTGAACACAAATGTACAACATCAATTAAAGAGAGACAGAGTAATTGTAAATATTTTTCATTTCTCTTGATGAAACTATTAATGTCACATCACATGCTCAGTTGGCCATTATTGGTCAATACTCTGATGGTCTCACAATGAGAGAAGAATTGATAAAGTTAGTATCAGTGCCAACAAGTACATCAGGAAGTAAAATGTGTAAGGTTGTTATACAAACATTCCGTGACCTAAGCATTGATATCTCTAAAGTTGTGTCAGTAATGACAGATAGGGCACCAAACATGGTGGGAGAAAAAAGTCGGATTTGTCAAATTGTTTACGGAAGCTATTGGACATCCAATTGTGCCTTTTCATTGTATTATCCATCAGGAGGTTTTATGTGCCAAGGCAGGATTCAACTTAAATGACTTAATGTCAGTTGTTACAAAAATAGTTAATTTAATAGCTGCTCGCCCCTTTCACAAGCGAGAATTTTCTACACTTTTACTGGAGGTTGATTCCACCTACAATGGACTTCTGATGTACAATAATGTAAGATGGTTGAGCGGAGGCAAAATCCTTGAGCTCTTTGTGGAGTGCTTTGAAGAAATTAAGGTATTTCTTGAGGATAAGGATCAGGGAAACTTTTCTAGAGCTTAATGATGATAAGTGGGTCAACACCCTGATATTTTTTACAGATCTCTCTGTTCATATTAATGAACTGAACTTAAAGTTACAAGGTTTTGGCAAAAGTATTGAGGTTATGTTTGGATACATAAAAGCTTTTGAAAATAAACTTAAAATTTTCAAGTGAGATGTAGAAATTAAAACTTATAAGTGTTTTCCTCAAGTAACAAAGTATTTTGAGAAGGCCAGTGCAGCTGTACAAAATGAAATGGAATCCTTGCATATGAAGTACCAGCATGTTTTAGACTCCTTACTTGACCAGTTCAGTGATTGATTTAATCAATTTAGAAGCATAGAGCAGACCATAAAAATAATTAAGTATCCTGATATAGTAGTCTACAGTAGTTTGGAATTAAATGGTTCCCGATGGATGCAAATTGATGATTTGGAGATGCAACTTGCAGAATTTCAAGACAGCATCTGGGATCAGGTGTTTGTTGACTTGAGGTCAAAGCTTGAGAATCTGGAAAGCTGCCGTCTGGAGGATCAAGAGGAGTGACACTACGAACAGGAAATTTGGAGTGCCTGGAACCGATTACCAGACACTTTTAGCACCCTGAAAAATACAGCAATGGCTTTCTTTACTCACAATTTTTCCCTCTACGTACTTTTGTGAGACCTTATTCTCAGTGTTAAATAATATCAAAATCAACAAAAGGAACAGATTGACAGATGAAGTTAGTAGTGCTTGCTTGGACTTGAAGTGTACAAAATACCAACCTTCAATTGAAGGTTTAGCCAATGAAATTCAGCAACAAAAAAGTCACTAATAGGCAGGTTAGTTAAAGAATTGGCCCTCCCCCCTCACTTATCTTAGTTCATGGCACCCCACACAAGTTAAATAATATCAAGACCAACAAAAGAAACCGACTGACAGATCAACAAAGAAGTCACTAAGCAGGAAAGTTAGTTTTTGGATTATTAAATACAGTTATATATTACAATTATACATTTTTGTTATTTAAACTATAAATATCGCGAAATTATGGTTTTTTTTCTCGAAGTGACACACCACCCAAGTTATGCTCCATGTTTTGGCGAATTTTGACACACCAAGCTCAAAAGGTTGCCCATCACTGTTCTAGAGAATACATTCTTTAAGGAATGGGGCTTAGGTTGATAGGGAACTGTTGCTAGATCTTTGTGTTACTTAGAAAAAAATGTTTTTAGGCTCACAGTTCCATCATGAAGGCATAGGACTTGGTATTGGAACATGGGCTGATTTCAGCACGCAATCAGCCAGCATCCTTGTATGCCACCTAAGTGAAAGTATGCCATGTCCTTATGCACAGGCCTTGCTGCAGATCAGGCCAGATGTAGGTGTCAGAATGTGCCCTGCATAGACCAGCCATTCCCTATGGGCAAGGTGAGACAGGCCAGTAAGTCCATGTGTTGGAGCACATGAGTGAATGTGTAGGAGGAAGAGTTAAAGGTGAAGAAGTGGCCTCCAAAGAGGGCGAAGATGGGCCCTGTACCTCAGTTCGGTTTCAAAACCTGATGAGCCTCCAATCTAGGTCCCCTCTCAGCCAAGTGAACATGGAGGAGGTAGGTGGTAAAGAACTAGGGCTCTGTTGTCAGAGAAACCTGGTTTAAATCCTAATGGTGTTATCTCCTAGTTCAGAGGTAGGGAACATTGGGCCAGAAAGCAGTATAAGGCCTGAAAAATCATTTGGTCTGGCCCTGTCAAGGCAATAGGGTGAGATAATTAAATGTTTAACTAAAAACAGCAGGCTAATTTGTAAGTTGATAAATTTATATGGCCCCCAAATGGTATTATAAACAGCCAAATGGCCTTTGGCAGAAAAAAAAAAAAAAAGCCTAGTGATTCAGCTCAAGTCATACTTGCTTCCTCTTCAAAATAAGGATAATTAAGGGTGCTCTATCTGTCTCATGAGATGGTTCTGAGGATTCAAATCGGATTAAACAAGATGCTCAGTACATTGGCTATATAAGACACGTATTCAATAATGTTACCAATTAATACTAACTTCTCTTTTTGCTCCATCATCTCTACCCTGCTGACTCTACGGGGTGGTTGTGAGAATCACATTATTATGTGAAAGTGCTTTCAGAAGGATAAAATGTTGAACAAGCATTTAAAATGTTACTGGCTAGCTCTAATTCTGCTCAACATCCCTAAATCTTGTTTGGAAGCACACCTCTTTCTTCCCCTCCCCACCCTGCCCCGGCCCTGGCCTGGGAGAGGGATTGCATTTCCTCAGTTTATGAATAGCCATTGTGGAGCTGGTCTGGGTTTCACGGTTCTGTGCTTCCTTCCATTTGGCCTTCAAAGGAAGGCCCATGGGAGCCTCCAAAAAAGTGATAAGGCAAATGCAGAAAATCCTCCCTTGTCCCACTTCTCAAATCTGGGGTAACCTCCTTTATTGGGTTACTTAAATTATATAGGAGAATCTGCCCACCTCACCACTGTCTTGTGGCCAGAACTGAAGGTGAGAAAATATTCCCCGTTATGGAGGCAAACATGTAGAAGGAGAAAGTGCAAGGACATAGCCAAAAATAATAATAATAAAATAAATTTAAAAAAATAAAATCCCCTAATCATTCATCATGAGCAAGGACTCTTAGTCTAATGTGAATGGAATAAAATATAAGTGATTCTGAGACTGCTGACCGTAAGAAAAGGCTATGCGAGGGAGTACTGTACTATGGGAAGGATGTGCTGCTGAAGCCCTTACCTTATAATTAGCATCATTCAAGCCTAATTTGGGCAAAGGACTATAGTTTTATTGGTTTGCCAAGTGAGTTACCATGTGCCAATAGCATACTGGTTTACAATTCACTCGGCCTTCTCCAGCTTTAAAATTTCAAGGACTTTTATTTTCTTTCATTTTATTTTAATTCTGAGTGATTTGCATTACTTTCTATTTTATGCACACAAAAAAGACTGTTCACAGGGTGTCCTGGTATAAATCACATGCACATAAAATGCAGCCATGAAACAGAACTTGTGCATTGAAGTGGGCTCTTTAACCACCGCTAGCTCTCTGGCCCACGGGCTTCCCTGAGCAGATAAAGGTTGATGCTCTGGGCAGAAAGAATGGCAAAGGAAAGGGAAGAGATCAAAGGAAAGAGTAGGCAGGATATGTTAATTGAGACAGGAAGTCCATGGCTCTCTGCCCTGGCCTTACACACACATCAGAATCATCTGGTAAGCTTTTTAAAGATACAGTTTCTAACATTCTGCCTCCGACCTCCTGAATCAGAATTTACTGAGGTAGAACCTCAACACCAGGGTATAAAAATATCCCCCTTGATTCTAATGTCCAATTAGATCTGCCATCCTTTAGAAAATAATTGAATAACCAGCTTGTTAGGGAAACATCGAATGCAAGAGAAGAAGTCAAGTCCTGCTGGAGATGTATAAACTGAATGTAGTCACAGGGAAATGATGGACACGTGAATTTGGAGGAGGAAACTTGAAATAAGCAACCTGTGTCATTCACAAAGATCGCTGTCATAAAGACCACTTCAAAAAGCTGAGGAATTGTTCCAGATTCAAGAAGATTAAGAGATCTGATGCCTAAATGCAATACAGGACCCTGAGTTGGGTTCTTATTAAAGAAAAAAAAACAAACAAAAAATGCAGACAGGATATTATTTGAAATGATTGACAAGATTGAAAATACCGATTGTGGATTAAAGCATTATATCAATTTTGAATTGCCTGAATTTGATTAACTTTACTAAGATTACACATTTAATTCAGAGCGTATATGCAGCCTACTCTGAAATGGTGCAGAAAAACATAGTATATATGGGGAGAAAGAGAGTGATAAATATGGCAAAATATTTTAAAAAAACCAGTGGGTCTGAATAAGGGTATGTGGAAGCTCTCTGCACAATTCTTTAACTTATCTGTAAGTTTGAAATTATTTTTTTTTAAAAAGAAAATTTTCAAATAAAAAGAGTAGTTTGCTGAAGGACTTTAAGAGGGTGGGATTCAAAATATGTTATTGAATTAGGGACAGTCCAGTGACTCCGACTGATTAAGACCTATCTGTCTTCTTCAAGGACCAGGAGAGAGAGGGTGGGGTGGGAGGAGAATGAATAGGGAGAGAGAAATGATTAATTTGCAAGAAAAAGCAGTAAAGGCTAGGATCAGCTCTGGTGGAGGAGCCAGCAGATAAGTATGAAGATAAGATAAAGAAACTGCCTCTGGAAGAGACCACCCAGTCCTTCCCATCTTGGTCCAGCTGCCTCTTCATTGTACATGCACATCCCACACACAGAACAACAGCTTTGAAACCCAGTTATTGTGAAGTATGGTGAAAAGTAACTGAAAGGGGAAATACTATGAATTCCAGGAGTGTCTTTGAAGTTAAAATCTTTTCCATTCTCTCTACACTTTGGGGGATCTGGCAACAAAATGTTGCCATGGCTAAATCCAGAGGAGGTGCCCACTGGAGAACGTTCTGTTTGGAGGTACTTCTTTGTTCATCAAAATTCTTCTGATCTGAATTTCTGATAGATCCAGGCCAGTGTGTAGTTTTACTGGGTGCTTGCCTTCATCTGTGTGTCTGTCACCATTTATGTTTGCTCACAACCTGAAACAACAGATCTGTGGAGAAGGGACCAAAAGAGTCTGCTTTGCTAAGAGTTGTGATCGTAGTGGCCCTAACCAGGTGGCATCCGGATTATTGGAGAAGGAGTCACGATCAATCCATTTGGAGCAGGGGCTGCTTGGGCCCTAGCTTCTCCCAAGGCTTAGATGCCAGCTATCCTTGGATTCTGTGATGCTAAGGGTTCTAGGTCTGCACTGGAGCAGCCAAAGAACACAATTTTGTTTTAGATTTACCAGAACTTAGCTAAGCACTTGTTTAGTGGTGGGGGTGTGAATGTTTACTCTGTCTGTACATAAGCAGACTTGGAGTCTCGAGAACCTGAGGATGTGGGGGAGATAATGAAGAGATAGGACTTCTTCCTTTAAGAGGTTTATAATCTATCTGAGGTTTTTATCATTACATTTTTGAAAAACATGATAAAATTCTTTGATCTTCCACTTTGATCGAGGGACTTTGAGATGCCATTGTCTGCCTCTTTTGCAGGGAAGGTGGGATAGGAGCTGTGTGAATGAGGCAGGCAGAAAGTGAGCCCAACAAGACTCCAGCTTTTGATTTTTTTAAAAAGCAAAATCTAGATTTTTTTATATGTAAAAATCTATTTTCTCAACATTACTTATTCTAATTTTTAAAAATAATGTTAAGATTACACTATAAACACAAGAAGAGGCACCTGTACTGGCCAAAGAGTGAGTCCTGTTTGTGACCTCCAGAAAATTCACGTGAAGTTAGGTTCTAGCAATCACGATACACTGAACAAAGAAGACAAGTTTTTACTCTCCAATCATTCCTTTTTAAGAAGGATGAAGGGATGATTATTTTTGTTTGTTTTTTTCTGTTTTCTATTTTCTTAAAGCCAAGATTAGCCAAGTTTTATTTACCTATTATCTTAGGGTTTGAATATTCATGCAAATCATGACTTAGCTCCTGAAACCTTAATGTATAACATCCTTGCCCCTCAGACAGCTCCACCGGAAGCATCAATGCCTTGCATGGTGCATTTGCAGGCAGACTCATTTCCCAGGGTGGGGCAGCAAGGATTGCCATGTGGGAATGAAGGTGGAGCAGAGGTGCTTGAGATGGAAAAGGTAGGTAGTCTGGTTTTAAGTCACATATGATTTTAAGTAATTTGTCAGCATATAATTAAAAAGCTATGACAGAAGCTCTGCAAGGCCCATTTCCTCCAGATTTAAAAAAAAAAAAAATAGTGGAGGGGAAGAGGGTGAGAAATTGGTGTAGAAAAAACTATCAGGAAACCTTAGAGATGTGCCTGGGAGAGATGGTGGAGCCTGCTGTTAGAGACATATCCGGTACTCCCAGCCCCTCCCTTCCAGGAATTAAAATAAATCTTGACAAAGGCCAAAAGTCAGAGCAGCCATTAAATGTCAAGTGTGGTTTGTGCTGATCTACTGAAGAGATTCTCTCAGGTATGAGATTGAAAGCAATGGTAACTTATTACTTGGATCTTCTCAGAAAGACATGCTCCTCTGTGAACTTTGTCATTCTCTAGCATTAATGGGCACTCAGCATCATATAGTATTTTCATTACTAAAAATCATAGTGTCTTACATTTGTTGAATCCTTTAGCCAAAAACTGTTATACGTAAAATATGCATCTTTTTAATCTTTGCAACTGCCCCCTTAAATGCCTTCATTATTTCTATTTTTCTGGAGACCTATGACCTAGGAAAGTTGCGATTTGGGAAGCTAGAAAGAGTGTTTCAAATATGTTTCCCAAAATGGCATCTCTAAGCAGAAGAAGATGTTGTTTTTTTAAATGGTTATCAAAATTATCTTACCTCAAATTTTAATACACCTCTTTTAAAACATGTGACACCTGCTGCAGGTTAAGTTTCTATTCACGTTGGCTGTACTTTGTTGTTGAGCCAGTTCAAGTTAAAACTTAGAAACAGATTTGCCAGATTGAAATGGTTTTAAATTCACACAATTCCTGATTGCTTGGCATTCTTCTGTAAAAAAAAATTTCTGGGAAAACACACATGAAATTTGAATCACAAAAGTACTTCCTCTTCCCAGAGGAAAAGGCATCACAAACTGGCCTCTCATCTAACAATTAAGTTAGCTGCATGCTGATCCTTTTTCTTTTTTTAAATTTAATTTAATAAATCTTTATTGTTCAGATTATTACAAAGTTCCTCTTCCTCCCAGCCCATAGCTCCCCTCCACCCAGAACCCATCCCACCCTCTGCCCTCCTCCAAATGTGTACAATTTTTGTCCAGTCTCTTCCTGCACCTCCCACACTCCTTTCCCCCCCAAGAATTGTCAGTCCATTCCCTTTCTATGCCCCTGATTCTATTATATTCACCAATTTATTCTGTTCATCAGATTTTTAATTCACTTGATTTTTAGACTCACTTGTTGACAGATATGTATTTGTTGTTCAGAATTTTTATCTTTACCTTTTTTTTCTTCTTCCTCTTCTCAAAGAATACCCTTCAGCATTTCATATAATACTGGTTTTGCGGTTATGAACTCTTTTAGTTTTTCCTTATCTGTGAAGCACTTTATCTGACCTTTAATTCTGAATGATAATTTTGCTGGGTAGAATAAATTTGGTTGTAGGTTCTTGTTATTCATTATTTTGAATATTTCTTGCCATTTCCATCTGGCCTGCATTGTTTCTGTTGAGAAATCAGCTGACAATTGTATGGGTACTCCTTGTAGGTAACTGTTATTCTCTTGCTGCTTTTAATATTCTCTCTCTGTCTTTTGCTCTTGGCATTTTAATTATGATGTATCTTGGTCTGATCCTCTTTGGATTCCTTTTGTTTGGGTTTCTGTGCACTTCCTGGACTTTTAAGTCTGTTTCTTTCACCAGGTGGGGGAAATTTTCGGTCACTATTTCTTCAAATAAGTTTTCAGTATCCTGCTCTCTCTCTTCTTCTAGCAACCCTATAATTTGGATGTTGGTATGCTTGAGGTTATCCCAGAGGCTCCTTACACTGTCTTCAGTTTTTTTGGATTCTTTTTGCTTTTTGCTTTTCTGGCTGAATGGTTTTTGCTACTTTGTATTTCAAATCTTTGACTTGATTCTTGCGGTCCTCTAGTCTGCTGTTAGGTCTCTGTATAATATTTTTTATTTCAGTCAGTGTATGCTTAATTTCTAGTTGGTCCTTTTTCATATCCTTGAGGGTCTAGTTAAATTTATCGGCCTTTTCTAGTAACCTCTTGAAAAACCTTATAACCGTGATTTTGAACTCTATGTTCAGTCATTTCCCCCCCCTCCATTTCTTTCAAATGTGATTTGTTTCCTTGTCTCCACATTTTGGCTGCTTCCCTGAGTTGGTCGAGTAGCTTTTTGTAGTAGGTGTCTTCTAGAGGATAGTGGCTCAGCTTCCCCAGTTACCTGAGGTGGATACTCTTGGTGCACCCCATTATGGGCAGTACTGTCTTGTTGTAGTTAAACCTAGATTGCTGTTGGTATCACTGGGAGGGGTTGACCTCCAGGCCAATTAACTGTGAGGATCAGCTATGTCTACGCTGGGAGAGTCTGTGTGCTCAGCTTGGATGGGGCAGAGTCTCAAGACTAAGCAGTCAGCTTTGGTTTCCCATCAGCCCCGCTGTAAGCGGCCTTAGTCTCCATGTCCCGTGGCAATGACTGTACACACCTTTGAGAGAAAGCTGCCCTAGAGTTTTGCCTGCTGCCAGACAGTTCAGTTTCTCCCCAAATGAGTCTGAATACCCAAAGTCTTACCCAGAAGTGGGAAACAATGCAGTTCGGAAGGTTTTTTTTTTTGTGTGTGTGTGTTTCCCTCCTGAGTGAGAGAGCAGGCCACATAACCTCCCTGTGAGCTCACGCACCACTACAGCTCCCAAGTTTTAGTATGCTTCCTCCTAACAGTCCAGTTTCACCCTGTATGAGTCTAAGTTCCTGAAGACTCTCCCAGAACTTGGGATCAGTGCAGTGGGGAGCCTTTGTCTCCCTCCCTCTTGGAGAAAACCAGCTGGGTATTCAGCCGCCTGCCCTTTCCATTCACACGCATCTCCATACCTCTGTCTCCACATTTCCGCAACTCTGCCCTCCACAGCTCCTCTGACTTTCAGTGTTCTTTTATCTTTCCTTCTATTTGTAGAATTCCACTCATCCAGCTTTCCAGTGGTTCTGGATGATGTCCGTTTTGTCTTTTAGTTGTAGTTTTGCAATTGTTGTGCAGGGCAGCAGTATAGGTGTTTACCTATGCCGCCATCTTGGTTCCTCTCTTGATCCTTTTTCTTTTAACATCTGTAGTTTATTATTATTGAGGAGTTACAAATATCAAAATATGCATAGTATATTATAAATATATATTATGTGCATAATATATGTCATATAACATGATTAAGTATTATATAAGTTTATATATGTACATATATATGTTATGTTATATAAAATACTACATTTTAAAATCACCAATTTACTTATTGACATATTCTAAAATTGTTCAAGATTTTCTAATTTACTGACATAGCTTCTTATAACCAGAGAGGTCTTAGTGAAATTTAAAAGAAAAAGAACGATAAACTATCGTTACTCTCTTTAATATAAAATGACTAGAAGCCCAGTACATGAATTCATGCATGGGTGAAGTCCCTTGGCCTGGCCAATGATCAAGGCTATGGAGTGGGTTGGGGGAGGGGAGGCTTGGGAAGTTGGCTGTGGAAGCGTGCTGACCACCAGGAGGCACCTCCTGCATTGAGAATCTGCCCCCTGGTTGTCAGTGCACATCACAGCAACTGGTTTACTTGTCATTCTTGTCATTCAGTCATTATAGTCACTTAGGCTTTTATAAATATAGATGTCTGGTGCAAGGCTTTGGATAGGGCAGTGATTGGCAAACTGCGGCTCGTGAGCCACATGCGACTTGCGAGCCGTGGTTTGCCGCTCTGTTGACTAATGAGTTTACCGACCACTGGTATAGGGGGATTGACAACTTAAGATGTTTATTTGGAACTTGAGTAGTTCTTTCTCACCAGCTATAGCAGGAAGGCTTGTTAAGACAAACAAACGGTAAACAGATTATTTGGCCAACCTCAGCATTTCTGATTCCTCATGATTGGCTGAGACCTAGAGTTTATACTTCTAGCAAGTGCTCAGATGATGCTGATTCCACTCTTTGGAAACAATTGTCCTAAATTGTCCCTCCCTCCCTTTCTTCTTCTCCTCCTTTAATCTTCCCTCCCACTCAGATCATTTTCCATCTCTTTCTTTTCAAAAATCAACCTTGCGGTGTTTTTCTTTTTTTGTCCTTCCCTCCTTTTTTCCTCTCTTCTCCTTCTCATCTTCCCTTCCAAGATATCTAAGACATCCAGATGGAATATGTTTAGAAAGACTTGTTCAGACTATTTATTCACATAGCACTATTTACTGAGCAACTTACAAAGATTCATTTATTCATTTATCCATTCATTCCACAAATATTTGTTGAAACTGTACTTTTATGCCAATTTTGTGCAAAAAGAACAAGACAAAAAAGACCCTGTCTTAAGGGAATTCTTCATATGCCCTGGGAAGGCAGATAGTGTCATCAATGTTTTGAATGAAACAAATGGGTTACTGAAGTGAAGGACAATAAAAGGATACTTTTTTCTTGTGAGGTCAGAAGGGGCCGGACCCCTTCGGTATGTGTTTAAGCTGAGACCTAATGGTGGAAAGGAAGATAGCAAAGCAGAGCACCTGAGGAAGAGTGGTCCAAGAAGATGAAACAGCAGGCACAAAGGCTTGGAGGCAGAAAAAAGTTGGCTCCATTGGGGTGTCTCCAAACCCGGAACTAGAGTCCGACAGCTAATGCTCAGTCAGAATTTGCTGAATAAACAGTGAATTATCAGACATAGGCTGCTGAAGCATAGAGAGCAAGCAGGAGGGAGGCAAGAGATGGGCAGAGGCCAAGTCACAAAGACAATTTCCGGTCATGGGTGAGGTGTCTAAATTAACCAATTAACTTTACCAATCTGCTCTGCTCTTCTCTCATCCCCATAGCCTTCCCACCCCCAGCCCAAACTCTGATCTGAATGAAGTAACTGTTCTCAAAGTGTGGCCCTTCGATCAGTCATATCATTTGACATCTATGTTCTTAATGTGGCAAGAGCCATGCTTTCATCCATGAATTCATTATATGTAAATGATAATAATTATTCATTAATTGTATGACAACTTGATGAAAAGACAGCTGCTTGTTCACTCATATCTAATCAAAAGCAGCCCCACATTTCCCATGCAGTCTGGGAAAAGTTCTCTAGTGGCAAGAGAAGAGGTTGTCGCCTGAAAAGTTACAGGGTGGCTGATCCCACATTCCTGTAATGTAGTAACTTCTAAAGCAAATGCAGTGTTATTACACAGGATAAACAGGTTCAAAAGAAGTTGAGGAATTCCAAACAAAGATGAGAACAAAGGAAAAAAGGAATCAATTTATTTATACTTTGTACAGTAGTGTCAACTAAACTTGTAGAAAACATGGTATCTGACAGCCCCATGTTGCCTTGAATCCCTTATAAATCTAATTTTTAATCTACACTAATAAAAGAGAAACATGCAAATTGTCCACACCTCTGCTATGTCCACCAGCCAATCAGGGCAAGTATGCAAATTAATCCAACAAAGATGGTGGTGGCCACAAAGCTGGACTGAGCAGGAGGCTTGGGGTGCCCCCAGCGATGGAGGAAGCCAAGCTTACTGCCCGCCCTGGCCAGCCCTGGACTCTGCTTAAGGCTACAAAGTTTTAATTATAGAAGATACATAAATCCCAACAAAAATGGAGGCATCATGGAGCTAGAAAGAGCAGGAGACTAGGGTTGCCCCCAGTGATGGAGGAAGCCAAGTTTCTGCAGCCCTGGCCTGCCTTTGCCTGCACTTAAGGTTACAAAGTTTCAATTATAGAAGATAAATAAATCTCAACAAAAATGGCTGTGGCTATGGAGCAAGCAGGTGGCTTGGTTCCACTCAAGATTACAAAGTTTCAATTACGGAAGATAAATAAATCCCAGATCCCAGGGCCTCCACTTGGGTCACTGGGGGACATGGTCAGCCTAGAAACCACCACAGGCCCCTTGCTCGGTCACCCCATGCCCCAAGGGAACCCCCACCCTGATCCAGGACACCCTTCAGGGCAAACCAGCTGGCCCCCACCCGTGCACCAGACCTCCTATCTAATAAAAGAGTAATATGCAAATTAACCATCCCTCCAACACAAGATGGGTGACCCCATATGGTCAAAGATAGCTGCCCCCATGTGGACACAAGATGGCCACCACAAGATGGCCAGCAGTGGAGGGCAGTTGGGAGGGATCAGGCCTGCAGGGGAGGGCAGTTGGGAGGGATCAGGCCTGCAGAGGAGGGCAGTTGGGAAGGACTAGGCTTGCAAGGGAGGGCAGTTGGGGGCAATCAAGCCTGCAGGGGAGGGCAGTTAGGGGGACCAGACTCACAGGGGAGGGCAGTTAGGGGTGACCAGGCCTGCAGGGGAGGGCAGTTAGGGGTGACCAGGCCTGCAGGGGAGGGCAATTAGGGGTGACAAGGTCTGCAAGGGAAGGCACTTAGGGGCAAACAGGTTGGCAGGGGAGCAGTTAGGTATCAATCAGGCTGGCAGGGGAGTGATAGAGGTGATCAGGCTGCAGGCAGAAGCAGGTAGGGGCAATCAGGAAGGCAGGCAGGCGAGTAGTTGGGAGCCAGCAGTCCTGGATTTTGAGAGGGATGTCCAACTGCCTGTTTGGGCCCAATCCTACCAGGCAATCTGACATCCCTCAGGGGGTCCAGATTGGAGACAGTGCAGGCTGGGCTGAGGGACACACAACCCCATGCACGAATTTTGTGCACTGGGCCTCCAGTCTATACTAATAAAAGAGTAATATGCTAATTAGACTGAGAGACGTTCCAGGCATTCTTCTGGACAAAGCCATGGTGGCAGGGCCAAGGTAGAGGCAGTTAGAGGCCAAGAGGGAAGGGCAGTTGTGAGTGATCAGGCTGGTGGGGAGTGGAGTCATTGGGAGTAAGCAGACCAGCAAGGGGAACAGTTGGGGGTGAGCAGGATGGTAGTGGGGATCAGTTGGAGGTGATCAGGACAGCAGGGGGGGGGGACGCAGTTTTGAGTAAGCAGACCAACAATGGGGGAGTTGGAGATGAGCAGGCTAGTGGAGATGGGGCGGGGGCAAGCACACTGTCATAGGGGGCAGTTGAGGGTGATCAGGCTGGCAGGGGAGCATTTGGGAGTGAGCAAGCCAGCGATGGGGCACAGTTGGGGGCAAGCAGGCCGGCAGGCAGAGTGGTTAGGGGCAATCAGGCAGGCAGGCAAGCAGATGAGTGGTTAGGAGCTAGCATTTCCAGATTGCAAGAGGGATGTCTGACTGCCGGTTTTGGCCCGATCCCTATAAACCGACAGTAGGGGTCTCAGATTGGAGAGGGTGTAAGCCAGGCTGAGAGACACTCCCCCAACCCCATGCATGAATTTTGTGTACTGGGCCACTAGTATTAGTATAAATGCTTTTAAGAGGAAAAATGTAACAATAATATCCTGAACTTAAACTTTCCCTCATCATTTTATATGTTACTTTTTATGAATTATTTAGGACCCACTAACTTTTGGGGCACTCTGTGTGAACATTAAAATCCACTTTGAAAAAGAAATGTCTGTGACTACTGGTCATTTCCTTCATGCAGTGCTATGATTCTTCATATAAAGGACATTAAAATAGATAAAGGTCAGTACATGATTCTAAATATATGTGTCTCTCAAAAATAAAATAAGTACATATAAAGAAGTCATTCCTTCTTTAAACAATAAAGAATTTTTTTAATTAGTAAAATAAAGATGACAACAAGAACAACAACAGCAACAAAAGATGCTTGGGAAAACTTATAGAATACAGTATCTACTTTGTGAGAAGATTCCAAATCTGAGGAACAATTTATGTGAAAATTTTATAAACCTCAGTGGAAAAGACAAGGATAAGCAGTAGTAGTTAGGAAAGCAGAACCTATGTGAAGAATAAATTTTCAAAAGAGCAAAAAAGCTGATTTGGGTGCAATCTATATAACTAGGTGGCCTGACACTTGTACAGCACACTAGAGTTTGCAAAGGTGCTTTAACATATGTGATCTATTTATTCTTCGTAATAGCTCTGGGAAATATTTAGAATAGGTACTATTCCAGTTTTACAGATGAGGAAAGCACATTGTCCTCTGAATACAGCACAAAAAGAAAAAGATGCTGAAAAGCAAGAAAGCTGAAAAAAGACCCCTGTAAAGGCTGGAGGTGGCTTATAGGCTTGCAGTATCTGAGGGAGGGAGGAGAGTGCAATTTCTGGTGGTGCAGAAAGGCATGCCAGGCTGTGAAAGCTCTTGAACTTGGAGGCAAAATATGAAGGGCAAAAGCATTTTTGTAAGACAAGTGACCTGAACAGTGAAATAACGAAGATTCAGTTTTTCCAAAAATACATACATGCTTTAAGTTTGACCTTTGAGTGTTTGTTAACTCAGAGGAGATTTGAAATCTTTGGTCTGAGTGCAGAGGAAAGCCCATAGAATCTTTGAAGAAGTAAAAATTTCATGTTTTCATTAGGAAATTAAACACACACACGTATCCTAAAATATTTTAAATAATTTTTACTTTTTCCTGCATTTTTTCAAAGTAGATAGCAGTTGACAGAGTAGCCAATAATATAGTTTTCTGTGTATATAATTTATTTGAAGAAAAGGGACTATGTCATCTTTTTCACTGAGTTAGCTCTAGAGTATTCTGATTTGAAAATTAAATGTGAAATCTCATCTCTTTTGACAGCTATTAGGGGTGGCACCCCTCAAAAAGCATTTAAACACTATAAAAGCTATTGCAATATTATCTTATTATCACCTGTTAAGTGTACAATTAAACATTTTTGTTCATTTGTTATTGAGAACTGTTGAAAAATCCATTTTCAGATACAGAATCATTCAGATACTGAGGCAGTTGCTAAAAAGCATATAGTCAGTCCTGAAAAGTGAATAAACTTCTTTATTTTCTTTCTTTTGTTGTTGTTTTGTTTTGTTATATGTGAGGGAGCTGAGCCATCAATAGTATCTTCCACAAGCAAGAGTTTATCTTTCTTTCTTATATACCTTGGACATTTATGGATGAAATGGCTTTAACTAATGGATGATCAGTGGTGAAACCGCTTGCCCTGTGGGTTGAACAATGGGCAGGGATATTTGTTCTTGGTTAGCACCAGTTGCATAGCATTTAGGGAGGACACAGACCTCTACATAAGAGGAAGGGGAAAGTGAATGGCAGAAAAAAAATGAAGGTCAAGTTGACAATGGACAAGATCCTTTGGGGGTCTTTTTCTCTTGCTGGTGTCAGAAGGATGGGCATTGGGACAAATGAATGCTTTGAGGTGAGAAGGGCAAAAGCACTCTAATAAAAGCCTTCAGCAGAGTGTGAATGACCCCGGGAATTCTGTCGTGGTTAAGTTTAATCCTGGGGAAAAGAGGCCCTGGAGAAAGCAGATGAGGAAAATAGGAAGGAAGACAGGGAGGGGGAGGCACTGGGCGTGGAGGGAGGAAGGGGCAGGGGTCGAGGGCTGGAAAGTGAGAGGCAGCAAGTGCTGATTGTGGCTAAGGCGGCGGGGTTGGGGACCACAGAGTGGGGAAAAGTGAAAGTCGAGGGGAGGGGAAGAGAGGAGGAAACGGTGCTCCTGGGATCCAGACAGGACCCCTAGCCGGGAGAGGGCGGCGCGGGGCAGCGGTGGGGGCAGCTTGGCCCGCCTTGAGCGCCCTTGGCAGCCTCAGGCGTTGGCTCCTCTGGGCTCCCTCCCTTGCCGGCGCATTGTTCCTTTGCCGGGAGACGAGGAAATTGCCTTTTGATTGCGGAAGTCCGCGGACGGGGCGAGGGGCGAGGCAGAGCGGGTCAGAATGGCAGCGTGGGAAGGGCGGCGCGCTGCCTGCCCCCGCCGCCTCTCGCGTCCGCAGCCCGCCCGGGGCGGCAGCCACAGTCGCAGCAGCGGCGGCCGCTGCAGCCCTCGCCCGTCGCCAGCCCCGAGGGAAGCGCTGTGTGCCCGCGGGGCGCCCTGAGAGCGCGCGCAACAAGTGGCTCCCAACGCGGCCGTCGGGGCCACCGGGCGCCGCAGCGCCTCGGCGGGGTCAGGGTGGGACGCACCGGCCGCTGGCCGCGATGCTGAGCCAGGGAGCCGGGTTGGCTCTGTGCACCGCGCTGAGCCTGCTGCAGGTGAGTGGACGGAGGAGAGGCCGCGGGCGGACGCGCAGCATCCCCGCCCCGCGGAACCAGACGCCCCCGCACTCCACTTTCTGGTTTCCTCGGGTATGTTTTGGGGAGGGAGGTGGCCGAATTTCTTTCTGTCCTTTGGGAAGAAAGATCCTCCTCTGAGCCTCCAGCCAGGCTGTCAAAGGCAAATAATAGCTACTTTTTTTCTCCTGCTGCTCTGGGGAAGGAGCCGCTGGGAGACCTTTGCCACCCACCTCCCCCACTCTCTGCGGGGTGCGCCCAGGGATGCGCTGAGGCTGGGGGCGCGGGGAGCTCGCTGTGAACTGTCCCCCGGCTGCCCAGGCTGCGGGCTTCAGCTGCTGTCTCTGGTTCCTTTGCAGACCGGACTAGGCGAGCCGGCGAGATGTAACTTCACCGTGACCGAGTCCAGGGTCTCCAGCCGGGCCGCGTCTCTCCGGTGGAGAACTTTGGGGCCGCCCTGTAACTTCAGCCTCATCTACAGCAATGACACGTCGGGGTTCACGAGGTGCTACCCCGTGAGGATAGACAACACCACCTATGAATGTAATCCCAAAGATTTACAAGCGGGAACCATCTATAACTTCAGGATTGTGCCTCTGGATGGAGAAGAGAGAACTGTGGTCTTGCAAACAGGTAAAGAGGTGACAGGTGCTTGTTGGATGGCCAGGCCACTCAGGGCTGAGCCCTGCCTCATCCAGCTGGTGTTTCATTTGAGTCCCAGGAATACAAAATAATAATAATAATAATAATAATAATGGTAAAAAAAAAAAAAAAGCCTGCGAAGATACATATCCTCAGGTCTGGGCAGAAGCAGCTTGTTGGCTTTCGGAGACTTCCTTAGTGCTGAAAACAGCGGACTAGCCGCTTCTAGGATACAGCACGGGCTGTGGAGGGAGTTTGTTAAAGTTGATGTGGTTTGAGCTTCCAGTCCATTAAATTGTCAAGCCCTGGAATAATTTTAAGTAAATGTTTTTAGAATAAATAATGGAAGTGCAATGATTAGGGATATGCCTTTCCTCAACTTAGTTTTATTTTTGGATCCAGGATATAAAATCTTCAGGAGTAGAATAGAGCCATTCATAAGAGAATATTAGAAAAGTCCCTTAAAACAAGGGTACGAAAATAATTTTGTATTACATAACTAAAACTGTGTAGTATCAGAGAACGTCCTTGGGTTACTCTGCACCTCAAGTCAGTTATTTACACTTTTGGTAAATCCTGTCATGCATATATATGCATGCTAACTTTATCTTTCCTGCCTCAGTTTGCTTATCTATATAATAAGTGTGGTGGACTTGGTCATTTAGCTCCAAGTTCTTACTGAGTGCCAGCCACTTAGGTAGGGACTCTCATGCACCTTACCTCATTAATCCCCATGCCACTCCCAGATGTGTTCTAACTTCTCTAAGGCTTTGATGTCTTATGACTTCATCTTCCTTTTAACATTATCTTTACTTATTGCAATAGGGAAGACTTACTTTAATCTAGAAAGTCAAATTCCACTGAAAAATTCCAGAAGTTAAATTTAGAAATGTGTTGTCCTTACTACTCTTTCACATGCAGCCTGAACAAAGATCATTTCTTCAGCTATAGTTCTTTAAAGAGGTGTGAGAACTTTCCATTCTCAGGATCAGGAAATGGAACTGGGTTCATGAAATTAGTCAAGCAAATATTAATTCTCTTATTTTTTCAAAGAAAAGTTAAGACTGCCCAGTTACATCACTTGCCTTACTTCAAATGAAACTTTTAGATAATTTCTGAGATCTGCAAGAACTTAAATTGAAAAGAAAGACCACTTGTTAAACACTTAATTGTATTTTATATAGAATCAGAAAGACTGGAATCAACCACATAATTAGAATATTTTATAGAAGTTTAAGCAGTTTGGTTTTTAGTCATAAGGTTGTTGGTTTCTTGGTATGAGCATAGGTTTGTGAACACTCAGATTGCTAATACTGTGAAATTTATGGCAGAACTTCCAGATGTCTTCATTACATTTGATAAGATGTCTGTGTTGAATGGACCAGATGATTTTTAAAAACAGGTGAGCCTTTGGAAGCCTATGGGGGAAAGGATGAAGAGATTCATAAGCCGGAATATAGTCATGTGACCCAGAGGTTTTACCTTTTGAAATGAACGGTGATGGAAAAGGACATAGTGTGGGGGTTACTAGTTAGAATGCCCTTTCAGTTTAATTATGCATGTAGGTGTTTCAAGTCCAAAGACATTTGTGAAATGTAACAAATATTTAAATTTTATTAACTATGTTGAGTTTTTTAAAAAAGATTTCATCAGCATCCAATGTGTTAGCATTCAGGTTCTCATAATATTCCCTAAGAGGTTACTTTTACAGGCACACTGTACACCACATATTTTATGTACTCCATGATGAATATGAAGAATGAAACTTGCAGCTGGTGTTTGTATAATGATAATTTTTCACATTTATTTGTGTGATGGTATAACTCTTCTTAGGATTCTCCACATTTAACAAATAATTTTATTTAAGTAAACATTTTTTGAAACTTAAGATTTAAAATCAGGTATCAAGCAGGATATTTTTGGTTGGTTGTTTATTTTTTGTTAATAGTGCCATCTATATTTTAAGGATATGTGTGAATTTTTCATTTATTTAAGAGAAAAGACCAATACATTAATTGCTAAATTACAGAGATGAGATCTACAAATTATACTTTAGTGTAATAAAACAGGACCAACTAGTGGTATATAATATTAACTAGTGGTATATAATATTAACTAGTGGTATATAATATTAACTCTTTGAAGTTATATAACTTCAAAGAGAAAAGTCATTCCAAGTGTTATGTGCCATCCTTATGCCAATTTGCCTGTCTTGTTGGTCTGCAGTAAAACAGAATGAGAGCAAGGCATGACCTGGCTAGAAATCCAGCAGTTGCTTAGATTATTTCTGCATCGTTCCAAGTGTGATTTGTCTGATTGTTTTTCCTGATAATTTTCTAAAAGAACTAGTTATTTTGGTGTCATATAAACACAGCCTTAAAAATCAAAATTTTAACTAAATAAGAACTATTTCAGCAACAATCATTTTTCACTTCGGATTTTTAATTGGAAAAGCAAAATTCGTGTATTCATATTCAGTCCAGCAAACATTTATTGAGCATGATACTGCAGTGGCTGACACCAGGTAGTGACTGGTGAGCTTATAAAGACGACAAACAATACATGGTGCCCTTGCAGGGCTGTGCAGAGGTGAGAGAAGGTCATGATGAAGGTGGTGTCAGACCTTTGCCACATTGTTCCTGAGTGAAGACCTTGCCCTGCCTCCTGAATGTATGTCATGCTTTCATAACTACCGAGAAGACATTAGAAGGTCTCAGGTTTCTTTAGCCAATAAATCATCTATGCAACAACCATAAGAAGTTGAAAGCCAAATTACTTAGTTGTGATTTCATCAGACATCAGATATGAAGATAGCTGATATTGGAGATCCCAGCACTTTTGCAACACTGTGTCCTCAGTTTAGAGCAGAAGCTGAGAACTGGTAGCCCTTAGGGATGTGTAGGTATCTGAATAATGGATGTTTTATTTTGCTCATGTAGTGTTTGTGCAGAGTTCAGTTTGTTTCACCAGCATTTAAAAAAATGGAAAACTTACATAAAAAACATGTATGCATTCTCTTAAAATATTGGAAAATTTGGCAAAACTGGGCCATCAATATGCCTAGAACACTCTAGAGCTGAGCTGTGGCTTCTCTCTTTTTAGATACCAATTCATTTGATTACTTCTTATTTCCTTACCTGAATGCATCCTAAGGACATTTGAGTTTGTTTAAATAAAATTTTCTAGTTTTCATTTAGAACTTTTAGGGGCTTTTATCCTCCCATCAATAAGAAGTAGTTTTTTAGCAACTGAAATGGCATCTAGTACTTGGTACATGTTCAATAAATATTGATTAAATGGATGGATAGATAAATGAATGAGTTAACGAATAGATGAAGAGTTGGATCTATGCATGAATAGATAGATAGATAGATAGATAGATAGATAGATAGATGATAGATAGATGATAAATATGAATGAAAGAAATGAATATTTTAATAAGAAAATATACACATTCTAAAAATACGGCCTATACTCCTTGGGTTATGGGTAAGTTACAGAGCCCAGGGAAGTAGACTAGTGGTAGGGAACTTCACCTATAGGAAGACTATCTTAGTGGTATATGCCCTCTTGCTAGTTAGTTTCACCTACTTATTCATGAAAGGAAAAAATCTGCACTTTTAATATGGTTAATTTCTTTGTCTTTAATAAAGAGCATTTTAGAAGCGGTAATTACCAAATTGTCATATCAGCTATTATTTCCATTTTAAATGTTGTTTATTGCACTAACTTGCTAGGGTTTCCATAGTAAAATACTACAGACTAAATGTTCTAAATGACAGAAATTTATTTTCTTACAATTTTGGTGTCAGCAAGTTTCTTCTGAGGCTTCTCTGATTCACTTGCAGGTGGCCACTTTCTCACTGTGTCCACATGTGGTGTCCCTCTGTCTGGTTGTTTATGTCCTAATCTTCTCTTCTTCTGAAGACCCCAGTCATATTGGAATGGGATCCCCCTAATAATTTCATTTCAATTTATTACCTCTTTAGAGGCTTTATCTCCAAATACAATCACATTCTGAAATATTGGGGGTTAGAGCTTCAACATATGAATTTTAGAGGTACACAATTCAATCCATAACACTTACATAGCTTTAAACATAGGCCATGATTTCTGTAAACTATTTGCCTCGAAATCTCTTGCAAAGCTTATTATAAAAGCATATTTTTGTGTGTGTGTGATTAATATGTGATGAATTTAAAAAGAGTGGAGTCCAGGGTATTTGATTTTAAACAAATATCAAGGTGGATCAGTGTACACTGGGGTTCAAGAGCTATTGGCATAGTTTTTTTTTTTCCATTGGCATCAAAATGCTGCTACCATTCCTCTTGATGCATGGTCAAATCTGTATAGATAAACTAAATATTGCACTGACCACATATTGTTTAATTTTATCCTCAGGACAGTCCTGTGGAGGAAGTATAATGAAGGCAAGGGCTGCAGAGTTAAGAGTTGAGTTCTGAAAGCTGCTGCCTCCATCACTTACTAGACAAGTTGCCTTGGGCAAGTTATTAACTTACCCACGCCTAAATTATAAAATGGGGATGATAATAAAAATATTGCCTACTACATAGGGTCTTTTGAGGTTTTAAGTGGTTCATATGTAAATTCTAGAATAGTTTTTGTCTCATACTAAAAATCTAGTAAGTTTACTATTATTGCTTTCAGGTTGCAGATAAGATTGATATTTCTAAGAATTAACAGATCACGCATCCACACATCTAATAGAGGACAGGTATAGAACTTGAACTCCAGTTCACTGCATCCAACTCCAATTCTTTCCACTATTCTGCAAAAGGGACATAAATCTCAAGCTGGTATTAATTCTTTCAAATTACTACATGACACTTTGTTATTACTTTCCAAGTTGACTTTTTAAGAAAAAAATATACTACAAAATAGGTGTGTGTGTGTGTGTGTGTGTGTGTGTGTGTGTGTGTGTGTGAGTCTGTGTAGCCTACACAAGGGTGGAATAATGATTAAATGTGTTAGAGTGTGAATAAATTATAAATTATTAGCAGTGATTGATTTGCAGATGCGTTGAATTCTTGATGATGGATGCCAGTATTTAGCAATCAGCTACTTGCAGTCTATTTCTGGAGTTCTAAAGTTAAGCTGAGCTACACGTCGGGAATGAACCAACTTAGCGCTCTGAGCTTGATCTTCTTTTGTGTGCTTAGGAAGCTTCCTCCATTAGTCTGACTTCTGTTGATGGGCATGACATTCTACAGGTTAGCAAGAAATAAATGAAATCTAATTTGTCCAGATAGAATGAGAGGAGAATACAAAGAAAATTGCTTCACTTTCCATTCCCAGACACCAATTCTGACATCTTTCTGGCCTTGTCAGAGAAGTCAGCTGCCATTTCTGAGAGCCCAACATCTGTGAGGGCTGCACTTACCTCTTTACCTCCATTACCTCTTAGCTCTTAAACTCTGCAATGTATTGTGGGTCTCATTTTATAGATAGGAAACTGGGCATCAACAAAAGTAAGCAGCTTGCCTAAAGTCACCTTTGTAACGGACAGTGTTGGGATTTGAACCCAGGGTTTGTTTAATATCAAAGTTAGTTGCTGATTGCCTGAGTAGACTGTAAACTCTCAGATGACAGACCATCTACTAATTACATATATAGAGCCAAATATGATGCCCTGGAAAATAAGAGGGAATCCTGCACTTAATGATGATGCAAATAATTGTCAAAACTGCTTTAATTTCCCTTTCAAGGTTGTTAAAACTTTTAAAGTTCCTTCTTGCCTGAACTTTATTTCTAGAGTATTAAGGTGAGAAATCAAATGCGTGTTAACCTGATGTGTTGGCATAATATAGAATATCATGCTAGTATGGTCAAATAGCAACAATCACAAAGTAAAAGAGATGTATTTAATTAACTGGAGACTGTGAACAATCGCTTTTTCACTTTGTTCTTGTGTCAGGCAAAAGCCACAAACCATCCGTTGGTGCAGGTTTTCAAAACTGAGAAAAATCTATTGTAAACTCTCAGATCTTACAGATAGGCTGTGGTGCTATTATGACTTCAATAAGAGCATTTGCTATTAACCCATGGGTTGCCTGTACTCTTGTGATAAGGTTGATTTTATTTCCAAAATGAATACTATCATTTTGAACTCTAAACACTCGGTAAATTCCTATATCAAAAGATATTTTAATAGCCATGCAAAAGAATTTTTAAAGAAAATATTGCTTTCATTATATGTATATATGAGTTTCTCTCTCTTCCTGTAACATTAAAAAAATGAAAGAAAGGGAAGAATTAATTTTGGTTCAGGAATTTAGCTACACTTAATCTTTTCCTCTGAGAGTAGAAAAGTTGGATTGACATGAAGCCAGTTTATGGAATTCTAGGACTTCCAAATACTGGTAGAGTCACTGAAATCTGGCAGATGAATATGGCAGCACTTTGCAGTGGGCATTCCAGGTCTATCTGAAACTCAGAAGCACAAAGATGTCTTAAATTTATAGCTAATGATAAATCTTGATGTGTTGTTTGAGATTAAATTATTGATTTGTGGTTTTCAACAGTTCTTATAGTTTACTAGAGAGAGGCCTAGTACAGGAAAATTTGTGGAGGGGGGCAGGGGCAGGGTCCCTCAGCCTGACCTGTGCCCTCTCGCAGTCTGGGACCCCTCACTTCTTACTGCCCACCTACTCTCTGCTCCTTAGCACCTCTGCAGAGGTAGGAGAGGCTGCTGCCACTGCCTTTGTGCTTGCCAGCTGTGAGCCTGGATTCTGGCCGAGTGGCGCTCCCCCTGTGGAAGCTCACTGACCACCAGGGGCAGCTCCTGCCTTGAGCATCTGCCCTCCGGTGGTCAGTGTGCATTATAGTGACTGGTCATTCTGCTGTAGCAGTCCCTTAGGCTTTCATTTATATAGATAACTAGGGGCCCGGTGCACAAAATTCATGCACTGGGCATGGGTGATCCCTCAACCCAACCTGCCCCCTCACACATACTGGGAGCCCTCGGGATGTCCTACTGACCACTCACCCCCTGCCTGCCCAAGGCCTTTAGGCTTTAGGCCTTGGCCGAAGCTTTAGGCCTTAGGCAGCCAGCCATCACCCTGCTCTGCTTGGCCCCAGCCTTGGCCCCAGCTGCCCCTGGGGGCGGAACGCTCGCTGTCGGCTGCTTGGGCTCTGCCACCCCCAGTCCCAGACTTAGCCCTGGCTGGCTCCGCCCCAGCTCCTGATTGGCTGGTGGGCATGACCGGTGGGCATGGCTTGATCGGAGGTACGGTCAATTTGCATATTAGTATTTTATTAGATAGGGTACTTCACTGTTTACCGTGTATAGAGTGTTGATTGGAAAAACCAAAAAGGCTATACTGCACACCTATGTGCATTGATACCTCTAGCCATCGGCATAAATTACATAAGTTAAGTAGGGTTTTCTACTTATCATAAGTTCAGAAGATTACAGACATATAACTAAATTTCCAAATAGCATTTTAAAAATCTCCCTATTTATATATATTTACATATGAAATTAGCATCCTGGATGGAACTATCTAATTTGTTTCTCATAAAATATTAGAAACTTTTTTTTTTTAATACAGCAGAGTTTTCTTTGGGCTTAGCTTGAGATGTCTGAAAACTAACTTTGCTGCATGCACAACAGAAGTGGACAGCTGCCAGCAAAGGGTTTTATCACAGCATAAATGGGGTTTTAAGTGTTTGTTTCTAGTGCAGGTTCTCGCAGCCCAGGCACTTCCCAGTCTCATTGTTCCTCTGTTCTAGCGGATGTACAAAGGATTGACTGTTTTGTTTTCTGGCTCAGAGAGATTAGATAAAGTCCGCATTTTTGAACTTCACCCTCTAGGCACGGAACCTTAAAATTAATTTTCTGGAGCTCCTCTTTTGCAGATTATATATGTTTAGATTGTACTGAACATAACACCATTTTCTTTGGCCTTTATCTGGCTCAATTGTAGACATGGATGACAGTACAGTATTGATATCATTGGAACTATCACTGGAAAGCAGCTGTCCCTCTGATCCTTGTCCTTAAAATGCCTCTTCAGCAAAAATGTGTCATCTTAGTTGGCTATGACAAGGCTGTTCTTGAGTTTTATTGGCTATTAGAATCTTATGATAATGAAATACCATCCTTGCCAGACAATACAAAAACTTTCTGTGAGGGGTAATTATGTTCTTTGCTTTTATTATGACGTCTTTAATTATAGACTATTATCTAAGATAGAAATAATATTTCCAGGATTTTTTTTTAAAAAAAACTGTTTTCCTCCAGAGCTTTTAAATGTGAACCACCTTGGGAATTTTTTATTTTATCTTAAGGGTTAGAAAGTTAGTTCATGGGAATAAATTAGTAAAATTTTTCTCAAGGTTAGTTTTTAAAAGCAATTAAGGCTTTTATCACTTCGGTTTAAAAAATTGTATTCCACTTTTGCCTTCATTTTATCAGTTTTTTAGAGGAAATTTTTTTTTCACATTTGTTCTTATTTACTAGGGGCCCAGTGCACAAGTTCATGCACCTTGAAAGGAACTGTGGGCTTCGAGGCTGTGGTGGGTATAGGGGCTAGTCTCGGCCCAACCTCTGTGCCCCTGCCCAGCCCCGCCTACCAAGGCCTCTAGCCCCCTGTCTGCCAACAGCCCTGCTCCCATGTTCTAGTGACTGGTTGTTTGGTTGTTCTGATATCAGTCTGTTTGCATATTAGGATTTTATACATATAGATTTTTTGTTAGTACTCACCTGAGTATAGTTTTCCAATAATTTTTAGAGATAGTGGGAAAGAGAGAGAGACACAGAAACATCAATGTGAGAAAGACAGATCAATTGGTTGCTTTTGCACATACTCCAACCAGGGCCAGAGCCTGTAACTGAGGTACATTCCCTTGACTGAAATTGAACTTGGGACCCTTCAGCCCATAGGCTGACATTCTTTCTTCTGAGCCAAACCTGCTAAGGCCAGAGGAATTTTTTTATGACCGAGTAGAGAGTAAATTTATATCACTGAATGCCCATCGTTTGCCAAGTAAAATCTTCTCTGTATTTTGTTACTCCTGAAAACCCCAAAAATATATAATTATATTTCCCAGACAGATGGCAGAAGGGAGTCTTAGACAAAGTTACTTGCGCAAAGTCTTATGACCGATACATGATGAAACTGAGATTTGAACTGAGTTCCTTCTGACTCCAAAGCCCACGCTTTCTGCTCCTGCAGCCTCCTGGTTCTATGACAAGATCTTCTCCTGATTATAAGAGTAATAATAATACTAACATTGAACACTTACTATGTACAGATACTGTTTTTAGTGCTCCAGATAAAATACTCAATTTAATCTTTATAGCAATTCTACTATAATTATAAATTATCATCAGCATTGTATAGATGAGAGAACTGAGGCACAAGGAGGTTCAGGAATTGCCTGGAGTACACAGCTACGGAGAAGGGGAGCCGGGTGCAAGCTCTGGTCATCGGGTTCTATAGCCTACACTCGCAGGTGAACCTGTGCTGGGCTGGGATGTAAACTACACAATCTTGTCCTCCAAGCTCACCTGTGCTTTTTGGCTCTTAAAGTTACTGCTGCCTCAGCTTACTTGTCAGCTAACACCTATATTATTGTTAATTGATGATATTATAAAATTTGATATAGCTTATTTAATTTTTGCAGTATGATGTGCTTATATAAATCATAGACAAAAACATAAAGATGTTTTATAGATCACAGGCTGAATTTAGTCTATATATGGTGTCTCTAGGTTACACAAAGATAGTCTTATGAATTCTCTGGCCATAAATGCCTTCTGAATACAGAGTAAGATTAGCTGGTTCCTGTTTGTATTAATATTAGTGTTCCAAGCAAGCACCATTTAAAAATATATACTGTTCTAAGAACATTGTAGAATTCCTGCAGTCATTTTGTGAGAAAACTATAATTTGCCAAGAGGTAGATAAAAACTGAGATCTCTATAGCCATGCCACTAAAATATCTAACCCAACTATTGAAATTTAGTTTTCCCTATCTTAATTCCACTTCCTAGATCAAGAAGCATGTGGAATTTCTGAAAATTACTCATATGTGAATGTCTCTTAATGTTTCTACTCCCAGCATTCAGAGTAGGAAAAGTCTCGTTTCTCAAATGGTCTCTCTGCACACTAAACACTGTTGACTTAGTTGCTAACCTGAAGACATGTTGTTCATCCTATTTCGAGTTCCATACAAAGATTCGATACATGGGAAATGGGACTTCACAAACTGACCCAGGCTTTGAGAGATGAAGCTAAGTGAACAGCTGGGTACAGGATATCCCATTTCCACCTGCTCTGGGAACCTCAGTAGGTCCAAAATGTCCCGGAACTCAAGTTTGGAAAATTTAGTGACATAGGAAATCCCAGCTGTTGGGAGAATTTATTTCGGTAGTAAACTAGGCTCATAACCAGGTCTGTATCTTTTGTGGGTTTCTGATATCTAAAAACAGCCAGAAGGTATCTATACTTAGCCATGAAAACCCATAACCTTAAAAAGAAAAATTTCAGTACAGATTTCACAAGTATTTCTTAATGTCTGTATTTTTTGTTGATTTTCATAATTTATCCAGGCATAGCCTGGATGTTTATCAATGTTTGAAAAGTGCTGAACTTGAAAACCAAAGACAGTATCACCTTACTTGGAATTCCAAATTCACAGTTTTCTCAACCAAATAGTTATATTTGAAAAAGGAGTTTATATGACTGGTAGCTGAGTGGGTTTCTTTTTTGAATAAATGGTAAGTTCGGAAGTGGAGTAAAATGCTGATTTGTTCATGGGCAGCAGATGCTTCAACTTTTTAAGAACAATGAGTCTGGATTATAGCAAGGTAAGCACGTTTTTCAGGAGTTTTCAAGTCACCTTCTCTTTCTTGGTTTTTGCCTTGCAGACCCTTTGCCTCCTGCTAGGTTTGAGATCAGTACAGAAAAGACTACTTCAACCAACCTGCACGTTGGGTGGACTCCTTCTCCCGGAAGAGTCACCTGGTATGAGGTGCAATTATTTGATGGTCACCAAAAGGTGCAGGAGGCCCAAATTCGGGGAAGTTCTCCATGGAATGAATATACATTTTCTAACCTTACTGCTGGTAGTAAATACAATATCGCCATCACAGCTGTTTCTGGAAATAAACGGTCCTCTACAATTTATATCAATGGATCAACAGGTAAGATTACAAATAGTTGGGTGTTAATACTCTTTACTCCTTTGACATTATATTAAGTTTAAGAAATGGAAGTAAGAATGCTCCTACATAGAAGATACATACACAACACATACATACATACAACATACATCAATGTTGTGTAATAAAGTGGAAAAACTAGACTGAAAATAAGGAGGTGGGACTGTGCTGCTAGCTTGCTGGGTTATTTTGAACACATGATGGCATTTCTCTGGGTCTAGAGTTTTCTCCAAAATAAGTAAATGTTTCCTAATGGCCCTTCTAACTCAAATCTTAGACAACAACATTTTCTGAGTTTGTGCTATAAAACTAATTTATTAACTGTTTTCCTCCTTTATGTATTATTCTCATCACATCAAGTCATGATGTTTTCTAAAGATCTTCATGCTTGGAACAAGTCTTTGCTTGCACCCAGACACCTTAAGATCAATGACAGCTTACCATCTCCTTCCACAAGGGGCTGTCTTTCTTATCGTTCACTCTCCCCTCATTTTCTCTCCTGCTTTATTGCTCTCTTTTCATTTTTCCTCTTCTACAGTTCTTTACTTTTTCTTTTTCCCTTTGCTGCAATGCCACATCATACTTCATTGGCAAAAACTACAGAATTACTATATTAAATTGGAGAGACAAACAGGTAAACTGATGTAGCTTCAGGCTGTGGACTTTGAAGAGTATGAATCTAGGTTCTGGTAAATTTCAAAAGCACTGTTTTCATTACTTATCACATAGGTTAGACGTACAGAGAAACATAAACGAATGTGCAATTTTGAATTAAATGTGTCTATGTCTTCTACAAGGAAGTTATGAATGACACTTTGCAAATGCATTTTATCCCATTAGTGCCGTCCCCAGTGAAAGATATTGGTATTTCAGCGAAAACGAATTCTCTCCTGATTTCCTGGTCCCCTGGCTCTGGGAATGTGGAAAGATACCAGCTAATACTGATGGATAAAGGGATCCTAGTTCATAATGTTGTTGTGGACAAATATGCTACTTCCTACACTTTTTATGGACTGACATCTGGCTACCTCTACAACCTCACCATTGTAACTGAGGCCGCAGAGCTGCAAAACCAAAGGTGGAAACTGGCCAGGACAAGTAAGTGCCCCAGCTAGTTGAACAAGAATGATGCACCAATCAAGGAAAGGTTTAATAAACAAGGCTAATTAATGTCTTGAATAATGATAGTATAGGACAAATTGAAATTCATGTGTCATAGAAGGCTTTTAATATGTATCCACTTTTTCTAATTAGAAAAAGAAGGGTTCCCTTTATTCTAAAGTTTAGACTAGCCCTTGGCAGCATTCTGAAGTAACAAGGTTAATTACTGATTGAGTCCCAGCTTCTCATTTCAGTCTGCCAGTCTCCCATCTCTCAAACAGGATTCCACTGCCCTTGTGACTTCACTCACCATCAACCAGGGTACTTTTCTCAGCACTACGTGAGGACCCACTCCTGTGAAACAGCCATTTCCCCAAAGCTCTGCCCAACAAAACATGCCCTGAGACCTAGAACTCCAGGACCTGTCTCACAGTCTAATATAGCCTGATAGTGATAAGTGCTATTTTAATGAATAATTCACATATACACTAATTCATTCATTCAGTATTTATTGGGTATACACTGTATGTTAGGTGTTGAGGATATAACAACACCCAAAAGGGGCAGAGTCTTTGCCCTTGTGGAACTTACATTTTAGTAGATTCTAATGCTTCTGGTGGGTCTGACATGTTAATAAATACACTCTCTTGGGAAATTATCTAATTTCAACATAAACTCAAATATGTAGTGCCTTAAAAATGATTCTAGCAGTGAGAATTTCTGAAACTTTCAGAGGCTTGTGGGAATGTATTTGGGTACCAGTACATTTACATATACCTTTCACATCACATCTCAAAGATGTATAGACATCCTAACAAAGATATACCATATACCTCAAGAATTATTTGTGTATATCAAGAGCAAATTACACTTCTAACTGATCTACGCAAAATCATTCTTTTAATGAAGTGTTGTTAATTTATATTATGACATTAATGAAGCCCCAAAATACAGCATGAACAAGAGGTAGAAAAAATATTCACCAAAATATCTCTCCTTCGTGATCATTTTCCATTGTTGAAATAATGACACAACTTTTTTATTTTTTTCGAGGAGGAGGAGTAGAAGGAGGACAAGATAAAGTTTTAATTTCGGTATCAGTGAGTCATTGACACAACTCCTAAGCTTTAATTTTATCTTCGTTTAAAATGAAAAATAAAGTATTTTTAGCACACAAAATTTTGTTATAACCAATCACTTGACCAATCTATTATGTACTACATAAAGATAAGTAATTATCTTTATGTAGTACATAATATGTATTATTAGATACATAAAAAAGTGAAGAAATTAGGCAGATGACGACCTCTTTGAGAATTTCGAGCAAGCCCTCATTTGTCAATAGGACTCCTAGGCTCAGTGAGAGGGGCAGAGCTGCCCAGGGCTGCCCAGCCAACTCAACTCAGTATGAGCCAGAATTCAAATTTCTGCCTTCACATCTGTGCTCTTTCCACTAGCCATATAGCCATTCTTTGGTTTTGCGGTATTATTTTTGCCTCATGAAGATGTCATTTTCTTCTGTGCAAGGAATGTGGCTTGTCCAGATTAAAATTCAGGTCAAAATTTGGCCACAAGACTGGTAAGATATCTTAGTTAAAGTCACTTTTCCTTTCTTCCTAATTAGCCCCCATGGAAGTCTCAAATCTGAAGGTGACAAATGATGGCACTTTGACCTCTCTAAAAGTCAAGTGGCAGAGACCTCCTGGAAATGTGGATTCCTACAACATTACGCTGTCTCACCAAGGGACCATCAAAGAATCCAGAATATTAGCACCCCAGGTTACAGAAACCCAATTTAAAGGCTTAACCCCTGGACGGCTTTATCAAGTTACCATCAGCTGTGTCTCTGGTGAACTGTCTGCTCAGAAGATGGCAGTAGGCAGAACAGGTGATGCTGGACCCCAGAATATTCCTTGGTTGCCCAAATCAGTCTCTGATCCATCTTAGAAGAGGAGAAGGGATACTCCTTCCCTAAGCTGGGAAGTGTGGCCTACATGACTGAGGGTGTCTGTGGTCAGGCCCCACATACAGAGTAAAGCAGAGGGTTAATTTCATTTACCTGAGTTATTTAAACAAATGTGTTTGGATTGATTCCTGCATGATTTACATACCTGGCTCTGCTCTGTGCTATTTCACACCACACCACTTAAGTAGCAAAAATGCATTAGCATTAATACTAATAAATGAAATATTTCTAATCAGCATTTATAGTACGAGCCAGTTAGCACTTTATCATAGTTTTACTACATTATTTTATTAATTTAAGTCACCAAATATTTATTCAGTGCCTTCAATGTGTAAATTATTGTAGCATGAGTTTTGAGATTTGTTAAAATGGCAGGGTTCAGCAAACTATATCCTTCAGCCAAATACAGCCTATAACCTGTTTTTCTATAGCTCAACACTGAGTGGTTATTATATTTTTAAGGGTTTAAAAAAAAACACAGAAAGAAAAATATGAGATAAAGACCATAATGGTCTGCAATGCCTGAAATATTTACTTGCTGACCTCCTTGCTCTTAAGGAAGTTACATTCTAATCACACAAATGTAGAACATACCCACACAAAATAAAAATACTACAGTACATTTTAACAATGGTAATTGCATTAATATTTCCATGTATCAGGCACTGACTTTGTGCCATGATTTCATATTGTTCTCACAACAAAACCACAAGAAAGGTCTTATTATTATAACAGTTTTACAGATTACTTGTCCATAGTCATCAGCCAGTAAATAGTGTGGCTGGAGTTGAAATCAGCCTGTCTGATTCAGAGTCCATTCTCTGTGCTATTAGAGATCCCAAGTAAAAACCATATGTCCACAGAGACAAGAGAACAAACATTCCTTTCAGAAGAGCAGTAAAGACTTCCTGGAGGGCCCTGACTTGTTTGGCTCAATGGATAGAGCATCGGTCTGTGGACTGAAAGTCCCAGGTTTGATTCTGGTCATGGGCATGTACCTTGGTTGTAGGCACATCCCCAGTAATAGATGTGCAGGAGGTGGCTGATGGATGTTTCTCTCCATTAATGTTTCTGAATCTCTGTTCCTCTCTGTAAAAAATCAATAATATATACATATATATATATATATATATATTTTTTTTTTTTTTAAAGACTTCCTGGAGAGAAACAAGGGAGAGGGATTTGAGGTGGGAGGGATGACATAAGCAAAGGCAGAAGAGTCCAGGAGACTTACACATTTGCAGAGCAAGCTCTTAGAGGCCAGCATTGGAGAGAGTGAGGCAGGAGGGAGTGTGGCTGTGGGAGTAGTCAGAAGACTGAAAGGAAATGGAGGCTTATTGTGGTAGAGAACTGCAAATGCCACACCAAGGACTTGATTTATTCTGCAGTTAATGGAAAGATCTTGAATGTTTTTGAGCAAAGGAATAAAATCAGAACTGTGTTGCAAGTTTAGTGTTTTTCAACTGGAAAAGAAAGAGGAATGTTTTATGACCACAACATGCAGTCTTTTCCAAAAAATGCCACATCCATCAATGTCATAGCCATTAGATGCAACATCAATATTGTCTTTAGAACTGGTGGACAAATAGTGTTTATATTAGTAGGCTATTAATTAACAGTGTTACAGAAGGCGCATTACTGATATACTACTAAAGTGAGTCGGGCATACATTTCTTGAGTGTCAAATGTCTTCATAGTGAGGAAAGAACACTCATTTGCAATCCACGAACATCAGGTGGGGATGGAAATGTTTTGAATTTCAGATATTAGATCTCTTATTTCCTGTTGCCCATGAAGAGTGAATAAGTATCCTTATTTTTGGTTTTTAGTATCTCCTTTTTGACATCATTTCACCATTTAGTTCCAGAGAATGTTGGGAACCTGGAGGCAAACAGCAATGGTTCCGTGAGGTCCCTAGTAGTGAGCTGGTCGCCCCCTGCTGGAGACTGGGAGCAGTATCGTATCCTGCTCTTCAATGATTCGTTGATGCTGCTCAACATCACCGTGGGAAAGGAAGAAACGCATTATGTCATAGATGACGTAGGGCTCATACCAGGAAGACAGTATGAGGTAGAAGTCATTGTTGAGAGTGGAAATCTGAAGAACTCTAAGCGTTGCCAAGGCAGAACAGGTAAGCAATGACCAAGGTCTTAATGACTGATGTAATCTTAATTTGGTCCCTTTACCAAGTAACCCTGATAGCTGTCAATGTCATTTTCTGAATTTTAGATATTATATATTTGCAGACCAAAATAGGGTTACTAATTTTGTCAAATAAGAACATTAGAAATCCCTTCCACCAATAACACCATTATTTTATATAGTCATGAGCCACATAACATTTTGGTCAGTGACGGACAGTGGTCTCATAAGATTATAATGAAGCTAAAAAGTCCTATGACCTAGTGGTGTCATAAACATCGTAACATCACAGCTCTATGCATTACTCACATGTTTGCAGTAATGCTGGTGTAAACAAACCTGCTCTGCTAGTCATGTAAAAGTATAGCATACACAGTTATGTGCAATACATGCTACTTGATGATTAAAGATTATATTACTGATGTGTACATTTACTTGACTATGGTACTGACTTGTATATTTACTATACTGTTAATGATTTGTGTACATTTACTTGACTATGGTACTGACTTGTATATTTACTATACTGTTAATGATTTGTATATTTATATATTCATTACATATGTGAACATCATTTTAGAGTGCACTCTTTCTATTTATTTTTTTTAAAAAAGTTGCTGTAAAACAGTATGTCATGTTACAGCAGAAGCAGCCTCAAACATCTCATGTTTACTGCATTATTTGTTTTGTGCTTAATTTAATCTTATGTTGTTTTGTTCATCATGACTCCTAAGTCTATAAAATCCACTGCCAATGTTGCCAGTAAGAAGCCACATTGAGAGATTGACCTGTGAATGAAATTGAAGTGATTAAGGACTACAAAGGTGGAAAATCAGTGATGGTTATTGCTCATCAGTCAGGCATATCCCATTCCACCATAGCTATAATCTTGAAGAACAATAAGGTGATGGAAGCTGTTAAATGATGTGCTCCTTTGAAAGAAACAAGACTAACAAAATCTGAGAAGAGCCTATATCAGACATGGAGAAACTTCGAATGACCTGGATTGAAGACCAGACGCAGAAGCATATGTCTTTTAGCACCATGACAATCATGTCCAAAGGAAAATGGCTGTTTGCGATGTTGGAAGGAAAGGCTGTACCCGCCTATGATGTTGAATTTCCTGCTAGCTCTGTGTGATTTAAATGATTCAACATCATTATTCATTACATAATGTGAATGTAACTGGTGAGTTTGCGAGTGCCAGTGAGAAGGTAGAAGGATCTTTGGGAACTCTAAATAAGCTGATTGTGGAGGAAAATTATGTTCCAAACCAAATATTCAATAAAAATGAAACCTCCTTATTCTGGAAACAGATATCTAAAAGGACTTTTATCCAAAAGGAAGCCCAGTCAATGCCAGGTTTTAAAGCTTTTAAGGACTATTAATCTTCCTTGGGAACAGTGTTGCAGGATTCAAATTGAAAACCCTTTGTGATCTGGCACAGTGAGAGTCATGGGACCTTCAAACATACCAATAAGCTTGCACTGCCAGTGTACATCCTCTTCCAGAATGCCTTCCTGAATTGCTATGTTTGGAGAATAATATACCATTAAAGATTTTTATTATTGTTGGTAATGCTCCTGAATACCTTCCCTTTATTGGTGATCTTCATCCCATATCAATACCACCTCTTTGATCCAACCAATGGACCAAGGAGTCACAGGAGCTTTGAAGGTCTTGGGGAGGATTTCCCCCAGGCTACTGCTGTAGCTGAGAAAGACACTGAGAAAACATTGATGCAATTCTTGAAGGATTCAACATCTATGACTTTATTAAGAAGAAACTTGCTTCGGCTTGGGATGATATCACCAAGGAGTTTATGAATGGCATTTGAAAGAAGAAATTCAAGACGTTTGTCCACAACTTCAAAGGATTTGCCAAGGGAGAGGAGGTTGCAAAAATCAACAAAGTTGTGATTGAGATGGCAATCAACTTTAACCTGGGCATGGATGAGGATGACATTGAGCTCCCAGAGGTGCTTCCTGAGGAAGTGACTAATGAGGAGTTACTGGAACTGGAGCAGGAACACATAGTTGAAGAAGGAGTAAGAAAAAAAGGAAACCAGGAGAAAGAGAAACCCCAGGTAAATTCACATCGAATCATTTAGCAGAAGCCTTGCCAACCTCAACAAGCTATTAAAAAGTTTGAAAGCATGGACCCCAACATCGAAAAGTTTTCATTAATAGAGAGGAATGTTCATGGTACATTGTCTGCTTGCAAGCAAATCTGTCATAAAAAAAAAAGAAACAAATCAAGCAAATTACCATGTACATATTTCTGAAAAGAGGGACACTTCTTCAAGTAGAGACGCAGGCTGGTCTTTCAAGAGGGATTCTAGAAGAAGGCATTGTTACCCTAGGAGATGACAGAAAATGTCTTTGGTAGACAGAAAATTCACAATATCGTTTTGCTAATTTGATTGTGTTTTGTGGATTAGCACTTTACTCTTAACAATGTCACCTAGAAGTTTTAATAATAAAAAGCGGAAGAAATTTCAGTCATTTAGATAATTGGAGTCTTTAATCAGATATTGTTGTTATTATTATTATTATTATTATTATTATTATTAGTTACCAGCTATATTATTATTACTCTCCCTTTCATGAACACATCAGTGTTTCTCCCTTAGAAATGAAAGGAAAAATCACTTTGTCCTTCCAAGCTAGGGATGCAACAGACACTCCTAAACCTCCCAAAATACTCTGTGGTTTTGTGAATGACAAGATTGAGTTAAATATTTTCAAATCACAGAATTCATATGAAGACATAAACACTCATAAAATAATATGTGGCCAAAAATAAGAGACCCCATATTTTCCAATAGTATTATTTTGAATCCTTATTTCTGTTTGTTATATTGAAAAATACCTTGTGATGAGTTTTTATTTTTTCTTAATGTTCATAAACATTCAGAAAAGAAATGCTGAATTGGAATACTTCTGTGGATGGAAGAAAACAGCTTTAAAGAATATGTGAGTGTTTCTGAGTCATTCAGTGACCCAAGTCTCCATTGCTTTTCCTCAGTCCCCATGGCTGTCCTCCAGCTTCGTGTCAAACATGCCAATGAAACCTCACTGGGCATCATGTGGCAGACCCCTGTTGCAGAATGGGAAAAATACATCATTTCACTAGCGGACAGAAACCTCTTGCTCATCCACAAGTCACTCCCCAAAGATGCCAAAGAATTCACTTTTACTGACCTGGTGCCTGGACGAAAATACATAGCTACTGTCACCAGTATAAGTGGAGACTTAAAAAATTCATCTTCAACAAAAGGAAGAACAGGTAATATTCTTTATAAACTTTAGGCTTTAGAAGTATCCTGTCTGCTGAATTGTTTAACACTCAACTTATAAATGTGCACTAAATGCCCTTTATGTACTGAGAATTGATTTATGCATTCTTTTTGTTTTTTGGGGTTTTTTTTACTTTTACTAATTTCAACTCTTGTCTTCAATAGTTTTGTGTTTTGTTTTACTATGAGTTTATTTTGCTAAAATTAAAACAACCTTTCCAAGGAGTTTTGCTGCAAAGGAGAGCAGAGAAATAGGGCAGCATCTAAAAGAAAAAGTATATTTGGAAGGAGAATTATTTTTTAATGATAGAATAAATGACAACATATTTTAAAAGAAAGAGAAATAGTGAGGCTACCCAGAGATAGGGAATAATTGTTGTCATTATTCTATGAAAAAGCAAGGAATATTGGGATCTGGAGTACCATGAAAGAATTAGCTTTGGAAAGGACATGAGTAGTAAAACTTGAGAGTCCAGTGGGAGAAAGAGAGTATATGGGTGCAGATGCAGCAAAGAGATAGATGTAGTAGTAGCATTTATCTTTTGATAACTCATTTTCTAAGTGAAATAGGAAGCAAGGTCATCATCAAAGACATCCCTTTCCAATTTATGTACTATTGTTGTCCTATATTTTATTTCTCTCTTCTTTTTTAACCCTACAAAAAATGTAATTATTGTATCCTTGGATTGACCCACCTGTATCTCAAATTCCATCTTGTATTACATTTCTTGAAATTTCTTTACTGAATTGTTTACTGACAAACTCTCTACACTTTTGTTTTTCTGGGTATGTCTTTATATAATTCTCAACTTTGAAAAATATTTTCCCTGGGTTATAATTTTGTTGAAAGTTATTTTCTCTCAGTACATTGAAGATATTAATTGAGTCTTTCTGAAATTTAATATTGATATTAAAAAGTTAGCTGTCAATCTAATTTTTATTTCTTTATGTGTAATCTATTTTCTATGATTGCTTTTAAGATCTACTCTTTGCCTTGGATGTTCTGCTGTTTCACAGTAATGATCTAAGTACAGACTGCTTTTTGTTTATCCTTGCTTAAGATTATTGGGATTTCTGTATTTGCAGATTAGTATCTTTAATCAATCCTGGAAATTCTCGTCTATTAACTCTCTAACATTGCTCTTGCCTCTTCTTCATTCCCACTCTGTGTTTCCTACTGGTATTCTAGAATATTACCCTATACTAATGGCTCAGTACATGAAATTCATGCACGGGGGGTGGGGAGGGTTCCCTCAGCCCAGCCTGCACCCTCTCCAATCAGGGACCTCTTCAGGGATGTCTGACTGTTGGCAGTTGGACATTCCTCTTGCAATCTAGGAACACTGGCTCCTAACTGCTCACTGGCCTGCCTGACTGACTGCCCCTAACCCCTCTGCCTGCCTGTGTGATCTCCCCTAACCACCTCTGTCTGTCTGATCTCCCCTAAGTGCTCCCCTGATGGCCTGATTGCCCCTAACTGCCTCTGCCTTGTCCCACACCTGGGACCCAGGCTTCTCTCCCTCTGGCCAGCTATAGGCACCCAGGACCTGGGCCAGCTTCACTCAGGCCAGCCCCAGCCACAGGAAGCCTCAGGCACCCAGGACCACAGGGTATGTGGCCTAACCCAAGGGCCGGAAAAGGCCCCCGCCCCTCGAGCCGCTACCTTGCCCCTTGTGTGCCACCACCCCGCCTCTTGCACAGCTGCTGCTTGCGCCGCTGCACCTTACACCGCCTGTTCCATTGCGGAGCGGCCTGGGGAGCAGATGCCGTGCACCAGCTGTCCCAGCCGGACCACGGTGCTCTCTCCGTCCCCCCACGGGGCCCCATGGAGTGCCCTTGGAGCAGATGCCGCATACCAGCAATCCCAACCAGCCCGCAGCACCCTGCGGAGCAGCGGCAGAGGCGTGAGGGGCGGCACGTGGTCCCGCTCCTGATTGACTGGTAGCATAGCGAAGGTACATCACATTAGCATATTACTCTTTTATTATATAGGATAATAAAAGAGAAACATGCAAATTTGACCATACCTTTGCTCCTGATTGGCTATGCTACCAGCCAATCAGGAGCAGGGGCGGGGCCAAGTGGCATGAGCACCAGGCCCCAGGGTGGAGATGAAATGGCAGTGACAGGAGCGCCCATTCCCCAGGCACTGTGAGGGGAAGCGGCGGCAGCAGCAGCAATGGTGGTGATGGCAGGGAGCGCCTGGCCCCCGGGCGCTGTGAGCAGAAGTGGCAGCGAGCGCCCAGCCCCTGGGGCTGGGTGGTCTCAGGCAGCCAGGGCTGAGCTGAGCAGGGCAGGCTGGGGGTGAGCCATCAGTTGGACATCCCCTGAGGGCTCCCAGTATGTGATAGGGGGCAGGTTGGGTTGAGGGACCACCCACCCCCAGTGCACAAATTTTGCATATACATATGTATGTGTGTGTGTGTGTGTGTGTGTGTGTGTGTGTGTGTAGTCTGGTTAATTTTCTCAGCTCTTTGTTTTAGTTCCTTAATTCTTTGTGTGTTTCTTTCTAAACTATTTTTAAGTCTACCCATTAAGTTTTAATAATTGGTATGGTTTTCACTTTTAAACATTCTTTTATTCTCTTTAGTCATATTTCCATTCTCTTCTTTTATTGCTATAAGTTTATTAACACTTTTTATTTTACATTTTATATCTGATAATTATTTGAAATCTTCAGAAGTGCATTTCTGTTGCCTATTGAGTTTGTTGCCTTTCGTTCATGGCACTTTACTTCCTTAAATATTTGCGACTTTTTTACTGTAAACTCACATAATTTAGGATTTTATTCTGTGGGAACTCTTTGATACCTTGTTTGAAAGTGGGTTTCAAAAAGAAGTTTCTTTTCATTTGTTTCTTTCAGGTACACAGGATTACTATCAACCCAGACCTATTTCAATCTAAATTGTTACCTTGAGATCTTTTGATTATCCAGGTCTTATGAATTTAAGTTGCAAGTTTACTGAAGCTGTCTTGAGGTTAGGAATTCTCAGAGGAAATTTTTCCATCCACTGTTAAAGAGGCTGGGGTGATGTGGGGAGTAAAAAGAAAATATTTATTTCACTTACACTTAGAATGCAACATTTCAGGATTCTAATGTTATGAGGTTCCTCAGCTAGGAAAGTCCTACACATTGCCTCCTATTTTGTAGATCCTGCAAAGCTATAACGTCAACGCTTAAATGTTTAAAAGAGGACTTCAGGATGAAAGTCTACTTCAGTTATCCTGTTCCCTCTTTACGACTTACGTTTAGACCTCTGAGAATTTCTTACCTTCTTGACAACTCATTTACGCATTTATATCTTCGTGTTTTATTCACTACCTGTAGTTGTGTTGATGGGGAGCGGGCATCATCATCCTTTCAGAAATGGAAGTCTAAGACATTGTTTTAGACTTAGGATCATTTTAATTATTCCCACCACTTACAGGGCTGGATCATATGGTAAGCAACTGTTTGCCAATGTCTTTGTAAAATTTTACAGCCCCACCAACAATGTATGAGATTTCCAGCTCTTCCTTATCCTCAGCAGGGTTTTTTTTGTTGTTGTTAATTTTAGCCATTCTAATAAGTATGTAGTGGTATCTCATGTTTTCAGTTTGCCCTTCCCTGATAACTAATGGTTTTGAGCATTTTTTCATACACTTACTTACCATACATTTATTTTCTTTGGGGAAGAAGATATTTTCAAATATTTTGTCCATGTTTGTTTCTTATAATTGAGTTTGGAGAATTCTTTATTCCAGATATAAGCCTTTAGTCAGAAATTTGCATTGAAATGTTCTCTCCCAGTCTGTGGTTTGTCTTTTCATTAATTTATTAGTGTATTTTACAGAATATTCATTTTTAATTTTCATATCTAATTTATAAGGTTTTGTCATAGATAATGCTTTTGATATCATATCTAAGAAACTTTTTGCTTTGCTTAAGATAAAGTCACAAAGTTTTTCTCCTAAAAGTTTTATAGTTTTAGGTTTTAAATTTAGATATGTAATTTCTTTTTAGTTAAATTTTACATGTGTGTGAGATATGGGTCAATGTAATTCTTTGCATATGAATTCTTTCCATATGAATTCCAGCCCTATTTATGAAAAGACTATCCTTTTTATACTTAATTGCCCTTGAATATCTATAAAAAATCAATTGACTATACAATTGTTGCTCTATTTCTGGAATCTCAATTCTGTTCTATTTATCTATGTATCTGTCCTTTTTTCCAGTATCACACTGTCTTCATTACTGTCGCTTTCTAGTAAGTCTTGACATTAGATGGTGTTAGTCCTCCATTCTTGTTCTTCTTTTTCAAAATAGTTTTGATATATTAATTCCTTTGCTTTACACATGAAATTTGAAATAAAAATTAAATCATGTATATTAATGTTTTTTCAGCTTTATTGAAAAATAATTGCCATACATTACTATAAGTTTATGGGATATAGTGTGATGGATTGATTTGCATATACTATGAAGTGTTTACCACAATAAGTCCAACTAAATCCGTCTTCTCCTGTAGATACAATATAAAGGAAAAATATATTCTCCTTGCAATGAGAACTCATAGAATTTACTCTCATCAAATTTCCTATATTATATATAGCAGTGCTAGCTATAGTCATCATATTGTACTTTCCTAGTACTTATTTATCTTATAATTGGAAATTTGTATCTTTTGAACATTTTTCTCCAAAATAATATTGTTTAATAAGTATTTTTTATCTGAATCCAAAAAAAAATCAATAAATTCCAAGAAGAGTTGTGCAGGGTCAATCACTTTGATTATCATAATTCAAGGAAGAGGCATAGAGAAGATATATGTTGATTAAGTGCCAACTTTAAGAATTGTGTGAAAGATTCGTCAATGGATAGATTAGAAATCACAGTAGGAACCAATTAGGAAAAGGGCTCAGGTTCACAGGTTAGACAGATCAGGATTTGAACCCCAAATTATTTTCTAGCACTATGATATAGACTAAAGTACTTACATTTTATGATCTTTGGTTTCCTCCTCAGTAAAGGGAATAATAAAATGAACTTAACAGAGCTTTGAGTATCATACAATATAATATCTATAAAGCATAGAGCCCATAACTGGCACACAGCAATTGTTATTATTACATGACAATATAATTTATATTATTGTAACATTTTCATGTATACTAATAAAAGTTCTCTTGAGAATGTGCCAGTAAAGAATTAAGTGGTTTTCTAGACTACAACTTAATCATCAGGTTGAAGGGATTTCCCAATACCAGCCATAACAACCATCAGCTCAGGTAGATGATGTGGCTTTCAGTTTTAATGGATAAGGGTAGATATATATCACATTAAGTAAGCAATCTTCAAAAACAGCAGCCTTTCATTATTGAAAATTTTAAATCAAAACTGTTTAATAGGTATGGTGTTATCTCATCTTTGAATCCAAAATAATTTTGATTTCCCACATAGGCAGCTTTTTTATAATAGTATAGTCTCTGTGGGGGAGTAGTTTGCCATATGCCACAGGAAATAGAGCTGAGAGTCTATAACAAATATATATATATATATATATATATATATATATATATATATATATATATACATCTTCATACTATCTTCATATTTTACTTATTTTTATTATACTTCCTTAGGGTGACTAAGTGTCATCTGTTTTTTTCCTCTCTGTGTCGACTGTTTTAGTGCCTGCCCAAGTGACTGGCTTGCATGTGGCCAACCAAGGAACAATCAGCAGCCTATTTACTAACTGGACCCAGGCAGTGGGAGACACAGAGTTCTATCAAGTCTTACTCATCCATGAAAATGTGGTCATCAAAAACGAAAGTGTCTCCAGTGAGACTAGCACATACAGCTTCCACTCCCTCAAATCAGGCAGTCTCTACTCCGTGGTAGTAACAACAGTAAGCGGAGGGATTTCTTCCCGACAAGTGGTGGTGGAAGGAAGGACAGGTAAGAAGAGCACATGGACCTCTGGAGTTCCATTTTTAAAACATTATATAAACAGGTTAATTTCTGATCTTCCTAAAAGTCAAGTTTTGGTACTATCCAGAAGGTACATGTTGCCCTTTCAAGAATGGAAATAGGGGGCTGGTGGGATGAGGGTAGGAGACAATGAATTCTAAATTTTCTAAAATCTCCAGTAAGTGATAGAACTCAGAAAAACCTTTGGGATGACATGATAGTCATTTGATGCCAAATCTCATCCATTATACATAATGAATTGATATTGACAGTTATATGAAAACTAGAAGCCCGGTGCACAGAGTCATACATAGTTAGGGTCCCTTGGCCTGACTGGCGATTGGAGCCAATTGGGGCTATATTGCCCAGTCCCAATCAGGGCTGATCAGGACTGGCCAGCCGGGGGGCAGAGGGCAGGGAGGGACTGTGGAGGTTGACTGTAGGAGCACACTGATCACCAGAGGGCAGCTCCTGCATTGACCATTTGCCCCCTGGTGGTTAGTGCATGTCATAGTGATCAGTCGATCGGTCATTCAGTCGACTGGTCTTAACTGTCGCTTAGGCTTTTCTATATGTAGATATTTAGTTGAAGTTAATTAACTGATGATGAAAATAGTCATGCAATTTGTATATACTATAGGACTTTATTCTGATAGCCATCAAGGGCAGTACTATTTACTGTGCACTAATTTCTGATACAATACCACAGTTATTAATTTGCAAACTACTTCTAGCCAAGGAGCTCCTCAAGGGCATCCACATCTTTTCCATTTTGTACACTTGGCAGATCATAAGCTATCAGTGAATGTCTGAGGTACAAAGCCCTAGTTAAAATAAGCCAATGATTATGGTTGACGCCAGAAAGGCCATTCTCACTACAATAGCTCTTTCTGACCACAGCTGGTCCAATTGCCAGACTTGTTGATTCCAGAAGAGGATTCTAGGTTTGTTTGTTTTTGCCACTAGAGGGCAGGAAATGCTTTGCAACGAGGGGGGAAAAAAAAAAAAGCACCTCTGGTTGTGTTAGTTATTAGACTCCCCAGGAATAAATAAATTCATCACAAGAAGATCAAAGCTATGTTCAAGCCTAAGCTTTCTAGAAAAGCAGTTGCGTTCTTTACCATTTTACTCAGTCATCATTATTGATGAGTTTGATTCAAACTCATTTAGATTGTTAGAATGTTTGTTTCCTTTCTTACATAAGGAACACCCTGACACATTTACATCAAAATGCCTCCACCTAAAATATTTTATAAACAGCTGCACCATAAAAAATGCAGTAGGCTCAGCCAGCCAGTCTGTGGGGCTCAGTGTTGAGTGTTGACCCATGATCCATGGTTCAATTCCTGGCCAGGGCACATGCCAGGGTGGCAGGCTTATTAGCATCCAAAAGGCCTCCTTTCATTTTCATTTTGGTTTGCCTTCTGATGTGAGAGCACTCAGCGTCCAGAGCACGTCTAAATCTCTTTATTTTAATCAGATTTGATCTCCTGAGTTCACACTGTTTTTTATGACCATAATAAATGTCTCAAACTTTCGATTGTACTTTTCTTTTAAAAATATTCTCCCCCTCTTAAAATCCTAGTCCCTTCCAGTGTGAGTGGAGTAACGGTAAATAATTCTGGTCGAAATGACTACCTCAGCATATCCTGGCTGCCAGCTCCTGGAGATGTGGATAACTACGTAGTGACCCTGTCTCATGGTGGCAAGGTGGTTCAATCCCTCATTATCGCCAAGTCCGTCAGCGAATGCTCCTTCAGCTCCCTCACCCCTGGCCGCCTCTACAATGTGACCATAACTACAAGGAGTGGGAAGTATGAAAATCATTCCTTCAGCCAAGATCGAACTGGTAAGTGTGTGAGAAGGTACAGACTCTAAAAGAGCCAGCTTACTATGTGGCTCAGACATCTTAGATCTGTAGTATTTCTGTAATTCTATGAGAAAAGGCCGTTGAGGTCACAAAATTGTTACAGAGTCATCATATTTTGACCCAAGAAACATCTATGTGAGGAGAAATTACCGTCACAGTGACAGGTTTTTCTGTTTAGAGAGTACTTTTTGGTTGCTAGACCCTGACTTTATATTTGTTAACTACTTTAATCCTTAAAAATTCTTTATTGAGGTAATAGTTGTTATTATTACTGCCATTTTATTTATTTTTTATTTTGTTGTTGTTAGTCATCACCCGAGGATATTTTTTCCCACTACTTTTTAGAGAGTGGAAGGGAGGGGGAGAGACAGAGTGAGGGAAACATCAATGCGAGAGAGACACATTGATTTGCCTCCTGCGCACACCAGGGATGGAGCCTGCAACCGAGGCACATGCCCTTGAAGAGAGTCAAACCCACGACATTCAGTCCAAGGGCCGAAGATCTACCTCGGAGCCAAATTGAATAGGGCTATTATTCCCATTTTAGAGATCAGGAAACCAAAATTAAGGTTAAGTAATTTGGCTGCTGTTTAACTTGTTAACTAGCCAGTGCATTTAAAATCCTAGATTTAAACTCAGTTTTGAATGACTCCAGAGCCTACTAAATTCTTTTTTCCTTTTAAATTTAGGTTCTTTATTATTTAAAGTACTATATATGTCTTTCCCCCCCCCTCCCCATTGATCCCTCCCTGGCTGCTCCCACTCCCCAGTACATGTCCTCAACCCCTACTATTTGTGTCCATTGTTTATGCTTACATGCATGCATACAAGTCCTTTGGTTGATCTCTTACCCTACCCCCAATCCCTACCCCCCACCTTCCTCTGAGGTTTGACAGTCTATTCCATGCTTCTCTGTCTCTGGATCTATTTTGTTCATCAGTTTATGTTGTTCATTATATTCCACAAATGAGTGAGGTAATGTGATATTTATCTTTCTCTACTAAGTTCTTCATCCTGAAATCCTTCCTGAAATGTCTATTTGTCAAGACCACTGTTCATCCTTTTTTACACAGGGTGAAAATGTGAATCTTTATAGTTCTGGAACCAGGAATAAAATTTTAGCAAAGGCAATGAATGCCAGGTTTCTGCTGTGCTAGAAAGAACTAAATTTAGACAAATATACTTTTTTTTTTAAGAATAGTTTGTTGATTTTTAGAGAGGAAGGGAGAGGGAGAGAGAAACATCGATGTGAGAGCACAGCATGGATTGGCTGCTTCCTGCAGGCCCCCTACTGGGAATTTAACCTGCAACTCAGGCATGTGCCCTGATCTGAAGTCGAACCAGCAACATTTTGGTGCAGGGGCCGATGCCAATCAACTGAGCCACAGAGGCCAGGGCCACAATATGATTTAGCTTCCTGGGGTTTACATCTGAGATTTCTGCTTAAGGTTTACATTAATATTTGTCAAATCTTTCCAGCTGAGCTATGAGTTGATATTTTCATTTTAAAATGTCAGTTTTTCTATGAGAATCTGGAACAATTAACAACATCCTATGACTTCACACATGGTCTGAATCTAATAGGCACTCAAATGTTTGATGAATCAGTATTCACTTAGATCAGGGATTTTCACCTGGTGCTCCCTGTGTAGACTTTAGTAATGCAGTAATCCGGAAAGCATCCCTGAAGTTGTTGGCAATGGGTAAGGTATGGTATGTGCATTTGGGGGAAGGAGGTAGTGCATGGTTCCTTTCAGATTCTCATAATTTCTGTGAACTCAAAAAGGATCAAGAACCATTGATTTACATTGTTAGATCATGCTAGCTTTGAACGTGTTCGCAGGACAGTCTAATCCATCTCAGTTGGAGATAAAGTACCAGAGAGAAACTGGCTTCTCCATAGTCACATGGTTGACCAGTAGTCAAGCTCAATCTGCCTCCAGCACTATTTCCATTACATCTTGCGATTCCTGAAAGCACTAGTCAGGGACATAGAGATATTCCCTACCCTCAAATGATTTAAAAATCTAAATATACTGATAGTCACAGTAATGTCTTAAACCTGAAAAAGCAGATTTCCATTCACAAAGCAGCCTGACATCAGTGTCTTATATTGATCAACCTGGAGCCTAAAAAATCACCAAAAATTAAAGGGTATGCCAACCAATGACTAACTCCTTGCTTTCCCTCAGTATCAATTCATGAATATTTCCTATGCATCTGACCTTTCCATTGCAAGGCCTTTTGCTAAGATTGTTTTTAAACACAAGAAAAAAATGATACTTTTTTTTAAAAAAAGAGGCTGCTGCACCTGCATGATCTTGGACTTGGTGCATGACTAATCAAGGCAAACCATTAACGCTGACAAATCAGTTCAACTGGAGAGTCATGTCTGAGCTACTGTCTTGTTTATTTGAGCTGATTGTCTCAATGTTCTTTTCCTTTTCTAATGTTCTTCTTCTACATTTCGGATGAAAATATCAATATTTCTAAATCTGTATCACATCACCTCACCGTGCAGCAAGGCAAGTCTCACACATTACCTCCAGTTCCACCTGGAGAGCCCCTTATTGCCTTAGCATGGTATTCAGCTTGATGTTTCTTTCGATAATAGTTGCTTTGACTTCAATAAATTGCTTGGATCATTGACCTTTCTTAACCCACGCATTCAACACCACTTCAGAATTTCTCTTCCTTAACTTGGTGATAACTAAATTCTAGCAACACTGTCATTGTTTTTAGGTAAATATCTTGAAAAAAAGCATACCTATCTGGTGAGACTTATTCCAATACAAAAACTAACCAGTATACATAAGCCAACAAAGGATAGTAGTGCAACTTGTAGGTGTGAGAAACAACATGAAAAATGTAGCTTAGATGCCAAAATACTGACATTTAATGAGATACCTCTCTCACACACAAGTGGAAGAGACTTGGACATAGACTGGGCATGTGGCCAAAGCAGAAATCCCCGATTTACTAATCACAGACAGAGGCCACACAAACCTAAAAGACATGCTAGTGTTGGAATACAAGTTGGAATACAAGTACTCTGGATCTGAGTTCATACCTCTTTCCATTGCTCCTTCTCATATATTTTAATATCCAGTTATAGCCACATAGTAATGACCTACTGTTCAGTTAAAATACAGCCCAAAGGATAAGTTAGAATACCTTTAATATTATGCTCTAAATACAGATTTTAAATTGTTCCTGTTAACAAATGTTTATTGATTGACTAATTGAGAAAAAAAAACCACAGGTGCACAGAATTGTATTTTTGTTTATATATTTATGGGGGCAGGGGAAATCTCAGGTGCACAAAATTAAATTAATCATAATTCTTGGTTCTTATTTTTAGGCAGTTAATAAGTGAATATGTACCTGAAATAAAAACTAGAAACCTGACATTAATCTATGTCAGATAAGGTGGTTCCCACTTGACTAGTCGATCCCAAGATAATCATCAACTTGACTCCAATTTTTATCTTTTTCTTGCTTCCCACCTTGCATATTTCATTATTTGTTGTTCTAAAATTATAGGTTTATAAATTTTCAGTTGTTTTAACATTAAAAAATGTATATCATCTTTTGGGTTTAGGTCTTTTTAACTTAATAGTGCATTGATAAGAATCATTCAGATTTTGTGTTTCAATGTTAAGAGCAAGAAATCTATATTTTTTTGTTTTTTGAGTTAAGAATAAATTAATTATAACTGCAATATACCAGTTCATTCATCTAATCTCCTGTGGATGGGCATTCTCTCTCACATTTGGTTTTATCAGGCTTTTTAATTTTATCCATAAAAACTATTTAAGATATATTTCTGCATGTCCCAGATTTATATTTCCTTGATCACCAATGATGTTGGACATATCATTGGTATTAATATGGACATATCATATGTATTAATTAATCATATGTGTTTACTCTTCCACTTTTCTTTTGGATTGTTTATACTTTTCTTGGTGACTTTTTATCATGTCTTGAATCACCAAGGTATGTTGAAATTACTAATATCATCACCATCATTCATATTAATAATCAGTTACCATGTTTAACGTTCTGTTTTGTACATGATATTCTATGTAGGCTAAAAACAGGATTAGAATTAATTCATCAGATTCTTTTTAAAAATCCATTTAACCATTCCAACGTACAACAGTCTTTTCCCTTCATAAATGTGTGGTTTAAAGTTCTAAGACTTGTATTAAAATGCACACAATAAAAATCTCCTCACTTTTTCATGTTGTTCCAGTTGTCATCTGTGATCAATTGCTCACTAAGAATCAGTAAATCTTGAGCAGTTCTCTCTTCTGTTTTCAGTGCCTGACAAGGTCCAGGGAGTCAGTATTAGCAACTCAGCCAGGAGTGACTATTTAAAGGTATCCTGGGTGCATGCCACAGGAGACTTGGATCACTATGAAGTCACCATTAAAAACAAAAACAACTTCATTCAAACGAAAAGCATTCCCAAGTCTGAAAATGAGTGTGTATTTGTTAAGCTAGTTCCTGGACGGTTGTACAGTGTCACTGTTAGTACAAAAAGTGGACAATACGAAGCCAGCGAACAAGGGAATGGGAGAACAAGTAAGTGGAAAGATTGCAAAATTTGATGGTCGGTTGGGTCTTAAAGGTTACTAAGTAAATAATTTATCTGAACCTTGAATTTTCTCTATCTAGTTATCAATAAATTACTTTCCCAGTAAGTCTCACTCAGAGCTAACATCGTTTAGCCCAGCCATGGCCTACAATTACAGGATATTTAGGAAGATAAAAAGCAAGTATACTTGGCAAGCAAGAAGGCCAAGTGTCCCATTTTTCTTCTCTGTCCTTTGCATTGTGCATTGTGACATTTAAAGTTCTGGACATTTTGTTTTATCTTATGATTTAGATCATAACTCATTTTACAATTAGATTCCACCAACATTTAGCATATAAGATTTATGTCAGGAAAATAACTACAATTTTAGCAGTTGCTTTTCAATTTTTCTTGTTTAATTATGCATGAAGTAATTTAAGGGGCTTATGTGGGGAAGGGAGATGTTTGCCAGTTCCTTGAATGTGATTCATAAATTATTGTGTAGGTAAACTTTGATCAGTCACTTTCCTGAGGTGTCTTCTAATACTCCTCCCTAGTCCCAGAGCCTGTTAAGGATCTAACATTGCGGAATAGGAGCACTGAAGACCTTCTTGTGACTTGGTCACGAGCTGACGGGGATGTTGACCAGTATGAGATTCAACTGCTCTTCAATGACATGAAAGTATTTCCTTCTTTTCACCTTGGAAATACCGCAACCGAGTATCGCTTCACCTCCCTAACACCAGGGCGCCAGTATAAAATTCTTGTGTTGACGATCAGTGGAGATGTACAGCAGTCAGCCTTCATCGAGGGCCTCACGGGTAATTGGAAACATGCACCTTGAACCTGAGTAGTTATAGCAGTGTACAGTTGGCCCTTGAACAACATAGGTTTGAACTACGTGGATCCATTTATATGCAGATTTGTTCAATAAATATATTGGAAAGTTTTATTTTCCTACTACCTTGAAGCAGTGATATCTGTTATTCTATGCTACCATAAAACCATCATATTTCTGCTTCTTCATTATCAATGAATGAATCATTACACCTGTAAATAATATTAATTTTTCACATTATTTTCTCATTTCTGATGTCTATTCTTAGTAGTATGTATAACATTTACAGAGTTTTGTGTCACATAAGACAGTATTGATGTAGGTGCTGACACCTAGACAATTCATCTTATAAAAAGATGTATGGTATCTATACATACAGTAAGTACTATAAATGTATTTTCTTTACACTTTTCTTAACATTTTTCTCTAGCTAACTTTATTATAGTAATATAGTATATAATACATATAACATACAAAATATGACCTAATCAACTGTTTATGTTATTGGTAAGACTTCCAATGAATAATAGGCTATTAGCAGTTAAATTTGGGGGGAATCAACAGTTATACGCACACTTTCAGTTGCACAAGAAAGGGGCAGTGTCAGTGCCCCTAACCCCTACCTTGTTCAATGGTCAACTGTACTATAAGTATAAATATCTTTGTTGCTTGGGTATCACTTCTTTGGAAATTTATTAATTGTGTTGCTATAATAGTTAAAGTTTATTAACAGTTTACTATGAACCAGACCCAGGGCAAAGGCTCTAAAATTTTAACAAGCAGACTTCTATAATTATATATACATTCTGTTCAATCCTCATCCTTTATGGGACGGTTGCTATTATTATTATGACTATTTTTCTGATGAGGAAACAAACTGACAGAGGTTAAGCAATTTGCCTTTAGTCCCACAGCAGTGAATGAGAAAACCAAGACTTGGACCAAGGCAATCTAGCCCCTTGCTCTATTACTGGCATCGTTCACTTCTACTCCCTGGCTGAAATGCCACTCTAAACTTCCTTCATTAACTTCAGTTCAGGAAGAAGAGTCAGAGAAAGATGGTAAATTGATACCATTTTTTTCTATGTATATTCTTTCAGTAGATGCCAGAACATAAGAAGCACAAAAACTTTGGTTGAAATTCCCACAGTTCATTTTCTAAGTGATGACTTTTTAATTTATTTTCTTTTTCAGTTCCCAGCACTGTTAAAAATATTCACGTTTTTCCCAATGGGGCAACAGATAGCCTGACAGTGAACTGGACTCCTGGTGGGGGCGATGTTGATTCCTACACAGTGTCCGCATTCAGGCAGAACCAAAAGGTTGAATCTCAGACTATCCCCAAGCACATCTCTGAGCACACGTTCCACAGACTGGAGGCTGGAGAGCAATACCAGATTGTGGTTGCTTCGGTCAGCGGGTCCCTGAAGAACCAGATAGACGTGCTCGGCCGGACAGGTAAAAGTCCACCTGGAGAAGGGCTGAATTGGTCTCCCTAATGGGACAATGGATGTGCTTAGTAACTCACAAATCAAAAATACCCAGATTTAAAACCACCTAAATTTGTACAACTCAATATGGTTTTAAGAGCCTTTCTCATATTTCTTTGCATTTTTCTTTCTCAATGGAGATTTTTTTTAATGAAAGGTAATTAGGAACAAAATCATTTGAATAAAATTTTTAACTTGCTAAAGGCTCTAAAATTTTAACAAGCAGACTTCTATAATTATACATTTTTCAAAATATTATCCCTTTCTCAAAATTCCTTTTTAAGAAAAAATATACTTATGCCATCTACTTCACTTGTGGTAGCTAAAGAGCAAGTAATAAACCCATGAATAATATATATGTTTACTTATATTACTATCACTATTAGTATATTACTTTCAACACAAAAATCACCTGCAAGCACTTGCTACATGCCAGACATCTATCCTATATAATGAAAGCCCAGCAACCACAATGGTGTAACGACTAGAACAACCACTTGACCAGTCACTATGAGGTGCATTGACCACCTCTTGGTCCCTACCCCCTTGCCCGCAGGCTCCAATCACAGGATGGTGAACAGGGAACCATGGGGAACCCAGGTGGGTGGCAGCTGGGTGGGACTGGGGACTGGCAAGCAGGTGGAAGATGGCCCTGATTGCAGGCTAGGCTTAGGGAGTACACAATTTTGTGCGCTGGGCCTCTATTATATATATAAAAGCCTAAGTGACTGTTATGACCAAACAATAAGAACAACCAGTTGACCAGTCGCTGTGATGCGCACTGACCACCAGGGGCAGATGCTCAATGTAGGACCTACCTCCTGGTGGTCAGTGCATTCCCACAGCCAACCTCCCATGGCTCCTGCCACTCCAGCTAGCCAACCTCCTGCAGCCCTCCCTCTGGGCCCTGATCGAGGGGCTGGCCAGCCAATCTCCCACAGTCCCTGCCCAGTGCCAGCCAGCTTCCCCTGATAGGCCCTGATCAGGGGGCTAGCCAGCCAACCTCGTGTGTCTTTTCCCCTGGCCAGAAAACCCCCTGATAGGCCTCGACCACCAGCCAGGCCAAGGGACCCCACCCATGCACAAATTCATGCATCAGGCCTCTAATTTAAAATTATCCCTAGTCACACTACCTGGTAGAGGATCGACAGCTCTACTTTAACAATAAGGAAAGTAAGGCTAGAAAGGTTATGAAACATTATCTAAATACATGTAATATGATCTAGAGCTATATTTCAAATCTAGATCTGTCTCCAAACCTCATGCTCTCTCTACTGTGACAAATTATTTCTTAGGTGTCTTCCTTTTTCATAATCATTTATTTAGTTGTGGGGCCTGAGCCTTACTATGTCTCCAATTGACATTTCCCTCCATGTGTCAATCACTGTGCTAGAAAATGGGAATTCAGTAGCAAGATAATGCCCTTGACCTCAAGAAAAAAGAAAAAAAAACCTAGTGAAGGAGACTAAGAAGTAAAAAGGCAATGACAGTATAACATGGTAAATGCTAAAATAAAAATGAATATGGGATACTATAGGAGCAAACAGAGTCAGGGAAGCTTCCAGGAGGAAGTAATAGTTAAACAGAACCGAAGCAGTCATCCTGATGAAGCAAAACCTTGTCATACTGGGGACCCTTACACTGTTTAGTATTGCTAGAATAAAGAATGTGAGCCATGTGGCCAAGGAAGTAGACAAATCAAATTGTGAAGGACCTTGTATGCCTTGTGAAGGTGTTTAGAATTATGGAGAGCCATTGAACGGTCATCAGCATGGGTGTACTATGAGAATATGCTAAATACACGTGTAGTTTGAAACTGAGAGGTAAGGAATCAAAGGGACTGGTCAAGTGACTCGTAATCATGTATGAGAGAGATGATATTGTCTTAGGGTAGTGGTATCAGACAAGGTTAGAAGTAGAGAGATCCAAGAGAAATAGGATTTAGGAGACAGAAATTATAAGATTAATGACTAATTATATGTAGAAGGGTGAGAGTTTCTGACTTAGCCAAGAGATAGAATCAAAGGACAGTAAGGAAATTATGGGAGGGAGATGAGGAGTCCAATTTAGGCATCTTGAGAGCTGGACATCTATGGAACATTCAGAGAGAGATATTATTTGAAAAAATAGAAGACAGGTCTGAAATATGAGCCTAAGACAGAAAATATTATTAACAAATAACACTTTGCCTTTCACATCAAGAGCCATAGTACAAACACTATTATATACTACTACTTAGGTCAAGGCTTGAAGCTTTGACTTGAGTTGATTTTGGAATAAATGTCCAACCAAGCAACTATATATTCCAAACTATATTGATTGAAGGTAAATTTGTTCAGCATTCTTGCACTCTCTAGAAAAATACATATACATCACTCTGCATATTTATCAGCGTCACTTCTATGAATTATTCTACTTGTTTGACTTCAAGAACCTGTCTAAATTCAGAGAAAGAAATGAAAAATCAAAGCAGTCCCACAGATAATTCAGGACAAGAAATATTTTCTCCTAAAGGCACATGGAAAGTGTCAATGCAATAATGAGGCATCACCTTCTATCTGCAGTTCTTTAGGAGGCTTTTTCTCAGCTGGTTACTTTATCTTAAATGATGAAACCTGCTTCTTTTCTTCTTTTGCAGTCCCAGCATCTGTCCAGGGAATAATTGCAGACAATGTATACAGCAGTCATTCCTTAATAGTAAGTTGGCAAAAAGCCATTGGCGTGGCAGAAAGATATGATATCCTACTTCTAAATGAAAATGGGATTCTTCTGAGTAACACCTCAAAACCAGCCACCATGAAGCAGCACAAATTTGAAGATCTGACACCAGGGAAGAAATACAAAATACAGATCCTCACTGTTAGTGGAGGCCTTTTTAGCAAGGAAGCCCAGACAGAAGGCCGAACAGGTAATTCACACAGCCTGATGTTTTGTGTGAGATAGCTCCTTGTCTGCTATTCCTTGAGAACAGTAGCCTCAAAGGGATGAAACAACATGAGGACATCACATATATTTCTTTTTTAAAAAATATATTTTATTGATTTTTTTACAGAATGGAAGAGAGATGGATAGAAAGGTAGAAACATTGATGAGAGAGAAACATCGATCAGCTGCCTCCTGCACACCCCCTGCTGGGGAAGTGCCCACAACTAAGGTACATGCCCTTGACCAGAATCGAACCTGGGACCTTTCAGTCTGCAGGCCAATGCTCTATCCACTGAGCCAAACTGGTTTCAGCCACATATATTTCTTAACACCGTAGGAATGGAGACATGATTGACCACATCCACGTCAGCTGGCCTGTGGACACAATTTTCAGCCCACCATACTCCAATTCAGGTTTTTCATGAAAACTGTCTCTATTAGTTCCCTATGGCTGCTAGGGTAAATTACCACAAATTTAGCATCTTAAAACAGTATTAACTTATTATATTATAGCTCTGAAGGTTAGAATCTGAAGATGGATCTTATGGGGCTGACATCAAGGTGTTAGCAGGGTTGTGTTTCTTCCAGAGACTCTAGGGGAGAATCTTTTCCCACCCTTATCTCTTCTGGAGGTCACTCAGGTTCCTTGGCTCATGGCTTCCTTCCAGCAGTGGTAATACCCCAACCTCTGTTCTTGTCACCAGATCTCCTTCTTTACTCTTCTGCCTCCCTCTTCCATATTGGACTTTTGGGATTACATTGGTCACCACCCAGATAATCCAGGATAAACTCTCCATCTCAAGATCCTTAATTTAATCACATCCACAAAGTCTCTTTGGCGACATAAGTAATAAATTCATAGGTTCTGGGGCTTAAGACAGGGATATCTTTGGAGGCCATTACGCAGGCAGCTCTGGTCTAATTGACTACTTCTTTATTGAGGACCTGTGTCTGAAAGGGGGTGATGGTGAAAGGGACATGAAGATGAATTAGGCATAGTTCTTGTCCTGGAAGAGCTGACTGATCAGTGGGTGAGACAGACCATGGAAAAATAATGACAATGCATTATGATTAGGGTGTTGGATAAGAGAGGAATGTCGGACATAAAGGGGAGCCTGGGGGTTGGATGGAATTGAGAAGTCTTCGTAAGAGTGACATTTCAGTACTGTCATGAAGGATGAAACAGTACTCCCCAGGGAGAGGAGGCAGACAGACATCCTGACACCATGTGCAGATAGATTATCTTGCCCCAACACAGAAGTGTGAGAAGCAACAGTGAGGCTTTGTGGAGGGCTGAGATGTGTGTTGCAGAATGGGGAGTGAGGCTAGAAAGGCAGGATGGGGCCATATTAGACAGTATACCTGGTACACCTTTCCGAGGAGTTTACTTTTCATCTTATAAGCAGTGAGGCAGCAATAATAGTTTTCAGTCAGAGAGTGAATGTTTTGTGTCTTAGAAAGGTAAACCAGATGACAGAGTGGGGACAGAGTGAATGGAAAGAGACCAGGCTGGGGAGACCTGTTCATTAATTCATTCGTTATTGAGTACCTACTATATGCTAGACACTGTTCTAAATGCTGGATACATAGAAGTGAATAAAACAAACGCTCATGATCATGAAGTTATATTCTAATAGGCAAGAAAGGCAATAAACAAATAAGCAAAAAATATAGAAAAAGAGAAAATAAAATCAAGAAAGTGGGATAGCAAGAATTAGAGACTTACTCCAGAAATAAATTGTAGAGGAGGAGATGGTTAGAGATCAACCAAAGAACTTGTATGCATGCATATTAGTATAACCAATGGACACAGACACTGGGCAGTGGGGGCTTGCCCTCAGAAGTGGGAGTGCTAGGGGGCGTCAATCAGGGAAAAAGAAGACATATGTAAAACTTTAAACAATAAAAAAAGAATTAGAGGCTTATAATTTTATTTTATTTAAAAAAATATTTTCTTGTTTATTTTAGAGAGGAAGGGAGAGGGAGAGAGATGGAAACATTAATGATGAGAGAGAATAACTGATTAGCTGCCTCCTGCATGCCCACACTGGGGATCGAGCCCACAACCCAGGCATGTGCCCTGACTAAGAATCGAACCATGACCTCCTGGTTCATAGGTCGATGCTCAACCATTAAGCTACGCTAGCTAGACGAAGTTTACAATTTTAGATAGTCCAGTCTTCAAAGATTTTTTAAGAAGGTGACATTTGAGTAAAAAATCTGAAAGCAATGAAAAATAGGATCATGCAGTTATTTGGGGAAGGGCATCTCCAATCAGAACAATCATCCAGGCAAAGATCCTGAGATGGGAAGGTGACTGGCCTATTGGAGGAAAAAAAGGTCAGTATAGCTGGAGAAGAGTGAATGAGAACACTGTGAGGCCTGTAATTAGAAAGGTAATTGAGGTCACGGGGCAATTGTAGTTGTAGAAATCCTCAGGGTCAAAAGTTAAACTAATGCAGAGAGTCTGATGAAGAACAATAGATGTAGTCAAGAAATATTTCTACATGAGGTAAGATGGTACTTGGTGGCTATGTGGAGTACAGATGGAGGAACAGGAGATTCTGGAGTTCCTACCTGACATGTCTGGTAGAATATAGGCCATGAATTTAGTTGAGAGAAGCAGAAAGAGGGAATTTCAAGGAGAAATATACAGGATTCTGTTTTGGACTGAATGCCTTTCACAGAGAAGTGATTATTGGTAATTGAAAATAGGGTCTCAGCTCAGAAAAGTGAGAGATAGAGAACTAGATAAAAATTCTAATTAAATCCATATCTTAACTCTGTTCGAGCTACTATAACAAAAGTACTGTATTCTGTGTGGCTTAAACAACAAATACTTCTTTCTCACAGTTCTGGAGGTTGGAAATCTGAGATCAAGGCAACAGATTGGGTATCTGGTGAGGGCGTGCTTTTTGGTTTATAGATGGCACTTTCTCATCATGTCCTCACATGATGGAAAGAGGAGAGAGCTCTCTGGGGCCTCTTTTTAGGGCAGTAATCATGTTCATGTGGGCATCAACCTCATGACCTCATCACCTCCCAATGGCTCTACCTCCTAATACCAACACCTTGGAGGTTAGGTTTCAACATACAACTTTGGGGGAACAGAAACATTCAGACCATAGTAATTCATAAAGTGAATGAGAATGATTGCTTAGCTAGTGTTATAAGATATGAAGGGGACAGAGGATAGAACCATGGACAACACCAACTTTTAAGTGCCTGGCATAAGGAGAGGAAGGAAGCAAAAGAACCTGAGAAAGCATTTGCAGTGGAGGGAAGAGAACTCAGGAGACACCAAGACAGATGTCCTGTCTGTTTCCAGCTGCATCTAAAGACTACTGTAGAATCAGGAAGCATCTGCACCAACATTTTCAAAGCTGGTGATTTCTGTTGGCATTTGATTGCTTTAACCAACAGGTAGCACTAAATGGGATTGCAAAATCCTAATGTAAACTTTTTAAAAAATGATTTGGACTTTCTTCTTGCTTCTCTTTCTTATATCTCTGATTCTGATTTCTTTTTTCTGTCTGCCTTTTTCTTTCTTTCCCACCCAGTCTTTCCTCCCCACAGTCCTTCCCTCTCATGGTCATTTCTTAGCTCTCAGATGGCATCCAGAGATAGGTGGGTTTATAGACATTTAGTCACACAGGTCAGATTAACATTTATTATATACCCCCCAAAATATATTTGAAGATACTTTTCCATTACTGATTTGCCTTGTTCTTTTGTGGTTTTATTTTTTAAATGAACAGTTTCAGTATCAATAATTAGATGTATGTATTTATTATAGTGTCTCCATGAAGTCAATATTTGTTAAAGGCAGGGACCATGTGTTTTGAACTATTGCTTGAATGAGCCCATCCAAGCACCATGCTAGGCTGTGTCAGGGACATGTCAAAGTTCAATCTCACTCTCTTGCTCCTCTACTTTTCCAGTGCCAGCAGCTGTCACCAACCTCAGGATCACAGAGAACTCCACCAGACACCTGTCGTTCACCTGGACCACTTCAGAGGGAGAGCTCAACTGGTACAACATCTTTCTGTACAACCCAGATCGAACTCTTCAGGACAGAGCTCAAGTTGACCCACAAGTCCAGAGCTTTTCTTTCCAGAACTTACTGCAAGGCCGAATGTACAAAATGGTGATAGTAACTCACAGTGGGGAGCTGTCTAATGAGTCTTTCATATTTGGAAGAACAGGTAAGACTGGGACCCACACAGTAAGAAATAGCAGGGAAATTATCAAACTAGTCATTATTCTACGCAGGGTATAGCTTTATATGAAATTTGTGACCCTAAATCTTTGATTATAGTTTTTGCACTGGCTTCTGCTCTTTTGCCTCCACTTGTTTACCTCATAGGTTGATGAAAAAATGAGTCTGGTTCCTCTACTTTCAAAAGGATTATTTATAATCCAAGCCGTGCCCTTATTCTTTCTACAAGACGTAGATGGAGTAGAGGGCAGGTCCCGAGAAGGACAACTATAAATGGGATCAAAAATCAAAGACTGCTGGGAATCAAAACCACAGCACTGACGGAAGTGAACATCAAGAGTTCCAGGAAAATGAGAGGGAGAAACATCTCTCTGGGCTGCAAATATGAATCTGAACCTTTTCTTGTTCCATAATTTGAGCCCTTTCTCTCATTTTTCTATTCAAAATTATTTTTCATTTGATACTAGTTTTTGTTGTGTCCCAGGCACTGGACTCAAGGCGGAATGTGACAGTGAACAAGACAAATGTTGCTCCTGACCTCACTGAGCTCTACATTAGTGAATGGAGAGGGGCAAGGGGCAGGGTACAGAAGGTTTTAAAGGGAGATGATTTTGGAACACCTGAAATTCTATGTAGGGAATAAACAGTATGACGTTGTGACAGAGAACAACATGGCAGGACAAGAAACTAGAAAGGGCAGGCATTTTAGCTGAAACCTGAGGGCAGCCATGTGAAGAGCACATTCCAGGCACCCAACAGAAGTCCTACATTCGAAGGGAATGAAACAGAGCAGCAGATAAGCCTAACCTGTGAATAGACTTGCCTACGTGTTACCATTTCCAGGGCAGTTTTTGCTCTGCACGTTAATGCTTCCAGTTCCTCTAACTAGAGACAACAGTAGGTGATGATGTTGCTCAAATACCTATGGAACAGATGTCATCATAACCAATGTATATAAAGGTAGAAATGACTGTTAAAGATAGTGGTGAGAAAGAGCATGAGAGAACTGAGAACCTAAAAGCTGGAGAGGAAGTAGAGACTCAGAGAGGGATGAGAGGGATGTTACGGTTCGGGGGTCACAGTGACATGGGCCTGACTGAAAGGGCTGGAGCCTTTTGTGAACACTTTAGGGCCTTTTATGAGTTCAGGTACTTGGCCAGTTTTAATTAATAATTTCTGATTATTTCATTTATATGTTTATTAGGGTTCATGTGGCAAGCATACAAAAGTCACCATCTGTTGTGTTTTGTTCTAATTTAATTTGTACCACATTCTCCTAAACCTGAGTAAGCTGAAATGTAGGCAAGGTCTGACTCTACAATAGGAGCTATTCATCCATATGCCAAATGCAGCTCATGTTTTCACTGGGGGCCAAAATACCTTTGTTTCTGTTTTGTTTTTGGTAAGGGCATTCCCTCTGTTTCAGTCCCAGCCTCTGTGAGTAACCTCAAGGGATCCAATCGGAACATGACCGACAGTCTCTGGTTCAGCTGGAGTCCAGCCCCTGGGGACTTTGACTTCTATGAGCTGATTCTCTATAATCCCGATGGCACCAAGAAGGAAAACTGGAAAGAAAAGGACCTGACGGAGTGGCGTTTTCATGGCCTTGTTCCTGGAAGGAAGTATACCCTGTGTGTGGTAACTCACAGTGGAGAGCTTAGCAACAAGGTCACAGGGCAGAGCAGAACAGGTAAGAAGCCCAGGTGCCAATGGCCAGGTATTGCTGGGAAGTAGCTTCCAAAGACATGGGTTTTTGTTTTGTTTTGTTGTTGCTGTTTTTTAATATATTTTTGTCGATTTTAGAGAGAGAGGGAGGGAGACGGAGAAAGAGAGGAACATTGATGAGATCCATCAGCTGCCTCCTGCACACCCCCTACCAGGGATGGAGCCTGCAACCTGGGCATGTGCCCTGACTGGGAATCAAACCAGTGACCTCTTGGTACATAGGATGAATCTCAACCCACTAAGCTATATGAGCCAGGGCTAAAGACATGTTTTAATTATGATTTTAATAAGAAGAAACATAAGCAATAAGGATGTGCTATGTGCTAACCCCTGAACGGGGGAAGGAAGAGGCAGAAGCACAATGGTACAGCAGATAAAGGAAATAGACTTTGGTTAAAATGATCTATGCCCTTAGCTTAACTCTGCCACTGACTTAAGTGAAACTGGGCAGGTCACTGAGCATCTCTAAGCCTTAATTTTTCTTGTCTGTAAAATGATGATAATCACATATATCATCATTGTGTGGCTATGAGCAGTGCTTTCTAAATTTTTTTAAATTTCTTTTCAATTTTTTAGGCACACATAGATAACATTAATATATCTGTGTGCCAATTTGGGGTCAGTGGGCGGGGCCATCTGAAATTGGACATAATCTGTGGGTTTTAGTCCTCACAATTCAAAATATGATAGTTATCAATACCTTTGCACATGTGTAACCCATTCAGGGCACACCTATCAGGGCAGCACTCTGGTAAGGAAGCTCTGGTTATGAAAATGGAAGAAAACGTACATAAAACACTTGAGGACAGTGTCTTCCACATAGTAAAGCTCCTATTATTATATTACTTCCTCCTACAAAGTACATTTAAAGTATGCCTGATGTTGCTTAGCTATCTTATTTGCATATGTTATGGCATAGAAGTGATTACATGATTTTTCATGCTCTCCTACCTACAGCTCCAAGTCCTCCCAGTCTTATGTCATTTGCTGATGTTGCAAACACATCCTTGGCCATCACCTGGAAGGGACCACCAGACTGGACAGACTACGATGACTTTGAGGTGCAGTGGTTACCCAGAGATGCAATCACGGTCTTCAACCCTTACAGCAACAGAAAATCAGAGGGACGCATCGTGTATGGTCTTCGTCCAGGGAGATCCTATCAGTTCAGTGTCAAGACTGTCAGCGGAGACTCCTGGAAGACCTATAGCAGACCCGTTTCTGGATCTGTGAGGACAAGTATGACGTGTTTTGCTACTCTCGGTTCTCAAATGGAATGAGGAGGAAGTGTGTGTTACAACATCTAATTCCAACCTGGCTTGGTTTAAATCCACATTTTTACTTGAATTCAGGCAGAATTATATGTAGATTTGTTCATTTATTCCTATACTAGCAACAATGAACAATAAAGAAATAATCTCATGGAGCTTACAATCAAGTGGGAAGTACCAGCTTTAAAAGCAGTTTCATTGGGTGTGACGAAGGAAGCATTTGGCACTATAGAAACCCACAGTGGTGGCACTAACCCAATGCAAAAGAGCTTATGGGAAGAAGAAACATCCAAATCAAAACCTAAGGAAAGAGTAAGATCCACCAGGTAGAGACGGGAAAGAAGTGGAGAATATTCCAGGTAGAGAGACTAAAATGTCCCGAGACCAGGACGGAGAAAGGAACAAAAAGGAGCTTAGTCGGCCAGAGCATAAAAGTTGCAATTAGGAGAATCAGGTCATCAAATGTCTTGTGAGCCATTGTAACGACTTTGAATTTTATCCTCAATCAATCAGAGCCACTGAAGGATTTTTAGCCAAGATGTCATAATCAGATTTGTACTTTAGAAAGCCACACTGGGTTCAGTGTAAAGAATAGGTTAAAAGGGGCAAACTAGAAGCAGATGGGCCAGTTAGGACATATTGTTATAAAGCCTGAAGAGAAAAATATTTTAACAGTGAAATATGTATCAGTTTCTTCTCAAAGGCATTTTGGGATCAATGAACTAACCTAAAAGAAAGAAAGGTGTTTCAGAATAGGAAACCTCAAACCAAGTATTTATTTTTCAATAATACCTAGTAAATGTAGCTTCTCAGATCAGATAGTAGTTATTGAGACATACCTAGCTGAAAATTAGAAATTTATGCAAGTAGTTGTTTTGTTTATTCAGCAAACATAAGAGCTATAACAATTATAATTTGTGCTCCCTATTGTATCCAAAGACAAGATTCAAGAAAAATATGTGAAGAAAAACTAACAGGTTTTGCTTATAGCAAGCTTGGGGTGGGTTTTCAGGGGCTTGTATGGGCGTGTGATTGAAACACAGGTACGCAGTTAAGAGCTCAGTAGAGGCTGAATCCGTTCACATCTGGAGTATTGTCTTTCATCCCAGATGCTAGAGTTTAAGAGTGGCATTTACCATTTGGGGGATGCCCAAGAGGAGAGCTACTAGCATGCAGAGCAATGTGGCGCTGAATTATATGAGGAATGGCTGATAGAACTTTGAGGATTTCATTAGTTAGGATTAGGTTTGGCTATGAAAAACAGAAAACCCAAATAAGATGATTAAGCAAAATAGAAGCTTATCATTCTCATATAAATCACTCCAGTAGCCAATTACTCACAAATAAGCTCCAGCCATGATGAATAACTGGTCGTTCGGGGTCAACTACCTTACCACTCCTCCCAGCCCCACCTTTGGCACCTGGGTGCATGGTTTCTCTGTATAAAATGCCCTTCCTGAAATATGGGCAAGTTGTCATCTTCGCCAGAGGCCTTTGCTAACTCCTGCCACCACTAGCGCCATCAGCAAAAAGGTGTCTGTCACCACCCAACATCCTCTTTTTCCATTTCTTCTGGGACAGTCTCCTTTCTATCTTGTATTATGGCTATTTTGGAGTTCTCTCCCATCCTAGAGGTTAAGGCTAATGTCATATTCACCTCTCTACTGTTCATAGACCTTAGAAGAGCACCTTGCACATAGTAGGCACTCATTTCTTAGTGAATGGGGGCAGGACCTGAGTCTTGGAAGGCAGGTGAAAAGGAGAAGAGAGAAGGAACTGAGGGAAGAGGTGGAAGCAAGTTTCTACATTATTCTTTGTGCAAATTATCAGAGTTGGGCAGATTTCTAGGTCTCAGCTCTGATTTGACTTGAAAGGAGTTCAAAAGTTTAACAAGCAGTTAATGTTTGAAAAAACACAGTTATTGCTTGTCTCAAATGCCAGTTCTTTTGTGAGCCTTTTGATGGGTTGAGGTCATTTATTATTGCCATCTGGGGATTGTTATTGTATTGTTTGCTGTGGACAATGAGCTTTTAAACTTTAATTTTTATGAAGGCTTTAATTCCTAGAATGAAATAAGGTGGTCTAGACCTAGGTTTCAAGGTCTATTCCAGAGCCTGATGGCTCTGTGGAAATGTTTTGGGGAATGCGAGGGAGGTCATAGAGAGAGCACCCCAGTACAGCACCCCTGAGCCCAGTGCACACTTAAAGCACAAACCAGAACTCCTCTGATTTTGCAGACCAGGGAACTGAGAACTATCCTTTTTTAAATAGCTCAGCTGCTAACATTAAAATTCAAAAATTGCTTATCTAAATTGCACAATTTCGCTTTATAGATATATAAATAATTAGAAGTTGTAGGCATGCAATTGGTTGGGGCAGCCTACAGAGTTTCTCATTAACTTCTACAGTCATATAAGCGCTTTTCATTCCCACTGAATCTTTTACTCATTGTTTTGTCATTCACAATAAATAAGACCAGCATCCCTTCACTGGGTCAGGCTCTCTTTTAAGCAGAAGAAACCGAATGACCATAGCATAGGGGCCTGGGGCAGAACAGTCTCCATCCAGAACACAAGCAGTTCCGGTTCCATGGCATGTGGGCAGGAAAGGGCAAGCAGAAAATGGAAGAGGGGACAGAAGCCAGAGCCTAGAGGGTAACAGGCCAACAATGCCATTTCTTAATTTTCTTAGTTATTGAGCAGTTATGCCGGCCACTATTCTAGGAGGCTGTGCATGTTTCAACTCATTGAATCATCACAGTAATCATGCGATGATCAGTTATCTTAACTTTCCCACTTTACAGAGGGGCTCAGATGTGTTAAGTAACTTGCCCAAGAGTGCACAGCTGGTAAATAGAACTTGAATTCAGGCAGGCCGGACTATACTTCTGCCTGACCTTCTGTCTGACTTCTGCCACTTGATTTCACTGCCCATGTGTGCACTTGTGTTTCCAGTCACGTTGGCATCTGGTGATTTTTTTTAAAGGAACAGCATTTTAATTTTTAATGTTTCTCAAAATAGGGTCCGGCAGGCCGACATTCCCTTGGAGGTCCATGAGAATTTTTTCCTTGAAAAAACAATCCGAATTAAGTTTGGGAATTATTTATTTAGATCTTTGAGCTAGTTGGACCCAGAGAAGCTAAAAAAACGTGTCTCACAGAGTTATGAAATTTGTCCCTTGCTCTCTCTCTTTTAGAGCCAGACAAAATCCAAAACCTACATTGCCGACCTCAGAACTCCACGGCCATTGCCTGCTCTTGGATCCCTCCTGATTCTGACTTTGACGGGTATAGCATTGAATGCCGGAAAATGGACACTCAAGAAGTTGAGTTTTCCAGAAAGCTGGAGAAGGAAAAATCTCTGCTCAGTATTATGATGCTCGTGCCCCATAAGAGATACCTGGTGTCCATCAAGGTGCAGTCAGCGGGCGTGACCAGCGAGGTGGTGGAAGACAGCACCATCACAATGATAGACCGTGAGTGTCCCCAGAGGTGTGCGGTGTCCTCTGTCATATTCATCATTGCTGTTCACTTACATACAATTCACTTCCACTTCAGCGTGTCTTGTGACTTGGAGGACCTAAAAGGCTCTGGGAAATGGACACATTTCTCTGTCTAAGGTACCCTGGCAGCAAACAAGTTAAAAGATCTTTAAGTCCTTAAATGAGTTAGTATTGAAATACGTCACTTTGCCCGATACTGTTAGAGTGCGCATGGAACTGCCTCTTTCATTGGGTTTAATGTGCCTCTGGCACATCACTTCAGGTCGGCTCCCTTCAGGAGATGAGGGGTTTTCTTGATTACATACAGGCACCCGAGTGCATGTCCGTACACACACACTCAGAGAGAGAGAGAGAGAGAGAGAGAGAGAGAGAGAGAGAGAGAGAGAGAGAATGTATCAACACTTCACATACGGATTACATGTAAAAGCAGAGTTGTGACCCTACTTGCTTCTCTCTCCACTCTTCCTCAGGCCCTCCTCCTCCACCTCCACATATCCGTGTGAATAAAAAGGACGTGCTAATTACCAAATCTTCCATCAACTTTACTTTCAACTGTAGCTGGTTCAGCGACACCAATGGAGCTGTGAAATACTTCACAGTGGTAGTGAGAGAGGCTGATGGTAAGTGAATTCCCTCAATTCCAAGATGCAGTATTGCTTCCTCAAAGACCACTGTGGGGACTCCTCCTGTGACAGTTCTTAAAAGCAGAAACTTAATGTTTATGTCATTCACTCTCTCGCTGCCAGATGCAGGGAGATGTAACCAAAAAACTGCTCAAAGGCTCTTTCAACAAGAAAGCCTGTTATCTGCTGGGTGTGATTATCCAATGGGTGAATGATAATAATAGCAATCACAACCGTAATAACTGGTAACCATCAGTTATTGAGCCTGTCTGATGCGTCGGGCACTGTTGGAAGTGCATTGCATGTGCAGACTCATTCAATCTTCTTCACTTCCCATTCAGTGCTGTTCACTGCTCTCTTGGTCTGCCATTAAGCAGCAATATGCTTCAACTGTCTTCCCCCATCTCTGTCTCAAATACCTCCACCAATCACATGTCCCAAACTACCCACCAATTCACAAAAACACTCAAAAGCTTGAGGTAGGAAAAAGATGATCATAAAAAGCATTCCTCCTTTCTCCACTGCATTTCCTTCAATAGTATGTTTTATTCTCTAGTTCTTTCATCCTTAAATTAGTCTGTGTCGACTTAATTCCTATGGACTAGGCAAACACGAGGTAATAGTTGGACAACATTCTATATAACCACCAAGTATGATCTTCAGAGATTACTATATACATCAGCATTTGTCAAACATAGAGGAGTATTGTACATTGGTGTACACATGCCCGTAGGTGTATTTGCCATTGAGGTCTTGCATGTTATTTCTCCAAAACAGATGTTTGTGTCTGGAACAGCGTTGGTATATTTTGCATGTCTTATGTTTTTCAGAATTGTTTAAGGTGCTGCACATGGGTTTCTTAAGCATCTTTGACAATTATATCCCATTTGTGGGCAATGGGAAACTTTAAATATGACAAATGGTGGAGCTAAATAGTATTTTAGTCTTACCAGATAGCTAACCGTCTATGCCCTTTTGCATCTTATTTAATTGTACTAAATCTGGGTATGCATAATTAATTAAATCATTTCAAGGGTCAGTGGTGCATCCCAGATATCTTTACACCTCATAACTGGAGATAAATTGAACTGTGCAGCGACTTGAGATTTAAGTAGGCTGCAGTGAAGATGTTTTACTACGTGAATATAAGGCAGCGGCCAAAAAGAAGTCAGACCCCAGAAAGCAGCCTTGTGTTCTCCAGCAGGCGGGTTTTGGTTAGTGATGCCCATGGAGAGGGGCAGTGCTCCCCTGGTGATCTAAGATAACAGTCCTGCTTATATAAGTGGCATTTATAGCGTATGCATCCTAAAGGTCACAGTCCTTTTCAACTACTGCCAACAAGATAATATTTCCAAGATCCACTCATTTTAAGCAAAATTTTTAAAACAAGAGTCCAGGATGCCATGAACCCCAACCATAGCACTCCTTGAAATTCATTGTAAATAGCATGCGATCTCCATAATATTTATCTTCCTAATTATGCTTTCCTCCAGCCAACATCAAAACTGGTTTGCAGAGCCAAAACATACAGCAGGCTGGGTGGACAGGGGAAGAGTTCTGGGAAGTGATCAGCCTGAGGGGCCAAATCTGAGCCAGGATTAAACTGTACTCAAGATAACAGTCCCCTACCCAGAGCAGTTATCAGCAGGGCGTGGCACGTGGACGTGCTGGTGGGGCGACTGCTCTGGCCTTGGATTTGATTTCTCTTATCTTTTTCTATTTTCTCAGGTCATAGGGATTTCCTTATTAGCTTAGCTACAATGATTATTGGCAAGGTAAAGAGCTTATTGAGTGGGTTGACTCTCACAATGAGGAGTATTTAGCTTTCTGGAGTTGTAGATACATTATCATTTGGTTTAATGAGATACCCTCTCACCCACACATTTTATTTGTAAAATATATATATATATATATATATATATATATATATATACATATATATATATTTGCTTATACACTATCATTCATTTTAGAAAAAAATGAATTAAAGTTATTTTCACTGAGAGAATTTCACAGCATCCTTTGAGATCACACATGCTGGGAATGACCAGAGAGGGTGAGGAGTCAAGGAGTCAGCCTTAGAGTCCTCAGTAGAAACCACTGAGGCCACAAGAAAGTCAGTCTTCACTGTGAGTTTTGTCCTCCAGGCAGTGATGAGCTGAAGCCAGAACAACAGCACCCTCTGCCCTCCTACCTGGAGTACAGGCACAACGCCTCCATTCGCGTGTATCAGACCAATTATTTTGCCAGCAAATGTGCCGAGAGTCCTGACAGCAACTCCAAGAGTTTTAACATTAAGCTTGGAGCAGAGATGGAGAGCCTGGGTGGAAAATGTGATCCCAATCAGCAAAAATTCTGTGACGGACCGCTGAAGCCACGCACTGCCTACAGGTTAGATGTATTGCTGTCATTTTGCTGGGAGGGATATGCTACATTACTAGGCGCTCAGCTGTCTGGGCCACTGATGCACATATGCTCCTGCAGATTAATCACCTACGTTACAAGAGTGCTCTGTGTTTTACTGGGTAATTTATAAAAGCTGTGTTTCTGCCTCCATTCTCAGAGAATGTATAAAAAGGACCTTGAGCATTGTGCAAAAGCTCTCATTCATTGTGTGAAGAATTGAAGGTTCTTAACAGATTGTTCTTTCTCCTAAAACTTCTTTAGTACAAGCCAAATCATTTCCCAGGTTAATGACTGTGAAAATGTCCAAGAAGAAAGATTGAGTTTAGGGAGACACAAGAAGTATAAGCTTCTAGCTTCCACTTTTAATGAGGACTCAAATTACACTAATTCATTTACCTTCTAAGGCATAAAAAGATGAAAGTGCTCTGGTCCTCTGGAAGGCAGAAGCCCATGAATGATTGGGAGCATCCCCTCCTCGCCCTAAGAAGGCAGATTAAAGGGGCAGCTGCTTGGCCCCAGGAAACACTGCTGCAGCCAGCAGCCCCTCCCAGCTGCAGGAACTGGCAGAAGTGCACACATCCCAAACCAGGGTCCTTAGAGAAAGAGAACCTATAGCTACAGACATTCAAGATTGGCACTTCTGCAAAGGATGTACCTTCTCTGTTGTGTGTTCCTAGAGCTGATATTAATCAATAAGGCAGCTAATCAGGTTCTCTAAGGGCAGTGCCTATTCTTGTTGGTCAGTGCCGAGATATATTGACTCACATATTTTGAGTATCACCCCTGAGTCACCTTTACAAGGAGACAGTGACCTGACATCACACCTGAGAAAACTCTTTTTTTTTAATCCTCACCTGAGGATATTTTTTCCATTGCTTTTCAGAGAGAATGGAAGGGAGGGAGGAGAGAGAGAAACATCAATATGTGAGAGACACATAGACTGGTTGCCTTCCACACTCACCCTGACTGGGGGAATGGGGAAAGAACCCCAGGGATGTGCCCTTAACCAGGAATCGAACCTGAGACCCTCTGGTGGGCAGGCTGATGCTCCAACCACTGAGCAACATCAGCCAAGGACTGAGAGTCCTCTTAGTTCCTTCCTCGCATCAACTAAGGAAGACCAATGGTTTTCTTTCTAAAACAGAGTGCTCACTTTCGGCAGAAACTCTGTGTGGAGTTACCTCTGCCCAGGACTCACCACAAAAATGATATTGCCACCCTAGCCAAGATTTGCACCTCTAGAGCAAACACACGCAAACTTACTAGAGATGTTTACTTCAGGAAGAGACCATTATGAGTTTATCTGAAGGAGGTGAGATCTTAGACAGAGCAAAGAAGAAGTATGAGAGATCAGAACGCTGGAATCCTTCAGGTCCTAAAAGAATCTAAAGTGTCTCAGCTCCTTAGACACTGGGATTCAAGGACCCGAGGGAAAGTCCCCCTGGGGCCATTTTCCTTTTGTGAATAGGAAAGGTGAGGTTGTTTTTGTTGGTTTGCTTATTTGCTGTTTGAGAGAGGAGAGAAAATGACTCATCACTACATTTCAGCAAGAGAACGAGAAGCTATAGACAGTTCGCATCTAGACAGAGCCTGCCAGGCTCCTGGCACATTCCTTCTGTCCTTAGCAGCTGCCACAGGGCTGCCATTTTTTGGTCTTTAACTTTATGAACAGTATTTCAGTTCTTTCGCCTTCATATTTTCATCGCAAAACATTGCAGAGTTGTTCTGGGGAATAGATCAAACCTAGTTATGCACCTTCTAGATCAAGGTCTTCCAGTGATCCCCCGTTCACCCCATAGCCATCCAGAGCAAGGCACACAAAGTCCTCCCCTTCCCCCTCCAACCTTCCTTGTCAAAGTTGTCTCCCACCATTTTCCCAAGTATACCCTGTCCTTTTGCTACTACTCAATGTTCTCTTGAATGTGACATGGCTCTCTTTGACCTGAGACTTTGCATATTCTTTTCACTCTATCTAGGATGTTGCCAGTCCCTTGTTTGGCAGCTGAATTCCTTCAGACAGTTCAAAAGCCCGCTCAGCCTTCAGCCTGCCCCATACCCCCTTGTCAGTGCCCTGCTGGACAGTTGTATCCTCAGCTCCGTTTCCACAGCACTCAGTCCCAACATTCTTCTAATCAGTCCTCCAGTTACCGGTGACTTATAACCCTTTGTTTAATCACCTACCCTCTTTACTACGCTGAGAGAGCTCACAGTCTAATGGAGAAGACAGATATGATGTTGGTTATGAAACAATATGACAAGTACCAGGCACAAAAGAAGCATTTATTAAATGTTTAGGAGTCAAGATATACTTCTAAAAAGTTACACATTCTTAATCTAGAGTAATCAACTCATGCTGTAGATATTTGTTTGCTAGGACATAACTCCCCTCTGTTTCTCTAATTTGCACATGGTTCAGTCCTGTGGAAAGCATGCCAGGCAATAGTGCTTGATGAGGGGAGGCCTAGCCTTTCAGAATGCTAAGTGGCCTCCTGCAAGGGGTTGCTGAGCGCTGGCCCCCGAGACTCAGCGTTACACCTTCTCAAGATGACTGTCACCATGGTGACCTTCAGTGCTGTCAGACACCTTTTTTTCCAGAGAGAATAGGTGGACAGGAAGAAACAAGGAAAAAAAAACACATTATGATTGAAAAGAAATTGGAAAACACTAGGTTTAGCTGACATGCAAGCTTATTATGTCATTTCATGTCATGTGTTCCCATTCATTTGGGTTCCTATTATTTGGCTGTAAAATTAGCAAGGTTCCATGTGGAAAGAGAAAGGGCAGAGCATGATGGGTGAGAGGTAATTTGGAGGTTAGGAAAGTGTTGGTATGGTTTTGTTTCTATTCTAAATAGAATAGCAATGTGACCACGATTGGGTAGTCAGTTTCTCTTGACCTCATTTTTCTCAAATGAAGAAAACTAAATCACATGGTCTCTAACTTTGTGCTATGAAATTTTCTGATTCTAGACACAGTTAAACTTGAAATAATTACTAACAGATATCTGTTCATTAAAATAATATTATTCATGTTATTAAATAGATTATGCTGATAATATATTCACTACAGGGTGCCTACTCTCTGGAAGTCACTGGGCTGGGTGTGGCAGTGAAAATATGGAAACAGGGACAGAAAATTAAGGTGGAGGGAGCAGAGCCAAAGTGCAGAAGCAAAAGCACAGATTGTTTAGAGAAGAGGAAGTCGTCCAGGTTCATGGAGGGCATGAGCTAGAAGGAGGGGACAGAGGGTCAGAACAATGTTTCCTGGCCAGTTACTACTTCAGCTTTATTACAGGATGTGCCCAGATACTTTGGGGTTCAACAAATCTACCTTTTTAAAAAGGAATCCTCCATTCATTTTCATAGGGTTTCAATTAATACTAAAAAAGGCTTTTCTATAGAAACCAAACCTGATTATTTATTTACTAGAGGCCCAGTGTATGAAATTCGTGCAACTTGGGGTTGGGGGTTGGGAGGGATGGTCCCTCAGCCAGGCCTGTGCCCTCTCCCAGTTTTGGAAGCCCTCAGGGGATATCCGACTGACCCCAAGGCAAGAGAGGCTTCTGTCACCACCCCTGCGCTCACCAGTTGAGTGCCCAGCTTCTGGCTGAGCAGCACTCCCTCTGTGGGAGTGCACTGACCACCAGAGGGCAGCTCCTGCATTGAGCAGGATTAGGCCTAAATCAGCTCTTCAACATCCCCCAAGGCTGTCCCAGATTGTGAGAGAGCATAGGCCAGGCTGAGGGACCCCACCAGTGCATGATTAGAGTTGGGGAAGGACATGTGAGGTTGGTCAGCCAGGGAGGGACCATAGAAGGGCTCCAGGGTGTGTCCGGCCCATCTCACTCAATCCCAATCAGCCAGACCCTAGCAGCAAGCTAACCTACTGGTTGGAGCGTTTGCCCCCTGGTGGTCAGTGCACATCATAGTGAACAGATGAGCAGCCTTAGCATATCATTAGCATATTATGCTTTGATTGGTTGAACAGACAACCGAATGACTGGACACTTAGCATATTAGGTTTTTATTATGTAGGATTTATTTTAAATTTAAATTCCTTATTGTTTAAAGTATTACATAAGTCTCCTTCCCCGCCCCCATTGACCTCTCCCCAGCCACCCCCATCCTCCAGCAAATGCCCTCACCACCCACCCAACCCCCATGTCTGTGTCCATGGATTATGCTCATAAGCATTCATATAAGTCTTTTGGTTGATCTCTTACCCCATCATCCCACCTTCCCTCATAAGTTGGGCAGTATGTTGGATGCTTCTATGACTCTGGTTCTATTTTTGTTCATCAGTTTATGTTGTTCATTATATTCCACAAATGAGTGAGATCATGTGATATTTATCTTTCTTTGACTGGCTTATTTCGCTTAGCATAATGCTTTCCAGTTCCATCCATGCTGTTGCAAATGGTAAAAGTTCCTTCTTTTTTATAGCAGCTAGTATTCTATTGTGTAGATGTACCACAGTTTTCTAATCTATTCATCTGCTGATGGACACTTAGGCTGTTTCCAAATCTTAGCTATGGTACATTGTACTGCTATGAATATAGGGGTGAAAATATCCTTTCTGGTTGGTGTTTCTGTTTTCTTAAGCCTGATACTTTATCAGTAAACCTATAGTCCAAGAATCTCAAGATAGAAAGAATTCTAGAGGTGGCCGGGACTAATCTTTAACTTAGTGCAGCAGAGCTCTTCCACAGCTTTCCTGGGAGCTGGTTTTCCTCCAGCCTCTGCTGAGAGCCTTCAATAGCATAAAGCCCTTCACTACCTACATGGCTCCTACTCTAGATGCTGGAGAGTGACTTCATGTTCCTGAACTACAGCTCTGGGACCCTGGCCTCCTGAGCTCAGTCCTGCCTTTAAGGAGGAAAATAAGGATGTCTGTTTTCTCTTCTCCATGCAGTCTTCAATCTAAAGTCAGCTATCATGTTCCTCTAAGCCTTCTCTGTCATCATCCTGGTCAATCACCCCAGTGATCTCTATGCTTCCTAAATTATGATCCCCAAAATTGAGTATGACTGGACCTGATTCACCTAGAGAACATGAGATTTAGGTCCTGTGATGGATACAGTAGGCCTTTCATCCAAGCTGAGGTTCTAATTCTGTGTTTTAGGAGCTACACCTTGCTTGCTTATTAAATTTAGGGCCAGTTGATCTCCAGGCGCATCCCACATGGGCCATGGACAGCTACCTCAGCAGCTCTCCAGCCCGGGTGATTGAAATAATTCCAAATATCAGCTGGAGAGCTCTAAATAGGTTGCACTGTCATTCTAACCCATATAGCCAAGCAAAGCTTAGCCTCTTTCCCTAGTCTCACTCCCATTTCTATCAGTGAAGCCATTTTTCTTCCCAATGACTTGAGCTAAAATCTTAGAACAATTTTTTTTTAAATAATCCTCGCTTAAGGTCATTTTTCCATGGAGTTTCAGAGAGGAGGGGGAGAGAGAGAGAGAGAAACATGGATGTAAGAGAGACACATCAACTGGTTGTCTCCTGCACATGCCCTCACTGGGGCCAGGGATCTAACCTGCAACCCAGGTTTGTACCCTTAACCAGGAATCAAACCAGTGACCCTTTGGTACATGGGCCAATGTTCTAACCACTTAGCAACACAGGCTAGGCCTAGAACCATCTTGATTTTCCCCCTAATCCTCATCAGTCTGGATCGTATCTGGCACCTCCTCGCAGTGCCTTTCAGTCTTCTTTCTGTTCTCATTGCCACTGCCTGAGACCAAGGTTCCATGTCCTTGGCCTGGACTATCACACTAGTCTCTATATGGACCAGACTTCTCCCAGGTGGTCTTTTGCTGGCTCTTCCACTTGATTTCATACTGTTCCCCCATTTGGAACCCTGTGCTCCAGGCCACCTCATCTCCTTATGCCCAAACACACAGTTTCCTACAAATTGCAGTGTTCCTCATTTGCAATTTAATATGTGCTTTCTTCTTTTACTATTTGCCTTATTTCTTAATATTGTTTTTTTAATTTTCAAGAGTATTGAGCATGTATCTTTATAACTTCAGCAAGTAGATATAAAGGAGATGTTAAGTACATTTTATGACAATGATATTAAACTATTTTTATATAAAAGGTTCTTTAGAAAATAACTAGTGCCAAAATATAGGAAGATACATAGTTTTATTTGTAATGTAATGTTCAACTTAAAATGTTATTTGTATATGTAGTTATTTTAGCAAAATATCAACAATTACAGTAATACTGATAATACTGACATTTGACCCATTGGACTGCTCTAACAGGCACCTCAGAATTACTGCCCCCACAAATGAACTCTACACTCCCCAAACCCTCAACATTCTCCACAGACTTCATTGATGTTAGTAAATGGCACCTCCATTCCTCCAGTTGCTCCTCAGACAGATCATATGGAGTCATCCTTGCCTCCACCTTTTCAAACTGCATGTCCATTAGCAAACCTTTCAGCTCTTTCTTTGAAATATCCAACACTTATCACAATAAATATGACTGCATTTTGGTCCAAGCCAGCATATCTCTCACCTGGACTTGAGCAATTCCCTACCGATAGTTTGTCCTTTTTTAAAAATATATTTTTTTATTGATTTCAGAGAGGAAGGAAGAGGGAGAGAGAGAGAGAAACATCCATGATGAGAGAGAATCATGGATTGGCTGCCTCCTGCAAGTCCCCCACTGGGGATTGAGCCCACAACCCTGGCATGTTCCCTTGACCAGAATCGAACCTAGGACCTTTCAGTGTGCAGGCCGACGCTCTATCCACTGAGCCAAACCGGCTAGGGCTAGTTTGTCCTCTTTTACTGCTGCCCTCAGGCTGCAACAGCCAGAATGATCCTGATAGCACCCTCTAGTGGCTTCCTGGGTCTCTCAGAACAAAAGCCCAAATCCTCACCAGACCTTCTGGGTCTTCCATGTTGCCATTACTAGTAAATCTTTACCATCATCTCCTACCTCTCCGTCATTCATATATTGTGCTTCAGCCACGCTGGCCTCCTTGCACCTGGGCATGTTCCTACCTCAGAGCCTTGCGCCTGTTTGAAATACAGCCATGGTTCCCTCCTTCCCTTTCCTCAGATTTCTGTGGATATATCATTTTATCAAAGATACATTCATTGACCATGATGAATAAAGCAGTCCCATATGTCCCAAGCCCCATTACTTTCCATCTCCCTTACGCTGTCTTTTTAATGGTTCATGTCACTATTTGTCATATTATATTTGTATATGTATTATCTGATGTCTTCCATGAAAATGTGACCTCTGGGATAATATAGACTTTTACTTTCTTCCTTGCAGTATCTCCAGCCCCCTGGAGCAAGGTTTGGCACACAATAGGGGTTCCATAAATATTTTATGGATGAATGAATGAACCCAAGTCTGTCTGATTCCATTACTCACATCCAACCCTACATACATATTGATAGGTCCCCACCCTGTTTCTCCTTGAACACATTCTTCAGTCACCCCTACTGTGTGCCACTAATTTGTACCTAAATAAATGTTTCCTTTTCAGAATCAGTATTCGGGCTTTTACACAGCTGTTTGATGAGGACCTAAAGGAATTCACAAAGCCACTCTATTCAGACACCTTTTTCTCTTTGCCTATCACCACCGAGTCAGGTAAGGCTAACCTTTCTATTCCCACATATTCTGCCAACCCCGTCACCCACAAGGACCTCTCGTGGGGAGGTCTACAATTGGCTGATGGTGGGGGGGAACATTTATTTTCACTTGGCAGCTAATCTGTATGTGATTGTGTATTGATGCGGATTCAAGAAATTCACATCTTTTGTAGAAGAATGGATTCAAGGGGAATTAATTTAGAAAAGGCAGAAGTACTTGATTTTTAAAAGAGGTATCAGATCTTTATTGATGATAAATTTTTTAATAGTGGGAGGAAAGCATTTAAATAAAGAGCTTTCACAGGTCAAAATATAAATAGATACAAAAGACTTTTGAATGTATGCGTGCATATACATAGAAATATATTTTAAAAACCTAGAAGAAAAAATAGCAACGTATTAACAATGAATACCTCAAAGTAGTGAGATTATAGGCAGCTTTTTTTCCTTTTGCTTGTTATATGTTGTTTTCACACTATAAAAAATGTTAACTTAAAAGGCTTTACATAAATTTATGAAAGAGACTTCTCATATATGTCAGAGAGAAAGCCTGAGTAATAGTGGCAGCTAGTACTTACCGGGTTGCCTGCTCTGTGGAGGTAGTTTCAAGCATTGTGCATGCAATGATTTATCCAAGCCTAACTACAGCCTTTTGAGTTGGATACTGTTACCATCCCCATTTTAAGGGTGAGAACCTGAGGCAACAAGAGTTAAAGGAACTCAGATCTCTGGGCTTATTAAGGACACTTGCACTGACCATGCTGAATAAACCCTAATAGAGCTGGGGAAGAGAGTAGAGCTGGCGTTCTGGCCCTTTCTGCCTACATCCTTAACCTGTACACTGCACTGCCTTGGACTATTTCAGTAAGGCTAAGAATAGCAGCAGGTTTTTCCTTGTTATCATGATCTACCCCAGTCTTTCCCTGAAGGCCATGTTTCATGGTCCTTGGTCTCAGGAAGTTCTTCTTTACAGCTAAAACAGTCTGTCATGCTGCAGGACAAAAATGACTCAGCTTCACTAACACCCCCATCTATTTATGCTAAGTATAGGCATAATCTCCCACTTTTCAAGCCAAAAAAGATCAGAACACAATTAAGACCATTGAGACATGTTTGCTTATAATTTAATGTTAATAAAGACTTTGTAAACACGTCTTTCCTCTTTGAAATACTGTTATACAGTAAAAATTATATATACTTCAGTAAAGGAAGATAGTAAGTATATATTTAAAAAAAAGAATATTAACCACCTTAAATGAAAGATGATTGTATTGATTTGATGAGTCTTGAAAAGCAACATTGAATAAAAAAATCCAAGGGTGTAAAATGAAACTTCAAATATGGACTAATTCCTAGGCTTAAATGTAAGGGCTGAGACAATAAAAATTTTAAAAGAAAACAAAGGAAGACATTTTTCTTGTTTTTTTTCTTGTTTTTTTTTCTTCTTTCATTTTTGTGACCTTGAGTTAGGAAATGGTTTCTTAGGTATGACACCAAAAGCACAAGCAATAAAAGAACAAATAGATAAATGGGACTTAATCAAAATTAAAAATTTTGTTCTTCAAAGGAGACCATGAAGAAAGTGAAACTACAGAATAAGAGAGACTATTTGCCAACCTTATAGCTGATAAGGTATCCAGAATATGTAAAGAATTCCTAACTTACAACTTAATAATAAAAAGACAAATAACAAAAGAAATGAATAGAAATCTCTCCAAAGAAGATAACAAATGTCCAATAAGCACATGAAAAGATGCTCAACATCTTAAGTCATTAGGGAAATGTAAATTAAAGCCACAGTAAGAAACCACTGAACACCCAGTAGAATGACTATAATCCAAAAGACAGTAATGAGTGTTAGCAAGGATATGGAGAAATTGGAATCCCATGCATTGCTTGTGAGAATGAATAATGCTGCTTTGGAAAACAGTTGTCCAGTTACTCAAAATGTAAACCTATTATAAACTGATGAACAAAAAGATAGATACAGAGGCAGTAAAGCATCAAACAGACTGTCAAATTACAGTGTGAAGGTTAGGGAGAGGTGGGGGAGATAAGAGATCAACTGAAGGACTTGTATGAATGCATACAAGCATAATCAATGAATGTAAGACCCTGGGGAGTGAGGGCATATATGGGAGTGGGGGGTTGAGGGGGAGATATGTACACATGTAATACCTTAATTTAAAAAAAAGAAAAAAAAGTTAAACCTAGAGTTACCATCTAGTCCAGCAATTCCACTCCTGAGTGTGTGTGTGTGTGTGTGTGTGTGTGTGTGTGTGTGTGTATATATATATACATATACATACACCCAAGAGAAATGAAAACATATGTCCATAGCAGCTTTATTCATAATAACCCAAATAGCCATTAATGGATGGTTGAATAACAACATGTGAGATATCATTGAGCCATAAAAAGGAATGAAATATTGATCAATGCTACAATATGATTGCGCCTTGAAAACATTACGCTAAGTGAAAGAGGCCAATTACAGAAGAACACGTATTTATGATTCGGTTTATGTAAAATGCCAGAATAGGTGAATCTATGAAGACAGAAAGATTAGTGGTTGCCAGGGCTAAAAAGAGGAGAGAATAGAGAACGACAGCTAAGTGCATGTGGTTTCTTGATAAGGGGAAAAGAGATGATGAAAATGTTATGAAATTGTATGAGGTGATATTTGCAAAATTCTGTGACTATACTGAAAATCATTAAATTATACAATTAAATTAGTGAATTGTATGATACATTAATTATGTTTCAATAAAACTATTTTTAAAATGGGCTACTCTTACTTGTTCTTAAATTCCCAGCGGCAGTATTATACCAGAAAATAAAAACAAAATTTTGTTAAAATAACTCACAGCAATACACTGGATTGGCTAAATTCCCAGATGCTGTAACTTATTTTATACAAATGAAATAACATTTTTATTTTGGTGGCAAACTGCTGGCATTTATCTTAAGGGCCCCAAGCTTTATATACAAGCATATACAAATCCAAATTTTATTTAAAAGCTAAACAACGTTAACTTCAAAAATGTAATGAACCACCAGCATTTCATCTTCCTGGCTGCATCCTCCCATACTTTAGATAGGAACTGCCTCAGTGTGGGTATCGTTTGAATTCTTCTTTAATAATGTTCCTGGGGAGGTAGAGCTTCTAGCTCCCTGGTTTGTTAGCACTGATGTGCCCCCTGGGTTTGTTGTTTCCATCTGTATTCCTGTAGAGCCTTTTTTTGGAGTTATTGAAGGTGTGAGTGCTGGTCTGTTCTTAATTGGCATGCTGGTGGCCGTTGTTGCCCTATTCATCTGCAGGCGGAGAACGAGGTGAGTACAAAGACCCCTTTAGTGATTGGTCCCACAACCTTAAACATGCAACTGAAAATGTCCTTTAGCCTAAACAGTAAGAAGGGAAAATAATTTAATTTATCTCGGTCAAATCGCCTTTGCTTCTCAAGAAAAGCAAAAGTCAAACCCTAAAACCGGGACTCACTTCTGTCAGTCTTTCTACACACCATTGATGAATTCTGCCCTCTCCAAATGACTAGGGGGGTGTATGAAGCTATATTTGAGTGTGAAACAACACTTTTTGCACAGGGAAAAAACACACATGTTGTGTGTGGTTCCATCTCCTCATGAAGACAGAGATGTGTGCAAATTGTGTACCCAACCGCTTTTCTGAAATATGCTGAAAAGCATGGCTGACATCACCCTTTAATGGCTCATAGCTGCTGTGCTAATTTAGGGAGAGACCAAAAAGAACCAAAGCATGTGGTCCCAAAGCCACACTTTCTCCTCTTAGGGAATTTCTTTTATTTGGCACACTGTGTTCTCTTGATGTCATGTCTTGCATCTAAGGTTTACTGGGTGTTTTTTAAGGAAAATTTTATTGCGAGTGTGGGAAGTGATTGTGACCTGTAGCCAAAAACCAGAAGACAAATCTCCAGCTATTGCAGAGATCCATTTCTGAGTGGGAAAAATCTATTTCTTCTTTATGTTCTTCCTCTCTTCCCCGTCCCTCCTCAAAGAGACGTTGGCTGGGTGTAAATCGACGTGAATGCTGAAAAATCCACCTATGCACAAGCATGCACAGCCTTACCATAAGTGGAAAATGTGTTGATGTCCTACTGTAATATGTCTCATAATCAGAATATAAGTCCTCTTCCTTATGTTACAGCCATGGTCGAGAAAGGCCCTCTGCCCAACTGAGCATCCGCCGGGATCGGCCGTTGTCTGTCCACTTGAACCTGGGCCAGAAAGGGTGAGCACCACTTCTTCCTTCACACTGTTTACTGAAGGCTGAGTTGATTGTATTGTGTGAGGTTTACTAATGGGGTCTTTCTTCTCTTGGCTTCCTCTCACAGTAACCGGAAAACTTCTTGGTAAGAGAGAAAACTCATTAATTACTATCATATCTACTTTTGAAATAGAGCTCTAACTGGTTATGGCATGTTTCCTTCAGTAATTATCCTTCTGTCATATTTTTATTCTAGCCCAATAAAAGTAAATCAGTTTGAAGGGCACTTCATGAAGCTGCAGGCTGACTCCAACTACCTTCTATCCAAGGAGTACGAGGTACAATTCAGATGCGATTATGCTTTGGCACCCTAGTCCTTGGCAGAAGTTTCCTCCCGAGCTTTCCTGTGGAATCACAGGCATATCGGGCTCAGGAGTTAGGATGACAGGTAGAATCTCAGCTGAGTGCTCTTTTATGCCCGAATCTCTTCTCCACACAACATACCATCTAATCTCACAGGCCATTTCATCTCCACATTTGCGCAGCAAAGTGCTACCTGAATCGGATGGAAAGAAAGACTGAACAAATTGTGAATGCAAACCTAAGGCTCTCAGATACTCACCCTGGCTATTTGCTTGACTGGGAAATAATGGGCTTTGATGAAAAGTGCCCAGACTTTAGATTCTGTTCCCAGCTTTGCCACCTATGTGACTTGGGGCAAGTTAATTATCCTGTCTGAGCCTTCTCTGTAAAGTGGAGATGAGAATACCTCCTGTGGAACTGCTGTGGGGACCAGAGCTAATGCTAGAATAGTAGGCATTCCATGAACAGTAGCTAGTGTATGTATTCTCATATTGTAATCCACCTCAAACATTGTATGATTTGTCTTCTTCTATTTCATATTCTCTACTTGCAAATTTGTTTTTGACCTAATAGGACTTAAAAGATGTGGGTCGAAATCAACCATGTGACATTGCACTCTTGCCGGAGAACAGAGGGAAAAATCGATACAACAATATATTGCCCTGTGAGTTTTGTGTTGAAGTTTGTAATACTGTCTTCCTCTACTCATGCCTCCTCTTTTCCAGGAATAAAACGGGCTAAAGAAATATGGTATAGGTGGATTTGGGAGATCTGAGGCTCTGAATGCCTTTAAAAAGGGGTGGTGTGGGTGTTATTGCCCCTCCCTCCACATGGGTAACAACAAGTTTCAATTCTGGTTCCGAGTGGCCTCTTTTGCTGTTGACATTTCACCATGTGGTCCCACTGCTCCTCCTTGGAGGCCTCCGAGCAATAACAGGGCCAACAGCAAAAGCCAACCTAAGTTTATCCAACAAAGTCTCCAGTTAGCAACTGTTATTAAATAGCTAGAGGCCCATTGCAAGAAGATTCCTGCAAGAACAGCGCTTCCTGCAGCCGTCTCCACTGCCCCACCTGCTTCCCTCTCTTCTCCATCCCCTCACCTGGCCTGCGTCTCCACAGCTTAGCTCCCTTGTGCAGTGCTTGGCTTTCTTCTATGCTGTCTTCAGTCTTCACTCTGTGCCTGGATATGCATATTAACTGCCATCTTGGTTTGGTTAATTTGTATACTTGCTCCTGATTGGCTTGTGGGCGTGACTTGTGGGTATGGCACGGGTATGGTCAATTTGCATGTTTCCCTTTTATTAGATAGGATTATTACATATTTAATTATCCTCATCCCATTAGCTGAAGCAACAGAAGGTAGTTTTTCTGGATTGAATTCATTCAAACAGTGAGAGGGATCTGGCCACTCCTTGGGAAAATGTCATAGTGTCACAAGTAGTGTGCCAAAGGAAAGCACAGAGGGGACTGCACAAGGCATTTGGTTGTTTGTGTTTATGAGCCACCTATGCAACCTGGGGCGAGTTATCCTGCTTGAGCCTCATCTGCAAAGTGGAAATGAGGATTCTTCCTTGTGGGGATCAGCATTCCATAAACCGTAGAAAAATTATGCCAAGACTCAGTGGCAAATCTGTCTCAATAACCTTCCTTCCAGATGATGCCTCTCGCGTGAAGCTGTCCAATGTGGATGACGACCCATGTTCTGACTACATCAATGCCAGCTATATCCCTGTGAGTGCACCACTAGGCTGCCGTGCCCAGTGAAGCTTTGAGGGGTGACCGCACTGGAGATTCCTCTCCTCCTACATGCTATTACTGCTCTCAGGTTTTAGAAGGCAAAACTGTGTCTGATTGCCATAAAAATCAGGGTGTCTGCTTAATCACTGCTAAGGCCCATTTTTCACAATGGCTATAGTCACAAGAGATTTTTAATGAGCCCAGGATGCATTCTCTTAGGTCATTTTCTCACTGCAGCCCTTGGCCAAGACTAGAGCTCCCTAAAGACATTGGACCTCCCCTGCTAAGGCTGCCTAAGTAGGGAAGCTGATGGAAAGTTACTTGGATTGTTGAAAACCACAGACACAGCTCCAAGGTTATGTCAGACTCTTAGGCTCAGATTCTGGCTGTCAACTTGCTAACTTCCTATAGCACCCAACAGTGGAAGAAGCTTTGAGATCAGACAGATCCAGGTTTCAGTCCCATCTCTGCTCTTTACTGGACTCTGCCACTTTGGACAAGTTATATCACTTCAATTTTCTTTTCTAAACAATGAGGATAAATAATATGGATCTCAATTATTCTTTCACTCAATGAATACTACTTGTTAAGTGCTTGCTATAAGTCAAATACTGAGCTATGCACAGGAATCTGGTAAGATAGAATCTGACCCTAAAAGAACTCCTAGGAGAGTTGGGGCATCAGGACATGACCAGGCCATGCCCTGAGAAACACACCTCCACATCATTGTTAAAACGCAGATTCTGATCCAGCAGGATAGGGGTGGGACCTGGGACTCTGCATTTCTCACAGGTTGTTAGGTGAGCTTATGATGCTGGTCTAAGGATCACTGTCTGAGTAGCAAGAGGTTCAAAGTTGCCACAGCAGGGGAACATCACTCAGCAGACAGGAAGATAGAGGAAAGCTCAGTAGAGCAGGCAACATGCTGAGACTTGGAGGGTAAATAAGAAATAGCCAGATGTGAGGCAGTGTCTGAGTGGGCAAGGTGTGGGAGTGGCAGAGGTGACAGAATGTAGAGGCCCTAGAGAGGAAAAAAGAGAAAGAGCTTCCACGAGGTTCTGCCAGGAATTCTTTATCACTGGGGTACAGAATGAATGGGTGAAAATATCCTAACTATGGAGTTGTGATTAAGATTAAATAAAATCTAGGAAAGTACTGGCCCACAGCATGTTACCAGGTAGGTGCTCAATAGACAGTGATTTATATTTCCTTAAGTTTCCCTTGCATGACCTCTCTTACCAACATTCCAGTGTCAGTTATGTAAAAGGACTGCAAGCTTCTCCATTAAATAGAGAAAGAGTCTGATTAAAGTCTATCCCTTAGACACACCTATACACATGCACACGTGTGCACACACACACACACACAATTGTGGATTAAGTGTTTTCTAGATTATCACTTGAGTCCTCCCTCCATTGCCTTTTAGAATAGACCCAGCCTAATAAAAACTAATTTCATTCTTAACAATAGTTCAACATTCCAGCCTTTGTCCTTCCTGCTCCCAAACCTTGACACTTGTGTTAGTATCTTTTTCTCGTCAGGGGCCTGGCCAAGACCTACATATCATCACATCAGCAGCTAACTCTTTGTTTATGGTTCTGAAGAGGCCTATTGTTTCTGACTTTCCATATTGTAAATTCATCGCAGGGCAACAACTTCAGAAGAGAATACATCGCTACTCAGGGACCTCTTCCTGGCACTAAGGACGACTTCTGGAAAATGGCGTGGGAACAGAATGTTCACAACATTGTCATGGTGACCCAGTGTGTGGAGAAGGGCCGAGTGAGTAAACACTCTTCCTGACTTCCAGCTTTGCTTTCCGCCATCTGGAGGGAGCTCTCCCCCACCATCAGAAGAAGTTAACTCCTGCAAAGCTAAGTAAGGGTCGTATGAGAGAGAACGCTGTTAGTGAGTCACACCACCCAGTTCAACAAAGCTCGGGGGGGTGAGGCCCGGTTTGGATCCTGGGTCTGACGTTTCAGTCCAAGGTTTCTTCATTTGAGGACTGGGAACACCTCGGGGCCCTGACACAAAGATTAACTGGCCAGCTGTCGCTCCGTCCTCCAGTGTTTGGTGAGAGGAGATGCCTTGTCAGGGTCATTGGCTCTGCCTCTAAAGGAAAGGAGACATGAACTTCAGGCTGTGTCTGCAGAAACAATGGAAAATACTTAACTGGACAAATTAAGCAACCCTCTTGTAACTCACTTATACTCCTCTACTTTATATGGTTACTTGGAGGATTGAAGTGCTTAATACCTGTGTTCAATAATATATGTTCCTAATCCTCTTTCTCCTGTCTTTCTCCATGTAATGTTGATGTTAGATGAATGTTCAGACTTTTCAAAGATTATTTGGCATATGACACTGGGCCCAGGTTAGGAGTGATAACAAATTATAAACAAAACAGGGCCTGGAAGACAGAGCCTCCCTCTACCCAGCTAGATCTTTCTTCAAAAGGAACGTTGTAAGATGTTCCTATCTGCTAGTGGACGTTAAAAGGACTGCAGGAAGTTAAAAATTAAGGAAGTTAAAAACAACCTCAACCATGACCCACTGTGCCTGAAAGGTAAATGAGTCAGAGGTTGGGGTTCGCTCCTCACGCCACGAGTGTCTCCCCTTCACTGGCAGCAGGAGCTGGGCTCCATCGCTGGCCATGAGCAGGTTAATGCAGAGCAGATGCCAAATGGCTTTAGCAGCTGATCCTGGATTCCCACTCAGGAAGACCTTTCCAGGAGGGAAAGTTCAGGTTCACAGAGGAGTCACGTTTCCGGACTCACTTTTTTTTCTGTCTGTTTTCCTCTAGGTGAAGTGTGACCATTACTGGCCAGCAGACCAGGACTCGCTCTACTATGGGGACCTCATCCTGCAGATGCTCTCAGAGTCGGTGCTGCCTGAGTGGACCATCCGGGAGTTTAGGATATGCAGTGTGCGTTGGTTTGTCTGATTTCATTGAGTGGCCCAGCTTGGAAAGATGAAGGTCACCTGGGAATTACATATTTGCTGGTTCCTCTCCTGTGGTTGCAGCCCATTAGGTGTTCCTGGTTGGGCACAGCTGTCAAACTGGAAGCTTTGCCTTATTATCCTTATCATTCTTCTTCTTTTCCTCTCTGCTCTTACAGGAGGAACAGCTCGACACACACAGGCTCATCCGCCACTTCCACTATACGGTGTGGCCGGACCACGGAGTCCCGGAGACCACCCAGTCCCTGATCCAGTTTGTGAGGACTGTCAGGGACTACATCAACAGGACACCTGGGGCCGGGCCCACTGTGGTGCACTGCAGGTACTCAGCCACGTGGAGCCAATGAAGTGATGCCAGGGAGGCTGGAAAAGGCAGGAGGGTGGGGATCTGGTGAGAAGAGGATGAGTCTAGGCTCAGATGCTGCTAGCTCACTTCTCCTTCTCTCCAACCTCATTCCTTTTCACCGACTTCTCTCTCCTTTCCTGCTTTCTTCACATACCTCCTCTCTCTTACCCTCCTCTCTCACACCCTTACTCATCCTTCTCTCTCCATCAAATCAAAGATCATTTGGCACATGGCACTGGGCCCAGTGATATCAAACTATAAAACAGAGCCTGGAAGACTGCCTCCCTCTGCCCAGCTAGATCTCTCTTCAAAAACAACCATTGTTCTCTTGCTCTTTTTCCTTCTGTACAAAATGCTGAGTCCTCATGCGATTTCCAGGCTCTCCATCCCCCATCCAAGTCCCCAGAACCCCCTCCCACTTTAGCCAGAATGGAAACGGCATACACTTACTCTTGCATCTTACTCCTTACAATGGCCTTCTCCTTCTCCTCCATCTATAATAACCCTAACTGTCCTTTAAAACCCTGCTCAAGCACTCCCTGCCAACTGAGTAGCACCTGCTATCTGAAGCACCCAATTTTGTTCGTAAATTTATATTCCCTCTTGAATTCTCTTGGATTCAGACTACTTTGTGCCCATAAAATCAACATAGCAAATCCATCTCTCTCTCTCTCTCTCTCTCTCTCTCTCTCTCTCTCTCTCTCTCTCTCCTAGTGTTTACCTAATTAATGTTTGCAGCAACACTTTGATAGTCTTAACTGAATGGCACTAATAAATACGGAACAGGGAATTGCTACAATGAGAAATGTCAAAGGCACTCACTTTCCCCCAATCAGCCCAGCACCCTAGGAGCCTTGCTTCTTTGTCATTGGAACCCTGATACTTTTAATAGGAATGTGAGGTCCTCACCAGCTTCCTGCCTTCTGAGGAATGGCAGGCATGTTTACCGAGGACCACTGGAAAACTGTTACTCTTTTTCTTAGAAATATGTACAGCAAAGCCGAACTGGTTTGGCTCAGTGGATAGAGCGTCAGCCTGCGGACTGAAAGGTCCCAGGTTCGATCCCGGTCAAGGGCATGTACCTTGGCTGCAGGCACATCCCCAGTTGGAGGTGTGCAAGAGGCAGCTGATCAATGTTTCTCTCCCATCGATGTTTCTGACTTTCTATCCCTCTCCTTTCCTCTCTGTGAAAAATCAATAAAATATATTTTTCAAAAAAAAGAAAGAAAAAGTAGAACTTAAAAAAAAAGAAAGAAATATGTACAGCAAAAATCCCCACATTAGGTAATCACTTTGGGGAGCAATTGTCAATCTCTAGTGAAACTGGAGGGGTTCACACCCTATAATATGCAGTTCTATCTCTACATATCAGCCCTAGCAAATGCCCACATGTGTGCCAATGGTGTTCACGGCAATGTGGTCTTTAACAGAGAATGTGAGTGCCTTTAACAGTAGGGAATGGACTAGCAGTGGATGGATTAGCAGTGGTTTGTGACCTCTGTAGAGTTGCTAAAAGAAAGTGTATATATGTGGGCAATGGCATGGCTAAGTCTCAAAACACCATATTGAGTGGAAAAGTTGTCAGAAGACTACATGAAACATGTTATCACCTTAGTAAGTTTTTGAAACACATAAAATTACGATATTGTTCATGGATGCAGGAGAAGTATAAAAACGTGGCTGGAAATGATACACACCAAGTGCAGAGCAGTACCTACTCCTGGGGTGTGAGGGAGGTAAGGGAAAGAGGCAGAGGCTGGGTTGCATTTCTTTGAGAGAGCCTGTGAAGAGAAAGAAGTGTTCCTATAGCCTCCCATAACTTGGAAGGGAAAAGAAAGATTTGCTAGTCTTTGGGTGCCCTCCTGAAAGGCCAGTGTAATAAAAAGGCTCAGCCTTCCTTCCACTTCTCTTCCAGCGCTGGTGTGGGTAGGACTGGAACCTTTATCGCGTTGGACCGAATCCTCCAGCAGTTAGACTCCAAAGACTCTGTGGACATCTATGGAGCAGTGCATGACCTGAGGCTTCACAGGGTTCACATGGTGCAGACGGAGGTAAGAGTCACAGGTGGAAGGACACAGACAGCTCTCCATGCCTCCCTCCCAAACCCCCCAAATGCCTGAGGCTCCAATCTGAGAAGGGGAAGTGATCGTGACTCATTGGGAAGAGAAAGAGCGCTGAGTACACAATTTGTCTAGGACTTGTCATTTTAAAGCAGATCTCAAGGACCTTCACGATGGTGTGTACCCTTCTCTTCAGTGAGCTGGTTGCCCATCTTCTGGAGCTGGGTGGTTAGGAAGACAAATTATTGTAATCAGTGCATTATACCTGGGAGAAAGGCCAAGCCATCTTGAAGATCATTTTCAGATAGGCTGGTGAGTGAGCACAAGAACTTTAGTTAGTAAAGAGGAAACAGATTCTAATCTCTTCTCTCCTCCAGCCCCCCACCCCAGGTGCACCTCCCAACTCTGGAAACACCAAAGAAGTGTACATTGATTGGGAAGGATAAGTGCATCCATTTGTGGTCCTTTGGCATTTGCAGGGCATTTTTGAACCTGTTAGCTCATTAGATTTTCACCATAACCTGATAAGAGAGTTATTACTTTCCATTTCCAGGCTAGAAAACTGAGGTTCAGAGGCTATGGGCTTTAAACAGCTGTGAAGTGGTCAGACCGGCGCTTGAACCTGCTCTAGAGAATCCCAGGCCCTAAGCAGCAAGTCCACTGCCCATAGCCTCTGGGCCAGGCTCTCTCCCCACACAGACCAACCATTTATCATTTCCCAGTTAATTGCCTTCCAAGGCCCAAGTTCTCTTACCCTTATGTTTTCTAGAGAACTCTGCAAAATCCTTTAACTTATTTTGAAAACTCTTATTTTTCAATTACAACCATATTATATGTTTCAGTTGTATAGCAGAGTGGTTAGATATTTATATAACTTATAACATGACCTTCTTGTGTAAGTATAATACCCATCTGACACCACACATAATTATTACTAACTAGAGGCCTGGTGCATGAAATTCATGCATGGAGGAGGGGAGAGTCCCTCAGCCCAGTCTGCACCCTCTCCAATCTAGGACCCCTCAGGGGATGTTTGACTGCTGGTTTAGGCCCAATCCCCCAGCAGATGGACATCCCTCTCACAGTCTGGGACTGCTAGCTCCTAACCACTCACCTGCCTGCCTGATTGCCCCTAACCGCTTCTGCTTGCCAGCCTGATCGCTCCCTATCCACTCCCCTGTCAGCCTGATAGATACCTAACTGCTCCCCTGCTGGCCCGATCGCCCACAACTGCTCTCCCCTGCTGCGACTTGCCTCCTCCTCACGAGGCAGTGGAGATGCTGGGGACAGGCCTCCTCTGCACCAAATGGAACTGCGGGACCCCCAGGCCTCACTACGCAAAGCAGCCACCGCCAGGCCCCACCTCTGCTGTGCACTAGCCATCTTGTGGTGGCCATCTTGTGGCAGCATCATGTGCAAGGGCATGAGAACCACCTACGCTTTTATTAGTATAGATGTCATTGACTCTATCCCCTATGCTGCAATTTAGACATCCCCTTGACTGTAACTACTACTTTGTACTCCTTAATCCCTTCATCTTTTTCACCCAGTCCCTCTCCCCTCTGACAACCATCAGCCCAGCACTCTAGCTCTCTGTATCTATGAGTCTGTTTCTGTTTTGTTTGTTCACTTTGTTCTTTATTTCACATAGAAGTGAAATCGTATGGTATTTGTCTTTCTCTGTCTGACTTTTTTCATTCAGCACAGTACTCTCCAGGTCATTCCCTGTTGTTGAGAATGGTAAGGTTCCATTCTTTTTTATGGCCAAGCATTGTATATAGGTACCACATCTTCTTTATCCATTCATCTATCAGTAGACACTTAGGCTGCTTCCATACCTTGACTATTGCAAATAATGCTGCAATGAACATAGCGAGGCATCAAAATCCTGTATTTAAAAAATAATTCCTGTCCAGCTAGTGTGGCTCAGTGGTTGACCTTTGACCCATGAACCAGGAGATCACATTCAGTTCCTGGTCAGGGCACATGGTTGTGGGCTCAGTCCCCAGGAGGGGACATGCAGGAGGAAGCCGATCAATGCTTCTCTCTCATCATGGATGTTTCTATCTCTTCTCCCTCTCCTTTCCTCTCTCTGAAATCAGTTATTTTTTAAGTAATTTAAAAAATAATTCCTGTGGTTAAAAAAGTGGAACATTCTATATGCTCTTATTTCCCATGATTTCAGCACACCTGGAAACCGCGCAGGCAACTCTACTGCACAGAGCCCGGCACCCTGCGGCAGAGCTCCCCCATGCTTTTTTAAAATCTGCTATTCCCAAAACCTCCTTGACCCCGAATTCTTTTCTTGTGCAGCACATGATAATATCATACAAAACTCATACTCTGCGACACATTTTGGAAAACACTGGTGTCATTGCCTCCTGCGGGCAGTGCCCACACCAGGGATCCTCTCCCACCACCACTGTCCTGGCCCAGGAGTGCTTTCATTACAGCAATTATTTTATTCTGGAGTTTTTTTTTTAAATACATAAAAATAGGCCAAAACCGGTTTGGCTCAGTGGATGGAGCTTCGGTCTTCGGACTGAAAGGTCCCAGGTTCGATTCTGGTCAAGGGCATGTACCTTGGTTGAGGGGACATCCCTAGTAGGGGGTATGCAGGAGGCAGCTGATCAATATTTCTCTCTCATCGATGTTTGTAAATCTCTATCCCTCTCCCGTTCTCTGTGAAAAATCAATAAAGTATGTTTTAAATACATAAAACTAGGGAAGATGATATTATGAAATTCCATCTACCCAAACTCAAGCTTCTGCAATTATCAGCATTCTGTGCTCTTTTCTCATCTACGTCCCACATATCTGTTTCCCATACCCTCATTGGACTATTTTAAAGAAAATTCTACTTATCACATCATTTCATCTTTAAAAACTTTATGTGTGTGTGTGTGTGTGTGTGTGTGTGTGTGTACAAATTAGAAATATGGACTCTTTTAAAAATTATAATCACAGTATCATTATCAGACCTGATAAATCTAATCATAATTTCTTAATATCACATAATATTCAGTCAGTGTTTAAATATTCCTAATTATGTCAAAAATGACTTTTGAGACCTGGTTTGCATTAGAATACAATGTCCACACATTGCATTTGGTTGAGGTCTCTTTTAAATCTCTTTTAATCTATAATGATTTTCCCTCTACTTTGTTTTCCATACCATATATTTGGTAAAGAAACCAGTTTATTTGTTCTGTAGATTTCCCTCATTCTGGATATAGCTGACTTTGTTTTCCTCCTGGTAATGTGTCATCTGTTCCCCATAGTTTTTGTCTGCCAGTGTGAGGTTCCCCTAAATTCAGGTCCCTTTTTACCACTACCATATTTCATGGACAGTGCTTGTGGGGAGTGCCCCAGGCAAGACACCTTGAGCATTCCTTAACTGTTTGTGGGCTAAATCCAAGGCGCCTGACAGAAATATACAAAAACCAAACAGAGGTGGAAGCTGCTTTAATTGACAATGTTTCAGCTCTGACCTTTCAGAGCAATTAAGGTTGTTTACCAGCCTTCCGGGTTTCCTATCCACATCTTTCTATTGGTGAGGGGGGGATTGGATTCCGACACCTTTGTATTTTTGGAATATAAATAAACTGTTGCTATTTGGGTGTCAGATGCTGCCTCTCCATCAGAGAGAACAGACATCCCACCCGAGCCCAGCTATTTTTCCTATTACTGCATCTTTGTCTTCTATACTTTTATTTCTTAATCCCCAGCTCCTCTACTCAGAAACTGGACCCAATCTCTCTCTCTCTCCATGCTAGATGTGAAAAAGAGAGAAAAACACCCATTGCTGAGTACTTCCTGTTGTATGAGGTCAGGAGAGACTTCCTGTCTGTGTGAGTCTCTGTCAGTGCTGATGGAATTGACAGTGACATCCGCTCTCACGCTCCCCATTAGCTTTTCACTTAAGGTTGGGGCAGCCACTGAGGACCACCACTGCCTAGCTCTGACTTTTCATGAAGTTTGGCAGAATTATGTCACACCTTTTCATAAGAGATATCCTTCCGATTTCGCCCAAGACTGCGAGTTCCTAGAGGACAGGAACATGTTTTCCTTCTCTCTAGCCTCAATATTTTTTTTGTCTTTTAAATGAACAAATATTTCACAATTACATTGCTAAAACGTCAGCGCCAATGTTTCATTATTAGTTTGTCACTTCTGCAAACTCAAACCAATACTTAACTTGTAATCTTAAGAAAAGGAGATTATCACGTTAGAAGTAGTCTCAAGGTGTGTGTGTGTGTGTGTGTGTGTGTGTTCAGACTCCTTGATTATTGTTAGAGGGTTCTGGGGTCATGTGTTCTGAGCACTCCCTACTGTAAATAGCACTGGCTGACTTCCAGGGCAGGGGTACCATGATGTGCAAAGCTCCCCCTCCTTCTCTTAGCCATAACTCTCTTCCCCAGTTCTGTTCTCCTGCCTCTCTGAGGATTTTGTGGCTCTGGTTCCTCAGGGTGCCTCTTCACGGCTTGATTTCCCTGAGGTTCTGTCCTCAAGGCGCTGCTCTTCTGCCTCTACCTTTATTCTTTGTGATGGCCCCCACTCTCATAGACGCCCATGTTTCCCAAATCTCATTCTCCTCCTGGAAGCCTTATAGTCATCTTAACTCAAACAACTCGTCACCTGTCTTTCAAAACACAAAAAGCAGTGATAACAACAAAAGCACTGCTGCTCTCGCTCCTCTCCGTTTCAGGTAACAGTGTTTCCGTCCGCCTTGCCCACCATCTGACCAGCTAAGCACGGAGTCTGACTTCTCTTCCTACAGTTCCTGCATTCAGGCAGCCACCGAGGCATGTCAATTCTGCCAGCACCTTCCTCCCTGTCCTAGCCTCTCCTCCACTGCCCCTGCCGTTGCCCAGTGAGTCTGCTCTCTCCAGCGTCTGTCCAGACAACTCCTCATCACCACTGCCACCAGCCAAGTTCTCTAGCAAACTCACTTTTGTAACTCCTGGCACAGCAATCTTAGAAAGCTCTCCACTGCTTGTAAAATAACGTTCAAATTCTTACCCTTGTGGCCAAGCCTCTTTGTAACTTGGCCCCAGCTTCCTTCTTTCCTTTTCCCTGTTCCTGTATAATGCCACCCATCCCCAGGGTTTTAGGGTTGTTCCCCTCTATGGGCCAGAATGAACTTTGATTCCTCTGTTCATGATAAAATAAGCATTACAGGAAGTGGGAATTTTCTCTCTCCTTTCCCCATAGCAAATGAAATCTCAAACAAATCCAGATGTTATCTGCCTGGCTTTAGGAGTCTGCTGAGGGTGGGCTGTTCCTACAGCCTCAGAACCCTGGCCCAGCCCAGCAGGCTCGCTTGGTGCTAGCAGAGAGTGTAGAGGGGTGCGACCCATGGTTGAGTGCGGGGGTGGGAGGGGGGAGGTTTGACTGTTCCAGCAAAGGAGGAAGGATATTCTGACCCTTTTCTGGGTTGATAGGGATAGTCATTCTCAACTTAATTCTACCTTATATGGATCACAAAGGGATGCAAGTCTTTTCAGACCAGAGATTTGCAAGTGTGTCCCTCCTTGTAGCCTGACTCTGGAGAGATGCTCAGAGCAATAACTTATTAAAGAGCAATAGGTGACTGTCACTCTCATCTGCTTCCCCTGGGAAGGAAAAAGTGGGATATTGTAGGATTGAGGATCTCAGTGCCAATGTGGAAGATTATCCTGGGGGTTTCTTGTGACCCATAGACCTGACATTTTAGCTAGACTAGATTTCTCTCTAGCTTGATTCTTGCCATCCCCCAGAAGTGAGTCTTATTACTTCTTATGTATGAAGCTTTACACACAACTCTGCCTTACGTTTATCATCTTATAGATATTTGTTCACGGATCTACCCCTCTGCTCAACTCTGCACTCATGGACCATGAAAAGGCCTTATGTATAATTCTATAAAAATCACCTAATATTACAACTTTTGGCAAAATTGAGTGGATCTGAGGCTTCACCAGTTAGCTAAACAGAGCAAAATTGAGCTTTTTATTGAGGTTCACATATTAGATTTTGTCTACTTTTTGTGAATGAAGCACATTAACAACCTGAAGGTTTCAGTTGTAATCATTTTTCAAGGACATTCTATCGGGAAAAGAATTTATATTTAAAACAAGGCAAATTAATTAATATTAACTGGTTTCAAAGCCCATGGTGGATCATTGTTGAAGAATTTATTAATAAGGTATCACATAAGGATAGTAGAGCTCATTCACCACTGAATGCTCAGATCCCAAAGTAATTTAATATCTGAGGAGAATTGAAATGTGAATCATGCTCTGGATGGGAGGAAGCAGACAGGTGTCTGTCATAATTTGGTAGGTAGTTATCAAGATGGCAAAAAAGAGACTGCCTATGCTAACAAATGTTTTCAGGGTAGTGCCCTCCTGGAATTATCAAGATCAAGGTGGTATAAAACCCTCATAAAAAGTGAACAAGATTTGTGAGCAGAAAGGCAGAGAATAGTTAATATTAATGCAAGCCTCATTTATGGTTGTTTTGTGTCTTTGAATTGTCCTGATTATACCAGACTTACATTATGAAGTCCCATGAGTAGCTGACCAAGCTAACTTCCAATCAGAAGCAGTGCCTAATGCCAACCCATAAAAATAAATACTTGTTCACTTTTAAAGATAGTTGGTGAGGGAAGATCTTATAGTTTCACGTGGTGTCTCAACTTATGCAATACTCTAAGGCTGAACACTTCAATCATGGAGTCCATCTAGTTGACAGCAACACAAAGCCATGTCCCCTGAAGTGGTATAACCATTTGCACGCCATAAGTATCTACCGTGGTGTGTAGAGATGGTTTCCGTTTTGGATGTGTGGCAGTAACCGGATAATGGTAGAGAACATTAGCTGAAGAAGAGACCTTTGCCTCCTTGTTTGACAGATGGAGAAACTGAGATCACAAGAAGCCTCACAATTAAGCCTGGGCCAGCTGCATGCAGACTAGGAGCCCAGCATCACTGACGTGGTGTTGTGCTCTCTTCCCAACCTCTTCTTTCCCTGGAGCAGTTGCTATGTCATTAAGGGAGCCCAAGGCCAAGTACTAAGTTTTCATGGACATACATTCCCTTATTAGAGAGCTCAGTTGGTGGTAAGGAATGGGGCCCACTGCACAAGTTTAGCTGCCTGTGACTGATCTCCTATGAGGTCTTCATGGTGTCTTTATAGTCCCTAAACACTGACTCACCTATGTTTCTGTTTTCAAAGTAATTAGCTCTCAGATAGTCAACAGGTGTGACCCTTTGTAGTTCTCTGTCGTCAGCCAATGTCTTTGAGATTCTGCCATGAGCCAGACTCAAATGCTGAGAAAAATCAAGAAAGATAAGACTCTGAACTTGCCCTCAAAGAACTGATAGTCCCATTGGTGTCTATTGTATACATTTCCCTTTTCTCACTAGGAAAGGAAGGAAATAAAAGAAAGGAAATAAAACAACAGAATACACAGTGACATGATTTTGTCATTCAATAATACAATGAAACTAGGATTCATCTAAGAAAACTAGTATAGTGAGAAGAACATGAACTTTGAGGCCAATTCAGGATCAAATCCTACGGTTCCATTTCTTAGCTTTGTGACTTGGAGAAGTTACTTAATTTCTCTGAGTCTTCATTCATATGGATCGTTATATCTACTTTACAAGGTCATCAAAATATGAAATAATGTATGTAACATGTATAGCACTGTGTTTGACATTAATTTATCTATTTAATAAATATTTGTGGAGAATATTCCATGTGCCAGAGATAGCAGTTGGCCTCCATAGAACATACTCTATAAATATGTATTGTATGCATGTAAGAAAGAAGGGATAAATACCACCCCTCTGCCCATTATCATCATTTTCATCTTAGTGGTAACAGAATGCTGTCACTCTTCTATGTAGTAGAAACTATTAGTGAAGTGATGATAAAAAAATTTGCTAATCTTATAGGATCTCATGACTGTTCCTGTTTTGTGATAATCTCTCATCTTTTTTGTACTGAGCACTTGCCTTCCTCTGACGTGTTTTCTGCTTTTTCACAGTGTCAGTATGTCTACCTACATCAATGTGTAAGAGATGTCCTCAGAGCAAGGAAGCTACGGAGCGAACAGGAAAACCCCTTGTTTCCAATCTATGAAAATGTGAATCCAGAATATCACAGAGGTAGGATCATCACTAACTTACAGGTTCATTTATCAAGATATAATTGACCCAGAAACCATTCCACATGCACCATCTGTTTCTTCCTCTACCCAAAGGCTGAAGGGAAGGCCCTCTCAGAGGAGGCAGGGCAGAGAGGCAGAGTGGGGAGGAGACTCCCACAAGTAACACTGATTCCACTGCTCTCTCTTCCTACCTGGGCTGGGGTGCACTCTATTAAAGACTCTGCTTAATATTTCTAAGTGCTAAGGATCACTGCTGGGGAGGATGCTTTGAAATCACAACTGGGAGTTCAAATTATAAAATCCCTTTGGAGAAAAACTTGCCCATATGTATCAAAGTTCTTAATATGTTCTTATCTTGTCAGCCGGTATCTCTACTTCCATCCTAAGTACTGACAAATTTTATACATGAAACTTTTCATAGTTAAAAGTCTGAGTGAAAAAAAACTAAATGTTTAACAATGGAGGACTAAGTATACCATGGTACGTTCCTTGAACAGAATACAATTCAGTCTTACAAAGCTATATTTTTGAAGATATAATAACATGGGTATTTTTATAAATAAGAAAAGCAGAATTTAAAACAAATGTAAAAAACACGTAGTGGGGCGGGGAGGGGAGACTGGAAAGAAATATACCATGATAATAAAACAAATTTCTCTGAGCAATAAAATAATATATGGTTTTCTTTCACGTTAGTGTTTTTAAAAAATTTTTAGAGCAAGCATGTAACATTTTTTTCAATAAAAAATTCAATAGGAAAAATATATAAGTAAACTTTATAAGGCACTGCTTTGATCAGACAATACTTACTTGACAGCTGAAGGATCTGCAAGCCTTTTCCCACTCCAGATCATATTAAAGCTTCATTCGGCACACTGAATCTTTGCATTAGTGATTTGTTGCCACCTAACAAATTAGCCCAAACATTTATTATCTCAGTTTCTGTAGCTCAGGAATTCGGGAGGGGCTTAACAAAGCAGTTCTGCCCAGGATCTCTCATGTGGTTGCAGTCAAGACCTTGTCCAGGTCTACCAGCCTCTGGAGGTGAGGGATTGGGGGGGTGCGGGGGGGGGGGGGCGCGCTGAAGGCCCACCTCAGGATGGCCCACTCAGAGAGCCAGTGGCAGAAGTCTCAGGTCTTTGCCACATGGGCTGACAGCCATCTATACATCAGACCCCTTTTTTTTTAATAAAAAAAGAAACATTATTTCAGAGTTATTTTATCTCCATTTCTAAATGTGCTTCAATTTTATTTTGTTCTCTGCACTCTCTACACCCACCCATTAGTCAGTATGTGAAATCATTGGTAAACTGTAAAGCACAAATACGAGAGAGAACTGCTGTTTAAAGGAGTCCTTTGTAACCAGATAATCCTTTTTTGTTGTAAACAGTTACCCCCTAATTTATCTGTATAGTAAATTAAGGTTTTTGCATGTCAGGTTCTTTAAGAAGCTCCAGGAAGGAGGGAGCTGGGGAGGTCCCTTTGTCTTGTTTTGACTTGCTCAAGAGTCTTCTTTTAGAGTAAGTAGCACAGAAGCTGAAGGAAGCTGAGGATGCTATAGTTACTTTCAGGCATCTGAATGTTAGGATTCAGGTCCTAGCTCTAGGATAAATAACATTAATAAGCTGTGTAACCCTCAGGTATTCTTCCTCTCTAGGCCTGTGGGCTCATATGTGAAGCCACAGGGCTTGGACCAGAATCACTGGTCCTTTCCAGTTCTAGATGGTTCTGAATGGAATGACCAGGCCCCCACAGGGATCGTCTCACCTTAAACCAGATTGAGTTTTAGTCACTTTCACTAGTCTTTCCCAGTTGTAATTTTCATAAGCAGAACAAGCAACCGTGAAATGCCCTGCTACCGTCTCTAATTACAGTGTCCTTCCTTGCAGATGCGGGCTATCCTAGGCATTGAGGATGTACCAGAAGCTATCCTGGAGAAAAGCTATTCACTGTGTGATTTTTTTTTTTTAAACTTGCTTCATGCCCTACAGAGGTGCCAACTATTTCTATTGATACTATGTATAATTTATTAATCTGGAGAATTTTAAAGAATTTATGTAATTTAAAAGCAACAGATATTATTGTACATAGTTGTATTTTGTAGTTTCTTCTGTAAATATGTATTTTTTTCATAATGTTTAATATTAAGCTTTATATAATACTATTTTCCACACCAAAGTGTCCATGGGCTGTTCTACATAAACTAATTCAACCTGCATGACAGGACTGCTGTAAACAGGTGTGGAGGTGGCTGAGGGGATGCCTGGGGCCCAGGTTTTTGGCAGTTTTGATATTTACTGAACAGGAGAAAGGACGGGTTAGGGAGAGCATCTAGTGTGCTGGCTTTGCTGCATTGCTGTCCGATGAATCTTGGGATCCAAAGACCATCCAAATGCTATTTGGACAAATAGGATGGTCAAAAAAAAAAAAAAAAAAGGACTGCAAGGAGGGGGAAGGGATTAAGTAGCACCGAAGCCCAAGGAGATGGCTGTGCCTACAGTAGTTTCTCTCATGCCTATCTCCTGCCAGAGGTTCAAGCCAAAGTAGTCAGCCAGGGGCTACAGTGCAAGTCCAGGATGCAGCGTGGAGGGTTGTGGTAGGGAAGGCTGTAAAGAGAAGTGATGAATTCTTACATCAAGAGGAATGCCACCTGGATCCCTGCCTGTAAACATAATCAAACTGAGAGCACCATCCGTAGTGAGAGGGGGTTGTTCGCTGTACCGCAGTGTGGAGCGTGGACATGCGTGCCCTTACCGTCACGGATGTGTTGGTCGACATGCACACGCTGGTCTTTGTCTCATTTCCACAGGGCTGCCTTCCTGGAAAAGTCAAAATCATGCCGGTCATACTTGGTTTTCTCATCAAAAGAAGATTTTAGTGGCAGATTATATTCCTTATCAAAGGACCTAATATCAATATTTTTATAGAAATGTCCATAAACGTCACATACAGTTAACTGTTGTAAAAAAGGCTCAGTGGTGCCTCGTATAAAACTTTCCAGAAGACTCTTAGTAAGTCGTTGAGGTCCGAATATTACACAGTCACCTTAAGTTGTTTTCCATATAAAAGACACTACCTACTCTACCACATTTATCCTCAGTGTCTGTGCCCACTTTGGCTCTGCTAGATTGCAGTGGGTCAGAAAGCGGGTCTGGCTCTCTTCCATGTGCAGCCCGAGGGGCCTCCTGGGAGGACCGGGAAGCACCTGTGTGGGTCCTCAGGGCTGCCTGAGAACGGCCCAGAGCGGCGGCCTTTTCTGCACGGTAGATTTCTTTGTAATAAATGGAAGAATTAGAGATCCAACTTGTTGATCTCACAGCTTCACTTGCAAATCAAACACCTCTTTTCAAGGTGTTTATTTTTTGCTACCCACCATAAAGTTCCACAAGTACTCCAATGGGTGTGATTGGCATAGTAACTGAAAATCATTACATGTATCCAAAATAGTTATTGATAGTTAGGTAAATCCACACCCAAGTCACAGACGTTGCCAGGGCTATTTGAGACGCATGAAAACGGAGAACCTTTGTCAGAAGGAAGATGATGAATGACAGCAGGGTTCCAGGTTTCCACAGTTTCCTTGTGCTCGGCGCCTTCGTGAGTGACAGTGTGAGGTTTTGATTCTGTTTCAGGGAACTGGCTGGATTTTCTAAAAATGAAGAGGAACAACATATATGTAAGTGTGGAAGGAGGAAATGGAAGTCAGAGATTTAGGAGACGTTGTGTCTATTAGGGATAACTTTCCCTGCATTGAAAGGTAAAAGCAAGAAAAGAATCCGCAGCATTTTAGACTAATGTTGCTTAGTACAAAGCACACCAATACAGGGAAAGACAAATTCCTCTTGGCTTTTCATTCATTTAGGGAACTTTTAGTAGGTACCTGCAGCCTGTGAGGCAGTGTCCTAGGAACTACATGTTTCTACTGACATAAGCAATGCATCAGAATCAGTTAGGTGGTGGTTGTTATTTTCAGTGAAGCCCTGTAGAGGGCCTCAGGGAGGCAGCGAGTGGCCGCCCCAGGCCACACTGGCCAGCCATAGCAAACACTGCCTCTAGAAAAGAGAGCAATTAACTGCACACACCAAAAACTGAAACCATAAAAAGCTACACATCTGCAGCACGCCATCACACTCGCATATCCTGCCTGGTGTGTCCCAGGGTGGAATCAGAATTGTGGAAATGGACATGAGGAAACTATGTTCTTTTTGTCTAGTCTAGGAAATATTTATTCTTACCCTCCACCTATCTAATTTTAAATCTCCTTAGCAACAATTATTTCCCTAACTTCCCTCCCACTGCCACCAAAGACTAAATACGTAATCTAGTTGATCTATTTATTAAATTTAGGAGGGGGGTGGGGGAGGTTTCCTTGACATTCAGCTCAATTGGATGTTCTTTAATTCAATCTCATCCGTGTTCTGCCTTGGTAAACACTCCGTTTCCTGTCCTGGTGGGCATCCTGTCTGTGCACCTGTGTGGCACACTTTAATCATCATCTTCAAAGTGTTCTGACTTATCCAACCTTGGGAAGAGGCCTGTCTTGCATCTTAATAATTATTTACCCAAGTTCTTTATAATTAACTCCTTTAATCTCTACTCATTAAGTCAATTTTGTATCATCATTCTGTTGTTCTCTGGATAGCAGCCAATTTTCAGCTCTTGAATCTGATTTTTCAAAGGACATTTCCCTGTCTGGGCCTATACACATTGGTCCCTGGTGATTTGCCATCCCTGAACAATGATGGGGTCCTTTTTTCACCAACTACCTGCCTGCCCTCTTCTCCTTTAGAATACCTTTGCTTTCCCAGTCAAATGTGATTTTATTTTCTATTTATTTTATCTCCTCACACTCATTAGCATTTTGTAGTCTTCTCAGGCTCGTCTCATAGAAGAGACAACCATGACTTCACTTTTAAATACTAAAATGACTGCAGCACACAGACATTTTGGAGACAGTTTTGTTTGGGAGGGTCTTTAGTTAACTGTATTATGTCTTGGGAGGAAATCCAAAAGGACATGTGAAAATAATGTAAAACTACTAAGCAGTTGTCCAGCAATACAGAAACAGGCCTCCCGTGTGATACTTCACACTCTGATTCTCTTGCCTGAGTGTCTCAGGTAGCAGTTTCTGATATTAAACATTCCTCTTACCTTTTGCAAGAAAATGACCAGCCATCTACTAACTTTGCGTTCATTCAGTTAGCTTTCTGGGCCTTTGATGTCGGAATCCTGAAACCGTCACTTGCCAGATCTGTCTGACAGCAAGTAGTAGGATCCAAGTCCCAACTCTGGAGTCCTCCAGACTGAGGTTCACACACATGAGCCAGGACAATTGACCTGGTGAACAACAACAGAAAGTAAGCTGCTTGCTCGAGGCAGCGGTTCAAGGACTTTCCAGATTTCTCATTGAGGAAATGAAAGGAGTTGATCAGAGTGAGGAGAAGGAATGGCTGCTCCTCCTTCAGGTGGTTGTGAGCAAGCCCTCAACCCCACCTCATTTCTGAAGAGTGGAAACAACGGCAGCCCTAATTCCTCAAGTTTCTGAGTATTTTAATAGAAAATCTGTAAACAATGACTGCTGAAAGCAAATGAAGTGCTGCAAGGAAAGGGAACTATTAGAAAAGGAGATCTAACCAGACATCATCAGAAAGGGAAAGTGGCAGGCCTTCCGTGCATCCAGACTGTTCTTTAGAAATGCCATGTTTCTATTAGCACCTATTATCCTCTGGGGAATTAATTCACTTTGATGACACTGGCCAGATGATTCAACTCAGCAATTTTCAACTGTTTTCATCTCAAGGCACACATAAACTAATTACTAAAATTTTGCGGCACACCAAAAAAATTTTTTGCCAATCTGATAAAAAAAAAAGTATAATTTTTATTCATTCACATTGGATGGCTGCTGTGTTGGCGGTTGTCATTTTATAATCTGATAGTTTAAGGGACACAAGAGTAGGTGTTGCATGTTTTAAAATTTTGTGGCATATCAGTGCACCTCTGCACTCCAGTTGAAAATAACTGATTTAGCTGATGAAGCAATTGAATGGATTCCTTTGGCTTTGTGATGTGACCAGGTGTTTGACTAAATTGACTGATTTTGGAATTCTGAAGATAGATTCTTATAGTGGATGATTTTCTTTGAAAATGGCCATTTTAGTTAAAATGCAGGGTATCATTTGATGCAGCCATGATAATACAAAAATATGTTCCATTCTAAAAATATTTCTAGCAATGAAACTATTTCTGACTAAAAGAATACTCTTTACTTGTAAGGGAGCTCCCTAGGAATAAATGTATGCAATATAATAAACCATGTTGTTGTTTTTTTAAAGAGAATGTCTATATAGATACATTCATAAAATAAAGAAATTGTTGGTGAATATTCCTAAAATAGAAGTTTAGAGAATGGAAATAAATCTATTAATAGATCTACCAAAGATTATTTTGATAACCTAAATGCCACTGTACATGATCTTATATTTGATACCTAAATACATTGTGCAAAACTGTGAATGTCTGATAAATGTAATGTGTCCTTTCTAGAATATGCACAAGAAAGGTTAGTTATGGCTGTTTTCTGCCTTAAGCAATTTCTTTTAAGAAATATTATTTTTACCCTAAGAGTTAACTTTCTGTTACGTTTGAGATGTATTTTAACAGCAGAATAAGTAGATAAGCATCCCAGTAAGAAAGGAACATAGGTAATTGTGGCTTCAGGCATTTGTTATAGAGTTGAACAGTATTCCATTTGCAAGCCAATGGGGGAGTCTGCTTGGCCTTGGGGAAATTTCCTAGCTCAGCTACGCTGACAACCAGTGCACAATGTTCTGATTCGAAGAGTTCTTGATCTCTGCTCTTTCAGTGGGACTTATCAGGCTTATAAATTCTGCAAGGACAAAGTCTTTAACCTCTTCTCTCCTCCCATCTTGTAGAAATTAGTGAATGGCTTAGAGATTATTCAACATACATTTTTTGAGTGGAAATTGCTCCTGGCTCAATACTTTGGATGTTAAGTTGCCAGTGTCTAATAACACTATTGTCCATGGAGGTTCATCTGACTGTTCCTTGACTTGTGTGAAGTTTCAATAAATAATGTAAATAAATCCAGAAACTGAGCTTATGTTCTATAATAGAGCACTTTTATATTTTTAATATCCTGTATTCTTTCTCTGCAAATCTGTTTATTTAAAATGACAATAGATGGATTCTATTTTTTCATATTATAGTACCTCCCCTACAGTGTTGTGTTTCTAACCAACTCTGTTTGAGCAAAGAACTTCATTACCCTTTCTATTTAAATTATGTATTTGCTTAATATATTTTCATATTTGTAACCATGGTCAAAAATTCTATATGGTATTTTACACACCCTCTCAGGAGCACAGGAATAAAACTGCTGTCTGTTCAAGGAAAGTGTCCTGTCTTCCATTCACCTATTTCTCATTTATCAATTTCTGTCATCCTTCTGCTCAGGAGAAAGGTCAGAAGTGACTGCTTTTACATGGGACAATTTTTCTAAGCCATTATCATAAAGAGCATGGCTGTCTTAACCTTAATTCCTGAGTGCTGAGTTGGTTACCCAGAGTATTATGTGCATAGGACAGACTCTCAAGTTAACTGTCGCTAGCTAAATTCTTGTGTTTAGTTCTTTAGTTTGTTAGCAACCAAAGTGTCACCTATTGCCCACAGTCTTGGTGAATTCCCAGAGGCGATGCCCCAGCTGGATCCCCGTGTGCCCTTCACTGACACTCCCTGCTTAGTGGGCAGTGTGATATTCAGTGAGGTACTGCTGAGTCAATTTCCAGAATTATTATTTTGCCCTTTTGCCTTTCTCATATTTCAGTTGAAAGAACAATGTCTTTCACAACTTTAATATTTCATTTTTCTACAACTTACAGAAATCTTCATTTTAAAAAAATGTACAATAATAGAATTACATGTTAAATCAAAGCAATCCTATTCAACACAGTTTCTGAATTCAAATAATTAGGTTACCAAAAGAATTGACTTATGAGGCTAGACCAGTGGTCAACAAACTCATTAGTCAACAGAGCCAAATATCAACAGTACAAAGATTGAAATTTCTTTTGAGAGCCGAAAACCGACTTCTGCTCATGGGCCACAAAGTTTCAATCGCACTGTCATGTGAGCCCACACATGGTATATTGTGGCAGAGCCACACTCAAGGGGCCAAAGAGCCGCATGTGGCTCATGAGCCACAGTTTGCCAACCACAGAGCTAGACTTTTCCCCCCAAAATAGCTGTTTATTTCATTAATTTCTTCTTAAAGAAAAAGAGTATTACAATTTGAAGTAATCACTTGGTAATTTTGCTGATACATCCATCACAATCATAAAATGATAGAGCAGGAAGGGCCACCATAGGAATGAACAATGAAGAAAACCAAATCCCAAGTTTTAAAATAATATAGCAAAATAGGACAGTGATGGAATTCATCCTGGTCTTCCTATTACTCGTAGGAAGGACCTGTCTACACAATATAGACAAATAGGAAAACTGCTCAGAAGCCAGTGAGCACAACAGCCATCTTCAACACTGAGATACAACTTTCAGTAGAACTTTCAACAGGGTGTGTGATATTCCTCCTAGTTTTGAATCTCGTATGTCTGGAGACATCCATTAAGTAAGCAAGTATCAGACTGTATTTAGAGTCATATCTTGGCAGAAGTCATCACAAATGTTCAAACTGAAATATTATTGAATAGAAAAGGAGGAAACATGATTTTCTAGCATAATACTGTTATAAAATATTATTAAAGCTAATTAAACCAAACTACCTAAAACTCAGAAGAGGTTCTACAGCTAGAATATGAAATAATTCACAAGGGACTTCATGTTGCCAAAAAAAGAGGATTGTTCATGATCCTCTTTTTTTGGCAACATGAAGTCCCTAAGGGTAGAACTTAGCTGGTAAAATTCAAGCTTGAGTAATAGAGAAAAGCATACAGGCATGGTTCAGGGTAGGAGTTAATAAACATTTACCTCCTCTACAAAAATCCAAAGGTCAGCTCGCTAAAATATCTCCCCAACCCAGTAACTCCCAAGGAAAATTTTACTCTTATGGGAGAGAGTGATTGATCTGAGTAGAGCTTCTGTAGAGCTTATTATTATTATTATTTCCTGTGGTCTATTGTAATGATGCAAGAACCTCTATGTAAATGATCTTAAATTACATTTCTCTGCTCTTGGAGTTCTTGACCCCAGAAAGAAACTGCATCATTTCAGTCTCTAAGAAAGAGCAAGCAATGAAATGTTTTCTGTCTGCCACCCTGCTGCAAGCTTTTGGTGGCCAAGAAGTTTCTATGACCAAGGGCTTGCTAAGCTAAGGCAAAAACAACAAAAACAAAAATCAAGAACAAAAGACTGCTTGGACAATTACAGAAACAAAGGGCATCAACAGTGGAAAATTTCAAAAGCCAGGGACCATTCCTAAATTTAACTTCAGTCAGAAAATACCATTTGTAAGATACATAAATAAAATGTTAAGCCATATATCATTCCTAAAGAACGTTCCAATGACTCCTAATCCAGTCTCCACCCAAGTAGCAGATGCTCCTTCCCTGCTCATGACTGATGGCTAAGAAAGGAGACCACTTCTACCTGCAAAGAACGACACATCACCACTAAATAAAGGTGGACTGTGACAGAAGAGAAATAAGGTAAAGGACCCTGCTTTGGTGGAAGACTGTGAAGAGAAGACAACGGGGGAATAAAAATGTAGGTGAGAGCTAGAATCTGAAGGAACTATTAGGAGGGTCAGATCCCTTGTAGTAGCCAAGGATGTTCAAGTTTAACCCAATAAGACATTCTAAGTCCTGCTGAAAGTGCTATAGAAGGGTGCTGCATGTTTAATCTCTAAAATGGTCACTAAAAGTTGTAACAGTGATTTTGACTTTTAAAAAGCATTCCAGGCTATTTCTTTGAGTACCTTCAGCTGCTGTGCATTACAGATTAGTGAATGCCTCCACTTTATAGATAAGGAAGTAGAGGCCCAGAGAAGATCAAGGTAGTGCCCGGAACTTAGCTGAAGAATGGGAACAACAGCTAGGGCATACTAAACGTTCTCTATACATCACCTAATTAAGTTCTGCGCACACTCTAGTTATTAGACTTCTATGGAGATAAGGAAACCGAAGCTCAAAGAGACAATTACTTTGACAAAGACTATAAAGTGTCAAAGCTCAGCTTCCAATCTGAATCCTTCTGACTTCAAAATGCCATTGCATGACTTCCATGCCAGACTTTTTTTTTTAATTTCAGGTTTACTTTTTATTGTACTAGAAGCATAAAAAAAATCAGTGATCTCCCTTGACCTCTGAGACTGCTGCTGATCAAGTCCCTTATCTCCTCAAACTCCCTTCCTCCCCATCATTGCTTCTGTACCTGTAGAAGCAATGATGGGAGGAAGGGAGTTTGTACCTGTAGAGATACTTTTCATTGCCATGGCATATTACATTGAAATTATTGGTACTGCTTTTCCTACTAGACGGTGACCTGCTTGAGAACAAGTTTTCCAGGGTATCAAGCAAACAAACTGGAGACTGGTTGTAGAAATTATGATAATAATAATACAGTAATATACAATACTGTTAGTGCCTGGCATTCATTGCAGTCTAATGTATTTTAATTAACTCAATCCTCTTCAAAACACAATCCTCATCTCAGAAACTGTGAGTTGAGAAACTGATTACCTGAGAGATCACAACCAATAAATGGCAGAGCTAAGATTCCACCCCAGGCAATCTGATTTCAAACCAGGAGTGCTCAAGCACTCACTCCATTAGGGTCCTCAGTGCTATTGTGTGTGAGAGCCACCTGGAGGACTTACTATTAAAATACACAGTACTGAGCCCCATCCATCTAACTAAGTAGATTTGTACTATACTCAGGTGTTATAAAAAATAATGAAGCAAAACTTTAAAGGTTTTGCATCTAATTCTTTCATTGTGATTTAATCAAATTAAAAAGCCATATTTCAGAAAACAACTTTGCACCTTTTATATTTTATTATTTTAAAATCTTCATCCAATGATATGCTAAGAGAGAGAGAGAGAGAGAGAGAGAGAGAGAGAGAGAAACATAAATCGATTGCCTCCCATAAACAACTGGGAATCAAACCTACAACCTAGCTATATGCTCTGATTGGGAATCAAACCACCAACCTTTTGTTGTATGGAACAGTGTTCAAATCAACTGAGCCACCTGGCCAGGGGAGTTTGCACCTTTTTTAAAGAACTTTGTAAAGACCTGAGTTTTTATTTATAATTGGTGTTTTTTCTGGAAGATCGGAGACTTTCTCTGGAAGTCCTCTCTGACAAGCTCTGAATTTGCCCCTACTTTACAGCGAGGAAAGGGGCCCTAGAAAATAAATAACCTGCTGGAGTTGCTGAGTCAGCATACAACCCCTCCAGAACATCTCTCCTAAGAATAGGCTGAGCTCAGGGCAAAGCATTCCCTGATCAGCTGACACCATCCCCAGCTCAGCCCATTTCCCCACACCCAGCTTGTTTATTCCTCTCTGTAAGAGAGCAGCGCCTCAGCCTCATCTTTGAGATGCTTGCAGATCTCAAGGTTGGAGCATTCTCCCCTTGTGATGGTCCCCTTTCCCCCATTACAACCATCCCCCAGCACCACCTTGTTTACAATAATCCTTTCAAATAGTCTTTCCTTACCCAAATCTGGATTTATCTTGTATTTTCTACAGTTGGGGTTTGCCTAGAAATGCATGTGATTTGTCAGCTACACAGAACCCTAGATGTACACTTAAGCATAATCAAAACTAGTATATTCAAACAATAACAGATGCCCCTGAATTGTAATTAACAGGAGCTTTAACGTGCTTACTTCTACAGTGTGTGACTTACTGGGATGTGGCTGCATCATGGTGTGCAATGAAAACCTGGGTAAATTTTCCCAAGAAGGTGACAGATCCCCCACAGAGCAAGCTCCTCTGGGGTGCACTTTAGACACACCGATTTGCTGCACTTGAGTGCTCATCAATCTCCGACAAGTGATGCAGCTATCTGAAGCTGATTATAGAGCAAGCTTATCTGGGTGGAGAGGATATTTTACAGCTGATCTTTCCCAAGCAGTTCCCTCAATGAGTGATAGATGTGATATTGGGAACAGCATCCCATTCCACATTGAGACATCTCTTACAGAAAGCACTTCCTCTCACTGATATAGTCCCTGCCTACACCTTCCACCCATTGATCCACTCATAATGCCCCAGACTGTGACCTTACTTGGGAATAAAGATGTTGTAGATGTAATTAGCTGAGAAGATGTCCCCTAACCATCCTGGAAAACATGGCAGGCCAGCTAAACATCACTAGTAGCTCCAACACTACCTCTGTGCATTTCCATATGCCTTTGGCCAGAGTGGGATTTGTAACTCATAAAACTAAAGCAGTACATTTTGAGTTTTTAATAAAATTATTGATAGTTTTCTTATATTAACAAATTGGCTTCTCCTACAAAATGAGTCATTTGAATTGGAACGTTCATTTAATTGATTAACCTGATCCACATCACTCTGGGAAAAGTGCCATTGCTCTGTCTCTACACAGATCATTTCAAAAAAAGTCACGACACTTGGCAATAGTAGTAATAACATAGGTTTCCTTGTTGCCTCCCCACCCCAACTCTCAGATCCTGCAGGTGGTAATGCCCATTCGGAAGAGTGTTCAACATGAGAGTCCACCGGCCACCTTACCCCACCCACCCAGAGAGAGAAACTTTGCCTGAAACTGAGATTCAATCTGGCCACATACTAGAGATGAGATTTTTATCAGAAAAAGTGGGTGGGAGGTTGAATATTCAGGTTTGAAATAACCCACATGGCCAGCTGCATGTGCATCGTAATAGGAAAGCGGTGAGAGGGGAACACACTGCAGTGCTGTGTTAGTACTGCCCACGAGACCAAATGTTCATTTTCCTGGACTAGCTGTTAGACACAGCCATTATCAAAAAGTAAAACATAGAAACTTATAACTTCATAAATTATAGGAAAAACAGGTACCAAATACTCAAAACTCACAACTTCTTAATGATTTTACCATATTCTACTATTGTCTCTGCTCTTCAGGGTTTTTTTTTGTTTGTTTGTTTGTTTTTTTGTCTAGTGTATCTGCATGGCTTAAATACCATCTAATGGCATGTTATTGTGCACTCTTCCCAACTCTGAGTTCAACGATGTCTCATTGATAGCTTACTTGCAATCAGCCACAGTGAGCTGATTTACACCACGGAAATCAGCAAATTCTATGAATGAGGGTACCCCTCTCATCCCTGGCTGGGTGTCAAACATTTACCAGCACACAACTTCTGGGTTCAGTAAATGTTTCTTCCTTGTACCCCAAATATACACAAACACTGCACCCCACTCACCCCATCAAGGAGTAAAGTCACCAGGCTCAGCATTTCACCCAATAATCAGAAAGGGCACAGTAAACATCTTTGTAGGGTTTCTTTGCTCTCAAGCATTTTTCCCCCCTTGGAAGATTTTATTCACAGATTTTTTTACTTCATCTGTTTCCTCTTTAAATTTCAGAATAGATTTTAATTTTATAATAACATAAAGTTGGCATTTAAGATGTGCTGTCTCAGAAAGGAGAATTTTAGGAACTAATTCAGATAATGCAATGTTTTTGGTGTCTCTTGGTCTCTGATGTATGAGATATTTTTACAAACCTCTCCTGTCATCCCTCTTCCTTAATTATGTTTTCTGTCCATGGTACTGGAGCCCAGTAATTACCGTATTTTCTGGCGTATAAGACGACTTTTTAACGCAGGAAAATCTTCTCAAAAGTTGGGGGTTGTGTTATACACTGGGGGTCGTCTTGTAGGGAAGGTGCTGAAACTTCCGAGCCGGACTGGAGAATCTGCGGTGGCGGCATATGCTGGCGGGAGCATCCCCGCCATATGCGGTGACCAATGAAAGCAGCAAGGGCGGTGCTGTGCAATTATGGTAGAAGAAAATCCACTCACCAGGATTCGTGGAAAGAAGTGACTTAACGAGGTCCCGATGACGAGTGAGGGGGCGCCTCACCGGGAAGGTGTAAGTGAAGGGCAGAGCAAACTGCAGGCGTCAGGGATGCCCAGGGTATGAAAGAAAGAGAGAGCCGCGCTGTGCCCAGAAAAACATGCCTCTTTCACCCCTCTGGCCCGCCCTTGTATCCTATTACCGCTTGCACTGTTTTATGTTTACATGTTTGATGACAGCCTTATGTTTATAAGTGACAGTTTTCCTGCTAAGTACCTGCATGTCATAAGCATTTGAATTAAAATTACCATATTGAAATAAAATCTGATGGTTTTTTTTTTTTTTTTTTTTGGTATGCGTTGGAAGAGGGGTAGTCTTATACGGCAAGTATATCCCAAACTCTATGTTTTAACTGGAAAAGTTGGGGGTCCTCTTATATGCCCAGTCGTCTTATACACCAGAAAATAAGGTACACCAAGGCTTCCTCTAGACTCCCAATTTCATTAGCCTTATAGGTTAAGATTCCCCTCTTCAGCCAAGACCCCATCCAAAATGCTTTTAAGAGGTTGTTAGGTTTGTTCATTTGGAGAAAGTGGCAGAAAAGGAAATCTCAATTATAAGGGGCAAGTATTTTTCACTTTTTGTTATTAAAATCAAATGTCACTGACAGAGGCCCTCCACTCAGTCAGTCCTCCCCAAGAAAAAGTCACCTTAACGGGTGAAAGAGGACAATGTAAAGAATTAAATTCCTCAGCTTGCTGGTGAGACTAAAGGAGAACCGAGTGAAAACACTGGGTGGGAGGAAGAGGAACGGATGGACCCTGCCAATCATTCCAGACGAGAAACCAGTAACAAGCTATGAACTGGAACTCTGAGTTCAGAAATAATTAACCTGGAGTTTGCAAACGGCTCAGGGTAAAGGTAAGGAAGAACTGGGGAGTCAGAGGATTATAATATAGCTCTCATTCATTGAACACTTATATGAAGCCAGGCACTCTATTAAGCATTTTGTATATATTATCTTTCCATACATTATATTACCAATTATTATAACTAAAAGGCCTAGGAGAGTAGCTACTCTTCTCAAAGTCTCTTTACACACTTCCAAGAAAGAGATTTAGACAATCTGCTTAGTAATAGTAAATAAGCTTTAAAGAAACCAAATACTGCTTCATGGCTCCAACAAGATGAATTTTGTGGGCGATCCCAGAAAAAGCTGTTGGGCAAATAATTCTGAGCTTATTAAATTCATGGCACCAAGGGAGACTATCTTGACAAAGTCTTGGTAGTCTCTCAAAAAGAGAAATTTAGGAAAGAGTACTAGTAGGATTTGGGGTTTTGAACTCAAGTGTTTTAAGGCTATTCTTTTAAGGTACAGAATTTATTGGGATTAAACCAAGTTCAGAAGATATTGTTTGAGAATTAGTCAAGCAATGAGGTGAGGGTCATGAGATAAATCCTGATTAACTGTTGTCCTTAATAAATGAGCTTCCCCACCCTCAAAAGCACATCAAGACTGGTAAGAGGGGTGGAGGCGGGGAATGGGCTGGTCCGATACCAACATATGGCTTAAAAGGGTGGGGGGGAGGATATCTCCACTGCAGAGGCCTCCTCTGAGGAGTAAGGGGTCCTAGTGGCACACCAGGTCCCCAGCCCAGGGTTCTAGTTCTGGAGAGAGGCCCCTGTAACTTCAGGCTGTAAAAATCAGTGAGGACTGTGGCTGAGTGACAAGGAGGTGACTGGAGACCCAGGCAGTTTCTCTTAAAGGGCAGTTGCGGGACTTATATGACTTGATCCCACTGAGTCCAGCACTGGGCAGCAGTGAGAGGGGAATTCAGGGATATAATTGGTGGAACTGGATTATCTGGCATTTGGATGGGAACTTAGGGGTGGATTTGTCCCAGACAGGAGTGCTGTCAGGGATCACTGTTCCTGGGCTAAGATCTCCTCCAACACAGAGCTGACTGGCAGCCATATTTGAGTTTCCATCAGCCTGGCTTACACTGTTAGTTCTGCCCTGGTGATTCCTTGAAACTTCTCCTCATCCAATTTATAGCCCCACCCAAGCTATTTGCTGTGGCTTTTCCATCTGAATGGCCTTTTTTGGGTCAAGCTTCATACTTCCCTAAAATCTCTCAAAGAGGCAGCAGCTGGTGTCAGGGTGCCCCATACCTGTCAATAAGAGGCCCAAGACCTGGCATTAGCACCATCATGTCTTGCTTCACAGTTTGGCCTCATCTGGGCATTTCCAAGCCCAACACAAGTAGTAGCTATCTGCAGATTGCTCTGTAGCTGCTGCTGGATGGCCCTAGGCAGAGGCTGACTTTGCACCTCCAGGATGCCCTAAGGCCAGCACACCCAGTGGACAGCTTCAGACCATACCAGGTTACAACTCTACACATCCACAATTGATATACTCAAGGGGCAGACTCAGTGAGCTCCAAAGCCCCATTGAAGCAAGTCCTGCACAGCAGTTCTCCCATTGTAGCCACAGCTGGTCTTCAGAGCCAATTGGCCTGGAAGTCAATTCCTCCCAGTGACACCAACAGCAATCAAGGCTCAACTACAATAAGACTGCACACAGCCCACACAAGAATTCACCTAGAGGGCCCAGCTAAGGTTATTGGAGAGTCAGAGCCACTGGGCCCTATAGGACATCTACTACATAAAGCCACTCTACAAATTCCAAGAGACATTGCAGGTCTATCTAATACATAGAAACAAACACAGAGAAGCAGCCAAAATGCAGAGACAAAGAAACATGTCACAAATGAAAGAACAGAAGAAATATCCAAAAATAATAATAAAATAAATGAAATGGCATCAAGCAAACTACTAGATACAGAGTACAAAACAATGGTTATAAGTTTGCTTAAGGATCTTAATGAGAGCTTCAAGGGACTTACTGAGAATTTCAGTAAGAACATCCTTAGTGACAACATCAAAGACATGAAAAAGGACCAGTCAGAAATAAAGCATATATTAACTGAAATAAAGAATAATTTATAGGATTTAACAGCAGAGTGGAATATTCTAAGAATCAAATCAATGATTTGGTATATGAGGAAGCAAAAAACACCCAAGCAGAAGAGCAAAAAGCAAAAATTTGAAGGTAAAGTAAGGGTCCTCTGAGACAATTTCAAGCATACCAAAATCCACATTATAAGGGTGACAAAAGGCGAAGAGAGAGAAAGATATTGAAAACTTATTAGAAGAAATAATGACAGAAAACTTTGCCTACCTGGTTCCCACCACATCCCAGGCCTTCATCTCCCACTTGTCTATGTCCATAGGTAAAGCATATATGCACATAAATTCTTTGGTTAATCTATACTCCCCCTCCTCTTCTCTCTGAGATTGGTCAGTCTATTACATGTTTCCATGCCTCTGGTTCTATTTTATTTATCAGTTTATTTTGTTCATTAGATTCCATGTTCGTCTACTTTGATTTGTAGATTCAATTGTTGATAGATATGTATTTATTGCTATTTTATTGTGCATCTTTCTCCTCCTCCTCTTTCTTCTCTTCCTCTTTCTCCTTCTCCTTCTCTTCCTCCTTCCTCTTCTTAAAGAATACCCTTCAACATTTAATCTAATACTGGTTTGGTGATGATAAAATCCTTTAGCTTTTTCTTATCTGTGAAGCTCTTTACCTGATCTTTAATTTTAAATGATAGTCTTGCTGGATAGAGTAATCTTGGTTGTAGTATCTTACTATCCATCACTTTGAATATTTCTTGACACTCCCTTCTTGTCTGCAAAGTTTCTCTTGAGAAATCAACTTATAATAGTATGAGTTCTCCCTTGTAGGTAACTGACTGCTTTTCTCTTGCTGCCTTTAAGATTCTTTTTTTGTCTTTAACCCTTGGCATTTTGATTATGATGTGCCTTGGTGTGGGCCTCTTTGAGTTTCTCTTGTTTGGGATTCTCTGTGCTTCCTGGACATGTAAGTATATTTCCTTAACCAGGTAGAGGAGGGGAATGAGGATAGGGAAGGGGGGACATCTGTAATACTCTCAACATTAATTTTTTTAAATAAAAATACATTTAAAAAGAAGATAGATAAAATTGAGAGAGCTCAACTTATTTTAAGAAACCAAATGCTGGGTAAGACTAGAATTTCAGGGAAACTTCAGGTCTATAGTTTCAAGAACTGGTGATAGAAAAATAGATGGGCACTTCATTGAAACTCATTGAAACATAATTGTCAACACATATTGACAATTTCTCAGGATGGCACTGTTGTGGGGTGACTTTCACGACCACGGAGGTGATTAAGTTGGTAATAAGCAGGCAAGGATTCATTGAATACTGGCCAGGACGTCGTGGGGGCACCATGCAAACACCCACGGCCACACAGCCCTGCTTGCAGGCAGGCCTTTTAAAGGGGTCTGAACCATGAATGTTATTGCCCTGCTTTTGGCGAACAGCCCTCAAGGCCGCATCTGGGGAAGGGGTGCCAATAGACTATGAATGACCCTATTGCTCGTTCTTTATCTTCTAACTATGTTTTCTGCTAGACATGGGAAGTGGTCCTATCTTTGTAAAAACAGGTGGTGTAGCTACATAATTGGCATCAGACCGTTACTCCTCTGGTTCTAGTCTTCAAGGTCACAAGCTGGAAACTAAAGCAATAATTCCTTTGTTTTAAGCAAGCAGGGGTGAACAGTGGCCAAAGTTTCAAACAGCAGTTTTACTCTAGTAAATGTTCTTATGACCTTATTTCAGGCACAAGCAGCATTAACTACCTCAGTCTGACCTAGGAACCACTAAAGAAAGCATAGCACAGATGTGAGTCTAGAACATGATGAAATTGTATTTAGGTTTAGTATCAAAGGGAAGTACAGATGGGTTATTTTTTTAATCCTCACCCAAGGATTTTTTAAAAACTTATTTTAGAGAGAAAGGAAGGGAAAGAAAGAGAGAAATTAACATCAATGTGAGATAGAAACAGCATTGGTTGCCTCCCCTACAAGCCCTGACCAGAGGTTAAACCCTCAGCCTTTTCGGTGTACGCGACTATGCTCCATCCAACTGAGCCACTAATCAGGGCCAGATGGCTATTTTACTCATGACCTTGAGGTCCTGAACAAATCTACATCCTCTTTCATTGTGTTTCTTAATTAGGAAGATAGGAATACAAGCCCTGGTATAGTTATGACGGGTCTTTTTTAAATTAGGCTTTGAATTTCTGGTTTTAGTCCTTTATCTACTATTTTTAGAAGTTAATGGACTAGCTTTAATAGGGTTTGAATGTGTCAATGTGAACCTTGATATATTCAGCCCTAAAAATTCACCAGTTTAGGTAGAATTTTCAGGCTCTAAGGAGTCTCATACACCATAGATATCTTTAATTTGGGTTTTAGTTAGATACAAGCATATTAGTAAGTTAGTTTCCAAATTAGTTTTAGCCTGAGTTTGGATATGGAAGTGCTTGGGGTTCTCAAGAAAGAGTTTTTCAGATGAGCATTGAATCTTGCAGACCCTTGTACACAATAGATCCCTCTCAATATAGTTAGCAGGTGTAGTGTCACAAAGGATGAAAGAATGTTCCTTGGTTAAAGTCCAAGGATGAAAGTTACAAGCTGGGATACGAAAAGTGCTTCAGGACTAGTAGAACTGCCCACCACAGAAATAGTTTGTTGACCCTGAGGGAAAGGTGATAGAATAGTGCCACATTTTAAGGTTGGTATTGTAGTGCCCACTATCCAAAAACTTTTGCAAAGCTGTCATTTAATTGTTATTTCTTTTAAAAATATATTTTTTAAATATTTTTATTGATTTCAGAGAGGAAGAGAGAGAGATGAAACATCAATGATGAAAGGGAATCACTGATTGACTGCCTCCTGCATGCCCCCTACTGGGAATCAGGCCCACAACCCAGAAATCAAACTGTAATCTCTGGTTCATAGCATGACACTCAATAAACAGCCACACTGGCTGAGTTGTCATTCAATATTTAAAGAAATTTCAACTCCTGAATTTAAGAGTAAATGGCTAAGTGGGTACTTGGTTCCCCTCAGAGCAACTTTATTGTCCACTTACTGTTTTTTTTTTTCCCTTTAGTTTGTGAACTAGCACAATTGTTTTCCAGTATCTTATCTACTAACAACATCTACATGCATCTTTATCAAGTGGTTTCCCTCCTTTGTTGCTTCTAACAGTTCTATTGTAAGGGCATTAGTTTAATTTAAGTCTTGCATCTCTAGGGCTCTTTCAAAAGTTTCCCAGAGGTGTTAAGGATGTAGAAATGTGGCTATTTCCAATTTTAGTCTTTGTTTGCATGTTAAATCCCCTATTTCCAAATTAAGGTTATTTACAGAAAAAGTGAGGAAAGAGCAAGAGTACCATATGCTTCAGTATCTACTCTTGAAAATTATCTTAAAGTCTACTCCTGAAGTCTCTAGTGACTTTTTTTGGAAGACTTTTCTTGCCACTCAAAAAATGCAGACAATTGGCTTTGGTCACTTTTTGTTCTAAGATGCACATCAAATCAACAATTGTGTTCTCATCAAAAATTTACCATTGTAATTCTGCTGGACTTCTGCTTCTTATGTATATTCCACTGTTTCCATAACCCATGCACTTATTTATTAGGCAAACTTTCACCAAGAATAATTTATAATTACAGCTAAGCCACTTCCTGATTTCTGACTTTCAGAAATTATATGAAAAACACATGTTTGCTGTTTTAAGTTGCTAAATTTGGGGGTAATCTATTTATATAATAGCCCAGCAACCAGAAAAACAGAACAACCAGAATGACCAGTCGCTGTGACACGCACTGTGGTGGCCAACCAGCCCAATCATGGCCCTGAATGTCCTCCCCAACCCAACCTCCACATCCCTTCCCCACCTGCCAGCCTGACCTAATCTGCCCCCCTCAGGGTAGACCAGCCAGACCTCACCCATGCATGAATTCATGCACTGATCCTCTAATTTGATAATAATGGAGTGACTTTTCCACTATTCACTTGTTTAAACAATAGCTTATGATATTTAAATATAAAACCATTAGCTTATCTTTAGTATAAATTTTCATTTTCAGGCTCAAATTGAAATATGTATTTGTTCATTCATTAATTTAGAGTTTTTCCAGAGTTAACTATGCTTTGGATATATGATAAAGGGTTTAGATGCACACGGAAAGCACTTAAGAGATGGTTGGCGTTATTATTATTACATTTTGTCATATACAAAAAGACCAACAAGCCTGAGCCAGTTTGATTCAGTGGATAAAACATCAGCCTGAGGTCCCAGGTTCAATTCCAGTCAAGTGCATGTATTTCAATTACAGGCTCAATCCCAGGCCCTGGTTGAGAAGGAAACCAATAGATGTGTCACATTCAGATTGATCTTTCTCTCTCTCTGTCTCTCTCCCTCCCTTTTACTTTCTCTAAAAAAAAAAAAAAATTAATGAAAAAATATCCTCAGGTAAGGATTAATCAACAATATAAAAATCAATAAGATATGTTTGTTTTAAATATGTTTTTATTGATTTTAGAGATAGAGGAAGGAAAATGGAGAAAGAAAGAGAAACATTGATGAGAAAAACATACATTGGCTGCCTTGAGCCCAAAACCCAGGCATGTGCCCTGACTAGGAATTGAACCAGCAAACTTGGTGCATGGGACAATGCTCAACAACTAAGTCACACTGGCCAGGGCAAGATATGTTTCCTGTCTCCTAAGGTGGGGAAGAAGAAAGAATCAGTGGGTTAACAACCATAAAACAAATGATAAAATTTTAAAAATTTTGTACAATTTTATAATTGTATGCTAAATTCTTAAGATAGTAGAGGTATGTACAAATTGCTATGAGAGCACAAAGGAAGAAATGATTAATTTAGCAGGTAGAATGGAGGGAGGAACTTCTGCCTTGAAGGTAAGGTAAACTTTCACAAGGTAAGAAAGGTTATAGGAAAGAACACATACAGAGAACATAATGGATTTGGGAACATTCATTCATTCATCCATTCAATAAATATTTAGCACCTTAGTGTCTGGCACTGTGTCAGTGGTGAAAAAATGTTTCACCAACACCGTTCTACCCGCATAGATCATATCATTTAATAGGAGATATAAACAGATGTATTTGAGAGATAAATAAATGTATTTATGGACAAGAAAACAAACAAATACAGAAATATAAGCAACAATATTACAACAAATGAAGAAAATGCCAGGAGAAATCTACTTACATAGGATGGTTTGGAAAGGCTTCAGAGTATTTAAGCTCAGACCTAATGGATGAGAAAAAATAGGTCTGCAAACATGGTGAGAGGAGAGGTCCAGGCCATGGACAGCACCACACATGCCCAGGCCCCAAGAAAAGCACAGTGAGTCCAGACGATATGATATGCGATGGGAATGTTGAGCTATTCCCAAAAGGTTGTCAAATTGTTTGATATATTTCAGTCATTCTTTAGAAGAACAAACTATCTGAGCCAGGTAAATGGTTCCCCATCCATGCTGTCTGATAATACTTTGTTCCATTATTTATCCTGCCACTGCATTGTCTGCCCATCACTAAGCTTGAGACAGAGTGCATCAGAGCTATACAATAGCAACCAGAGAATGAATAGGTGAGGACAGATCCCAGATCCAGGAGTCATCAGCTGAGCCCATTCAAACAGAGACAATGTAAAGAACATCCCTAACATAACACAGATCTAAACTATGTGGCTTTGGCATTATAGCCAGCAGTGAGGAAACAGATATTGCAGGATGAAAAATTTAGCTTGGCTAACCATTAGGTACAGTGTCGCTAGCCACAACTCAGAGGGCAGACCTGTAGCACTGAGGACAGTAGGTAGAAGAAAAGCAGAGTTATGACGTGCATTAGCTGCTCTTTCTTTTTTTGTTAAAGGGCTATGAAAAATTGTTGAGGTGAGACAGCTAATTTACAATGTGTCCTGCAGCTCAACTGCTTCTGTCCTCCAAACAGCAGGAGATTATTATTTCGTCTTTCTCAAGAGTCTCCATTAAGTATTATTGCGAGACAATGGGAGCCAGCTCAGCAGAAAAGATAAAGCGTGTTGCATTCCTACTTAATGTATTGTTACAGAAGGTTCAAGGTGGCTGCCGTTAAACTGAGAGATGGGGGTATGAGCCAAGCACAGACTAAAAGTAAGATGCTGCTGTTTTAACAACTATAAGCATAGCCCTTTGGCTGTGGTTACTTTTATATGAACTGAAAGCAAACAGAGCAGAAGCCTAATTTTGATGAAATTTTATCACCAATGTTGTGGGCACCCCTCAGATCAAACCCTAACCTCAAATTTGGTTTGGATGCTGAGACCAGTAACCACACACACACCAAGAGGGTATGAAAAGGTTTATTATTCATATAATGAGTTTTTCTGGGGAGAGCAGGGCAAGTTCCCAGGCAGATCCAAAATTGGCTTGACTGGCTTGGCTTTTGTGTTCCGAAGGTGTGAAGCTCGGGGAAGGGTTCCTGCATTCAGGCCAGAGTTTGTATGATTTGAACTTTCCACCAGGGCCAAAGAAGACACCCCAGTTTGCTAATCAGTTTGCTCAGGTGAGATTAGAGGGAAAGGAGAGGGACACGAAGAGGCTTGAAAGCTATCAGCAAACACCCAAATTGGAACTGGCTTCTTTCTTGCAGCCAAATGAATTATAATCCTGGCCTATACAAGCCTGTGTTTGTCCAAGTCCTAAGGAAATCTACCTTGGTCTAAAAATCTGCACCAGCAGGCAGGGGCCTGCAAAGTTGTGCTGCTCCCCGGCTCCAGGATTCAGATGGATCTCTAAGTCTGATGAGCAAGCATTTCTTAGAAGTCAAACTATAGGCGACAGAGAACAATGGACAAGAGTTTCTCTGAGACAACAAATTTAAGGTCTAACCAAGGACCTGTTCTCTTTCCCTGCAGAGGATCTTGTTTATCCCTGCTCAGCTTTTCATCATGGCCTCCCAGACCATTGATGGCTATACATCATTCTTTTCCTTTAGCATTCATTCTTCCCTTTTTCCTTTTAATAATAGAACCTTTTCCCTGGAGTTTTAGTAGGACATATGTCCATCCAGCTGGACATATCTCAGCTTTCCTTGAAGTAAGGTATAGCTATGTAGTGATTATGGACTGAGCAGAAGTGAGGGCTAAAACTTCCTCTTTTGATAGGACGCACAGTGGAAGTGCTTCTTTGAGCCAGCTTTGACCATTACCCTAGGCAATGAGAGAACAACAGGTGGATGAATCCTGGGTCCCTTGATTACCTTGTGAAACAAAGCAGCCCTACTATTTCTCAACTACCTCTGGATATTATGTGAGGAAGAAATAAACTGTCTTATGTGAGCCATCATATTCTGGGGCCTTAAACCCTTTTCTCACACACACACAAAAAGACAAAATATCTTTTCTCATTTATACAAAAGAGAAATTAAAATATTCAGATGTTAAGCTTACCTTTTCTGATCTTTAAAAGCCCTCTCTTTATTCCTTTAGATTTTATCTTTAATGGTAAGTATAAGAAGTCTCAAATTTAACTGGTTGTAAGCAAGACCCTAAAACTACATGTGACCTCATGAATTCAGTGTGCTTCTCCTCTTTTCCAAAACTCAACCAATGGAATACAGTTATGTGTAGTCTTTGGGCCTAAATATAGGCATTTAGTTAATATGTGTGAGTACCACACTGATAGATAAAAACTCAGATTGATATATATATCAATTTCCCCCTTTTCCAACACTTAACATATGTCCATGTACTATTTTTGTCTACTCTCTGTAATCAGTTAATCATAGATTATTGTATAAGATAAAATGAATAAAGTAGACTTCATCTCCCACAAAGTGATGCAAAGATGATGATTTTCTGAATCCCATTTTTGTGTGAACCGCTTCAGAATGGTCTGCTGTGTTGCTAGGACAACAAGGATGCTGCCACAGAACACTGGAATTAAAGTCAAGGCACTGGAAATGCCTCAAAGGATGTCACAAATAGTGCGTTCAAGGCCTTTTTCACAGTGCAACCTGTAACACTTGAATTAGGAAAAAATTACCAGACTCATCCAGCACCCTTCCCCTGAAGACTATGGCTCTCTCAATTATTTGCATTCTAAAATTAAGAAAACTGTGGTATGTGGACTAAAAGTCAGGAAGCATCATTCCACTAATATGCATCTTTCTTAGAACCCTGAGTAAATAGTTGAGAGGAGCTTGTCCTTAACTTCTAATTTGCCTTTGTTTTACCAGAAGCATGTCCAAAGAGTGTTAGTAGAAAGCAAAATCTTTTATATATATTGTCAGGTGTTCCTCCATTAAAAATGTGACATTTCATCTAAACAAAGGTTTGGTTCTACCTGGTAAATAAATAGGGTAGGTTTGATATTCACTGAGACCTGGGATTGACATTTGGAATTTGAATTTATTAACAGATTCAAAGTGGTCTGGTCTCCTCAGTGAACTTTTGATAAAGGCACAGAAAGCTCAGCCGTGATGTTGAGCTAGGCTGCATCTCCAGGTTTGTCCACGCAAACTCAACATCAGCAATATTTTTGTTTTAGTACTGGTAATATCAAGGCAAGGACAAAGAAAATCAAAACAAAATGTTTGGATAGGTTTTGAATCATTTTTCTGACTTAAAAAACTGAAAACAGCATTTGATTAAGCTGAAAGGTGTCCTTTATATCATATACATTCTATTGCACAAGGACAAAATCCATCCAAAATAAACACGATCAAGATGAATAGAGGAGTGCAGTGTTCTAAGAGATAGTACAGATCCTGTTCAGAATCATGTTCCTCTCTTTTAAAAAAATCTGATGAAAAATAATGGATAAGCAAAGGCAAGTGTAAGAGGATATGTTTTTTCAATCTTCTGAGCATCCCTGGTTGAAGAGTCATGGAAGTGACTGGAAACTGAATTAACAGAGCAGGATTCCTTTTTCACGCAAAAGCCCAATGGTACTCTTTAATAATGGAAACAGAATTATACGGTGAAGTCAAGATTTGTGCAGGAATCCTCATCTCCAAGTCAGTTTAGTCTAGCAGAATCAAGTGAAACCCAGAAGAACTTTTTTTTTGAACCCGGGTATCTTATGGATAAAAAAGAAAAGAGAAAAGAACACAGACCACTCTAGTTTAATATTTTTAAATACCATAAATCATAATAATTTATATACTACACTGTACAATTATACACTGTGACTTCCAAAATAATTAACATTTTATCAGATTTTCTGAAATTTACTCCATACAGCTAAGAGTTTGACCCTTTAGCCATGGCTACAACACTTGGAATATTATCTATGAGGTTCTAAGTCTTCCAGTTGTGCCTGTTGCTGCTGCCGTCATTGAGGGAAGAGCCTCGCAGAGATCTCTCATAGCCCCTTCCATCTCCTGCGCCGGAAACAGGCTCTGCAGGCAGATGTGTGCCAACGGGCGCAGCTTCTGTGCTTTGCTTTCCACGCGTTACTCCCCTCTAAGAGAACTTGCGCTTCTTCAAGGCTTCTGCCTTGACGGCCAGGCTCTTGGCACAGATGGTCAGGACCACAATGAGAACGCCCACCACAAAAGTCACCAGGGGCCAGAGGAAGCAGTGCAGGAGGACAATCTCATCATGTGTGCGATGCAGGAGCACGTCGTCTGGTCTGCAAGACAATGGAAAACAGGAAAGAAAGTGTGGTCAGCTGCCCCTGGCATGGCATTGAAAACTCTTTACAACCCAGAGCCCAGCTTTCTGGCTCAGAGGGAATAAGCACCATTGAAAGGAAAGACTTGGAGGTTCCAAAATGGCTGTGGAACAGGTAGAAGCTACACTCACCTCCTCCCAGTGCCACGCCGAGTTTACAGTTAAATTATAGTGCAATCAACCTGAAAAACCAACTGAAGGACAGCTGAATAGAAGTATTATAGCCAAGGATTTACAGAAGAAGCCACATAGAGAACAGTAAGAAGGGTGGAGATGCAGAGAGGTCTGGCCCCTGCACTCACTCACAAGGGGGCTGAGAAGCCAGAAGGATATCTCGACTGCAAAAAGTCCCTCCTGAGAAATGTGGGGTCTCAACCCCAGGATGGGATCCCCAACCCAGAGAACCAGAGCCCAGAATAGGAGTCTGTGTAGCACCTGGCAGTGGAAATTAGCTGAGACTCTGTCTACCTGGAGGAGGAAGCAGTCTGCTAGAAACCCAGGTGTTATCTTAAAAGGGCAACGCACAGATTTTGCTCTTGGACATTCACATGGGGCTCCAGTAGAGAGAAGGTGACTCGGGTCATATGGGAGTCATAAAAAGATTGGGGTATGTCCCCAAAGAGAGATCTGGAGCTTTACCCACTGAGGTCCCTGTGCTGAGTACCTATCCCACATTATCCTTAGGTGCCATCTTCCCAGGGTCAAGTACTCCTATCCTTACACCAGTTTGGGGTGTGCACTAATCCAGGTGACACCACCCTGACCAGCTCAATCCTATAGAAGGGTCTGTTGGTTATATATAACAGGGACCTTTGATGTGGTCTTTTTCTGGAGAAGCACTAGGTGGACCTTCAGATAGTCACTGAGCTGTGTGACTTTAAAACGGGGGCCAGTCTTGCGCCCCCGATCAGCAGGCTTGGCCAGCACCACCCCCAATGAAAGACTGTTTAGATCTGTCCTCCCAAGAATCAGTTGCCCAAACCTGCTGAGCTCAGATCCATGGGAAGAGGGAGTGCCACTCAAAGCTGGGACCTTTGAAGCATGTCTTCCTTGGAGGCTTTTGTTGTGGACTCTGACAGGCATTGGTTGTGTGGTTACAGAGCAGAAAAGAAGTGACATGCTTGCCCTTCTCCTGCAGGTTCAGCTGGCACCACCCCAAATACGAGACTCTTTCTATCTGTCCTTGTGAGTCCTGGTGATTCTGCCCAACTGAGCTTGCTCCTGTGAAGGGCTGGCTGGCCACATCCAAACTGAACTTGCCAAGTGGGGGAGCTAGGGTTGGGGAGGTAGGGTTGGAGACTCTGGCAGAAACTGAGTGGTATGGCTTTGGAGTAGGGGCCACTTTCCCCCCTGATTGAGCTGCAACCAAAAAGGAGACCTACTAGGCCCATCTTCCTGACTCAGGTCACCCCCCTCTCCCCAAGTTCATGCCTTGTGTTAGGATCTGTGGGTCATGTCCAGCCTGTCATTTTTCTTCAGAAGGCTAAGAAGGAGGCAACCTCAGGGGGTGGCAGAGTAGCTGACAGCTGGAGGTGGACCTCAGGGAGCCTTGGAATATTTTATAGATTTGCCCCTGGCTCAGAGCTGGAGGAAGCTGACCTTTGTACACAGCTTTTCCCCTTCCACATACACCCAAGCACAGTAGACATAGCCACAAATAGTGAATAACAGTAGCTCCAGACAGGTAGCCCAAGGTCAGTAACACATTATGTCTGACATAGACCTACATCGGAACTTTACCCAAGTGAACCCAGAACCAACACAACCAATGGCTTTACCACCCTGACTTCAGATTAGTGGCACATCCAAAGGGGGATTCTGGCAGGCATCAGATCCTGCTGGGAATAACTTCTACTTGGGGAGCAGTCCCTGCAGAGAGACTCATACACAGTGATTGAGGTCTAACCTTATAGTCAGCCAGCATGAGGGTTAACTCTATCCATGAATCATCCAATAGCATTCGAGACTCAATTACAACTGGAGGGCACACATAACCCATATAAGAGACATTCCTGGTGATGTCAATATTGCACCACTGAGCCCCACAAGACACTTACACCATAAAGTCATCAAAACAAGTTTGGGAGTCATAACACAGTTACCTAATACACAGAGAAAAACACAAAAGCAAGAATAAGAGAAATCCCCAGAAAAACAATGAAATGAAATAGAAGCAACCAAATGCAGAGTTTAAAACAATGGTTATAAAGATGCTCAAGGACCTTAGGGGAAGAATAAAGGATTTCAGTGAGAACTTAAACAAATAGATAGTAAGCATTAAAAAGGATACAGAAACCATAAAAAAGAACTAGTCATAAATGAAGAATACAATATTTGAAATGAAGAATACACTAGAAGGAATCAACAGCAGGTTAGAAGAAGCAGATGATTGAATCAGTGATCTAGAAGACAATGTAATAGAAAACATCCAAGCAGAGCAACAAAAGGAAAATGATTTTTTTTTAAAAATAAAGAAAGTCTCAGGGACCTCTGTGACAACATCAAGGATAACCACATCTGCATCATTTGGGTACCAGAAGGACAAGAGTCAAGGCTCTGTTTGAAGAAATAATGGCTGAAAACTTCCCTAACCTGGTGAAGGAAAAAGACACACAAAGGGGAAGGTTGTGGGGAGAAGGGAAAATTGGGTAAAGAGAATCAAACATATGATAACAGAAAGAAACTTGACTTTGGGTGATGAGCACAAAATATTGTATTATACAAATATCAAATTATAAGATTGCACATCTGAAATTTATATAATGTTGTTAACCAATGTTATCTCAATAAAGTTAATAAGAAAAATTAGTTTAAAATATTATATTTGATTTTGTCTTCCATCCCACAGAGCCTGTTCTATTGGCTAATAGGAAGAGAAAATGGTGACCTCTTTTTTTAATGGACTAAAATATTTCTCTTTCTCTTTCTTCTTCTTCTTCTTCTTCTTCTTCTTTCTTTCTGTCTCTCTATGTGTCTGTCTCTCTCTCTCTCTCTCCTTTTCTTCTTCACCCAAGAATATTTTTCCATTGATTTTTAGAGAGAGTGAAAGAGAGAGGGGAAGACAGAAATATCAATGTGAGAGAGACACATCAATTGATCGCCTCCTGCACAGGCCCCGACCAGGGTCTGGGCTGGGGAGGAGTCTGCAACCAAGGTTCGTGCCCTGGACTGGAATCAAACCTGGAACCCTTTGATTCCACTGGTTGACCCTCCACCCACTGAGCCAAAACACCTAATGCTAGAAAATTTCTTAAACTAATCCAGTTTATGTAAAAATCTTACAGCACTATAATTTACTAGTATCAATCACATAATGGTAACTGTACCAATCAAGAGACAAAATAATCTACTTCAAAGTACTTTCTCTAAGAGATCCTATAGAGAACAGAAATCCTTCTAGATTTATTATCATAAGTTCTTCTTATTTATGTGAGTAGGGAGTTTTCCTTTTCATGTAGGCTGCTAGGAAGTTAAAATTTTGGCCCATCTCTAACAAGACTCTATAGCTGTTTTGTGCCAACCAGACCCCTAATGCATTGTCTTATTTTCTTCATATTTCTGATTTATTTTATCTTGCTAAATTCTATCAAATTGAATAGATCATTCATTAAGCCCTTCTTAGAATACACATATATTAATTATGTACATTTATTGCATTATCAGGTATACAATAAACCTTGGAAACTTTTTTAGTTGCCGAGCTTTACCCATGTTTTTGTGAAGAATTATATATATATGATGTCATTTTAAGAATTTGTAATTATATATTTTTATAAAACCTAATTTTAAAGTCTACAAATGCTTCATCATTATCACAATCATAAAATAATTCTGCAAGCATAATATCAGTCTTTATGGTAAGCTTCAGTTATAGTAACATAGCCAAATGACATAATTGTTCCACTTATTTATGAATCATTGGCTGATTCTTTTTTTTAATCTTTATTGTTCAGTTTATTAATTACGTTGTTCCCCTTTTTAACAATGTAATAGCTCCCCTCCACCTGATACCCATCCCACCCTCCGCCTCAACTCCCGCCCCCTGTCCTCACCCATAGGTGCATGATTTTTGTCCAGTCTCTTGCTGCACCTCCCACACCCCTTTTCTCCCCAAGAACTGTCAGTCCATTCATTCTCTATGTCCATGATTCTGTTATATTCACCAGTTTATCCTGTTCATCGGATTTTTAATTCACTTGATTTTTAGATTCATTTGTTGATAGATGTGTATTTGTTGTTCTTAATTTATATTTTTACCTTTTTCTTCTTCCTCTTCTTAAAGAATATCTTTCAGCAATTCATATAATATTGGTTTGGCAGTGATGAACTCTTTTAGCTTTTTCTTACCTGCGAAGCACTTTATCTGACCTTCAATTCTGAATGATAGCTTTGCTGGATAGAGTAATCTTGGTTGTAGATTCTTGCTGTTCATCACTTTGAATATTTCTTGCCACGCCCGTCTGGCCTGCATCGTTTCTGTTGAGAAATCCGCTGACAATCGTATAGGTTCTCCCTTATAGGTAACCAACTGTTTCTCTCTTGCTGCTTTTAATATTCTCTCTTTATCTTTTGCTCTTGGTATTTTAATTATGATGTGTCTTGGTGTGGTCCTCTTCAGATTCTTATAGTTTGGGGTTCTGTGTGCTTCTTGGACTTTTAAGTCAATTTCTTTCACTAGGTGTGGGAAGTTTTCGGTCACTCTTTCTTCAAGTAGGTTTTCATTATCTTGCTCTCTCTCTTTTTCTGGCACCCCTATAATTCGGATGTTGGTATGCTTGAGGTTGTCCCAGAGGCCCCTTACACTATCTTCAATTTTTTGGATTCTTTTTGCTTCTTGCTTTTCCGGGTGAGTGGATTTTGCCTCTTTGTATTTCAAATCTTTGACTTGGTTCCTGTGGTCCTCCAGACTGCTTTTAGGTCTTTGTGTAATATTTTTTATTTCAGTCAGTGTATGCTTAATTTCTAGTTGGTCCTTTTTCATATCCTCATAGGTCTCGTTCATTTCCTTGTAGGTCTTATTAATTTCATTGGCCTTTTCTAGGAGCCTCTTGAAAAACCTTATTACTGTGGTTTTGAACTCTATGTCCAGTCTTTTTTCCTCCATTTCTTTCACATCTGATTTCTTTCCATGTCTCTGCATCGTGGCTGCTTTCCTGAGTTGGTCAATTAGCTTTGTGTGGTAGATGTCCTCTAAGAGACAGTGGCTCAGTCTCCCCAGTTACCTGAGGTGGATACTCTTGCTGCAGCCCTTTATGGGTTGTACAGTATTGTTGAAGTTAAGCCCAGATTATTGTTGTTAGCACTAGGAGGGTTTGACCTCCAGGCCAATTGGCTGTGAGGGTCAGTTGTGCTCAGGTTGGATGGGCGGAGTCTCCGGGCTGAGCAGGCAGCATCAGCTCCACCCTATGTGGCACCTGGGTCTCTGTGCCTGGTGGTAATGGCTGCCAGCACCTCTGAGAGAAAGCCGCCGCCGATCTCCACCTGCTGCCAGACAACTCAGCCTCTCCCCAAATGAGTCTGCACACCCAAAGTCTTGTCCAGGGTTGTAAAACAAAGCAGTCCGGTGGTCTCCCGAATGAGGGAGCAAGTCACGAGTCCTCTCTGCGCGGTCGTGCACTTCTGCTGTTCCCAAGTTCACAAGCCCTCTCCACAAGCTTGCAGATCTCCACTGCGCCCAGGTTTCAGCGTGCTTCCTTACTGTCCAGTTTCACCCTATATGAGTGTGGGTTCCCGGGACCTTGCCTGGAACTGGGGAATCAGTGCAATGGGACGCCTTTGTCTCCCTCCCCATTCGAGAAAACCAGCCGGATTTGCAGCCGCCCACCCTATCCGCTGGCGCGCATGCACGGCTCCAAACCTCTGACTCCGCACATATCTTCAACGCTGCCCTCCGCCGCTCCTCTGAGTCAGTGTCCTATCTTTACTTTTGTTTGTGGAATTTTCACTCAGCCAGCTTTCCGGTGATTCTGGATGATGTTTGTTCTGTCATTAAGTTGTAGTTTTGAAATTGCTGTGTGGGGCAGCAAGATAGGTGTTTACCTATGCTGCCATCTTGGTTCCTCCCAAAAAAAACCCTGGACCCCTCTCTGTCTTTAACATTTTCCAGAGGAGGGGTCACGGGAGATGAGAGGCTCACAACTGACCTTGGCTGATTCTTGTGTATGCCCTACCTGGAGGTTGAACCCACAACATTGGCATATCAGGATGATGTTCTAACCAAATTAGCTACCTGGCCAGGGTTTCTCCAAACCTTTTTATAGGTGCCATCTATTTCTGCTCTAAATCTTGTTTATTATTTATAACTTTTAAAAATAACTTGAAATAAATAACAATAAAAACAAAATATTTAAGTATAATACAATCCTTAAGTTGACAGTAAAGAGCAAGTACAATTAGGATGAGGAAAAATAGAAATCCCAGGCTTAAAAAGCTCCTGCTTATGCTTACGTGGAACTTTCTTCTGAATGTCCCAGCACCAAGGAAAAAAGGAGAGATGACATAATTGTCATTATTTTTGAGAGAGAGAGAGACAGAGAGAGAGAGAGAGAGAGAGAGAGAGAGAGAGAGAGAGAGGGAGAGAGGGGATGAATTCCTCAAGAACACACTTTTTTTCTAGGGCTACACTCAATAAATTAGACTGTGTGCAGTTTTCCATAAAATAATCAGTAAACACATGCAAAAAGCCCTTAATAGCAGTTAAAAAAAACTGGCTAGTGAAATCGTTTGAGGAGTTTCTACAATATTGCTTCCAAGTTATTAGATCTCCTGCATCAGACTTAGATTTTAAACAGCTTCCCAGGTGATGTGAATAATTACTCACATCTGGGAATAACTGACTAAAGGCTTTTTAAATACCAAAAATGGTTTTTGAAAATAACTGAAGAGCAACTGTTCTAGACAGAAATAACTGAGAAGCACTCTATGTTACTGGTTGAAAGGAGTCTTCTGTCATGAAGTGACATAACGATATTTTACAACTGAAAACCAAAGATCCCTGACATTTATTTATTCCTGCATAACTCTGCTTGGAACTGGATTTCAGAAAGGCTTTTAAAGTTTTTCTATAGAAGTCTCGAATGTATAAAGGAATTTCAATCAAAATGCCACAGGTGAGAGCCGACTATGTCAAGAAAATTTTCAGGTAGAAATTGCTAATCATTGATACCTAATCTAGAAAACCTTGATGTGGGTATTATGAAATGTTTTTATTTTTAGCAAGACTTTTGCTATGGGCTTTCTAAAAGGTGACTGGATGAGCTTTGGCTAAGTTTCTCAGTTGGTTGGAGTGTCGACCCCTACACCAAAAGCTTGTAGGTTCAATTCCTGATCAGGCCACATACCTAAGGGTGCATAGGGAGACAACCAATTGATGTTCCCTCCCACATCAATCAAGGGAGAGAGTGTTTCTCTCTCTCTTTCCCTCCCTCTCTCTCTAAAAATGAATAAAAACATATCCTTGGTGAGGATTAAAATGCACCTCAGGAAAATATCTGACCTGATTAATGATTTTTTAAAATATATTTTTCTACCAAAAGATGTTGAAGATTGGCTGATAATAACATTAATTTGGTTTTGGTATAATTGAGCTATCCTTATTGACAGTAGATAATCAATGTGTTTAGTTGCTGTTTGAAGCAATCGTAAGACCTTTTCAAGAGAAGAGGAAGGCACGCTTGTCTTTCCAGGTGACCACAGAAAGGCATATGAACAGCTAGTCTGGAAGCTGGGTCAAGTTCAGTTACAAATTAGAGTACAAACACAGGGACAGAACAGAGATCCTTTGCAGTATTTTGTATGGTGATTTGCTCTGTCATGAGCCCAGTTTTGCCACTCCAGTCCACCAATGACGCTCTGATAAGGGCTTTTAAAACTCGGGAAGTATTTTATCAAGATCAGGTTTTCCTCTATAGATGCCTCCTATCTCTAGGTGAAAGGCTGGTTATGGATCTATAAATGTTATGAATATCCTTACATTTTCTTAACTAGTTTCTCCAATGAGGTGAACTTAGAGTGTATTAATGTTTAATTGTATAAAAGTTCTTCCTCAAACTTGCCTATTCTTCCTGGAGGAAATGAAGCCCCAAGCCTGCCATTTCTGGAGAGAAAAATTAGCATTCAACTTTGGCAGGATAGATAGCAAACCTGCAAACCAGGAGGATGCTTATGACTTTCTGCCTTAAAAAAAAACAAACAAATTAATGAATCTATTTTATGCTAGAGTCAGCTTGACATAATTTTTTTAAATTATAAATCTTTTGCTGCTCTTCTACTAGAAAAAAAATGGAAAGAGAACCTAGATATTCTTTAAGATCAGACCTCCTCTTCCACCCACCTCTGCAGGCTGCTTGGGAAGAGTCACCTGTGTCAGTGACTGTGAACGTCGGGGAGCACGACTTTCCATCCACTGCGTTCACCAAAGATGTGAAGGGTTTGGTGAAGTAGACAGCAATTTTGACTCAGCAATTTCTGTGACCTTTTCTTAAGAAAGTATTATTGTTCTTCATAGTAATTGGGTCCGTGGTATCTCTGAATCACCAGGTAAGTAATTTATTGCAAATAGGGCTATACGTGTTTTCTGGCTAAAATGCTTCAATTTAAGATTTAAGCAGAAATATACTGGAAAAATACATTCTTCTGAGACACAGATTATTCTCATAGTTCTCACTTTGTGTACCTATTTTGTAGTTCTATTTTTACAGTGAAAATTCAACACTATTTGAAATTAGTGTGGGAAGGATGGATTAGTTGATAAACTATGTTGGGATAATAGTGGCCATTTGGAGAAAGAAGCTTTGGCGCCCCATCTCATTCGGAAGGAAGGAAGGAAGGAAGGGAGGGAGGGAGGGAGGGAGGGAGGGAGTCCAGATGGCTCAAAAACTTAATTTTTTTAAAAAATCAAAACAACCATGAATGCTCTAAAACACCTAAATTTTTAAAAATAACCTCAAAATGAGAAAACTCTTTCTAATGTTGTTGTTTTGTATAAATATATCCCAAATATTGTATTAGACTAAAATATTACTAAAATATTTCTTAGTAATATATTTTTTACTAAAATATTACTCATTTTTATTAAAAATAAAATTTAACAAAATATTGTATTTTGATTTGCTAAATTTGGCAACCCTAATTTCTTTTTCTTTTTCTGTTGTCTATCAGTTTGCTTGTTTGGCTTAATCCTTCCATCTTTTTTCACCCAGCCCGGCAACCTCCATCCCCTCTGACAGTTGTCTGTTCCTTATGAGTTTGGTTCTATTTTGTTGGTTAGTTTATTTTGCTCATTAGATTTTACATATGAGTTGAATCAGATGGTATCTGTCCATCAGTAGATGAGTGGATAAAAAAGCTGTGGTACAGTTACACAATGGAATACTACTTGACTGTAAAAAAGAAGGCAATCTTTCCCTTTGAGCGAGCAAGGAACGACCTGGAGAACATTATGCTACATGAAATAAGCAACTCTAATTTCTAAGTAAGACATGAAATGCAAAAACTATTAAGGAAAGATGATATAATTAGTCATGTAAACCTTTTCATATAACCCAAAAATTACACAAAGACACATACACAAAAATAAAAACAAATAACTAATATTTATATGAAAAGGTCATCAATTTCATTCATTTATGAAAGAAAATCAAATTAAAAAGAAGATAAAAATTTTTACTATCAAATTGGTAAAAATTAAGAATACATAGCTCTTGAGTGTATGTGAGGAAATAAAACTTTTATATAAGTTAGGTGTAAATTTTTTGAATGGTTGTTAGTTTCTATTAAAATTTTAATTTAAAAATTTTGTTATTGTTAATTCTTATCTAAGGAGATTTCTTTCCATTGATTTTTAGAGAGTAGAATGAAGGGAGAGTCGAGAGGGAGGAAGACAAAGAGAGAAACATCTATGTGAGAGAGGCTTATTGATTGGTTCCCTCCCACATGCAGCCCAACCAGGAAATCAAACCTGAAACTCAGGTATGTGCCCTTGACCATCAAATTTGAGAGAGATCCTCCAGTGCTTGGGGTGATGCTCTAACTACAGAGACACACTGACAGGCCTTTATTAAAATGTTTAGATGTGAAGGGGAGAACCAAGATGGCAGCATAGCTAAATGCTGCCTACAACCACATCAAAATTACAACTAAATTACAGAGCAACTATCATCCAGAACCACAGGAAAGTTGGCTGGGTGGAAGTACTACAACTAGAGAGGTAACGAAGAAAGCACACGGAGCCTGGCAGAAGGTGTGTAGGTGCGGAACGGGATGGCCTGGCACCCAGGTGCGCTGCTTTTTTAATCGGGAGGAGACTGCCTCTGCAGAGGCCACCCGGAGGAGCAAGGGGTCCTAGCCCCACTCCAGACCCCCAGAACTGGGGAAAGAAGTCTCTAGGGGCCTTAAGAACTACAGGCTGTAAAAACCAGTGTGGACTGGGCTGAGTGACACACAGGCTGCTGGAGACCCAGCTGCTCCTCTTAAAAGGTCGACACCTCAAACTTAATTTACAAGCTCCCATTTCCTCTGAGCTCCAGTGCCGGGTGAAGTTCTGGGGGACACAAACACATATGGGAAGAAACTGGACTGTCTGGCATCAGGGGAGGAATGCAGGGGCAGCTTTCTTCCAGACAGAGGTGCTTGCAGCAGTCATTGCTCCCCTGTGGGGACCTCCCCGGTGTAGGGCTGACTGGCTCCACCCTGGTGATTCCCTGGGACCCTGCCCCACCCAATTTACAACCCCACCCAAGCTGTGCACAGCAGCTTTTGCATATGAATAATATGAATGGCCTATGCAACAGCTACAGCTGGATCAGGAAGCCCCAAAGCTATCAATAAAAGGCCTAAGGTCAGCACCAGCACCAGCCTGCCTTGCTTCATGAACATTTCCAAATCCAATACAAAGAGGAGGAATCTGCAGATCTCTCTGTAGCTCCTGCTGGGTGAACCCAGGCAATAGCTGACTTTGCACCTCCCTGGAAACCCAAGAACCAGTGTATCCAGTAGTCAGTGTGAGACCATACCAGATTATTACTCTTCACATCCATAAATGACACACGAAGGGGCAGACTCAGTGAGCACCAAAGCCCCACTGAAGCAAGTCCTGCTCCATAGGGTGCTCCTGCACAGCAGCTCTCCCACTGTAGTTACAGCTGGTCCCCACAACAAATTGGCCTGGAGGTCAATTCCTCCCAGTGACACCAACAGCAATCAAACAAAGTTCAACTACAACAAGACTGTGCACACAGACCACAAAGGGGTGCACCAAGAGTGTCCACCTCAGGTGATTCGGGACACACTGGGCTCTATAGAACACCTACTATAAAACGCCATTCTCAACTCAAGGATACTTAGCAACTACCCAGTACATAGAAACAAACACAAGAAAGCAGCCAACATGCAGAGACAAAAAAACATGTCACAAATTAAAGAAATGGAAGAAAAAGAAAACTACTGGATACAGAGTTCAAAAACACAGTTATAAGGTTACTCAAGAATCTTCTAGAAATGTCCAAGGAACTTAGTGAGACCGTTAAGGGTCTTAGTAAAAATGCCAAAAAAAAAAAAAAAATGGATAAGTACCAGTCAGAAATTAAGCATACACTGACTGAAATAAAGAATAATTCAAATACTGCAAAAAATCAATAAAAAATAACTAAAAAAAATAAAAATAAAATAAAAAATAAAAATGTTAGGTCTGGAACCATTCTAAAGACAAAAAAAAAAAAAAAAAAGAATAATTCAACAGTAGACTACAGGATCCTGAGAATCAAAATAAATGATTTGAAATATGAGGAAGCAGAAAATACCTAACCGGAAGAACAAAAAGAAAAAAGAACCAAAAAATATGAAGATAGTGTAAGGAAACTCTGGGACAACTTCAAGTGTATTAATATCCAAATTATGTGGGTGACAGAAGGAGAAGAGAGAGAGCAAGATATTGAAAACCTATTTGAATAACTAATGGCAGAAAACTTCCCCCACCTCCCTTCCTCTCTCTAGAAATCTTTTTTTAAGGTGCTTGTTGTGATGCAGCATGTCTGAGGATATAGTGATACAAAAGGGATTCCCAGTAAAGCCAGGGGTGGGAAGGCACTAAAAACATAAGTACTAACTAAACCAGGACACCCCAGTATCCTCACTGGTTAAGACAAAAACAACAGGACCCCGTATACACTTTGTGAAGCAAAATACCAAAGTGGAAAGAGTTCTCCTTAGAGAAAAGGCTGCAAACACTGAAAGGATAATCACTGTGCCCTTTTCTCAAATTCTTCAAAAACAGGGTTGGGATTCCCTTTGAAATTAAATAAGATGACATTCAAAGGGTTAAACCTGAGCAAGTATTTACTAGGCCCATTCAATGCCATGATTCAAACCTGTGTTCAAACCTGCTCCATTGTTTCAGGTGAAGGGAGTCCTAGGCTGCACCCCACACAGGAATTGCACTCATAGAGAGACTCTTTTGAAACGCCACTTAACAACCATATTTTGTATCATTTCCCTAAGCTGAGTCACGCTCCCAGCCCTCCCTCCAGGCAAAGGGGATACAGAAGCTAGCGGGAGACAGAATCACAGATCACACACTTGCACTGTGGGTGTGAGAAACCGTTTCCAGGGAGAAAATGACAAACACGCTGATGCACCCAAAATATGCATGTAAGCAAGGATTCCATTGGGCACTTGTAAGGCTGGCAAGGGCTTCAGAATTTCGTTCTGCAGGATATGAGGCGGGTAAGGGATCCCCAAATGTCAATGCATCTTCTTGCCGTCTGAACAAGATGGGACATATTGTGTACAGATGAAAACTAGCATTTACAAGGAGGTGGAGAAACATTTTCCCCACGATTTTTGACATAACATCCAGATGGCAGAGGTTCCTTAACCAGCAAAACAGAAGTGGGGTCAGAGCAACCAGGGTTCGCTCACCAACCCATGGCTCAAACGCAAATGCCCCTACTGAGAACAGCGGTCTCAGAAGGTCTGCTCAACACCACAAAGCCTGCATTTTTTCCAGTGGTTCCCATATCAAAAAGAGCATCACACTGTGCTAAGCTTGAAGTGGCTCAGTACATGTTAGTGGAATAAGAAGGGGATGAAATCCAGAGCCACAGAGTTTCAGATAAACAAATGTTGAGGGTGGGAGGAAGAGGATCTCTAACTTCCTGTGAATTCTCTCAAGTCTACATGTATAGGGTCTCCTCAAAAAATGTATAACACATTTTGAATAATTATAAAGGTGGTGTTTGTTAAAATACATTTCATTTTCAAAATTGAAATTTTGATATAAAGTGTATATACATTTTGGGGAGTACCCTCTATTTGTTTGAAATCATAAATAGTGTGTGTGTGTGTATATACATATATATACATATATATATATACATATATACATATATATATACATATATATATATATTTGCATAAACAGTTATGTGTATTTTCTTGTGCTTTTACAGACTACACCAACTATCTACATCCTAATACATAAAAACCCAGGGTCGAAATGACTAGTAATGACCAAGGTTCAACCAACCGAAGTCAGTCCTGCAGTCAGTGCTGGCTGACTGCTTCCGCTGCAGGGTGGTGCCCCAGCACTGACTGCTGAAGGGGCTGTGAATCAGGGCCAGAGAGAAGCCTGAAGAGAGAAGCTGGGACTCATCTGCACTTGCTTCCTTCTTTCTCTCCCAGTCTGGCCAGCAGCTGCGCCTCCATTTCTCTCCAAGCCTCCACCGGGGCTGCTGATTAGCCCTGCTTTTCTGATCAGGCTTCGTTGATAGGCCAAGAGATTCTGACTGGCATAGAAATTGACAAATCAGAACCAAATTGGCCAGCAAAGGAGGGCAGTTGGGGGCGAGATCAGGCCTACAGGTGAGGGCCGTTGGGGGCGAGATCAGGATGGCAGGGGAGGGCAGTTGGGGGAAAGATCAGGCATGTAGAGGCAGTTGGGAGCAAAATCAGGCTGGAAGGGGAGGACAATTAGGGGCAATCAGGCAGTCAGGCAGAGGCAGTTAGGAGTGATCAGGCAGGCAGGCAGAGGGTTTAGGAGCAATCAGGCAGGCAGGCAGAGGCAGTTAGGGGTGATTAGGCAGGCAGGCAGGTGAGCGGTTAGGAGCCAGTGGTCCCAGAATTTAAGATCTTATGGGATCAGACCTAAACTGGCAGTCAGACATCCCCCAAGGGGTCCCCGAATGAAGAGGGTGCAGGCTGGGCTGAGGGAACCCTCCCACTCCGTGCACGAATTCTGTGCACTGGGCCACTAGTACTGTATATAAAATGCTAATATGCAAAGTGTCTCTGCAGAAATTCAACCAGGAGTTCTATCACTGGCTATGACATATGTTGACCACCAGGAGGCGGCGTGGAATGAAGGAAGGCCCCGGCCAGCAGCAGGCAGCTGGGGAAAGGAGGCTCTGGCCAGCAGCTGGAAGGCCTTGATCACCGGCCAGGCCTAAGGACCCTACCCTCGTGCACTGGGCCTCTAGTTTTCAGATAATTTCCAAGAGAAAGTGATCATGATCACTCTTCTTTTTTGTCATTCAAAATGTATTTTCTTTTCTTCCTGCTTAGTTATTTTACAACCTATCTCTAGCCCAGGCAACCAACTCAATGCATGTAACTACTGTCTCTTGTGGTTCCTGTCTCTCAGCTCACCTGCCCCGCCCCTGCTTGGGTGCCTTCCCCTCCGTGAGATGCCTTCCAACACTGCTCCTCCCAGAGAGGTCGCCGCCACAGACCCAGCAGGCTGGGAAAGGTGCAGCACTGTTATGCCCAGACCAAACGAGCCCAAGCAGGTGAACAGACATTCTATTTTTTTTCTAAACCTCTGAAAGAGCCCCTGTACGTCACTCTACAGCAATTCACTCCACAATTACTCTCAGGAAATCACCATTCACGTCTGATTAGGTTAAGGCCAATTACCTATAATTAGATCCTCAAGGAAGAAAAATCAGCCTGTTGACACAGTTTAGTATTTTCTATACATCTCATGCCAGTACGGCTCCATTCTTTTGGCAACTGTGAAGAAAGGATATGAAGAATGTATCCTGAGTGGAGGCAAGGAGAATCGTGTATCTTTTTTATTGTGAGAGCATGAAGGAAACAGGGATACTTCCTGTTATCATATTGTCATTCTAGAAGTTTCTCACTTGTTAAAAACTCATGTCATTAAAATGTATTTCGCACCAAACAGTTATTTTGTTAATTAAATACTTAGCTAAGTATATACATTTTGCTGCTGCCCATAGGAAGAAATAGGCTAGCATTTCCGTCCAGGGTAGGAATGAATCACTCATCCCAAACCCTAAATTATGTTGTAAAGACTACATGAATGCCCTGGCCGGTTTGGCTCAGTGGATAGAGCGTCGGCCTGCTGATTGAAGGGTCCAGGGTTTGATTCCACTCAAGGGCACATGCCTGGGTTGCGGGTTCGTTCCTCACTAGGGGGCGAACAGGAGGCGACTGACCCCTGGTTCTCTCTCATCAATGATGTTTCTCTCTCTTTCCCTCTCCCTTCCTCTCTAATATCAATAAAAAGATTTAAAAAAAAAAGACTACATGAATAACAGTTTACTCTCCAGTTTTGTTCGAGTCCGTCGAGGAATTATTTCTCTTGGTAAAAATGCACTGAAAAGATACTGAAATACATCTGCACAATGAAATTAGCCAAATTAATTGTGAAACTCTTTTCCTAACTGATAAATTGCTTATGAATATATGTTTGGAGAACCAAATTATTCAGGAAAAATATGCATAACAATTAAAGTGACGAATTATGGTACAATAATAGAATTTTTAAAACTTGACCCATTAAAGACCCTATCAGTCAATCTTGAGGTTTCTCTTGGATGTGACAGTAACTTAACTTTTACTGTGGTAGCATGTGACATTCAAAATTCAAGAAAATACAAGTATAAGAATTTGAAAACGACTAAACATTATAGGCATGAGTTCTGTTGAGGAAATGTGTTTTATTTTCCTCTGACATAAACTAATATTAATGTCCCACATAGTGGCCACTCCTGCAGTGACAATGAGTGGACCAGAGCTTCTATGGCCCAAGACAGGCATGTACAGTAATTAAGAAATAAACTCTTATTATTATGATCTACTGAGATTTTCAGGTTGTTACTACAGCACAAATTAATCTAAGCTGAGTGGAATGCACAGACATAGATTGGGGATGTTACAACTTCATGAAGTAAACAGCCATGATGGTCAACATTAAGCCTCTCTTAATCTAAAGCACAGAAAACAGTTTATAGATGCACATTTGCACATTTTAAAAGACTTTCTTGGTACTCAGCTCCCTTCCATTCAGCCACTCAACAATGTTTGCAGAACACCTACAGTGCGGTGGGCACCAGGGCTGTACTGTCGTGTTAGCTCTCACTAGCCAGCCATCAGCTTGAGGACACAGCACGGTCAGCTCCTATCTGGACTCTCAAATCCCAGCACAATGCCAAGCACATGTCCCAGGTGCTCGGAGAATGTTTGTTGTTTACTAAAATACGTTTTAAAGTGCAGTGAACATTTGTACACAGTGCCTAGGTAATAAAAGAGAAGAAGTACTTAAGTGTGCGTGGGAAAGCCAGAGGATTTATCTTTCGAACAGACATGGAAGAACAGGAGTTTACAGTCCAAGTTTCTTTGGGGGAAACACAGCACATACAAAGGCACACGTGTTTTGGCCTAGCATTTCAGATTACTTTGCCACTAAGAGTACACTTAAAGAATATTCTAGTAGCAATCACATTCACCAGATTTAATAGGGTCCCTTATGTTATCCTATCCCAATGTAGGCTGGAATTATGGATGATGTCAGTGGCAATACAACACAGGGCTTAAAACATGGACTCTGGAGGCACAGCACACAGGTTTGAATCCTGTTTCTACTACTTTCCAAATTGTGATTTGAGCAAGTTGCTTAACCTCTCTGTGCTTTGTTCCCTCATGTGTAAAATCAACATTATGGCAATAATGCTTTGTAGGGGTGTTGTGCAGGTTCAATGAAGATTCAACTCAAAGTATAAAGTACTTATACAGTTTCTGGGATAGAGTAAGAACTACATGAAAGTGTTGGTTATTACAGGATAACACCAGAGAAAAATCACCAGAGAAATAGTCAGGCCTCTGTGTATGATCTAGTCCTTCTCAGTCTTTTTATAAAAAACTTGGATAAGGGGATTAAAGTCCTTTTGATTTAAAGTTAGGATAACATTTTATGATGTAAGGAATAACAAAGATGATGCATTCCACAATCAATATTCAAAATAATCATAAGAGAATGGAAAATTCAGTAAAAAAAACAACAATATGCATTTATTATATAGAAATAAAATGTCATGTTTTTGCATTTAAATCTAGTACACCACTCACACAAATTTAGGAATAGAGAGGAACCTGCTTTAAGAGTGAATGTGGAGAGAGTAAGTTTATTAATTATAAGCTCTGTATGAATCAACAATGTGTTGTGATTGCCAAAAATGTAATCCCCACAGCCAACATCATACTCAATGGGCAGTGTTCACCTTAAGATAGAGAACTATATTACAAGGCCACAGTAATCAAAACAGCATGGCACTGGCATAAAAACAAACATATAAATCAATGGAACAGAACAGAGATCCCATAAATAAATCCACACCTTTAAAGTTAATTAATATTTGATAAAGGAGGCAAAACATACAATGAGGTAAACACATCTATTCAATAAATGGTGTAGGGAATATTGGACAAACACATGCAAAGAAAATGAAACTAGACCACTGTCTTTTACCACACATTAAAATAAACTCAAATGGATTAAAGACTTAAATGTTAGACTTAAAACCTTAAAAATCCTAGAAGAAAACACAGGCAGTAAAACCTGGGACATTTTTGGCAGCAATATCTTTTCCTCGGGTAAGGAAAAGTAAAAATAAACTAAAAGTTTATGCACAGCAAAGGAAACCATCAACAAAATGAAAAGAGCCCAGCTGTGGCGGCTCAGTGGTTGAGTGTTGACCTATGAACCAGGAAGTCATGATTCGAATCCCCATCAGGGCCTATGCTCAGGTTGAGGGCTTGATCTCCGATCATGCAGGAGGCAACTGACCAATGATTCTCTCTCATCACTGATGTTTCTATCTCTCTCTCCCTCTCCCTTCCTCTCTGAAATCAATAAAAATAATATTTGTTTAAAAATAAAAATAAAGCCCACTAAATAAGAGAACATATTTGCAGATATATCTGATAAGGGGTTAATATCCAAAATTTATAAAGAACTTATAAAATTCAACACACAAAAACACAAACAATCCAATTTAAAAATGGGCAAAGGACCTGAATAGACACTTCTCCAAAGAAGACATACAGGTGGCCAACATATATATAAAAAGATGCTCGATGTCATTAATAATCAGGGAAATGCAAATTAAAACCATAATGAGACACTGGCTAACATCTGTCAAAATGTCATAAATAAATCAACAAACAAGTATTAGAGAAAGGGGAAACCTCATGCACTGTTGGCAGAAATGCATATTGGTGCAGCCACCATGGAGAGCAGTATGGAGTTACCACAAAAAATAAAAATGGAACTACCTTATGACTCAGCAATTCTACTTCTAAGAATAGTAATCGAATGAATATATACTCCCCTATATTCATGCAGCATTATTTATAATAGCCAAGATTTGGAAGCAGCCCAAGTGTCCATCAGAAGATGAATGGATAAAAAGAGCTACGTTTACACAGTGGAATACTATTCTGCCATTAAAAAAAAAGAATAAAATTTTACCCTTTGCAATAGCATGGATGGACCTGGAGAGCATTATGCTAAATGAAATAAGCAAGTCAGAGAAAGACAAGTACCATATGATTTCACTCATATGTGGAATCTAATGGACAAACTGAACAAACAAGCAAAATAGAGACAGACTCAGAGAGAATAGGCTGACAACTCTGGGCGGAGGTGGGGGATGAGGGAAGCAGGAGGTGTGGAGGGATTGAGCAACAAAGAAAAAAAAGAGGAAACGAATTCAGGACATGTACAATAGTGTGGTGACTGTTGGGGTATGGGGAGGAAAAGAGTATGGGGGATAAATGGTAACGGGGAAAAAAGTAAAGCATGTCAGGCCTCAGTAAATTAGTTTTTAGTCTCTAGATTGGACACTGGTGGCAAAAATGTTCTGCCCTTTACTGCATAGGCCAGCTAAAGATAAGAAGAGTATCACAAATAGTGAGAGCAAATCTATTCCCAAAATGACAGCAATATGGACTCAGGACACCTATGGTCTGAGGATCAAGAACTTGAATTCAGAATTTTACTCTCCTCCGCCCAGCATGTGACCTTAGACTGTTTCCTGTTCTGCCGAGCTTGGATAACATGGTCTACCTTCACATTGAGACCAGAGTACTTACTAACCAAGATGAAATTTTTTTTATTGTGGTTTTAATTTGCATTTTCCTGATGACTAATGACAATTTTTTATTGTGGTTTTATATATCCTACATAATAAATAGCTAATATGCTAATTAGACTGAACAGCAGAATGACCATCCGCACTACCTTCTGGACAAAGCCAGAGCTGTGAGGGCTGGCTGAGGCAGCTGGGGATGCGAGGGCTGAGCCCTTTGCACAGGCCTCATGTCTATATTAATAAAAGCATAATAAGCTAATTAGACCAGGAGACCTTCCAAATGTCCTTCTGGACAAAGCCATGGTGGCCAGACCAAGACAGAGGCAGTTAGGGGCCATCAGGCCAGGAGGGGAGGGCAGTTGGAGATGAGCAGGCTAGCAGTGGGGGCGAGCATGCCAGTGGGGGGTAGGGCAGTTGGGGGCAATCACGCTGGCAGGAGGGGGTAGTTGGGCGTGAGAAGGCCAGCGGGGGGGCAGCTGGGGGCAAGCAGGCTGACAGGCAGATTGGTTAGGGGTGTTCAGGCAGGCAGACAGATGAGTGGTTAGTAGCCAGTGGAGAATCAGGCCTAATCGGCAGTCGGACATCCCCTGAGGGGTTCCAGATTGGAGTAGGTACAGGCTGGGCTGAGGGACCCCCCCCCAATGCATGAATTTCATGCACCGGGCCACTAATATCTTACCCAATAATAGAGAAACATGTAAGTTGACCATACCTCTGCTACACTCACAGCCAATCAGAGTGAGTATGCAAATCAACCGAACAAAGATGGCAGTTAATTTGCATACTTACCTGGTTCCGTGGCACCCAGGTCACTCCCAGCCAGCCATTGGGTGAAGGCTTTAGGCTTGGGAAGGGGCCCAGCCTGCAATCAAAGGGGTGGGTGGGGGAACCCCTTCCCAAGCCTAAAGCCTGAGGGGGAGGCTTTAGGCTTGGAAAGGGGCCGAGCCTGCAATCAGAGGGAAAGGAAAAAAAAAATCAATGTAAACATATCCTTAGGTGAGGATAAAAAAGAAAAGTAAAGAAACGTCATATCCTATGAAAGACACATCTTGAAAATGCTTAAAGAAAGTTGTCATTTTTTCATGGTGAAGGACCTGAAGTCCGTGTTGATGGAAACACCTTGGTGGCTGTGGTGACTGGCACCGCAGGGTGGCTGTGGTGCAGCAGCAGGGTGATGTGGCTGGCGCCTTCCCCTGATCAGCCTGGTCACCTCCTGCAAAAGGAAGCCAGCCTGTGGCTTAGGTCTGCTCCCAATGGGAAGCGGGCCTAAGCCATCAGTAGGGCATCCCCTGAGGGCTCCCAGTATGTGAGAGGGGGCAAGCTGGGCTGAAGGACCCCTTCCCAGTGCATGAATTTCATGCACTGGGCCCCTAGTATCCTATCTAATAAAAGAGTAACGTGCAAATTTGACCGTACCTTTGCCACACCCACAAGCCATGTCCTCAGCCACACTCACCAGCCAATCAGGAGCAAATTATGCAAATAAACCCCAACCAAGATGGCTGCTGCCACTGAGAGCAGGAGGAAGGCTTGGGTTTCCCTAGCAACAGAGAAAGCCAAGCTTTCTGTCTGCCTCGGCCTCCACTCAATGCTACAAAGTTTCAATTATAAAAGACACAGAAATGGCAGCAGCCACTGAGCTGGAGAGAACAGAGGCTTGGGTTTCCCTGGCAATGGAGGAAGCCAAGCTTTCAGCCTGCCATTGCTAGCCTAGGCCTCCACTCTAGGCTACAAAGTTTCAAACAGAAATGGCTGCCACCCTGGAGCAAGTAGAAGGCTTAGCTCTGCTCCAGGCTACAAAGTTTCAATTGTAGACATAGATTAATCCCAGATATCAGGGCCTCTGCTTGGGTCGCTGGGGGGTGTGGCCGGCCTGCAAATCTCCACAGGCCTGTCGCCCAGGCTGCCCCTCACCCCAAGGGAACCCCCAACTTGATCTGGGACACTCTTCAAGGCAAACCAGATGGTCCCCACCCATGCACCAAGCCTCTATCCTATCTATTAAAAGAGTAATTTGCAGATTGACCATCACTGCAACACACAAGATGGCTGCCCCATGTGGTCAAAGATCCTGCCCCCATGTGGACACAAGATGGCCACCACAAGATGGCCAGCAGGGGAGGGCCGTTGGAGGTTCCAGGCCCTACATGGGAGGGCAGTTGTGGGCAATCAGGCCAGCAGGGGAGGGCAGTTGGGAGCGATCAAGCCTGCAGGGGAGGGCAGTTAGGGGTGACCAGGCTGGCAGAGGAGGGAAGTTGGGAGCAAACAGGCTGGCAGGGGAGCAGTTAGACATCAATTAGGCTGGCAGGGTAGTGGTTAAGGGGTGATCAGGCTGGCAGGCAGAAGCAGTTAGGGGCAATCAGGGAGGCAGGCAGGTGAGCAGTATGGAGCCAGCAGTCCTGGATTGTGAGAAGGATGTCCGATTTCCCAACTGCCCTCCCTATCAAGATCAGGCCTAGACGGGCAATCGGACATCCCTCAAGGGGTTCCAGATTGGAGAGGGTGCAGGCTGGGCTAAGGGACATCCCCCGCCCCCCATGCACGAATTTCGTGCACCGGGCCTCCAGTATTTATATAAAAGGCTAATGTGCTAAGTATCTGAGTGTCCAACTGGTCGCTATGATGCACACTGACCCCTAAGGGGCAGACGCTCAATGCAGGAGCTGCAGTGACTTCACAGTGGTGGGTCTCGGGTGACGCATCCAGATCCAGAGAGATGGGGCCCGATTCCTCACGGGGCCACACAATTCCACCTTCAGCCGTTGGTTATGTTGTTGCTGGGGCACTGTTGGCCCCAAATCTGGTTTACTGTACACTTGTGTTTTCATTCCACACCCTGTAAGACAGCAACTTTGCAGAGTGTCCTTTCACAATCCGGGACCCCTCAGGGGTTTTCAGAGAAGGCCCACCTGCCAGAGGGACCCCACTCACTCCACAGATGCCGGGGAAGGACCATGGGAGGTTGGCTTTAAGGCATGTCCAGCCCATCTCACCCAGTCCTACCCTGCCAGACACCTTCTAATTAATTTCCTTTCAATGTTCATGAATCTGTGCACTGGGTCACTAGTATATATAATCTTGAATTTGCCATTTCAGCCATTTAAAATATACAATTTAGTGGTGTTATTTATATTCACGAGGTTGTGCAACCACCACCATTATTATTTCCAACATGAAACTCTGTAACTATTAAGCAGGACCTTCCATTTCCCTCTTTCCCCAGTCTCTGTTAACCTCTAATTGACTTTCTGGCTCTATGAATGTGCCTGTGTTAGCTACTTCCCAAGATAGATTACCGACAACTAAAAATGTTTGGAAATGGAATGGGCTTCTTCATGGGGGTGGTGATGTCTGCTGTCACCAGAGTTTTAAAAGAATGAAAAACCCCACTTTTCACTGTGGAAGGGATTTACTTTGGGGTGAATGACTGGAAGATATCTCCCAGATTTGAGAGGCTGTGAGAATAGCAACTCCACAATCCACTCTCCAGGTGTTAGAGGCTAGTCCTGGCCCCATTTTATCCAAGATGAAACTGAGGCGAGAGCTGTTGAGTAAGTAGCCCAAGGTCATACACTGAGTCACAAAGAGGGCTATGGATAGCACAGAAGTCTCCTGATGCTCGGCCCTGCCCTGCATTCCATCATCTGTCAGCGCTGCACTCTGCGACCTACTTGTCCTCCAGTTCTCATAGCTTTCCTTCCAAATCCCCTCAGGGCTCTGTTTGATGGCAGCATACACTATCTTAAATGAAAAGTGGTTAATAACATCAAATTATTAACTTGATTGCCACGAAGTTAAAAGCTGTCAGAAAACTAATTTGCAAGCATAAAAACCCTTTGAATAACATTAGAAAACAGATCCTCAAATTTAGATCAACAACATTTGTGGAATGTATAGGCATTAGACTTCAAGTAACACAGGGATGGATTCCATACCTGTTCCACAGCATACTGGAGAAGCCACATCAATGGCTGCTTTTTTAAAAAGTACAGAGTTTGAGACCAAAGAGAGCCTTCAGTTCTGATGCAATGTCTCTAAATATGGAACCAGACACAAATGTACATGGAAAAACTCAATTTGAATAAGATTCTGGATATACTGTTATGTTTTTTTTTTAAGACTCAAGATATACTTATTATTAGACTCAATGTCTAAAAAGAAAGTCAATGCATATGTCCTTTAAAAAATAACTACAGAATCAATCTCTTCTTTAATGAGAGATTATAAGAAATATTTTTCAGAGTAAATGGAAAACAAAAGTAAAATGCTCTATTAAATCCTAAATTTTTACTAAATATCAAATCTACTATCTAGCAATTCATTTAAAAGTCAATAAACTTTCCTTATGGAATTTATTCAAAATAACAGTTATCTTTCTATGCACATTTTCTCCATTTGTATCTGCCAGTAAAGACAAAGATTCTTTTTTTAGTAATTTGTTCTATAAAAAACAAAAGGAGAACTTAGAAGCCAACGAACAATTAAATTCACAACATATAAATCTACTAAAAGAAATCTGTTTCTAGGGCTTCATAAGTAAAAAATGAAGACATTGCAAAAGTCAACGGACCGATCATTTTTTTCATTGCAATAGTTATAAATGTATTCAGAGGCATGTAAATGCCATGTAGGCAGGCAGGGCAGGGCAGCTGCCCACGGAGAGTGCCAGGAAGCCGGCTCCTCTGGCTTTCTGCTCTGCTCTTCTGAATGTACGCATGCCCATCCTCATGTTTATCAACACAAAGTTGCTTGATGGCTTTGCATTTCTGTCATCAAACCACATCTATCCAGTCTTCTACCAGGACAAAGGTAGTGGGAACAGGAAGTGGTGGGAGTTACAGCAGGAAAGCAAATGCTCTTGCCCACCCCCCAGTTCATGATGCCTCCAGGATGGTCACCCACAACAGAGTGCCAGACTACCCAACCCCATCTTCTTCTTTCCCTGAACCCCCATCATGCAGCATGTGAACTTCAGGTGTGTGGATCCCACTTTCTTTAAGTCTTATGTCTGTATCCATCCTTCCTTCCTTCCTTCCTTCCTTCCTTCCTTCCTTCCTTCCTTCCTTCCTCCCTCCCTCCCTCCCTCCCTCCCTCCCTCCCTTCCTCCCTTTCTCCTTCTCTCCCTCTCTCCCTTCCTCCTTCCCTTCCTCCTTCCCTCTCTCCTTCCCTTTCCTTCTCTAATTCTGCCTTTGCCCAGTCTCTTTTCAGCCCTGATCTAGACTGGTGCAATAATCTCCAAATTGCTCACCCTTCCTCCAACTTTGGCTTAGAGCCCGTCTATCCACCAGGCTGGATTTTCTGAAACACAATTGTGACAGTCACTCATCACTGTGCATGTAATAAAGTTTAAAACCCTTAGGATGGCACAAAAGCACATATCTGATTCAACCTCTTCAGGATCGTCTACCACCTTTCCCCTATATGCACTTTCCAAGCATCTGAAGCTTCTTACTTCCAGTTGCCCATGGCATCTCTAATCTTAATAACTTTGAACATACTACTGTTTTCCCTGAAATCCTTTTCCCTATCTGTGTTTATCATTCTTTAAAATTTAACTCAAAATTTTCTCCCTGTAAAGGCTATTCTTTTTCCACTTCTTATCTCCAGTCAAGTAGGTACAGGCACTATACTGTGTGTGTGTGTATCATTATGCATCTGAATTAATGTATTTACACATTTGTCTTCCAAACTAGGCAGTGAGTTCCTTAAAGATAGAGACAAAGTATTACTATCTTTGACCACTGCTATCTGGTACATATCAGGTGATTAATAAATGCTTGTTGAATAAATAAGAGATTGACTGAAATGGTTATAATTTTATGCATGAAATCCAGGACACCAAAAAAGCCAACTTGGTGATAGAAGAGTGATGAGCTATTTTGTGGCAGAGAGAGCTGCGTAGTCCCTAAAATGTTTATTTCAAAAAGAGGATGTAAGTAGTTACTTACATGAATTTTTCAAATAATTGAAGTTTAAATTTTTGAAATTGAAGAAAAACTAATTAAAATGTTAAAATATTATTGGTAAAAATCTTTCTAAAAATGCATTACACATTTTCTTGCCTTTTAGGGAGTGTGTTGAACCATACTTAACCTTTTGATGACTGTCATCATTCCAAAACTCAATTATTGCTGAGATAGGACTGTCTGCTCTTCTATTAAATGGCACAGACTATAAACCACTTAGTTCTTTGCTAATTTTTCTTTCTCTTCCACATTAGGATTTCATCTAGTGTCTTAAGACGCTTTAATTTCACAAGCCTTCAGGATCAGAGAATTAAAAAACCTTAGCACTGAAGTGTTTACAAGAATCCTGGAGATCATTTAATCTATTAGTCTATCAAATTGTATAGATAAAAAAAACTAAGCCCTAATTAAGTGAGTAGTTCTTTTCTAGTTGGTTGCATTTAATCTTCTATTTTAATAGCTTTCAAATTGTGTTCTGCACTCTATTCTTTAGTTGAGGCCATTATGTTCAACTTTCTCTAAACTGAAAAGTATGAAAAACATACTACAGGCCTTAGCCGGTTTGGCGTAGTGTCAGAGATTGACCCTTGGACCAAAGGGTGGAAGGTTCGATTCCCAGTAAAGGCCATGAACCTGGTTGCAGATTCCCCAGAACCTGTAGGGTCACATTTGGGAGGCAACCAATCAATATGTCTCTCCCACATCAATGTTTCTCTCCCCCTCCTTTATCCCTAAAAATCAATGGGAAAAAAGTATCCTACAGTGAGGACTTTTTAAAAATAAATAAATAACAAAAATATGAATCAATTAAAATAAAATTTAAAAAAACATATTACAGGCCAAAACCGGTTTGGCTCAGTGGATAGAGCATCAGCCTGTGGACTGAAAGGAACCAGGTTTGATTCCAGACAAGGGCATGTACCTTGGTTACAGGCACATCCCCAGTAAGGGGTATGCAGGAGGCAGCTGATCGATGTCTCTCTCTCATCGATGTTTCTAACTCTCTATCCCTCTCCCTTCCTCTCTGTAAAAAATCAATAAAATATATATTTTTAAAAACATATTATAGGACAAACATAATTTGAATGGACTTCAAAATTAGGGCATATCTGCTCAGTATCGTAAGTACTAGTACAATATATTTATTTATCAATAGACTCTCTTCTTTTTTGTTAGTGTGTTCTGTTGCTTTACTCATTAATAAAATTCCTATTATTTATTATTTCAATATCTCACTCAGCCTCCAATCAGTGAATAACCAGGCTATTTATTCACTGATTTGTTATTTCTGCCCTAGTTGTTAGAAATGTAGAGGGCAAGGGAAGAAACCCACATTTACTAAGTACTCACTACTGCACAGATATGATCCTTATCTCCAAAATACCTTTAAGATGAATAATATTACCTTCATTTTATAGATGAAACTAAGCTCAAGAAGTTGCACAATTTCCCCAAGGTCATACAGTTAACCGGTACAGAAGAAATGTAAACCCGTCTACCTGACTCACATGGTGGCCCTAAGGAATTCAAAATCTAGAAAGGAGGAAGGTAAAGGCAACCATCACAGTGTGGGAGCACAGAAGAGGAAGTGACTAATTATACCTGAAAAGGTGAGAGAAGGTTACACAATGACATTTAAAGCAAAACTTATCAACAGTAATAAAATAACAGCAAACAGTTTTATAGGAATTACTATGGGTTAGGCTCACCCCATCTCACTGATAGCCTTGTAATAACCTTATTGTTTTTTCCTTCTATAAAGAGAACGGAGATGCAAATAGGTTTAAGTAAAATATGCAAGGCCACACACACTAGAAAGTGGCTGGTTCCCAGGTTCCAGGACAGCCAGTGTGGTATGCTAATTCCTAGAAGTGAAAAAAGGCAAAAGTGTCCCCAGGTGAGGGAAGAGGAGAGGACCCAGAGCAAAGGCGTCCATGTGCATGAGAAACAGGCATCTGAAGCAACTGGAACAGCTGGAGGAAAAGTTTAAACATTTAAATCAGATGTCACCACCCATCTACTTAAAACCTATCGTTGACTGCTGACTGCATATAAGTAAACTCTGAACCCACCTACTCTCTCTTTAGGGACAGTCCTCAGCACAGTGCTTCACTCACAGCTTCCCTACCAGGCTGGCCTTTCAGTTCCTAACACCAGCAAGCACATGGTATTACCTGGTTCTGAAATATTCTTCCACTCTCTTTGAACCGAGCTAACTCTTGAGCATCCTCTGGTCTCCACCTAATTATAACTTATCCAGGCAGGCTTCTGAGATTCCCCACCTTGTTAAAACATCGCATAGTAGTACCTTCAGCTCTTCCTTCTTAGTATTTATCCTACTTTGTAATCATCTATGTCATGGCGTGAGATAGACTATAAGCTCCATGGAGCAGGACCTATGTCTAATTTTCTTTTTTCCTGCTGTTCTCCCTCCCCCCCCCCCCCCCCCCCCCCCGTTTGTTTCCCCATGACTAGCACATAATGAAAGAGCAGAAGTTGAAGCTGGGATTGGAAGGGCATGCTCTTCATCCCCATGGACAATAAGAAGGCAGAAAAATTTAATCAAACAGAGGCTTAAATAAAGCAAAACAAAACCAATACAGTGCGGGTGACCGACGAGAGAAAGACCTAGGGTGAAAGACCAGTCGAAGATCATGCCAACAATCTGATGAGAAACAGTGAGAGCTTGAACCCAGGAAATAATTCCAGAATTCACAGGGGGGTGTTTATTGGGTGTTTATGTGTGTGTGTAAGCCTGCTCTGTGCACTCTGTGGACTATCCTCCTCTAGGAAGTATAAAATAAAGCATTACAAAGTAAATGTGGATAGAAAAAAAAGACTATATTCTCCATTAGAGGAAAAGTTAAAAAAGCAAACTGCAAAGATTGATCGTTCGTCCTGGCACTTAGATCCAAAAGCATTTGAGGGGTGAGGAGCCATTTCCCAGGGCCATCCTCCATTGAAGGGGAAGCCATTTCAGGCGAAGATGAAGAGGAGAACAGCATGAGAAGACAGGCTACAGAGACGTTTTCTAGCACTGGAATGAACATTTCAAAACATACTCAGTACGGGGCATAATTCAGATTTTGCTGAGAAAGAAGCCTGTGAAGGATAAAAGATTAAAAAGCCGTGTAGGGAGGGTGTAACCTCACTTTGTAAAAATATGTAAAATAGAAGGATACACATTGGAAGGAGATTGTGAGCCCAAGATTGAAGGAGTCGAAGAGCTGGAAGGTTATACGAGAAGGCCTTGAATGGGAGCAGCCCGTGCCAGGCTCCACGGAGCCCTCAGTGTCCGTTCTGAGTGTGGAGCAGGGTGACCCCGTGGGGACTGGCTTCCCACACAGGCATGGCCGCTCTGGCCACTGCAGGTTCCACTCCTGAGGATCGCTCTCCTCAATGAGGCTTACACAGTGGAAAGCTAAGACTCCAATAATCTATCTTCAATTTTTAAAATAACACCCTTTACTTAAAAATGGAATCTTCCTGATAACTATTCTCCCTATTTCCTGCATGTGAGTGAAATCTAAAGGTTACTTTAAATGTAAAGTTCATTTTATCGAGAGCATCTGGGAGTCTCTACAGTAAACCTATCTTTATCTCATACTTAGCAGTAGTAAAAAGTCTATGACGAGCTGCCATTTTCCCACCTCCAACCAGCACTCCTGTTTCCTTTCGCAGATGGCATGGAAAAAGAGCCAAACTCCAATCTTTCTGTTTGCCCAGAGTCACTTAAACTCATGTCTTGGGTGCTGCTGGGTTGTGACAGACACCCCCACGTCTATCTACACCCCAACAGTTTGGGGAGGAGACAGTGAGATGATGGAGAGGGAATGAGCATCCATTCTGAGGGAGATACAACGGGCTTAACTTTTCTGTTCCTGAAGTTAACAGAACTGGTATAGCATGAGGTTAGCTCTTTTCATATGGTTCCCATTATTCCAGAGGAACAGCCCTGATTGGGTACTGAGGATATTCAGACTTTGTGCCCTCATAGGAGGCAACCCTGTTTGGGGAGGCAGCATTTAGAGAACCCTGTGCCTGAGTGGGGAGTGTGGGGAGTTTATCAGGAAGACTGAGACTGGTTAGTCAGAATAGCGCACGAGATGGTGTGCTCCGTTTGCTTCCAAGTACAAGTGGAAGCTCACCCATATTCTTAACTTGCCGCCTGGTTAGGCCTGAAAGCATAAGGATCACCCAAACCAGAGAGCCCTGGGTTCCATGTCCAGTTCTCCTCCTGCCTGCTGGCGCCTACGGTTATTCCCTGCCTCCAGCCTCACAGAAAAAAAGTATCCCTACTTCTTAACCTATTTATCTCATCCCATCTCCTTTTCTCCCATTCTTAATTACTACTATAGTCAATGTGTCTTTCTCAGCAGTTTTAGGCTTTAGCAGGCTCACTTCTCTGATCCATTCTTCCTTCCCTCTCATTACTCACCTCCTCCCCACACTCCTTCCAGTCACGGAAAGCTCCTCAAAGGAGTCCCCTGCGCTTACCAATGCCTTCACATTCTTACCTGCGGAGACTACAGGTGATTTCTAAGCCTGTATCCTAGGACTGTTTTCACAATGATTGCTAGGAGACTTCTACCTGCCCAAACTGATGACTTCTCAGGAGTCCTTCTGGATTACCCCTTTCTCCTTAAAACATGAAAATTGTGCCAAGATACACAAAATTGTGCCAAGGTATTCTTTTTTTTTTACTTTCCTCTCACCATCTGACTGCTTTCTCCATCTCCTCCTACCTGTACCTTAAATGTAGTGAGTCCCCGATTCTGTCATATTTCTCTCCTCTATGTGCTCCCAGTGCACAATCCTTCTCTGTGCTTCAACCAGGAAGCTTGTGCACCACCAACTCCCAGATCTTACAGCACTGGTCCTGACCTCCTGCTCCTGAAGGAAAGATCTGTATTTCCAGCTCCTTCAAGCATTTCTGGGTATCTTATGAGTCCCTCAAGTTCGGCATGTCAGAGCTGGACCATCTTTTGATACCTTCTTTTCCCCCATCACTTACATAGTCATTCAGTTCTATTGACTGTAACTGTAAATGTCTTGCTGACATATGCCCAGTTAGAGCCTTCCACTTCCATTGCTCTCACATAAGCTCCCAAAATGCTCTATCAGGACCACAGATGGTTGACAGAAGGAGCTCTGGGATCAGACTAACTGGATTCTACTTAATAGCTGAGTGCATTGGGCAAGTTATTTAACTCCTTTAGGGCTCATTTTCCTCATCTATTAAATAGGGCTAGTGCTTAGAACTACTGTAAGAAATGTGTTGATCTAAACAAAATGTTATTTGCAATAATTGGCATATCATAGCCACTCAAAAATATTAATTTTTTTCCATTCAGTACTCTCCTAACCTCCCTATCACTGAGTTAGAGCTACCTGCCATTCACTATTTTTCCCTTCAACACACATTCAGCACTCACACCAGTTACTTTCTAAATCAGAGATCTAGTCATGCCTGTCTTTGGTTTAAAGAAAACACAACTTTTTACAAATTTTCATTGCTTGTATGGCAAAAACCATCTCCTTAGTATGGCATGTATAATCCTTTAGAAATCTAACCCCAAGCTACTTTTCCAGCTTAAAAATTCACCACTCATTATATAACACATATACTCAATATACCATATATTATCAAGCCTTGGTTTATTAGATATATTTACAAACATATTACCATATCTCAAATACTATGCATATATGTATCTAATGTAAACACATAGATATATTTCATATACTAATAATATACAAGATAATCAATGATTAATATATAACTTGTATATCAAAATGTACATGTATTAGAATCTCATAATAGACATATATGAGACATATAGTAATAACTATTATATAACATAATACATTTTCATATATCAGATTTCTGGAGTCAATTGTTAAGAATAGTAATGCCTACAGTCACCTACCAGAGATTCTAACTTAATTGATCTGCAGTGCATTTTATTTTTAAAGGTCCTCTGGTATAATTAAAGAAAGTGAGGGTCATAGCTGGACACAGAACACGGAAGACACACCTTATTAGATGATACTTTTGGTTGTTCCACACATTCCATCCCCCTTCTTCTTCCTTCCCAATCTATTCAGGTGGATACCCATCCTCCACGCAACTTAGGACACAATCAATGCCTATCCCCCGAACAAAGGTAGATTCCGGTTGTTCTTTCTTGGTGATTGGTTTAGGTGTACGGGCAAAGGAACTCTTATAAACCAAAATGCCTGAGGAGACACTAGCTTTGGGAAGCTGTGAAAATACAAATATTTCAAGAGAGATAGGCTCTTTCTGATGTTGATCACTGCTGTGTCTGGCTGTAACATCTGGAACCACAGCAGCCATACTGTGGTCCTCAGGGAGCCACCTGAGGCAGAACTGAGATCTGGAAGAACGGGGTTCTTGATGGCACTGTAGGTCATTGCATCAAACAACCTGAAGGTCAGCCCACTTATGCATTTCTTGATGTGAGAAGTAATAAATTTCCCAATTGTTTTTGGCACTTTGAGCCACAGTTTTATATTTATCTGCAGCAGATGGCATCCTAACTGATATACAAATAAATGAAACCTGGTGATCAAGCAAAGCAGCCCAGAGACGGTGATATCTGAGGGGTCTTCAGCAAGGCAGACAAGATGCAGAAGAAGCAAATAAAGGGGCATAGATATAAATGTATAAGACATTCCTGGAACTGCATATAGTTCATAAAGTCTACTGTAAAGAGTATGAGTATGGAGATAAGACTGGAAAGATAGTAGCCTAGGGCAGTGGTCGGCAAACTCATTAGTCAACAGAGACGACGATTGAAATTTCTTTTGAGAGCCAAAAACCGACTTCTGCGCTTGGACCACGAAGTTTCAGTCACACTGTACGTGCGTGCCCACACGTGGTATTTTATGGAAGAGCCACACTCAAGGGGCCAAAGAGCCACATGCGGCTCGCAAGCCGTAGTTTGCCAACCACTGGCCTAGCATAAAGAGTCTGTGTGCCATTGTAGATTAAATATAGCCACAACATCTTTGTAGCTTTTAGTCTATTTTAACACCCCATTTACCTGGGCTATATCATCACATTCTTTGACCAATAGAACATATCAGAAATAATATTAAGTGAATTCCAAAGCAAAGGCCTGGCTCTCTTGAAATACTGTCCTGAGGCTGCCATGCTCTAAAGAAGGTTATCTAGCCTATTAGAGAATGAGAGGCCAGGAGGAGAACAGGTGCTTCATCTGAGCCAGCAGGTGAGATAAGAGGACCTTATGCACCACACAGCCATTCTAGCCACCATCTGACTGCACATGAGCCTGGGAGCAACCAACAGATGAACCCACAGAATCATAAGAGATAATGAATCATTATTGTAGTAAGCTGTTAGATTTAGGATAGTTCATTACACAGAAATAGGTACCTGATACATAGGCCACGCCAAGATATTTGGACTTGACTCAAAAACTATGAGGAATAACCTGATTAGTCTCAGGTTTTAGAAAGATCACATTGGCAGCTGCAAGCAAAATGGTATGCAGTGGGAGAAGGATGGAGATAAAAGGGGAGTGGTGGGAAAGGGGAGGTGAAGGTATAGGGGGATAAAGGGTGATGGAAGGAAACTTGACTTGGGGTGGTAAAAACAATACAGTGTACAAATGTAGAATTGTGCACCTGAAACCTACTAGTATATAATTTTGTTAACCAGTGTCACCCCAATAAATTCAATAAAAATGAAATAAAGAAGACTATTACATTAATGAAGCTGATAAATAATATGGATCTGAACTAAGACAGTGGCACAGGAAAGGCACAGAACAGATGTCACAGAGGTACAATCAGCTGATGGTGAACATAGGTCATGAAGTATATAAAGGAAGTGAATTAAGAATCACTCAAAGGCCAAAATTGGTTTGGCTCAGTGGATAGAGTGTTGGCATTCAGACTGAAAGGTCCCAGGATCGATTCTGGTCAAGGGCATGTACCTTGGTTGTGGGCGCATCCCCAGTGGGGTGTGTGCAAGAGGCAGCTGATCGATGTTTCTCTCTCATTGATGTTTCTAACTTTCTGTCCATCTCCCTCCCTCTCTGTAAAAAAAAATCAATAAAGTATATTTTAAAAAAAGAATCACTCAAAGTTTTCTGGACTAGGTAAATGAGTGGATGGTAGTGCCATTCTCCAAGAGAGGGACTATCAGAGGTAAAGAAAGTTTGACATAACTGTGGAACACCCTAATGGAGTTGTCCAGCAAGGAGTTGTAAATAGTGAATAATGTCTGGTGAACAGATTACCATGATTTATCTGTGTGGGCACTGAAGTGTTATAATCCAAGGAAACATTACTATATGGTATAGCTTGAGATATAAGTCAAATAAAGTTTTAATGGTGTGAACTCATTTTATTGGTACTTCACCAGAATAGAAAGGAAAAAGGAAAGTGATATTTGAAGCAGTCCAAGAGGCTAATACACCAACACCTTAGCTAGTATACAATGATCCTACCCAAGGCACAACCTTAGTGTACAAAGATGGTGCACTCTAAGATACAAGTGTCCTCTCTCTCTCCCTCTCTCTCTCTCTCTCTCTCTCTCTCTCTCTCTCTGCTTGCAGAGTATTTGCATGTTTCCCATCCTGTAGAGTAAGAAGGGGCTTCCCTACCTACATGCTGGAAAGAATTGAGACAATCTTCATGTTGTATATTTTTTCAAGTTAACACAATCTATGATTATTAATATGTAATATTTCATAGTGTAAAACTACAAAAGGCTTTAAACAAGTTTAATAGGTACATGTAAACATTGGCTTACCTTTGAAATTGGTTAAAATAGCAAGTAAATGGCTGGGAACCAATCTCATCTTTCCAGTACTGTTGCCAATTCATGACACTTTCCAAGTTCTTCTGATTTTCTCTCTTACAGGGAGGGATATAGGAGCACTAACAAAACAGAACAACAAAAAGTAAACCTATTATCCTATATAATAATGAAATACAGTCCATTTTTATAGAGATGGCATGCAGATACTAAATCTATTTGTAACCTACCTTATTTTTAATACAACCAAATTTAAATTGCTAAACTAGAGTAGGTCCTCACTCAATGTCATTGATAGATTCTTGGAACTGTGACCAAACCACACAATAAAACCAATTTCACCACAGGTTAAATGATATAAACAAGAGTGAAGCTCCTTAGATATCACATCAACGTTATACTGAAACAACACTGAATGAAATGCGGACCTGCTACAAATTTCAAATTTGGTACAATTACAGAAAAGATGCTAATAACAAAAATATAGGGAAAATTGACCTTGAGTCCTTATAGTAATAAGGATATACTATAAACAACTAGTTATAATCTAATAGCAAACTAAAAGCTCTTTTTGAGAGCCTGTCAATCAATGAAGGGAAGCAAAAAAAAAAAAGTTAATTTTAGCTTCCATTTCTTTCTATGGACAGTAATCTTTTCCTTCTTCAACTAACAAACCAAGCCTCAACTCTGCTCAGATACTGCTCTCAATGGCTGAAACTCCTGCTTTCTTGTCTTACATTCTCTTGGACAACAGTATCAGCAGGAAAGTTCACCCCAAGTACACAACCAGTGCATTCTGCTAACCAATGCCTTTTCCCAGCCATGCCTCCCACAAAGAGTACTCTCTGACCCTATGTTACTCTAAGCAATGTAGATGCAGCAGAATTGGAAAATTACTCTTAACTTTAGATGTTAAAATTAGCCCTTCGCATTCTCCTCCATTTTCTCCAATTCAGTGTTTTATAATGATGATGAAGACAATGCCTACTTACAGTTACTAAGTCTTGACAATGTGCCAGACACTGTAACCCATGCTTATTAGGCTTTCACTCATGTATTTTTTTTTCAACAACCCTATAATGACCCTCATTTTACAGATGAGGAAATTGAGATTTCTGTCAACTCTACAACTTTTTGTCACATTCTACTCTCAGATGTTTTACCAAAGTATCTGATATTAAGGAACAGAAAAAAATCTATTTGCTTTATAGTATAACTTGAGTCATATTATTTTACAGCATATAATGTATTGATACCTTCCCAAGGGCTCCCGGACTGTGAGATGGGGCAGGCCTGGCTGAGGGACCCCCCTTCCAGTGCATGAATTTTTATTCACTGGGGCTCTACTGAATAATGACATGCTTAGAACCCAGCAAATAGATTATTTTAATGACCTAGTCACTGCATATTTATCTTCTGCCTATACAGTTCCACTTCTATTAATAACAGAAAGAAAAAGCGAAGAGTTTCTGTGAAGTTATGAATTCTAAGTTCTTCCAAAGCAGCTGTTGGGCTAAGAAGAAATGGAGACCATTAGATAGGGCTCCAGTCCTAATATTTATTAGGTTTTTGGGCTTGAGTAAGTAAGTTTTTTCTAGATTTCACTTTTTTCTAATATGTAGTCTCCAAAAATGATTTCCAGCTCTACATTTCCACGATTCTCTTCTTGGATGTACACCAAGAAAGTTCCCAGCAGAAAGCAGGGCTACAAACATGATTGTAATATTTTTCCCAGAAGAGATCCCGCCCCTGGGGACCTGGCTGGGAAGCCTGAGTCACCAGCCAGCCAGCAGAAAGGACTGTGTGGTAGGGCCTTTCCTGGGGGCCTGGGCTTTGCATTAAGGAAATGTTCATAAGGAGACTCTGATTTTTCTATTGCTTATTTTCAATAATGTGCTGAACAATTACTTTCCTTCTACTTAAACCTTTCTATATCATGGCAAATTAGCTTATAAAGGGAGAGTCAGTGTCAACTTATTGTGCTCTTTGTAGGAAAGAGAAATTTCTAGATTTAGAGGTAGAAGCTGTGAGGTGTGAAACCCTAAAAATACATCAGAGCCCTTTTTTGCTGTGTATAGTCAGAACAAGGAGTATAATATTAAACATCTTAGAGAATAACAACTCACAACCAAATGCAATTAAAGTAGATTTTTAAAATTTGCAAATTAACTCAGTTTGAATTATTTACTATTTTTAGGGGGAGGTGGAAGTTAAATGTCTTTATCAAATGACAATAACACTATGATGTGACCAGGAGAACCACACCTATATGTTTCTGGAAAAAGTCAGACAAAAACTTTCACTGAGTGAGTTTTAGGGATATCCTGGCTGTATAAAAGAAATGTTTCTTGCCTTCAGGAAACTTTGAGCTTGTGTGAATGAATTAAAAAAAAAAAATCCATTCGCACAAGCTCAAAGTTTCCTCAGATCAAAATCCAAGTATTCTCTTTCATGGACTGCATTCTTTCCAGAGGATCATAGATTAAATAATGAGCTTATAAGAGCCTCGCAACTTTTAAAGTTCATAACACCTTGAAAGGAAACTATTTTAAAAGCTAAACTTTATGTTCTTAAAAATCATTAATGTTCATTCTCATATATCTTGATTCTCCAGTTAGTCTGTCTTTAAAATGTCTGTGGAGCCAAACCCAGATTCTCCCTAGACTTCTTCTCAATTCTACTTAAGTGGATCAATAGACTTCTAAAGTTTTAAAATGAGTTATAAGTGAAATTTCAAAGCAGTGTTCTAGAAAAAAAAAAAAGAAATTCAGTCACAGGGACTCCTTTCCTTTCTAGGTTGTTCAAGCCTGATGGTTTTCCTGACACAAGAATAACACCACCATGAATCTCTCTCCTTTGGGGAAGGGGCACATGGAATAATGTATGCCATATCATCATCATCATCATCATCATCGTCATCATCATCATCGTATCTAACATTCTTTGACTGTATGTCAAGCATTTCATTAATCCAAATGAGCATATATTATGACTATCCTCACTTACAGATGAGAAAACTGTGGGGCAGCAGCAAATGGAAAGGCTGGGAGTCAGAATGCAGTGTTCTTAACCACTGCACAACACTGCCTCCGGGTCTTTTATCTCTAGGGCTTTCCAGTCTTCTCTTTGGAGCTCCCGATTTGGAGGTCAGGGAGAAGAGCTGACTTTTGCACCACTTCTTTGAGACTCAGTGCAGTGATTCTTTGGGAATGAAATTGGTGTAGCCCTCCTGAGGACTGGTGGGCTACAGCAGTCCTCTGCATGCTGGTACGTTCTCAGAGAAGTGCACTGTAAGCCTTGGCTTATTCCCTCCTGTCTCAGTTTGGCGCCAGGGCCAGCTTTTGGTGCTATGGATGGAATTTCACCGAGGTGAATTTATAGACAGTGTAGCATTCCTCTTGGAGAAACTTCATCATACTGTCCTGACCTTTTTTGTTGTTGTTGTTTGTTTTTCATTTGCAAAGGCAGCATTTCCCAACTTCCACAATCATTGTTGCTCAAATAACCTTCAGTAGAGTCTGAGTACATTTGCGGCCTAAACTTCCATGAAATCACTTTCTTTTAAAAGTCAGGAGAAACCAAGGTCATCCCAATAAATTTAATTCGAAAAAAAATAATTTTGTTAAAAGCCAAGAGAAAAAGAGTCATGCAATAGATTTGTTTAATGCCTACCTTTTAGAGGGGAAAAAAAATGACTTCTGCATTCATAAACTAAGTGACAGGATCGAGTGGGCTATTCTGAATATATTAATTAAGGTAAAGGCTTCCAGTGAGTTTATGAAGGGAAGATGCTGTCTTCACTGGATGTAGAACATTGGATTACAGACTTACTATTATTTTCCATTATCTTATTTTAGGATTTATCAGGATGCATAATCACATGCTTTTTCAGCCTACCACAATGGATTCACATTTTAATAGAACTCTTCTTGGGTGGGTTCTTTGTATGATAAGTGTCTTGAGGACTGCATTTCAATCATGTGGGTAGAGTAGGCAGAACTCATTTTCTTCCTTTACTGAGTCATTTAAAAAAAAACCATTGCACAAAACACATGATCCATTTAACTAAACAGCGGGGACTGAGTTCTATGTTAGGCATTATCTAAGATACATATACAGTTTCTTTCTTGACTGCACTTGGGTAGGAAGGGTAGTGTTGAAAGACATAATACAAGAATGGGTTTAGCTGATTGAATGATTTCCAAAATAAATTTGGCCAGAAAATGAATTATTAAAACATTATCAACTGGAACATGGGTCTAATGATATATTTATCCAAAATGCCCCGTTTTCTGAAATCCTGTAAGACATCTCTATGTCAGTTATGATTTGTAACTTCAGTGCCTTTTTGACAATATAAACATAGGATCAGAAAAGCAGCATGAAATAAAAGTGTAACTGATCCATTTAAAAATTCCACAAAGTTTCACATGCCTCGTGAATTCATTAATAAGTACACACACACACACACACACACACACACACACACACACTCCTTATGAAGGTAGTGAACAAACACTAAAATTATATGAAAGCTAAAAAACTAAGTTCGAGGGCAGGTGGTTCCAGAATGTATATGAAAGCTAAATGAAAAGAATCTTGAGGAAGAATTTGAAGGTCAAATAAACAGAAAAGTGAAAAGCAAGCTAACTAAGAACAGAAGAAGCTAAAAGGAGCTCCTTTGAGAGCTCTTCTGGGCAGGGCAGGAGCAGAGTGGTGCTTAGCCTGGGGAGTGTTTGTCAAAGTGTGCTCCATAGCCCAGGGGACTGCGTGACAAAAACTCACCTTCTGAGTCTGACTCAGTGGGGTTAGGGATCTGCATTTCAGTAACCCTCCTCCTTAGAATGACAGATTTTTATAAATGATCATTTAGTCAACAAACCGCTCCTGACTACTGAGAACTGGACAGAAAGCAAAGATTAGTTATTATTCACTCCTTGCCCCTCCCCTTCCTCCCTTCCCAAGAGTGTGCAGTGTAGGAAGAGTAGCATATTCACAAAAGGCTTTGTAGTTACAAAAAAGGAAGTGAAGATTTGGCTTTAGAGTGTTGAGATTTTTTTAGAGAAGACTTCACAGATGACTCTGGCTTTGTGTCTTCATGGAATTTGCTTCTCAGTGAATGACCAGGTTGGGAAGGTGACATTCTAAGAAGAAATGCAATGTGCAAAGACTTTGTGTACGGATGTTCCAGAAAGCCTGAGTCATCCAATATGCTGGAGTATAGGGGGCATGGGAGATGGTGATGGAAAATGCCCTAATTATCTGAACTACTACTCACAGAAGAGTTGTTCTTCTCCCCTTAGAGACTTCTCTGAAAAGTGGCTCACTACCTCCTGTAAAATAATGCACCCACCCATCAGTGCTCCTTTAGTTATGACTTATTATCATGTGTTTATTATCATAGTTAATTGCTGGAGAGCATATGGAGAAAGAGGAACCCTAGCACACTGCTGGTGGGAATGCAGACTGTTGCAGACATTATGGAAAAGAGTATGGAGCTTCTTCAAAAAATTAAATATGGAACTGCCATTTGACACAATGATCCCACTTCTAAGAATATATCCTAAGAAATCAGAAAGGACATATGCACCCCTATGTTCATAGCAGCACAATTTACAATAGCGAAAATCTAGAAACAGCCCAAGTGCCTATCAACAGATGAGTGGATAAAAAGCTGTGGTACATTTACACCATAGAATTTTATGCAGCCGTAAAAAAGAAGAATCTCTTACCCTTTGAGATAGCATGGAGAGCCCTAGAGAGTATTATCCTAATCGAAATAAGCCAGTCAGAGAAAAGCAAGTACCACATGATTTCACTCATATATGGAATCTAATGACCAAAATAAACTGTTGAACAAAATAAATCCAGAGGCACAGAAGCATGAAACAGACTGACGAATCTCAGAGAGTAGGTGGCGGAGGGTAGGTGGATGGGAAGAGATCAACCAAAGAACTTGTATGCATGTATGCATAACCCATGGACACTGACAATAGAGTGGAAAAGGCCTGGGGTGGGGGCCAGGGGCATACTGTAAGAGGTCAATGGGGAAAAAAGGGGGACATCTGTAATACTTTCAACAATAAAGATTTTTTAAAAATCACTGAAGTCAAAGTGTTCAATATTAGCCAGAAAATGGACATTCAATATATCACACAGGCATGGGAAATAAAGCTGATTGAAACAGAGTCAATGGATGGAGCAGCTAGATGCCATTTCAAACCCAAGCAGTAAGTGCACCTACCACAGAACTGACTGAGTGAAGTCCTCTGATGGTTGTGCCAAAAAAAAAGTCCCAACCCAGCAGAGATTTCCTTCACACTGCATCCCCAGAACCTAGAGGAAAGCCTGCCACATGCAGATGCTTGGTAAACATCTGTTTAATTAATGATTCTACAGATATTTTAAAATAATGCAATCTGTAGCAAGTAGCTATGTTCCTGTCAACTACGAAGATTAAGGAATGGAGAGTTGATATTAAGATATCAGAAAGTACACTGTTGCTTCAACGTTACAAATACAGTTTATGACAAAGTCCTTAACCTCTTTCCTCATCTGTGAAATTTTCCCTACTAGAGCCTCAATGCAAATGCCAAGTTCTACTTGTTCCACAAGTACTTATCAACAGTACTTTCTTGGGACACTGTATATGTTATGCATATTCCTCAGTCTGTGAAGACACTGAGGATCAAGAGGTTAAGTGACTGGCTTGCAGGGTGTAGGCACTCCAGCTTTTCCATGATCCCAGGCAGCTTCTAAATGCCTGCTCTGTGTGCAGCTCTGCCTTGGACACGATAGAGAAACATAGGATTGGCCCTGAAAGGGGGGCTTGACATAAGGCTTTTCCATCCCCTCAGCACTTGGTTGGGTACAAGCACAATATACGATGGTTTTCTTGAGCAGCTGCATCTTCAATACAGTGATCCTCTAAGCTGCATTACTTAATCTTTCCCATGTGTTTCACAGCATTTATTTTAAAGTGACATTTCTGGGTTTTCTCTCATTAGAAAAGTAAGGCCATCTTTAATGGAGAAGAAAACTGGTAGCCTCTATAGAAAACAGTATGGAGGCTCCTCAAAAAATAGAGTTACCATATGACCCAGCAACCCCTCTTCTTTGAAAACATTTATTCACAAAGATATGTGCACCCCTGTGTTCATTGCAACATTATTCACGGTGGCCAAGACTTGGGAATAACTGTGACCTTCATTAGAGAACTGGATAAAGATGTGGTTCATATAGACAGTGGACTACTACTCATTCATAGAAAAGACGAAATACTGTCATCTGCAACATGAATGGATCTTGAGAATACCATGCTAAGCAAAGTAAGTCAGACAGAAAAAGTCAAGAACCATATGATTTCACTCATATCCTATCTAATAAAAGAGTAATATTCAAATGTACCGTACCTTCAATCAAGCCATGCCTACAGCCACGCCCACAAGCCAATCAAGGAGTAGATTATGCAAATAAACCCCAACCAAGATGGCTGCCGCCACTGAGAGCAGGAGGAAGGTTTGGGTTTCCCTGGCAACAGAGGAAGCCAAGCTTTCCGCCTGCCCTTGCTGGCCTAGGCCTCCACTCAATGCTACAAAGTTTCAATTATAGAAGATACATAATCCCAACAGAAATGGTGGCAGCTGGAGAGAGCAGAGGCTAGGGATGCCAGGTGATGGAGGAAGCCAAACTTCTGTAGCCCTAGCCTAGGCCTCCACTCTAGGCTATAAAGTTTCAAACAGAAATGGATGTCACCACTGAGCGCGCTCTAGGCTACAAAGTTTCAATTATAAAACATAAATTAATCCTAGATCCCAGGGCCTCCACTTGGGTCGCTGGGGGGAGTATCTGGCCTGCAACCACCATATGCCCCCTCGCCCAGGCCACCCCACATCCCAAGGGAACCCCCACCCTGATCCAGAACACCCTTCAGGGCAAACCAGCTGGTCCCAACCCATGCACCAGGCCTCTATCCTATTTAATAAAAGAGTAATATGCAGATTGACCATCACTCCAACACACAAGAGGGTTGCCTCCATGTGGTCAAAGATCCTGCCCCCATGTGGACACAAGATGGCCATCACAAGATGGCCAGCAGAGGAGGACAGTGGGAGGTTCCAGGCCTACAAGGGAGGGCAGTTATGGGGCATCAGGCCAGCAGGGGAGGGCAGTTGGGAGGGACCAGGCCTGCAATGGAAGGCAGTTGGGGGTGATCAAGGCTGCAGGGGAGGGTAGTTAGAGGTGACCAGGCCAGCAGAGAAGGGAAGTTGGGGGCAAACAGGCTGGCAGGGGAGCAGTTAGACATCAATTAGGCTGGCAGAATAGTGGTTATGGGTGATAAGACTGGCAGGCAGAAGCCGTTAGAGGCAATCAGGGAGACAGGCAGGTGAGCAGTTTGGACCCAGCAGTCCTGGATTGTGAGAAGGATGTCCGACTGCCCGTTTAGGCCCCATCCCAAGATCAGGCCTAAACGGGCAGTTGGACATCCCATGAGGGGTCCCAGATTGGAGAGGGTGCAGGCTGGGCTAAGGGACACCCCCCAATTCCCCCCACCCCGTGCATGAATTTTGTGCACCGGGCCTCTAGTGTGGGATATAAAACTTAAAGCAACAAATGAACAAACAGGGAAAGCAAACAAACACTCATAGACACAGACAACAAACAGTATGGTGGTCACAAGAGGGAAGTGGGTGAGAGCAGTAAAGGGTAAAGGGGTCAAATATCTGCTAATGGAAGACCTGACTTTGGGCGGTGGGCAATACAATACAATATACAGGTGACATATCATAAATTGTACAATTGACACCTATATAGTATTATTGACCATTACCACTCCGATAAAGTTAATTTTAAAAATTACTGGTGTGTGTATGTATATATGTCATAAACACTTAAGCACTTTTCTTTTTCAAATATGGAATCATATTGTTTTGTAACCTACTTTTTGTAAAAAAATATATACATATCAACAGTATAATTTAATACAGTATTTCAGCATATAAGTATATGTCTATATCAATTCCTTCAAACAGTACCATTTTATTGGACATTTAGATAGTTTCAGATGTTTGGCAATTTTTAATGGCACTGCAAGTAATACATTCATAGCTACATCTTTTAACAATTCCATCATTTTTTCCTATGATATACTGCCAAAATAGGTTTACTGCATTGAAGAGTATGCATATTGTACCAGGATGAATGATGTCTTCCCCCAAATTCATGTCTACTCAGAACCTCAGAATGTGACCTCATTTGAAAATAGGGTCTTTGTAGATATGATTCGTTGAGATCATAAATTTGGGTAGACCCTAAATCCAATGACTGCTTCTTTATAAGAGATAGAAGAGGGAGATACAAAAACACAGTCAGAAGATGGCCATGTGAAGGAGACAGAAATTGGAGTGACGCAGTGCCAAGCCCAGGAATGCCAAGGATAGCACGCAACCACCATTAGCTAGAAAGAGGCAAGGATTTTTTTCTAGAGCCTTCAGGGGAAGAATGGCCACTTTGGCATGTTGGTTTTGGACTTTTATCCTTCAGAACTGTAAAAGAACAAACTTCTGTTGCTTTAAGCCACCAGTGAATGGGGCTTGGTCACAGCAGCCCTAGGAAAATAATATGTGTATTTTTCAGGATTTTGGTGTGTATTTCCAATTGCTCCCTGACAACATGCTCCCACCAGCAGTGCATGAGACTGTCCGTGACCTCAGGTCCTTACCAATATAATAACTGTCACGTGATAGACAGGAAAAGTATTGTATTGTATTGATTAATGTTTCTTTGGGTATCAGTGAGATTATCCATATTTTTCATGTGCTTACTTAGTTGGAATTCTTTCATTGAACTGCCTGTTCATGTTTTTGCCTAGTCAGGGTTCTCCAGAGAAACAGAACCAACAGGATATAAATAGACCCGTAGAAAGAGATTTATTATGAGGAACTGGCTCAGGCAATAAGGAGGCTAAGAAGTCTCATGATCTGCTCCCTGCAAAATGGAAGCCCAGGAAAACTGGGTGTTTAATTCTGTCTGAGCCTCAAGGCCTGAGAACCAGGGAGCCAATGATGTAAATCCTAGTCCAACTCCAATGGCCCAAGAACCAGGAGTGCCAATGTCATGCTCCAACTCAGAGAGCAAATTTGCCCTTCCTCTGTCTTCTGGTTCTATTCAGGTCTTCAACACATTGGTGAGAGGGGATCTTCTTTACTGAGTCTACCAATGCAAAGCTAATCTCTTCCAGAAACAGCCTAACAGACATGCCCAGAAATAATGTTTTACCAGCTGTCTGGGTACCCTTTAGCCCAGTCAAGTTGGCACATAAAATTAAACATCACACCTAGTGTTCTTCTGAATAGATGGTTATTTTTCACTAAGATTTCTTCACATGTTAAGTTTTGAGTCATTTCTCTACCGTGGTGCAATAATATTTGCACTAAATATTATTCCAAATTTGTCACTTTTCTTTCAATTTTAGTGTTTTTAAAAAGATATGTGGTAGCCATAACTGGTTTGGCTTAGTGGATAGAGCATTGGCTTGCAGACTGAAGGGTCCCAGGTTCGATTCTGGTCAAGGGCATGTACCTTGGTTGCTGGCACATTCCCAATGGGGGGTGTGCTGGAGGCAATTGATCAATGTCTCTCTCTCTCATCGGTGTTTCTAACTCTCTATCCCTTCTTCTCTGTAAAAATCAATAAAAATATATTATATATATTAGCATATATCCATATTTCATTCCTTCTAGTCAAATAATATTCCTTGAATCAATATAGTCTTTAAATATCCATTCATCAGTTGGTGGACACTTGAGTTGTTTCTACTTTCTGGCTATTATGAATGATGCTGCTATGTATAGTTGTATATAAGTTTTTATTTGCGCATGTGTTTCAATTTCTCTCAAGTATATACCTAACAATGGAATTGTTGGGTCACATAATAACTCTACATTCAACTTTTTCAGGAACTGCCAATTGTTCTCCAAAGTGGTTGCATCTTTTACATTTTTACCAGCAATGTGTGGGTTCCAGTTTCTCCACACTCTCACCAACACTTGTTACTGTCTTTTTTCTTCTTCTAGTCATTCTAGAGGTATATTATTGCAGTTTTGAATTGCATTTCCCTAATGACTAAAATTTTTGAATATATTTTCATGTGCTTATTGGCCACTGATAGGCCCTCTTTGGAAAAATATCAATTGCCATCTTTGTTTATTTCTGAATTAGGTCATTTGCATTTTTATTATTGTTGTTGAGTTATAAAAGTTTTTTAGATAACATTTGAAAATACTTTGGCATTCTGTGGTTGTCTTTCCACTTTTTTTTTTTTTGAAATGTTTCGTTAAAAATTGATTTTAGAGAGAGAGAGGAAAGAAGAGGGAAAGAGAGGAACATCAATCTACTCAAAACCTGAGCGTGTGCCCCCCTACTGGTGACACTTTGGTGCACAGGAAGACACTCAACCAACTGAACCACAGCAGCCAGGACTTTTTGCTTTCTTGATAGTGTCCTTTTAAGCACAAATGTTTTAAATTTTAAGTCAAATTATATATTTTCCCTTGGTTGTGTTTTTCATGCCATAGTTTAAAAACTGTGCCTACTTCTAATGTATAAAGATTTGCATATGTATTTATTCTAAGAGCTTAATAGTTTTAGCTCTTACATTTGGGTATCTAATCCATACTGAGTTAATTTTTGTATATAGTTTGAGGCAGAAGTTCAGTGTCACTATTCACATTTGGATATAGTTTTTCAAGCATCATAGGTTGAAAAAACTGTGCTTGCCCAGCTCTGACACCCTTCTCAAAAACCAATTACCCATAAATGTATTTGTTTATTTCTGGGCTCTCAATTCCATTCCATAAATTGTTATGTATATATAGCCTTATCCCAGTACCTCTCAGTCTTCATTATTGTAGCTTTCTAGCAAGTTTTAAAATTGAAAGTATAAGTCTTCCAATTTTGTTCTTTTTTTTTTTTTTCAAGATTGTTTTGGCTATTGTGGGTCCTTTGCATTTCCATATATATTTTAGGATCAGCTTGTAAATTTCTACAAAAAAAAATCTGAGTTTTTTATAGGAATTATAAGGAATCTATATAATCAATTTGGGTAGTATTGGCATCTACAATTCATATCTTCTAATCCACAAAGAATATCTTTTCATTTATTTAGGTTTTTAAAATTTCTTTCAAAAGTGTTTTGTATTTTTCACATTTCAAGTCATACTCTGGTTAATTTTGTGAAATGCATTCCCTAAGTATTTTATTTTGTTATTTTCTTTTAAAATTTTATCTTTATTATTAAAATTATTACAAATGTCCCCTTTTTTATTCCCCATTGACCCTCTCCACCCCACCCCACAGGCCTTCACAGCACTACTGTCTGTGACCATAGGTCATGCATACACACATACAAATTCTTTGGTTAATCCCTTCCCCTCTCTGGACCACCCTGCCCTGCCCCCAAGCCTCCCTCTGAGATTAGTCTGTTCCATGATCCAACGTCTCTGGATCTATTTTGTTCATCAGTTTATTTTGTTCATTGGATTCTACATATGAATGAGATCATGTGATACTTGAATTTCTCTGACTAGCTTATTTCACTTAGCATAATACTCTCCAGGGCCCTCCATACTGTCTCAAAGGGTAAGAGATTCTTCTTTTTTATAGCTGCATAGAATTCTATGGTGTAAGTGTACCACAGCTTATTTTTGTGTGTGTGTAAAGTTTTACATCTTCCTTTTCCCCAACTGATGCCCCCACTCCTCCACAGCCATTCACTACCCCAGTGTCTGTGTCCATTGGTTATGCTAATATGCATGCATACAAGTCCTTTGGTTGCTAATGCCCCCAACCCCGCCAAATTATCTCTGGATCTTATTCTTGTTCATCAAATTGTGTTAATCATTATATTCCACATATGAGTGAGATCATGTGATATTTATCTTTCTCCGACTGGCTTATTTTGCTTAGCATGATGCTCTCCTGTTCCATTCATGCTGTTGCAAATGGTAAAAGTGGCGTAGTATTCCATTGTGTAGATGCACCACAGGTTTGTTTGTTTGTTTGTTTGTTTTTTAGCAAAGGTGGAAATTTATTGAAGAACAAGCACAGACTCCCACGTGGGGAGGAGGAAAAGAGTCCTATACCACAGTTTTTTAATCCACTCATCTGTTGATGGGCACTTAGGCTGTTTCCACATCTTATCTATTGTAAATAGGGCTGCATACTAGTATATGCTTTCTCATTGGTGTTTTAGGATTCTTAGGATATATTCCTAGAAGTATAAAAATTACAATATTTTTTTGCCCGGCCAGCATGGATCAATGTTGAGCATCATCCTGTGAGCCAGGAGGTCACAGTTCAATTCCCAGTCATGGCACATGCCTGGGTTGCAGGCTGGATCCCCAGTGTGGGGGGGAGGGGTGCATGCAGGAGGCAGATGATAAATGATTCTCATCATTGTCATTTCTATTCTCTCTCCCTTCCTATCTGAAATGAAAAAATATATATGTTTTAAAAAATGCAATACTTTTTAATGTTGATCTTGTATTCTGCAATCTTGCTGAATGTATTAGGTTTAATAGCTGTGTGGGTTTTTTTCAGGGGGAGGTGTTTGTGTGAATTATTTAGAAATTTCTATATATAAGATGATGTAATTTTGAATAAAAAGTTTTATTTCTTCCTGTGAAATTTTGCTCTTTTATTTTTTTCTTGTCTAATTGCCCAGTTAGAACCACCAGTATAATATTGAATAGGAGTGGTAAGAGCAGATATCCTTGTTTTGCCCTTTTTTCATAGTTGCCCTGTATCAGTTTGAGGAAGTGCCCTTCCATTCCTAGTGTAATGATTTTTTTTTAAAGTCATGAAAGGACTTTGTCAAATATTTTTCTACATGTACTGAGATAAATAATCTGGAATCAGGCAGTAATGGTGGTGGTGTAACTTTGTGAATGTACTGAAAAATGTATATGTTAAAGGGACAATATTATAAATGAATGACCTCTAAATTTTTTTAAAGGAAGCTGCTTGCTCTGTAAGCTTAAAAGACATACATGACCAAGTTAGGTGAAACATGTTAAGGAATGGTAGAACAACAAGATGGTCGGAGCTTTAAGATGACCTTCTTAACCAGAAGGGCGCAGCTTCTGAACTGCCTATAAGTTCAGACATTTATAACAGAAAAAAATACAAAAACCAGTACCAGCTTTGTTTAGGTCGCTATTATTACGTTCCTGTTAAAGTATCCCATCCAATAATTAATTCTATTCAATGTACTTTTCACTACTACAAACAGTTTGGGAATGAAAATTCTCATATATATTTCTTTGTGTGTGTATTAGAGGTGGGTCTTTTTTTTTTTTTGAGGGGTTAACACGTTAAAATGAAATTATTGAGTTGTCAAGTACACTCAGCTTCAGTTACACTTAATATTTCTGATTATTTTCCTAAGGGGTTGAATCAATTTTCCAGCAATGGTAAGACTTGTCATTTTCTTGAATCTTCACCAATACTTTGTCTTATGAAACATACTAAGTTTTGCCAATCTAATGGTTGTGAAATGGTATTCTATTATTGTTGTCATTTAAATTTCCCTAAGATTGTTAAAACTGAGCATCTTTTCACATTCATTGAATAAGTTTCTTTCATGAATTACACAACACTTCCGTTGCTCATTTTCCCATTATATCATATGTCATTTTCTCAATGGTTTTAGACATTTTCATAGATACTGGATAATCCTTTCTTCGTTACTTATTTTGCCATTACCTTGTATTAGTCTGTAGCTTACATTTTAACTTTATTTACAATAATTTCAGTCATATAGAAATTGTTATTTTAATATGCTCAAATGTATCAATCTTTAACTATTATGATTTGTTCTTTTAGGCCTCGTTAAGAAAATATTTCTTAAGCCTATGTCATAAAGATATGCTATCTCCTAAAAATTTTATAGTTTTCTTTTCACATTGAAGTTTTATTCCATTTGGAATTTATTGTTGTGGGTGTGAAGTACCAAATTTTATTTGTAAGTATCAAATTTTATATCTTTTTTTAATTTAGAACTAATTGTTCAATTGGCATTTATTCATAATTCTTTCCCTGATGAATTTCCTATATCTTGTCTTTCAGTATAATTTAATAATTTCTATTTTAATTTCACTGAGGATATAATCTTTATTCTTTCACTCCTTTGAAATTTTTCAAGGCTTGCTTTATGGCTCAGAATTAGATCAGTTTTTATAAATATTACTTGAGCACTTGAAATAATGTGTACCCTGCTACTATTGGTTACACTATTATATATATACTAGAGACCTGTTTCAGGAAAATTCCTGCAAGACTAGGGCTTTCTGCGGCCTGAGCAAAGTTCCCTCTTGTCTCCACTGCCTCGCTCCCTTCTCTGCTGCCTTGCTCCCTCCCTTATCCACCTCCTTGCTCTCTCCCATCTCCTCTGCCTTGCTCCCTCCCATCTCCTCTGTCTGGCTCCTTCCCATCTCCTCTGCCTTACTCCCTCCCAGCTCCTCTATCTGGCTCCCCCCCATCTCTTCTACCTCACTCCCTCCCTTCTCCCCTGCCCCACTTATTTGCTTTTCGGCAGCTTTGGTCCCTTCTGCAGTGCTTGGCTTCCTTCTACGCTTCTACACCAGGATATGAAAATTAACCACCATCTTGGTTGGGTTAATTCGAATAGTTGCTCTGATTGGCTGGTGGGTGTGGCTTGTGGGTGTAGCAGAGGCATGGTCAATTTGGATATTACTATTTTATTAGATAAAATATTATATATATATAGAGAGAGAAGCCTGGTGCATGAAATTTGTGCATGGCAGCCCAGCCTGCACCCTCTCCAATCTGGGACCCCTCAAGGGATGTCTGACTGCCCATTTAGGCCCAATCCCAAATATCCTCACAGTCCAGGACTGCTGGTTCCAAAATGCTTGCCTGCCTGCCTCCCTGATTGCCCCTAACCACTTCTGCCTGCCAGTCTGATCACCCATAACCACTATACTGCCAGCCTAATTGATGTCTAACTGCTCCCCTGCCAGCCTGTTTGCCCCCAACTTCTCTCCTCTGCCAGCCTGGTCACCTCTAACTGCCCTCCCCTGCAGGCTTTATAGTCCCCAACTGCCCTTCCTTGCAGGCCTGCTCCCTCCCAACTGCCCTCCCCTGCTGGCCTGATGGCCCACAACTGCCCTCCCTTGCAGGCCTGGAACCTCCCACTGTCCTGCCCTGCTGGCCATCTTGTGATGGCCATCTTGTATCCACATGGAGGCAGGATCTTTGACCACATGGGGACAGCCCTCTTGTGTGTTGGAGTGATGGTCAATCTGCATATTACTATTTTATTAGATAGGATAGAGGCCTGGTGCATGGGTGGGGGCCAGCTTGTTTGCCCTGAAGGGTCTCCTGGATCAAGGTGGGGGGTTCCCTTGGGGTGTGGGGCAGACTGGGTGAGGGGCCTATGGTAGTTTGCAGGTAGGCCATGCCCTCCAGCGACCTAAGCGGAGGCCCTGGGATCTGGGATTAATTTATGTTCTACAATAGAAACTTTGTAGCCTGGAGCAGAGCCAAGCCTTCTGCTCACTCCGTGGCGATAGCCATTTCTGTTTGAAACTTTGTAGCCTAGAGGGGAGGCCTAGGCTAGGGCTACAGAAGTTCGGCTTCCTCCATCACCCGGGCAACCCTAGCCTCTGCTCTCTCCAGCTCTGTGGCTGCCACCATTTCTGTTGGGATTATGTATCTTCTATAATTGAAACTTTGTAGCATTGAGTGGAGGCCTAGGCCAGCAAGGGCAGGCAGAAAGCTTGGCTTCCTTCGTTGCCAGTGAAACTCAAGCCTCCCTCCTCAGTCGTGGCAGCCATCTTGGTTGGGGTTTATTCCCATAATCTGCTTCTGATTGGCTGGTGGGTGTGGCTGTGGGCATGGCTCGAATGGGGTATGGTCAATTTGCATATTACGCTTTTATTAGATAGGATATAGTTGTTATATTCTGTTGAATCAACTTTTTTATAATTATGAAACAACCTGTTTTCTCTTTAGTAACACATTTTTTTTTTAACGTCAAAATCTACTGTTTTTTATAATACAGTTACTCCACCTTTTCTTTCTTTTTTGTGTATTTTTTTGAGTAACATTTGTATGGTATGTGTTTTCTCATCTTTTAACTTTCAACCTTTATATAACCTTATGTTTTATGTGTAACTCTTGAAAACAACATATATTGTGGTTTGTCTGTTGGTTTTTTTTTTTTCCAGTCTGTGATCTGTCTTTTACATGGAAGAATTAGTCCATTTACATTTAATATAATTACTTTAGAAATTTATGTTTAAATCTCACTTATCAATATTTTTATTTGTTCTGTCTACATTCATTTTTCTCTATTTTCTTGCTTTCTTTTGGACTGTCTGCTTTATATTATTTCATTTACCTCATGCATTAGCTTGGTAGTTATATACTTTTACTGTTTATATTCTTGAATTCCAACCCAGAACTTTTAAATTAGAAATCAGAGTGGATTTCTAAAATCGTGGGTTTAAGATGGGACTTGAGACTGTGCATTTCTAGTAAGTTCACAGATGCTACTGGTCCAATTACTACACTTTCAGAACCACTTGTTTCGAGGAAGAAATAGACTAGGTATAAATTAAAATAATTACATTACATTAATTGGGAACTTTATTACTTTAAATAAAGAGGTTAGTTAATATTTTTTAATAATAATAATATTTTATTCTAATGTATTTGATTCCCAGGGTTTGAATTTGAAGAAACTTTCTTGACCTAGAATTGGCTTTAGATCATGCTGATAGGCTCCAGAATGCCTCAAGTGTTTGTTTTCACTCTTATAAGGAAAATCTCCTACTTAAGGTACATAGGAAGCTTTGTTAAATAATAACAACTATTTTAAAATATATATTTTCCACAGAGAGGAAGGGAGAGGGATAGAAAGTCAGAAACATCGATGAGAGAGAAACATCGATCAGCCGCCTCCTGCACACCCCCCACTGGGGATGTGCCCGCAACCAAGGTACATGTCCCCGACCGGAATCCAACCTGGGACCCTTCAGTCCGCAGGCTGACGCTCCATCCACTGAGCTAAACCGGTTTCGGCAATAACAACTATTTTATACTTTCATTTATAGTTCTAATTATTATTCTAGAATACTGTGTTTTGCAGAAAGGACAAGATTCCTCGTCATTTACATTACTCTATGAAGTATTTGCATGTATAGAAATACTAGCAGAAAAAAATCAGAAGAAACAATAATTTTATTACAGAGCTAAATAAATAGAAAATAATTATATAGTTTTTATAACTTTTGTTAAAAGTATTGCTAATTCTTAAACTTTCTGTATATAGGGAAGCATTTTTAAAGCAATTTGATAAATTATATATTTCTCTCCCTACCTGTCCCTCCAAAATGTAGCAATTCTTAATAAGTAGTGATATGTTTCTTTGCATGAATTCAGTAAGACCTAGCTTCAATAATATCTATATTAGCCACGATAAAAACTGAGTTTTTGAGTACTCATTCATTTATAGCACCAGCTCAGGAACCACAGGTCTTGTGGTGAGATGTGGACACTAATAACTGGATGGGACCCAATGAATTATTAACTTGGGGGAGGAGATATGCATATGTTTCTACCCCATAGGGCCACTGTGGATTCCAGCTCATCGGATTAAACCCTATCATGGCATGGCACAGTGCCTAGCAGAACTCCTCTGGCCACTATGGTATAGCTTTTTTACAAATAATCTCTCTGACAATAGCCTGATTTACACCCCTCAACCCTATGTATTTTTTACTAGAGGCCTGGTGCATGAAATTTGTGCATGGGATGAGGGGATGGGGGTGTCCCTCAGCCCAGCCTGCACCCTCTCCAATCTGGGACCCCTCGAGGGATGTCTGACTGCTCATTTAGGCCCAATCCCAGGCCTAAACAGGCAGTCAGACATCCCTCTAACAATCTAGGACTGCTGGCTCCCAACTGCTCACCTGCCTGCTTTTCTGATTGCCCCTAACTGCTTCTCCCTGCCAGCCTGATCACCCCCTAACCACTCCCCTGCCAGCTTGTTTGCCCCTAACTGTCCCCCCTTTTCAGGCCTGGAACCTCCCAAAACTGCTCTCCCTTGCTGGCCATCTTGTGGTGGCCATCTTGTGTCCACGTGGCAGCAGGATCTTTGACCACATGGGGGCACCCATCTTTTGTGTTGAGTGATGGTCAATTTGCATATTATTCTTTTATTAGATAGGATGGGCCCCAATCTACTAATAAACATAGTTCATCTTTTCTAGTACAGGTTAGAGAAGGAGCTTATTTTGCATCCTGTGTTACCACCCAGAATATTACTTCATTGAACATCAACACTATTATGGTACTTAGGAGATAAGCAGAAATCCTAATACCTGTTAATCTCACCAGGAAATGGCAAGGCTCATCAGCTATCCAAGTCTTGGAAAGAGCACTGAGCCAATTATGGCCCAAAATATTTTTGGGAATGCTCATTGCAGCCATCATCTCAGCTGTTGTTATTCTTACTGTTGCCAGCACTGCCGTGGTGGCTCTTTCTGAGTCCATGCAGACTGCCACATTTGTAGACAATACGGCCTATAATGTAACTAGGGAATTCACTATGCAACAGCACATAGATAAAAAAAAAAAAATCATTAGCTAGATTACAGGCAACAGAGGCAGCCATTGAATATCTGGGGGAAAGACAGGATGCCACAGCATACAGGCAAGTACTTAATTGTGATTGGGAGCATAAGCACATATGTGTCACCCCTTTAAAATGGAACAATAGTCACCAGCAGTGGATTGATGTTAAAAAGTATCTATGAGGTCTTTCATGATAACCTTACTGAAGAAGTAAACATGTTGGAAAGGCAAATTAGAGAGTCCTTACTTGCTATCAATGAACAGGAGAAACAGACTACTGCTTGGAATGTGGTAAAGAAGCATTTGGAGTGGATAGACCCCGCCACATGGTTTCTCTGAATCAGTTGGTACCTGATCAGACTAATCATCGCTGTCACTGTAATTTTCTTGGTTTTCCTCAGTCTACACAATCAGAACTCTAGCAGTGAACACACCTCGTGGACCCCCAACATTCCTCCCTGTGACTTCTGTAGCCAGCAGAACAAAAAGGGGAAGATGCAGGGAAGCATAGGACTTGGTTGGAAAGTCTGCAAAGAGGACTCTCTGAAAGGTCAAGGGCCTTTGGGAGGACTTTGTTGAAGGCAGCAGCCCCTGTCTTGACTTTTCCAAACAAGTCCGAGCCCCTGGGTGTTTTGCTGGAATCTCTATGTTTAGTCTTTAGACACTGCCTTGTGTAAGCATGTGCTTTTTCAAGGATACTTACCCTGCTGATAGTACCTCGAGGTTAATTTTAGTGCAAGCTGTTGCTACAATAAAAGCCTAAGGAAGCAAGTGAATGGGCTGTTTGGTTCCTATAACCAAGCAGTCCCTTAGCCCTATCTTCCACAGAAACATGTGTTAGAGTAATCGTTCATCCATCGCTCAGGGTCTGCTGGTCAGTCCCAGCAGATCAGCGGAAAGATCTCTCTATATAAAGAACCAGGGTCTGCAGCATCCAAAACAACTGAAGGGAGGACTGAACGCCAGGCTTGTGCACCAGCAGGCTCAGGTGAGCAGGGACTGGTGAGTGGGCTGAACCGCTGACCTCTCGAAGAGAGAGAGAGAGGCGCGGCTGATTAACAGTTGCCAAGGCTGCTGGTGAGACCCAGAGAGAGAAGCAGAGCCTGATCCACAGCCTCCATAGCAGCTGCTGATCAGTCCTTGCCTGCCCCGCCCCTCCCCGGGCTTGGCCAGCAATTGTGCCTCTCTCTTCCCACAAGGTCAGCAGTTCAGCCTGCTTGCAACAGCCTGGGGCAGCTGCTGATCAGCTCTGTCTCTCTGATCGGGGCCAGAGATAGGCCCGGAGACATTGACTGGCATAAAAACAGATCAATCAGAACCAAATCTGAGTGAACTATGAGAAGCTAATGGCTGCCGAGAAGGCAGAGCTTTTGACGATGACTGACAAAGAAACTGACCAATCAGAACCAAATCTAGGTGAGCTGCAAGGAGCCAATAGCTGCCTACGAGGCAGAGGTTTTGATGCTGACTGGCATAGAAACAAATCAACCAGAACCAAATCTGGGTGAACTGCAAGGAGTCAATGACTGCCTAGGAGGCAGAGCTTTTGACGCTGACTGGCATAGAAACTGACCAATCTGAACCTAATCTGGGTGCGCTGTGAAGGCAGAACCTAAGGTGGGGGCTGAGGAGGGGTTTTAAGGGCAACAGCTGTTTGGTGTAAGGTGTTAGAAAGCATTTCAATTTTTTAATGACTGGTTTGGTAGTACAGTGCATAGGGCTGGCTATCAGTCCAGATATAGGGATTATGCATTTTTGTCTGACAAGAGCATCTCCTCCTGAAAAAGTTCCCCTCCCCATTTAAGTAATCCTATCCTGTATAATCTATACTAATAAAAGGGTAATATGCTAATTAGACCGGGTCAACCAGCCATCTTCTGGACATTTGACTTCCTTCTGGACAAAGCTATGGTGCTAGGGGCTGAGGCAGAGGCAGTTAGGGCGATCAGATTGGCAGGGGAGGGCAGTTGGGAGCGAGATCAGGCAGGCAGCGGAGGGCAGTTGGGGGCAATCAGGCAGGAAGGCAGAGGCAGTTAGGGATGATCAGGCAGGCAGAGGCAGGCAGGTGAGCGGTTAGGAGCCAGCGGTCCCAGATTGCAAGAAGGATGTCCCTGATTGAAGAGGGTGCAGGCTGGGCTGAGGGATCCCCCCTCATGCACAAATTTCGTGTACCAGGCCACTAGTATAGTAATAACTGAAGCAAACAATAATGGTCTTGACAAGGACAATGAAAATTTTAAAAAGTATTAATATCAGTGAATCATGATCTCATGGATAGAAACAAAAGATTCCAGAATAGAAGAAGGTTTTAGAGAGAAAAGGTGAATTTGGTTGACATTTTTATTCTTGAAATAGAAAAAAAAACATAAAGTAATTATTTCAGAATCAAAGATTTAGCTTTCACTAAATCTTGTTGTCTATTTTCTGTTCTCAAGAACTATTTTAAAATAATGTTGTCCTGATATAAACAATTATATAAATACTAGAGGCCCGATGCACGAAATTCATGCAAGAGTAGGCCTTCACAGCCCCAGCTTCCCAGCCCTCGCAGCCTCAGCTTCGTCTGGGAGGTCGTCAGAAAGTTGTTCTGCTGTTTGGCCATTCAGTCGATTTGCATATTATGCTTTTATTACAATAGCTATTGATTACAAGAGAAAAGTTGGATTAAACTTCTAGGCTTTAGGATTTAATTTTCTCATTATATGCTGCTGTGATATAGTTACATTATAACTAGTCAAGTGTCCATTTGGTCCACTGCATCAGTTAGACAGATGACCAGTTCAGAATATTTAAATGAGTGGATATTCCTTCACAGGTGCATCACTATGCAGAGACCTTCTAGTGGCCCAACCTGCTGTATTCTGGCACTCCACAAAGCAATTACATAAATGAATTTATTTTAATTAGTTTATTTACAAATATGGTCACAAATTAAATAATTTAATAAACACATGGTTTTAAATTGATAACACTGGTTATTATTTTTAGGTTTACTTCTTTATTAATTTTTAAAAATCTTTATTGTTGAAAGTATTACATATGTCCTCTTTTCTCCCCCATTGACCTCCTCCAGCTCACCCCTGTCCCCTGTCCCAGGCCTTCACCAACCTACTGTCTGTGCCCATGGGTTATGCATATATGCATATAAGGTCTTTGGCTGACTGCCTCTTAAAAGAAAAGAACAGGATATTACTATCGTTCAAAAAGCACAAATTTTCACACATTGATTTGCGTCCTAGAGCATCCTAAGTCCCAGCATGAGAATCATTAGAAACATATGTAATATTAAAAACCATCCTGTTCAATATTTTACTGAATGATTATACTAAATGTAATATAAATGTACTGTTTATTTAGAAATGCAACTGAATATGAAATTCTAGCTAATGACTGTAAAAAATTTTTTTAAACCCAAGGTAAATAAAACTTCTTTCATAAATGAGTGCCAAAACTATTTTAATTATACAAATTGTATCAATGACTTATAAAAAGTTTTATAACACTGAGGCAAGCCTATGATAAAATAAAGGCATTTTCCCCAACCTCTAACTAAAATTTATCATAACATCAACAAATCTCTTTTGTAAAAGTAAAAAGTGTGTGGTTAGTGTTTTAAACACATAATGTGAGGGGATCTTACAAATAACTGAGGCCTTCATAAATGACATCCATAAATGGAGGTCAGAGATGGATCATGGTAAGTAATCTCAGATAGGAAGATCCCAACAGCCTGCGGATCAGACTGTTTCTAAAGAGCCATCTATAGATAGATTATCAGTATGTTCTGACCAAGTCTTTAAATATCTAATCATATTCCTTACTCGAAATCTTCCTTGGCTTCTCTATTAGTTTATTGCTGCTGTAACAAATTTAGTGTCTTAAAACAATACAGATTTGTTATTTTACAATACTGGAGGCAGAATTCAGAAGTGGATCTCACTGAGCTAAAATCAACAGCAGCTGGACTGCATTCTTTTCTGGGGGCTCTAAGGGAGAATCCATTTCCTTGCCCCCCAACTACTTCCTTAGAAAAGAAGGCTGCTTGCATTCCTGGCTCATGGCCCCCTTCTGTATTCAAAACTAGCAATGGCTGGGTGCGTCTTTCTCAAATTGCATGTCTCTTTTCTTGAACATTTAAGGAACCCAGTGATTATACTGGGCCCACCAGGATAATCTTAATTTAATGTCAACTGATTAGCAACCTTAACTCCACTTGCAATATTAATCTCCTTTGCCATCCTATATAATAAAGAGCTAATATGCAAATTGACCCTCATGCCCTCACAAGATAGCTGCCTATGACCAGGAACGCAGGTGGGTGAGGGACGACCAAATGACTGAACAAGCAGGCTGCATGGGGCAACCAAGCCGGCAGGAGGGGCAGTTGAGGGTGACCAGGCCAGCAGGGGAGTGGTTGGGGGTGACCATGCCAGTAGGGTTGGGTAGTTAGGGGTGACCAGGCTGGCAGAGGAGGGCAATTAGGGGCAACCAGGCTGGCAAGGGTGGCAGTTAGAGGTGACCAGGCCAACAAGGGTGTGCATTGGGGGTGACCGGGCTGGCAGGGGGGACAGTAGGGGGTAATTAGGCTGGCAGGGGGGCAGTGAAGTGTGACTGGGCCAGCAGGAGGGGCAGTTAGGGGTGACCAGGCCAGCAGTGGGGGTGTATTGGGGACCAGGATGGCAGGGGGGACAGTTGGGGGAAACCAGGCCAGCAGGGGGGGAAGATAGGGATAACCAGGCAGGCAGGCAGGTGAGCAATTAGGAGTCAGTGGTCCAGGATTGTGAGATGGATGTCTGACTGCCAGGGATCGGGCCTAAACCGGCAGTAAGACATCCCCCAAGGGGTCCTGGACTGGATAAGGAGCAGGTTGGATGAGATGACCTCCCGCCCCCGTGCACGAATTTCATGCATCAGGCCGCTAGTCTATATACATAAAAGCCTAAGTCAGTGGTCGTCAAACTCAGCAGTCAACAGAGCCAAATATCAACAGTACAACGTCTGAAATTTCTTTTGAGAGCCAAAAATCGACTTCTGCGCATGGGCCATGAAGTTTCAATCACACTGTATGTGTGGTATTTTGTGGAAGAGCCAAACTCAAGGGGCCAAAGAGCCACATGTGGCTTGTGAGCCACAGTTTGCTGACCACTGGCCTAAGTGAATGTTCAACCATTTGACCAGCTATGATGTGCACTGACCACCAGGGAGCAGATGCTCAACCCATAGGCATGGAATAATGGAAGAGACTGATAAATCTCATAGGAAAGGTTGGAGGGGGAAGGGGGAGGAAGAGATTAACCAAAGATCTTACTAGTATACGTATACTAGAGATCCAGTGCACGGATTCGTGCACTGGTGGGATCCCTTGGCCTGGCCTGCGGGGATCGGGCTGAAACTGGCAGTCTGACATCCCCTGAGGTGTCCCAGATTTGCAGGCCGAGGGACCCAACCAGTGCACAAATCCGTGCACCATGCTTCTAGTGAAATATAAGATATTCACAGGTTTTGGAGATTAGGATGTAGACATTTCGGGTGAGGATAAGGGGGAACGTTATTCTTCCTACCATGACTTTCCAGTGTCTGACCATTCTGACTGTCAAAGACTTCTTCACTATTGATCCCAATATACTTTCCTGCCTTACCCCCAAAACTGCTCTTTGTAGCCTCAGTTCCAGCCATACCAGTCTATCTGCTGATCCCTCAAAATACCCCATCCTGGAAGAGCTCCACAGCTGTGCTCCTGGCATTTTCTCTTCCTGATGTTCTCCTTCATACCTTGCCACCTTTCCTCCCCAGATGAAAATTCCATTCATTCTCAAATTGTGGCAGATGTTTCATTTTCCATGAAGATTTACCCCTAACCTTTCTTCTCTAGATGTTTATATCATATTTGAGAGAGAAAAAAAACTCAAAGCAAAAATGAAACATACAGCTTCTAATCATCCACTTTCTCTGGTTTTACATATAGAAGGCCAGTTTTAAAAATTCACCATTTCTTTGCCATTCAATGTATATGTTGATGCAAAAGCAAATGTCTGGAATTGCTAATTTTTTTCATTTATATTTAACCAATTTAAAATTATCATTTTAAATTTCCACACTATAATTGATCCTTGAATAACATGGGATTAGGGGCACCAACATTCCACACAGTTGAAAATTCATATACAATATTTGATTCCCCCCAAACTTTACTAATAGGCTACAGTAGACCAGAAGTCTTAGCAATAACATAAACAGTTGATTAACATATACTGTTTATGATACCATATGTTATATGTTTTATGTACTGTATTCTTGCCAGAGAGTAAGCTAGAGAAAAGAAAATATTAAGAAAAATCATAATGAAGAAAAAATACATTGACTGTATTACTAAAAAGAATCCATGTATAAGTGGACCCATGAATTTCAAACCCATGTAGTTCAAGGGTCAACTATAATTTTAAGTGACTTTCTTCTTGTCCTTCAGAATTTCCTTGAGTCCCTCCTTTTATACCAGCTCCCTCTATTCATTCAGTAGCATCGGTAACATCTTTTGACCTAAAAACACAATCATTAATCATGATGAATCCTTTTGGTTCTTATTTTACTTTTCTTGCAAAATAGATGAGTACATTTTATAAGCCAGCAGCTTTGACCCTGTCTATACATTATAATCACTTCCAGGCCTAATAAACACTAATGCCCAGGCCTACCCAAGACCAAGTCTGAATCTCTGAGGGCTGGACCCAGTGAGACATGTTTTTAAAGCTCCCCCAGTGATTCTAACGTGCAGTTATAGTTAAGAATCAAAGTCCTTGGCCCACACAAGTCACAAAGAAATAATGCAGCGGTGGAACAGTAGCAAGTGGAAGCTGATTCCAAATTTAGATTTTAAAAGAATCAATTCACAGATCAGATATTGTCCTGTATATAATTAGTTGACTTTAATACTGTGTTACGTGACTGGATACAGCGATCGCTTTAGATAATAAGAATGTTTCAAAACATAAATAAGTTGAACAAGACTTGAAGATACTTTAAATAAATTATTAGTCAAAAGTCAGATTTATTCATACCATCTTCTTTAGTACTCTATGGCTTAAGAAGTTATATATTTGCAATATTTTTCCCTTTCCCTGCCTTTTACTGTAATTAAAACAACAAATTGAAAGGAGGGGGACAGTCCTTGTTCTCTTTTTTCCTAAGAAGTGATTGCCTACATGATTTCTTGTGGTAGTGGATCATGAAGACCAGAATGTGGGGTGAGTAGGATCCATGGCACTGTAGGGGACCCAGACACTGCAGACAACGGGAGTGCGTGGGAAATAGGCTTCAATAAAGTGGTAAGGTGAGGCAAAAACAGTGATGTAAGCAGCCAAAATGCAAGGGCAATGAGCAGTGGGTCTTGCCTGATAACAAGGGCACTGTGGAAACATTCTGCTTATGACTCTGGCACAATATTTCAGTTACTTTGAATTTTTCCATTACTAACTGCTTATGAGAATTTCCAAACTGAGCATTTAATTGCCCCAAAGTAGAAAGATGAGTATAAAAGAACAAACGTATGTTCTATAAATGCTACAAAGCAATCATAATTTGGATAAAGAGACATATGATTTGGCTGAGGAAACTTTGACTAAATTAACTGTTATTCATTATTTTCCGTAGTAGAAATAGATGGTCCTCCAGTTCTGTCACTTCTTGAATAACTTTATACCATGTTATTTTGTTCAGATACTTCTTCAAAACAATGGTTGTTGCTAGGATCTGAACTAGTACTGGAAGAAAATAGATTATTTGTAACAAAAAGAGATAGGGAAAATTGTAGTATTACATAAAGCATTATGACTACTTCCAAATGATTTAAAAGTCAATGTTCTAATGATCTCAATTTACTTTTTCTGCCAGATGCTTCAAAATTGCATGGAAATTGGGAAGCAGACTTTTTGAAGTAAATTCTAACTTTTCAATGTTTAATTAAATATTAGCCATTTGCTCATTTTTATGCATGTATTTTATTAGTGATTGAACCACTAACTTAAACCAATTAGCAATGTTTCATCAATTTTAACAACACCTCCTACATGACACACTACCATATAATTTCTAAATCACTATTACTGCTTGGCAACTTTCTTTTTATATTAATGATTAAATATTTTTTTAAAAGGTAATGTTTCTAAAACCTGATATTTCTTTTGAAATTCCTGAGCATTAAGCAGATTAACTTAAATTTATCTTTGAAACATTGCTTCTTCAAGACTTTGAACACTATACTCTTATCTGAATTCTGTATGTCCGTGTTTGTTTATATGTTATCTTCATTTTTAAGGTTAATGAATATCCATTTGTCAGCAGGGCCATCTTTTTTAAGAGGAGTCATATTTTTTTAAAAGGTACTCCTTTGTAAAAATTTTCCAAATTCAAGAATTTGCTATTTAGAAAACAAGACCAGGGGTTTTGCCCCAGAGAAATCATAAGCTTATGTTAAATACTTAAAAATACTGATATATACTTTTTCTTCTTTTGGATTGATATAATTGTATCTTGTCACATTCAACCAAGTTTTCCAGTGTGCACAGATGTACCCCTTTTTGGACTGGTTTATCGCCTTGATCTTCAAGCACAGCCCCCATAGAGGGAAAATGTCAGTAACTTTAAAAGAAGAAACCCACCTTCACTTTGAGAGTCAAGTAACAAGAATATTTAAAAAGACCAACAGAAGAAGAAGAAGGAAGAAAATCCTTCTTGCAGAAGCAGGTGTGCTACAAAGCTCAATTAGTTCACAGGCTGAGGACACAGCTTTTTATAAGTTTTTTCTCCACTGGGAATAGTTTCTTGAGTCTTCCTCTCCCTGCTCTCCATCCTTCGAGTCCTAACTAGGTTTTTTCTTTTTTTTGCTTGTGAGAAGGAAAAAAGTGTCCAGGAAAGAAGTATTTGGTGCATTTAGTGGTGGTTTTCTATTTTCAGTAAATGTTACCATTCTTCAAATGGCTTCCAATTGTCCCTAGACACAGAACCACTAGGCTCCCTCTAGGTCTTTTGGGGAATCTATTTCATGAAAACTTTGAGTCCTCTGTACCCAAAGGACCTATGCAGAATTCCACATTTGATTCTATATCATTTATCGACCCTCGCAAACTCACCTTTGGACCCTTTAAGTTAAAATGTTTGTCTAGAGTTAAAAGGCAAGGAGCCCTCTAACACCTTTCAAGGGGCTCAAATACCTCCTCCACCTTGCAAGGCTAGTGGGCACTCGGACTGTGACCAGAGCAGGTGGATCCCTGCTACCCACTGACTGCCTCGGATCAGAGGAAAAGTTAACTTCCCGCTCCCAACATTTCTCCAAAGCCCATCCTGTGTGCGCCGGACCGGACCTGGGCCAAGGCCTCAAAATCTGAGACCAGGCAGCACATGTGTGTAAAGGAAGCCTCAGGGCACCACGGATCGCCACCTAAAAGACCGGCCCGGGCTCCCCGATGCACTTTCCGCAGGTTTCAACCAAGCCCCGGCAGCCTGGTCTCCTCCTAGCAACGCGAGCGCACTCCGAGCCCAGCCCGCGCGGGGTCCACCGCTGAGGCTCCCGAGCCCTCAAGACCTCGGCGGGAGGGAGGCATCCTTGGCGGGGGTCCTTACCTTGGGGTTGGTCAGGAGCTGGTGCTCGTCGCTGTGCAGCAGCGCCCTGGAGTTGGACTCGGAGTTGTTCACGTAGACCTGGACGCAGGGGTACTGCGCGGTGCCCCTGCAGTCGGCGCCACAGGTGAAGGTGCACTCGAACACCTCGCCGAGCTGCTGCACCGACAGCACCGTGCAGTTGGCCGCCGTGGCTTGCAGATCTTGCAGCGCGGGACTGAGCCAGCAGAAGCCGAAGATGAAGAGCGACACGACGCCGGAGATGATGAGAAACAAGCCGAGCCGGATGCTCTTGTCCTCGGCTTCCGTGTACTCGTAAGCCACCCGGAGCTTCGCCATCGCCCCCCACTCCCGTCGGCTGGCGCGCTCCCCCCGCCCCCTCCCGCCCCCGGCGCCGAGCCCGACCGCCTTGGGCGGGAGGAGCCGCCGCCGCCGCGCGACAGCAGGGGAGTGGGCGGCGGGAGGGAGCGCGCGAGAACAAAGGGGCCGAGGCCGGCGACGCCCCCGGAGGCGGCAGCACCTCCACTTCCAGCCCCCCCGCCGCCCTTGCCCCGGAGGCCCGCGCTGCTGCCGCGGCTCAGAGCCTCCTGCACCCCCGGGCGCGAGGAGCGCACCGGCGGCTTCTGCCTCCAGCGCCCCCTGCCAGCCTCCGCCCGCGCGCTCTCCCTGCCTCCCGCACCCCGCCTCCTCTCGCTCGTTGTCTCCCCGTCTTCATCGCTTGCGTGCCGCTTCTCCGCGACTCGCCGGACAAACTGCCCCGAGGGCAGGAGCGGCTGGGTCGGAGTGAGCATGGGGGGAGGGGAAGGTCACCCCCGAACCCGAGGCGACTCCGCCCCGCCGCTCCCTCCGCGGACCCAGCCCTCCCGCCCCGCCACGCCCCGCCCGGGGTGTCTCCGGTGGGCCCGGGGCTGCGAGCGCTGGGGAGAGGGGCTGGTGACTGGTCCTCGTTCAATTCCTCTGGAGGGCCGTCCGAGATGCAAGCTTAGGATCCATGTAGCCTAACTGGAGTGAAAGTAAAAAAGAAGGAGAAGGCGTAGCGCAAGGGAAGCGGCGGGAATCTTGAACCCATAGGAGGAGTGGTCAGCAGCAGGGCGAGTGAGCAGCGGGCGCTCCCGGGAAGCCGGCGGCCGGGAGCTGGACTGGGTGGAAGCCCCGCGAGCGGAGGTGCTGGAGCGCCCGGGAGGGAGCCTGCTACCGTTCCCACGCTCCGGGCGGACACGCGGCGGGGCCGGGGGCGAGACCCCGCCGCTTGCCTCCTCCCTCTCTTCTAGCCCCTCGGCGAGCGTGGTATCCGTCTGGCCGCAGGGTCCTGGGGCTCCCAACCGCGCGGGCTGCCGCCGGGAGGCGTTTAGGGGTGCAGGAGGCCGGGTCGGGCCGGATTTGCAGTGCCGGCAACGCGCGTGGGGGCGGGGGCCTGCGACTGGTAAGACCAAGGACACTCGCGGTCTGAATCCTGGGTGACTTCGCAGCAACTTGTTTCTCGCAGCTGGTAGACCCCAACTCGATTTGCCCCAAGGCGGGGACTGGCTGAGTAGGAGGCAAAGGAAACCGGTGGAGAAGCTTGCAGCCCTGGGAGGAGCCACTACTTTCTCCGTTAGGACCGTCCCCCTTGTTCCGGGACTCCTGAGAACAGAAACCTTTCCGATCAGTTTCCCTGCTAGGAGTCCTGCCGCGCTTGCCCGCCCGGGATTGTAAATGGGCTTCCCAGGAGCGCGGCGCAAGGGACCCGCCTTGGGACAGGTACTGTTCCAGAGCTGCGTCCTGCTATCTCAGTTTCGGTTACTCCGCCAGCCCCACCTTCTGGTGCCTTCATCCTTCAGCCACAATTCATGACTCTTTTTAAAATATATATTTTTTAATTGAATTCAGAGAGTAAGGGAGAGGCGGAGAAAAAGAGAAACATCAATGATGAGTGAGAATCATTGACCAGCTGCCTCCTGCACGCCCTCCACTGGGGACGAGCCAAAACCGGGGCATGTGCCCTTGGTCAGAATCTAACCCAGCACCTTCAGTCCACAGGCCTGCGCTCTATCCACGGAGCCAAACCAGCCAGGGCCATGACTTCTTTTTTTAAAATTAAGATTAATTTTTTCAAACTAGAGGATGACTTCGGCCTTTTTAGGTAATCAGAATGTTCACTTCTTTGCAAAATATGTAATCATACCCTTTTCTTGATCTACAAGTCTTGAATCAATTGTGTTCCTGATGAATATGAAAACACCCAATCATGGAATTCTTGACTTCTCTTTCTTGGATTTCAATTGTTACTTAACTGGTACTGAGTATCTTTCAGCCGGGGCAAAGCAAGTTTAAATACAGGAAGACCCCAAGAGTTTTTCTGAATAAGTTAAGATGTGGGGTTTAGAAATTTTTCAAATCAGGAAGACACTCTTTACTTTTATTCCTTTCAAGTTTTGAGAGAGTAGATTTTTTTTTTTTTTAAACCTAGGGGATTATATCACTCTCCTTCCTTCCTGTTGGCATAAAGACAATTTGTTAGTGATTACATTACCTGAAAGGAAAGGTGAGCTTAATCATTGAAACAGCTTCACTTGAGGGAGTTCTTCAGTCTGGATCTCTTTCCTACTGCAAGTTATAAATGATCTTCCTTTTGGGAAGGCTAAGGTCAGTCTAGTCATGAGGCGAGGTAAGATCCAATTATTCTAGTTTTGGTATGCTGAGCAACTTAACCTTGAGGTAGAATTAATTCTTATTAGCATTCAGAAAACAGGATAGGATGCCTAAAAATAATTTAACGAATATAGTTCACTTTTCAATGAATGAACCCTCTGCCTCAAATCTGAAGCAAGATGGTCTACCAGTCTAGAAAAGAAAAAATCAGAAACTTGTCTTAATTTAACCTTAAATTTTCAAGGACTTTCAAATCCCCCCCCCTTTTTTTTAGTTCTTCATTTAGTCACTTTCCCTCCTTTAATGATTCTTAAAGTATTTGAAGAAACTATTGCCAGCTAGCCTTCTGTTCTTTAAACATTTACTTTTCTTCTCGAATTTCCTACTTTTAAATTGGTTGGCTTCTCCTCTGAACACTTTCATTATCATGTCTTTCTTATTGAAAGTCAAACATATCAAAAGACTTCCCAAATAAAGTCAGTATTTATTTTACAGTTAATACATACAACATTATGTTTGCTGTTAGCTTCTTTTTTCTTGAGGTGGAGCTGCCTTACCCCATTTACAATGAAGATTAGATATGTCATTCCCTCAATTTCTGAAAACGGATCACAATTGACAGTCAGAATAGTAGTAAGAACCCCAGAGACCTGCTCTTGTGGAGGGCAGAGGCAGCACAGAAAAACACACACACACACACACACACACACACACACGTGTCCTTTCTTTGCATAATTTTCCACAAATTAAAATTAAGATTAAAAATGTTATATTCAGACACAGACGGACTTATTTGATGTACATCACAGTATACTGCATGCTTTCAGGAAAATCATGGCCACACCTTGATGAAATCCTTTTTGAAAGAAGAAGACCTGTGTAAACAAACATTAAAGCCATTGTTATTTATAATTTGTTCTCATGATCAATATTCTTCCAGAAGTCCTGTGAAGCTCTGGGTGGGTAGCTCAGTTGGTTGGATTGTCATCCCAATACACCAGGGTTGCAGGTTCAACCCCTGGTCAACTTAGAAAAGTCAACTGATGAATGCATAAATATGTGGAACAAGTTGCTGTGTCTCCCTCTCTCTATCCTCCCCCTCTCTCTTAAATATCAGTCAAAAGTAAAAATTTTAATCCGCAGACCCACACTCTATCCACTAAGCCAAACCAGTCTCGGCAAAGATGAAAACTTGTAAGAAAAACTCTCTAAAAACTGTCCTGGAAATTATTCTGGAAGGAAATAAAAAGATATTTCCTTCAAATGTCTGGGAAATTATAATTGAAAGTCAATATCTTAGGCCTCAAAAAGAAAAGGAAATAATTGGTGTCTTTGCCTTCCTAAACAAACCTTATGTAAAGTTCCTCAAAGATTAATAGCAGAAATTTAATTAATGTCTTTTACTGTCCATAACCTAGGACAAGTAAAGTTAAAAAACAAACCTATTTCAGACTAATTTAAACTGGCTAATTGAAATAAGTGAATAATCAAGAAAACTTAATTGTACTGGGTAGGAAACTGTTCCTGAAGTATTAACTACATATTTTACTGATGGTTGATCTCATGGTTAAACACTGCTTAACATATAATGAATCCAATGAATATAATCATATTTCTATGTATAAAATTGAAATTAAAGGTTATCAAGACTGCATTGTAAGATTTCCAAAAGCCTCCTAATACTATCTAATAAAAGGGTAATATGCAAATTGACCATACCTTTGCTACACCCACAAGCCACACCCACCAATCAGGAATGAAATGCAAATAAACCCAACAAAGATGACAGTTAATGTGCATAAGCCAGAGCCGAGTGGCCTGGGTCCCAGGAACATACTTGGGACCCAGGCCGCTCCTAGCCTGTAGGCCCGCACTTAGGCCCTGAGTGACAGGTGTCCCAAAACACCCCCAGCCACTGTGGGACTATGGGTGCAGCAGCCAAGCCACTGGGGTCAGGGATGTTCCTGCCCTGCCCCCAGCTGCTTTGTGTGCTCTGACACCAAGCGGCAGTTCAGGTCCATGCCCCCAGTCCGATGCCCACGACAGGGTTGGCTGCTGGCCTCTGGCGGATGCAGAGACCCTGGTGGCCGCTGCTGTGTGCGGCCCAGGGGTCCCTGCATGCCCCCCAGCCCGGCACCTATGATAGGGCTGACTGCTGGCCTCTGAAAACAGGGATGCCCCCCCGCCAACCCCAGCCACTTATGTGTGCTCTGGTGCCAAGCAGCAGCAGTTCAGGTCCACGCCCCCAGCCCGGTGCACATGATGGGGGTTGGAGGCTGGCTGCCAGTCTCTGGGATGTGTGGAGACCCCGGTGGCCACCACCAGGTGGCAGGGACACCCCCCTAGCCCAGTGGATACAACGTAGGGGCCACGTGAGCTGCAAAGGAAACATCATTAAAAAAACTTTTTTTTAAATTGAATTTTTAGAGAAGAGGGGAGAGGAATAGACAGTTGGAAACATCAATGAGAGAGAAACATCAATTAGCTGCCTCCTGTACACCCCCCACTGGTGATATGCCTCCAACCAAGGTACATGCCCTTAACAGGAATCAAATCTGGGACCCTTCAGTCTGCAGGCCCATGGTCTATCCACTGAGCCAAACCAGTTCCAGCGTAAACATCTTTTCTGACCACTCATTGGCTAAGCTCCTGTACGCCGCCACTTGCAGTGTTCTTGGTAACTTCAGTTATAAGAATCCAAGAAGGTGATCTAGGATTTCCTCTCCTGGAGGAAAAAAAAAAAAATGGCCCGCTGCTGGAAGGGCTAAGAAATGTCATATCCTGCCCTAGCTGCTTTGGCTCAGTGGATAGAGCCTTGGCCTGCTGACCACAGGGTCTGGGTTTGATTCTGATCAAGGGCATGTACCTAGGTTACAGGCTCCTCCCTGGCTGGGGCCCAGGTCAGGGCTCATGCAGGAGGCAACCAATCAAAGTGTCCCTCTCACATTGATGTTTCTGTCTCTCCCTCTCTCTTCCACACTCTCTAAAAATCAATAGAAACATATCCTCAGGTGAGGATAAAAAGAAATGTCATATCCTATGAAAGACATCTTGAAAATGCCTAAAGAAAGTTGTCATTTTTTCACAGTGAAGGCACTAGAGTCTGTGTTGATGAAAACACCTTGGCGGCTGCAGTGGCTGGCAGTGGCTGCAGCAGCAGGGTAATGGGGCTGGTGCCTTCCCTTAATCAGCCCCGTCACCTCCCACAGAGGGTGGCCAGACTGATGGGGAATGGGCCACAGCTGTCAGTAGGAAATCTCCTGAGAGCTCCCAGTCTGTAACAGGTGGCAGGCTGGACTGAGGGGAACCCCACCACCACCACCATGCATGAATTTTGTGCACTGGGTCACTAGTATTTAAATAAAAAGGGGGGGGATAGTAGAATAATACCCTGTAAGTAAATTCCTTAATTGCTTTAATTTTTTTACTTTGAAAATTAATTTTCATTTGTAATGCTGATAGCAAGACACTCATGAAAACAATCATGGTGTCAGAATAAGCCAAAGGAAAATTGTTTGGGCAAAAATGAAAAAGGATCCCAAGTCTAATTTATAGAAAAAAATTCCTTTATTAACCTTCAGTTGAGAATATGTTTGTATATTTCCAGAAAACTCCTTCAAACCCATGTGGATTCCTGCAACAACAGATCCCAGAGAGGAAATGACCAGACTGCTCATGCCACAGAATAACAGTGGCCCCCAAGACAAGAAGAAAAACAGTCCAGAAATGAAGATAATGAAGACATCTTGCCATGCTAGCAGTCAGCAGCTGTGCATTGCTGCAAGTTGCCCAGGACCAAACCAGAGAAGGTTGGACCTGCATTCGATGTGTATATCTCCACCTTGCCTTAGGACAAATTGTGTTAATAAAAAGCATGGGGGTCCTGAGACAGAGAGAACTTAGTGCCTTTAGCTAAGTCTTCTCTGACTCCCTATAATGCCTTCCAAAATTGTTTCATCTCTGGACTGCTGATTAATTTATGCACAGCGCCTTCTCCAGATTGCTGAACCCTTCTAGATGCCGGATCAGAACCCTGGTAAAAATGTTTACATTGCCTTGACCAGTTTGTCTCAGGGGATAGAGTGTTGGCCTGTGGACTAAAGAGTCCCAGTTTTGATCCCAGTCAAGGGCATGTACTTTGGTTTTGGGCACATCCCCAGTAGGGGGTATGCAGGAGGTAGCTGATCAATGTTTCTCATTGATGTTTCTAACTCTCTATCCCTCTCCCTTCCTCTCTGTAAGAAATCAATGAAATATATATTTTTAAAAAAGAAACAAATGTTTACATCGTCCTAAATCACTTCCACTTTACTGATATTAAGAAATTAACTTTCTTGCCTTGGCCAGTTGTGGCTAATTGGTTGGGTGTCATCTCGTGCACCCAAGGGTTGTTGATTCAATTCCTGGCCAAGGCAACAGGCCTAGGTTGCAGCCTAGCTTCCTGGTAGGAGGAGGGCAAGGAGCAGCCAATGGGACTGCTTTTCCTCCCTTCCTCTCTCTTTAAAAAATCAATACATATTTTTTATGCTATGCTTCATTTTTGTAAATGCTAAATATTATTAGCCTCAGAATTTAAAATTTGAAATAAATTTCCTATGTGTTCACATTTTTTCTAATTATTTTTTTCTGTCCATAAACCTTATTACATTGACTATATAATTATTACTGAGAACATTCCCTATTTTCAGATAATTATAATCATAAGAGGAACTAATCTTAAATATCACCTACTTCAAAGTTAAGCAGGAAAGAAAGCTCTGAAAAGGCTTTGTATTTTGTTTGAAATAATAAAGAATGATTAAAAATATTTTTAAAAGTTCAAATTTGTTTTCATACAGTCTTTATGTTTGCAATTGAGAAAGGAAAGCAAAAAGCACAGATAATCACTTCTTATTAGTAAATTCATAGTAGTGGGAGTGCTGGCTGGCTTTCCTAAATTCTCACCACCTGTTGATTCAGTCTTTCATGTTAATGGAAGTGAACTTCTATGGAAGATACAGATAGTAAAAGGGAAATTAGAAAACAATAAGCTAAGAGGTTTTGATCTAAGCATTAACAATAGTTTGAAATAAGATAGTTTTAATATTTTATGATTTGTATTCCAAGTTGATTTTTGTTCTTGCCATATTCTTAAAAAATTTAGATATTACTACTAACTGTGCCTAGTCAAATTAAAAGATATTTTATTAATTCTACCCAGCTGGCTCAGTGGTTGACCACCAATCTATGAATAAGGGGGTCACAGTTCAACTCCAGGTCGGGGCACATGCCTCGGTCGCAGGCTCAGTTCCCAATGTGGGGCATGCAGGAGGCAGCAGATCAATGATTTTCTCTCATCATTTATGTTTCTGTCTCTCCCTCTCTGCATGTCTTTTTAAAAGATTTTAATTCTAAAATATGGAGAGCACTTCCTGGTACAATGGCTGAGAGTGTTAACTGGAGTTAGGGTTATGGTTTGTATTTGGAGAAACTGATCTACATCTATTAAGCACCTAATATAAACACATGCCTAGGTAAAGAGATATTAGAATGGGCACATAGTGACACTGCCAGATTATGTGCCCATTCTTTTTCTATTATACTACCAGGGGTCTGATGAATGAAATCCATGCATGGGTAGGGTCCCTAGGCCTGGCTGGCAAACAGGGCCAATCTGGTGGGGCCAGTCGGGGTGGGAGGGGTTGGGCCCCCACTGGCACCCGCCTTGGCCAGCCTGGTGCCTCCCACTCACTGGCCCTGCCCCCTGCTGCTGCTGGTTGCCTCCCTCTACAGAGCAATGAGTGGGGCTATTGAGGGACCCCTGCTGGCACCTGCTTTGGCTAGCCTGGCATTACCTATTTGGTCAATTTGCATATAGGCTTTTATTATCTAGGATAGGATACTATGTCTAACTAATGTATTTAGTAAAAAATAAGTGTAGGATTCAAAATGTACTTATATACTTATATTCAAGTATAGTTAGGCTTCATAAAAATTCATCTTGTGAAACCAGACTATGAAGGGGGACTGTAGGTAGAAAATGAAGGAGCTAATGATTTGATCTGGTCCTCCTGTTTAATTTATATACTCTGAATCACTTGTGTTGAAATAGTTCTTTTTTAAAGGCATAGAAAATATTAGTAGTATGGTTTTACACAGGAGAGGGAAATGAAGTATAGTATTTAGGTTTCAGAGAGACTTGTTAAAAACTCAAACTAGATTCAAAGTGGAAATACATATAGGGAACTGCCAGATGTTAATAAAACAAGTCACTAAATAGGGTAGGAAAATGCCTATCTTCCTAAAGCAGTAAGTTGCATAGGAGTTCTTCTTGCTTTTAGACACTTCCAGTGATGAAAAATTCATTAACAATTAATGCTACCCATTTGGTTTTTGGATCTTTAAAAAAACTTATGTAATGCTGTAAATTAAAATCCACGTTGCCATAATATCTATGCAAAGGTTGTTATTCTGCCCTCTGGTGTTATATAGGATGAAAGATAATCTGCCTTGCCAATAACTCCAGATGTGGAAAGACAACTATCACTCTCCCTCCTAGGCCTTTTCTTCTTATGCTACTCTTCCATTTACTCAATATTCTCTTTTAATATTGTTTAGAAAATTAAGATCATATCCTTATCCTAAAATACTAAAGAAAATGGACAATTCAAAGCTGAAAAAGATACCCAGTTTTAGCATTCTCTAGAACAAGTCTGTACCGTTCAGTTCCATGTTATCTGACATACAAACACATCTAGGATGATGGAGTTTTTGCTCATTAAAGTCATTGGAAATGTAGAGCAAAGCTGGGAAAATGATTTTGGCTCATCATTAGACAGAATTTGGAGTCCAAATAGCAATGTGCAAGTCAACCAATTTAATATTCAAATCTTACATTCTTTAGAATGAAATGCAAAATATAAAACTTCAGATTAAAATTGGGAAATGTGGAAGTAACTTTTTTTTTTTTGGTAAAGGAGTAACATGACTTGCATTAAAAAGACAGGTGTATGCCTGGCTGATGTGGCTCAGTGGTTGAGTGTCGACTGATGAAGCAGGAGATCACTGGTTCGATTCCTGGTCAGAGCACATTCCCTGGGTTGCTCGCACCATCCCCAGAAGCCCTCAGGGAGGCAGCCTATCAATGATTCTCTCACTGATATTTCCATCTCTCCCCCTCTCCCTTCCTCTCTAAAATCAATAAAAATGTATTTAAAAAACCCAGGTATAGACCTAGCTGGTTTGGTCAATAGATAGAGCATTGGCCTGCAGACTGAAGTGTCCCAGGCTCAACTCCAGCCAAGGGCACATGCCTAGGTTGCGGGCTTGATCCCCAGTAGGGGGCGTGCAGGAGGCTACCAATCAATGATTCTCAGTTTCTCTCTCTCTCCCTCTTCCTTCCTCTCTAAAATCAATAAAATATATTTTTTAAAAACAGGTCTAATTTTCATTCAGAAAAGGGACATAGCTTGTTTGAATATTAACCATTTAGGTAGTAAATTACTTATACCAGTCAAAATAAAAAATCAAATGTCTCTTAAGAGGGATATATTTAAAAGCTAAATTTTAAGACAGCCCATTTTTCATGCAACTGTTACATATGCTAATTAAAACTTCTTAAAAATAAATGTTCAGAATGTAACAGATTTAAAGGTAGCTTCCAAACATTCTGGCTGCCCCAAATCCTTATTTTTTATGTAGAAAATGAAACTATTTATGTCACTCCCACATGTAATCTTTTCTGAGCTGTATATATATTTATAAGCTTATATTGATTTTAGCGACAGGAAGAGGGAGAAACATCAATCAGTTGCCTCCTGTATACGCCCCAACCGGGGACTGAACCCTTAACCTGGGCATGTGATCTGACCGCGAATCAAACCAGACTGTTTTGTGCACAGGATGATGCTCTACCCATGGTGCCACACCAGCCACACTGAACTGTATATTTTTGAAGAATAATCAGTGTTTTAATTTTTCATTATACATGGTTATTAATAAGGCTGATCCTAAGAAGAATCAAGCAAATGCAGCCATTTGTTGACCTCACACCATCCTTGAAATTTCTTCCAAAATGATTAAAGATCTCTCATTTGTTGAAGGAACACCAAGATGGCGGCATAGGTAAACACCTATTGTTCTGCCCCGCGCAACGATTTAAGAACTACAACATAACAGCAGAACAGACAGCACCCAGAATCACCAGAAAGCTGGCTGAGTGAAAACTCCACAAATAAGAGTAAAGGTGGGATGCCGAGACTCAGGAGCGGCGGGAGCGCAGCCTTTCAGACGGAAACAGGTTAGGAGCTGTCCTGGTCGTGCGCGGGCTGGGGCTGGAGCAGCAACCCCGGCCGGATTTCTCCAATGGGGAGGGCAGAGACATCCCACTACATGGATTCCCCAGCGCCAGGCAAGGTCCGAGATCCAGGGTACGTGGAGACGTCCCACTGCACAGATTCCCCAGAGCCAGGCGAGGTCCGAGGTCCGGGGGACGCACCCTGGAAGCGGGGCGCGGCAGAGGCTCCTAGTCTGCTAGAAACCCGGAGGCGGGGAAAAGAAGTTTCTGCGCAAGGGTCGCGCAAACCCGCGACTTGCCCCCTGGAAACTTGTCTCCTGGTTCCAGAAACCATCTATTTTACAACCCTGGGCTAGACTTTTGGTGTGCAGACACATTTGGAGGAAGGCAGAGTTGTCTGGCAAGGGGAAGAGACTAGCGGCTTTCTCTCGGAGGTGCCTGCAGCCATCCCCATCCAACAGAAACCCACGCGCGCGAGAGCGCCGCATAGGACGCAGCTGACACTGAGGCTGCCTGCGCAGCTCAGAGACTCCGCCCATCCAACCTGAACACAGTCTCCCTTCACAGCCAATTGGCCTGGAGGTCAAACCCTCCTAGGGCTAACAACAACAAGCTGGGTTTAAATTAAAAAATACTGAATACAACCCATAAAGGATTGCAGGAAGAGTACCCACCTCAGGTAACTGGGGAGGCTGAGTCACTGTCCCTTTGAGGATATCTACCACATAAAGCAGCCACCATGCAGAGACATGGAAAGAAATCAGGTGTGAAAGAAATGGAGGAGAAAAGACGACAAGACATAGAGTTCAAAACCACGGTTATAAGGCTTTTCAAGAGGCTCCTAGAAAAGGCTGATCAACTTAATGAAAATTACCAGGAAATAAACAAGACCAACCAGGAAATGAATGAGAATTAAGGAATGACGAGAACATGAATGAGACCCTCAAGGAAATGAACAAGACCTCTGAGGATACGAACCAGACCCTCACGGATAAAAAAAGGACCAACTAAAAATCAAGCATACACAGACTGAAATAAAAAATATTACACAAAGTCCTAAAAGCAGTCCAGAGGGCCACAAGAACCAAGTCAAAGATTTGAAATACAAAGAAGCAAAATCCACTCAGCTGGAAAAGCAAGAAACAAAAAGAATTCAAATAATTGAAGATAGCGTAAGGGGCCTCTGGGACAACCTCAAGCATGCCAACATCTGAATTATTGGGGTCCCAGAAAAAGAGAGAGAGCAAGTTAATGAAAACCTACTTGAAGAAATAGTGACTGAAAACTTCCCCACCTGGTGAAAGAAACTGACTTAAAAGCCCAAGAAGTACACAGAACCCCAAAATATAGGAATCTAAAGAGGACCACACCAAGACATATCATAATTAAAATGCCAAGAGCAAAAGACAAAGAGAGAATATTAAAAGCAGCAAGAGAAAAGCAGTTGGTTACCTACAGGGGAGCACCCATACGATTGTCAGCGGATTTCTCAACAGAAACGATGCAGGCCAGATGCGAGTGGCAAGAAATATTCAAAATAATGAATAGCAAGAATCTACAACCAAGATTACTCTATCCAGCAAAGCTATCATTCAGAATTGAAGATCAGATAAAGTGCTTCGCAGATAAGAAAAAGCTAAAGGAGTTCATCACCACCAAACCAGAATTATATGAAATGCTGAAATATATTCTTTAAGAAGAGGAAGAAGAAAAAGGTAAAAATATAAATTATGAACAACAAATACACATCTATCAACAAATGAACATAAAAATCAAGTGAATTGATAGGCTGATGAACAAGATAAACTAGTGAATATAACAGAAACATGGACAGAGAGGGAATGGACTGACAATTCTTGGGGAGAAAAGGGTTGTGGGAAGTACAGCAAGAGATTGGACAAAAATCTTGCAACAATGGGAGAGGACATTTGGGAGGGGGAGGTGAGGGTGGAGGGTGGGATAGGTACAGGGTGGAGGGGAGATATAGGGGGATAAAAAAGGGGAAACAATGTAATTAATAAACTGAATAAAGGAAAAAAAAGATCTCTCATGTGTTAATAAAATTATCTTCGGTATGAGTTTAGCCTGGGAGAAATACATCATTTATTAAAATTATAAAAATTAAATTATGTGTCCTAGATAGTTTGGTCAGTGGATAGAGCCTCAGCCTGTGGACTAAAGGGGCCTGGGTTCAATTCTCACCAAGGGCACATGCCTGGGCTATGGGCTCGATCCCCAATAGGGGGTCTGCAGGAGGCAGCCAATCAATGATTCTCTCTCATCATTGATGTTTCTCTCTCCCCCTCTCCCTTCCTCTCTGAAAATTATGTGGTCAAAACATTAGTCAGGTCCTGTTCTCGCCTGGCAGCCGAGTATTCCGGTAACAGCCGCAGCAGGAAAATCACACACTTTAGATCAGACTCCAGGTCCAACGCTGGCTCTCCACCAACTAGCTTTCAAACCTTGAAATAATTATGTAATCTCTCCAAGCTTCAGGATATTATTTTATGTAACAGGGACAACAAAACCTATTTCACATAATTTTAATAAAGATTTACTAATGTCAACAGAAATGTTACTTAGGCTAAATACAAATTCATATTATCTGCACATTTAATTTCAGGATATGCTTATGAAAATTAGAAACTAGCTCTGATTCAGTAGAAAAATTCTGTTTTTTTCAACTATCATCTTTAATTATTACTGTTTAAGGGAATCACTTTTGGCATATGTTGTTTTATTTTTCCTTCTAACAAAAATGTCGAAAACATATTTGCGACGTGGTAGATGCCTAGTTTTTAAAACTAATAAAATCTCATGAATAATGAAAAATTAGTTTTGCCCTTAGAAGATGGTTGATTAGTTCATTGGCATGTGTCAACCAGACATCATATGCTACTGGACTATGCAAACATTTAGGTTTTCAACAGGAAATTATAACAATGAAGACTATCATGTTAGAAAAATTTTATGAAGAAGTCACTTAAATGATTAAGGGAAAACTATGGCAAACATCTGAAAAAGATTACCTTCTGAAACTGAACAATGAATTCTTATGATAATGAAATACATCAATAAAAATCTTGTCAGGTCATTGTATTTATACAACAGCATAACTAGATTTTAAAACTTTGTTGATGTACAAAGAATTGATAGTACACATAGTTGCCATTAGCAGTTTTTATGCACACAAACTGAAGTGGAAATCTAACATCTAGCATAACTATACCCAGGAAATAGCTAATGTTAAAAAAAACCCACCTTTGCTCTTTTGTACTTGGGAATAGATTTAGGTTTTCTCGTATTCTGCTCTAATAAATACTGTTAGAAGAATGTGATTTCTGTGCTAGAACAGTGGATACAGAAAAAAGTAAACGAATACCCGATACACGATTAACTTACTTGGATGTCTTAGTTTTATTCTAGCTAGTACTTGTACAGTTTAAGTGTTAATTGGTTGTTCATTAACTTCAGAAACTAGTGGTATTTACTCAAGTATGTATTTCTGGCGCTTCTCGATATTTGAAAATCAGGATATCTAAATATGAGGCCTAAAACTGGCATTGCTAATGTTCCTCAGGTGATTTTTATGCTCATTAAATTTGAGAATTAACAAACTAGAAGACAACTTTGACTCTGGTTATTTCCTGCAGCTGTCTGGATCCAAACGGAGCTTTTTATACATAAAATTTAGTGGTCAGCTTCCTTTTTAAATAATAAAATGCTTAATCTAATTTTTGTTGTCACTATATTAGCAAAATGCAGGAGCTTGGACAGCAATGCAATGTGTATTCAAGCTATACATTTGCCTCAAAACTTATAAAAACTGTCTTTTTGCGCTGGCGGGTTTGGCCCAGTGAATAGAGTGCTGGCCTGCGGATTGAAAGGTCGTGGGTTTGATTCTGGTCAAGGGCACATGTCCAGATTCCAGGCTTGATCCATAAGGTGGGATGTGCAAGAGGCGGCAGATCAATGATTCCCCCTCATCATTGATGTTTCTCTCTCTCCCCCCCTCTCTGAAATCAATAAAAATATAAAACCAAAAAACAGTAACAAAAAAACCTCTCTCTTCCCTCCTCTGAATGAGGAGGGGGTACGGGGGAGGGAAGGTGAATCAAGTTGCCTTTTTAACTTTTTCGATTAAATTTCTTTCCAAAGATATAGCAATAAATTTAAGTAAACCTTATCTACGACTTACAGAAGAACACATTTTAACTAGGCCAATGCTTTAAGAATATATTTTTTAGACCTGACTCATAATATATTCCTGAGCTTTAGATCAAGAAAAGGGTATCAACTTCTTTAATCATTGATGAGGCTGGGCTGGTGTGGCTTACTGGTTGAGCATCGTCCTATGAACCGGGTCACAGTTAGATTCCAGGTAAAGGCACATAACCGGGTTGCAGGCTCAATCTCCATTTGGGGCGTGTAGGAGGCAGCCAGTGATTCTCTCATTATTAATGTTTCTCTCTCTCTCTCTCTCTACCCTTCTCCCTTCCTCTCTGAAATCAATAAAAAATATATTTTTTTAAACTGAAAGGAGCCCTAGAGGTTATCCCATGCAACTTTTTATTCAAAAAGTAGTTCTCTTAACGAAGATTTCTGAGTCATCCACTTTTCACATGAATATGGAATGCTGTTGGAATCCTCATTTCATAAAGCAGTGAGTACTATGGGAAAGCACCTTAACATAGAACCAAAATCTGTCTCATTCTGCTTCCTCCACCTGCTGGTTTGAACCTTACCCTTCTAAGTCCTCCCTATATTTGAGGACAGCTGTCATATCTCCCTTAGTTGTCTCCTCTCCCAGATGTACATCTCATAGTTCTAAGACGCATATTCTTTCCCTGTATGGCATCTGTGAAATTGGTATGCATTTTGTAACTGGTGGCTTGTCATAGTTTCAGCTACTTCCTCCTTAATGGTACAAAAAATCATGATTGGCACTTAGGTTTATTGAAATACAGTAATTATTCAACTTCAACATTTTTCAATAAACGATAGTAACATTCAAGATTATTCCTTTTAACCCATTACCTTACCTTATACACAGAACACTTTCCATCCAGTCTCCCTGGTTATATTCTATGAGGTTGAATCCAATGTGTTATAAAGCAACTACTTTTAAAATCTTAATGACCTCAATTACGTTTTAATATTGCACTGAAACTTATTGCTTCTGCTCTTCACTCACACAAATTAATTCCTCTTTCTACGACAGCTTTTGAATTTGAAACCTGCAGACCGTGTTTACAAAGTTTATTCTCTAATGCTAAACATTCCTACTTTGTGGTGGTGGTGTTTTTGTATATTTTGGAATGTAATTTAAAATGGGGATACTAAAACCTGCCTCATGACACCATGCTGAAGATAGGATATAAGAAGCATGCAAAAATGCTTAGTATACCGATTTGCAACTAGAAGTCATGCCAAGTATTCCTCTGCCTTCCCTAGTCACGGCAGCTCTTAAAATACAGCAAACTTCCTACCTTCTTTTGAGCACTATACTTTTCCTATGGCAGCTAAGATTAGTATTCGGACAAGACCCACAATTTACATCTGTCTACATATGAACTACTATTTAAAAATTTTTATTAAAAAATTGATTTCAGAGAGGAAGGAGAAGGGATAGAAAGAAGCATCCATGACAGGGAATCCTTGATAGGCTGCCTCCCACACACCTTTACTGGGGACTGAGCCAAAACCCAGGCATGTGCTCTTAACTTGAATCGAACCCAAGGCCCTTCAGTCCATAGTCCAATGCTCTATCCAGTGAGCCAAACTGGCTACATATGAACCACTCTTAAGGCTTGTTATATTCCACCATCCTTTTTCTTTTAGCAACTCAAGTGCAAAAGTAATTATCCTGATTCAATTTATCTTATTTGAAGCAACTCAACACAAAATTATAGGGTCTGATTTAGATCTCAATTTTGACTTTACTTCATTTCCTAGATTTGTCATTTTTTCATGGTATGATCTAATTCATGGGTAATGCTAGTGGCAAGAGAGTGACCTTGTGACATGCCATTAGAAGCTAGCATTTAAAAACACGTTGAGAGGTGGCTTATCTCACCCTCCAGGAACTGTCTTAATAGAATCAGTCAGAAGGTATTTCCATGTCTTTTTTATTAACTAAAGAGATAAAACAGGGTTAAGAGAACATTAAATATAAAGATCCCTTTTCATCTTTTTTTAAAAAAATTGATTTCAGAGAGGATGGGTAAGGGAGATAGAAGATTCAATGAGAGATAACTATTGATCAGCTGCCTCCAGCACACTCTCCGCTGGGGATTGGGTCTGCAACCTGGGCATGTGCCCTGACCAGGAATCAAACCATGTGACCTCCTGGTTCAAAGGTCCACACTCAATCACAGCCATGCTAGCCAGGCAAGTTCGCTTTTCTTTTACACACAACCATGTTTAGGTTTTCGGGCAGTTTTCTTGCAAAACTGGTCTATTAAGCAAATCTAAGTTAAATAAAATCAGTGTCTTCCTTTGCAGCCATTCTCAAATCTCATATATTTAACCTAATATTAAACAGAATATTTAATAAAATGGAAGACTGATAAGTTTTTTAATGAAGGAGAATTCAGAGGATGGGGTCAATTAGAAAGGGTAGAGTGGGAAAATGGGCAAAGTTTAGAAAATTAATTAAAAATGCTTAGAAAGAGTCTCCTGAAAATAAAATTACAGCAGAAAATAGTAAATTGTTTCAAAGCTCAATGCTTTAATTTGTAAATTTTGTTTTCAAATTGAATTATCACTTTATACCATTTAATTAACATGTATTTACCAAGCACCTATTGTGTTCCAAGTCCAGTGGCAAAAAGGAAAAGACCAGATAAATATTTGGCTTTATATATACTATTAGAATTCAAATAAACTTTCAGTCCTTATTAAAATGAAGAAAAATTATGTGCTCAGTGAAAAATCCCTGTAAATGGAGTTTTCCCATATAAATTAAAATATGACAAGAACCATAAAATACATATTTTAAACTAAATAACCAAAAGGACTTTTCTTTGTAATTAAGAAAGCCAATTATAGTAAAAGCAAAAAAGTATTTAACATAATGTACACATTTATGTCTCTAGTTATATAGAAAAAAATTACTAAAATCTAAACCTATGAAAGAAAATGTAAAATAACTAGTTTATGTCAACTTCTGTACATGTAAAACGACAAATTATAAAACCAAGGAATATAGAAGTGTGTTATATTAAAGACTTTAATACAGTATTTTAAAGATTTCATATAGAATTTTAAAACGTGGATCTTAAGTCAAGAGCATGGTAATTTCTGATATTAACAAGCTATAAAAAGTTGGTTTACATGCAAGAGTTTTGCATTTTGATGATTTAGGGTGAAAGAACTGAGGAAACTGAAAAAGTGTGTATGTTACTTTGTATATAGCAATTAAGACAACAAACCACCTGATATGAGCTATTTTGCTCTTCTGAGTCATTCACACAGTACTAATCATGATTATGGTGACACTTTATGTTGTATGTTTGTATCATAAGAATAAAGACCCCCTTCCATTTTTTCCTTCTACCTTTCATGGTTTTGTAGGAAGTTACATTTAACAGTAAATTATTATTAAAAAATGTATTTTTTTTTAAAAAAGAAATTGGTTTGTAGGATTTGATACTGGTTTATGTCAAATACGGTGTGTGTGTGTTATGTGAAGATTTTTTTCACAACAATAAAATTATAATTATATAAGTACCATCTTTCCTATAGAAGAGATGCTTTGGTTTAAATATGAAAGATTTAAAAAATCCTGTTATTTTTATATCAGCTTCATATCTCAAAATACGTAGAAAAAGATAAATCTTGCCATTTTATAAACCTGACAAACACAGAAATGTCATAAATGTTTCATTTTCAAACATGATTTGGTAAATGTCAAACTTCTACTCTTCATAGAAAAATAGGTTAAAAGGGAAAATTTAAAGATCAATACTCACTTGCCCCCCCCCTTTATCTTTAGTTTTGCTTTCATATAGCTTCAGTCTTCAGACATTTTTAAAGACGGTATTTATCTTTAAATGAAAAAGAACCCATCAACTTGTGTGAAATATCCAGGTCAGCACACGGGAAGTGAAGTCTGTCCTGCCACTGCTTTTGGCTTCCCTTAATTTGAGTATTACTTCTTAAAGATAAATATCAAAAGTCTATCGAAAAATTTCTTACAAGTTTCACACAAAAGAAAAGCATTTTACTGGGTCCCAAGAGTGATCAGGAAGTTTTATTTCTAATAGTTTTATGTTCTGAACTTGGTTAATACTAAAAATGTCTACATTTTAAATAACCTACAAGTGAAATGGTGATGGCTCCATTAAATTACTTGTCAACAAACTGAAAGAAAACTACATTTTAAATTGTTTAATTAACCCTTCAATTTGATATTTGTTAACCCTTAGTTTTTTTATCTTCTATTTTTCGTACTGAAGAAATAATTCCACAATTTCAAATCAAAGTCAACACTGCAGTGAGGAGAGCTTTTCTACTTTATTACAAAGAGAAGAAGCCTTTATGTGGTCAGAAAATACAAGATTGATCTTTTTTCTCTTCCTATGAAATGCTGCTGTTCAAACAGCCAGAGTGAATTGTCTCAGTTCACTTCTTTAAGTCCCATCACATTCACTTGGGTATGGATGTCCTTGGCTGCTGAAAATCTGGCCCTTTAGTGCACAGGGCGACAAAGTCCCCTGACCAGCAGTTCCAGAATGTCCCATTTTCATATATTGCATCCATGCACACCTCCTAAAAATGAGGTACAGCAGGGCAAACATTTTCCAAAATAGATGTCATATATATAATATATACACATTCGTACATACATACCTTTATTCATGTGATGTCCAAAAATTTAAAAAAAATGTACACATTTATTACAAAATCGTAACAAAGACTGGACAGTGTTTTGCTCATTCTGGAAAGATGAAGCTCAGTAATAACACAACCCTGGAAACCATCCAGAGATCGTGGCAATCTCTTTCTTCTAAACAGTCAGATATTCTTGCGTTAAGCTTGGCGAAACTGCCTTTCAAAAACAAAAGGGGAAGTAAAATGAAGGAAGCAGACCTTGCTCATCTTTCCAAATGAAATACGAGAAGGATCTTCACATAAAAATGCACAAACATTTGTTATTTTATTACCAATAGTGCTACAATGAACAATGCAAATTTTGTGGTCTAATTTTGTTGAGTCTTTTGTGGGTTTTCTTTTTTACATTTTAGAAACTAAACGGTAAACTTCGGTCAGTGTACTTGCTTGTCTTTATAGACCCAAGTCTGTCTGCTGGCAAAAAAAAAAAAAAAAAAAGAAAAAGAAAAATAAAATAAATGAAAAAATTCAGACCCTGCTCGAACTAGAGAAAAACAAATTACAAATTTAGTTGTTGGGCAGCACATAATTAGTAAGGCAGGACCTCAAATGGTGACCCTTTGCATAAGCCAATTGCCAAATCCTCAAGGAATTAAAACCAGGGTGCCTGAGCCACATCAGTTCTGCAGTTATGTTGAGTATTGTGCTGAGACAGCCATACCCCAAGAAAAGGGAAGTCTTTTTTTAGAAGGCTTGCTGAGCAGGGTTGTAGTTGAAGGTGGATGGCAGGTGAGGCCGTTCTTCTAATTTGTCATATTCCAAATGGAACTCCTACAAAACCAAATTTAAGAATTTAGTTGATTTCCTCTCCCTTTGTCCTCCAAGTTTCGTGAAAACATATTTTACTATATTAACAAAATACCTACATCTATGAGGATGTTCACAGACACAGATATACAAACTCTTAAATATAGCTTGAATGAAAATATGCTGTCGTTTCTATCTAACAAATAAAATAGACTTCCTGCATAAAAGGTCTCATGAATATCTATTTTATGACACAAATTCTATGCTTTTTTCCCCCTCAAAAATAAAAACTTGACAGGGTACTTACTATATAACTAATAAAAAATACTGAAAATTAGAGAATATAGGGTGTCCACAAAAATGTATACACACTTTGAATAGATTATAAAGTCAGTATTTATTAACATACAGTTCATTTTCAAAATTTAAAAGAATCTACAGATAGAAGTAATTTTCTTTTTCAACATCAGTTTTCAAAGTGATGACCGTTCTGGTCCAGGCACTGCTGACAACGTGAAGCAATGGAATCGCAACATCAACAATCATTTCGTTCAGTATTTTGTGCACCCTCGATTCGTCGACTGCTGCTGGTTTTGTACCATAAACTTTATCTTTTATGTATCCCCATAAAAAGAAGTATAATGCCACTTTAGGATAATTTTTCTTTGTTCAAAACTTAGTATGGCTTCACCCATTATTTCAAATCAGTTAAACCTGAAAAGGAGTGAAAATTAAGTGAGTTGTCAGCAGTTAAAGTGTGTATACATTTTTGGGACATGCTATATTTAAAAGTAAAGCCTCATTCAATGAAATAAAACCTAAAAATTTATTTTACATGAAAAACTTTAGAAATAGTTCACCAATTTGTCTTATAAAAAAAAAGCATACAAAGTTATGTTAACCTTATTTAAATTTCAGGAAAAATAATGAACTTAAAACTCACACATCTCCAGACTTCCCATTTCATAAAACCAAAACTCTGAAAAGATGAAACTGCTACCCAAAACTACACAGTGGCTGATATAGACACACTTGAAAGCAAACTGCATAGTCTACCTATTTCAACTAAACTTTCAAAATACTACACTAACTTCATGAGTTTTAAACTTTAAGAATTTTGAAGCCATTGTTTTTGTACTTCCCGAAGATCAGAGATGCAGAATATAATTTTCATCCTATCCTTATATAATAAAAGCCTAATACGCTATATGTCCAGTTGACTATTCAACTAAAGTGTAATATGCTAAGGATATGCTAAGGTTGCTCAACCACTTGCTATGATGTGCATTGATCACCAGGGGGCAGATAGTTAACTGGTTGACCAGCCACTATGACGTGCACTGACCACCAGTGGGCAGACACTCCGACCAGTAAGTTATCTTGCTGCTGGGGTCAGGCCCTTGGATACTGAGTAAGGCTGGACAAGCCCTGGAGTCCTTCTGCAGTCCCTTCTCGGCTGGCCAACCTCCTGCATCTCTCCCCAGCCCCGATCATGCACCAGTGGGGTCCCTCGGCATGGCCTGTGCCCTCTTGCAATCCAGGATCCTCCAGAGGATATTGGAGAGCCAGTTTCAGCCTGATCCCGCAGGCCAGGCCAAGGGATCCCACTGGTGCATGAATTCATGCATCAGGCCTCTAGTATTAATATAAAAATCATACCTTTGTAAATCCAAAGAGCAAGAGGTTCTAAAATAACTAATTCTACAATCTAAATTCATTTAGCACAAACTATTCAGTCAATCACATTAAAAAATTATTTAATCCTATATAATAAAAGAGAAACATGCAAATTTGACCGTACCTTCGCTCCTAACTGGTTATGTTACCAGCCAATCAGGAGCGGGGGCAGGGCCAAGTGGTGTGAGCACTGGGCCCCAGGGGTGGAGATGAAATGGCGATGGCAGCGAGCGCCCAGCCCCCAGGTGCTGTGAGTGGAAGTGGCAGTGAGCGCCCAGCCCCCGGGGCCAGGTGGTCGCAGGCAGCCGGGGCTGAGCTGAGCAGGGCGATGGCTGGGTGCCCAAGGCCTAAAGCCTCACCAGAGGCTTTAGGCCTTGGGCAGGCTGGGGGTGAGCCATCAGTTGGACATCCCCTGAGGGCTCCCAGTATGTGAGAGGGGGCAGGTTGGGTTGAGGGACCACCCACCGCCAGTGCACGAATTTCGTGCACTGGGTCCCTAGTATGATATATTATGATTTAAAGAAAGCCAGCAAGTATTGTTAGTACTATGGGTTACTATATTTTACCTTATCTGCTGTTTTGTTCTGAATTGATTTCATAATGAGTATTCCCACTATTAAATTAAGAAGGAATTTCACTCTTAAGTTAAAATGAAAACGTATGTCATGATTAAATTTTGAAATACAAAACCAAGTATTTAAAACTTAAGGATATTATATTAACAATTACAGAAAGAGCAGGTATAACTTGCTGAAAGTCTAACAGTCAAAGTTGAGGATACCAGTATATAGTAAGCTTTGCATATTTTAACAATGAAGATGATATCAGTTCTAAAATAACTAATTCTACAATCTAAATTCATTTAGCACAAACTATTCAGTCAATCACATTAAAAAATTATTTAATCCTATATAGTAAAAGAGAAACATGCAAATTTGACCGTACCTTCGCTCCTGACTGGTTATGTTACCAGCCAATCAGGAGCGGGGGCAGGGCCAAGTGGTGTGAGCACCGGGCCCCAGGGGTGGAGATGAAATGGCGATGGCAGCGAGCGCCCAGCCCCCAGGTGCTAAAGAGCAAGTTATACCTGCTCTTTCTGTAATTGTTGGCTAATGTGTGTTAAAACTAGGGCTACAGCTGATTTTATTCTAATCTTTATGATAACTGTAGATATCATCTTCATTTTGCATCTGAGGAAAATGCCCAAGTCATACAAGTATCAGGTTTAGGATTAGAAGCCAGATCCATGTAATTTCATGACTTTTCCAGTATAAAGCATTATTTTTAATATTCTTAGCCCAAGATCCAAAATAGAATAGAATCATTTTATTACACTGTTTATCCATAAATAATGTTTAATATTCTTAGCCCATGATCCAAAATAGAATAGAATCATTTTATTACACTGTTTATCCATAAATAATGTTGAAAAACTCAGTCTACTGACAAATATTTATAAAGAAGGCACCCAGTGATGACTAATCTAAAAAGGTTCACTTTATAGGGTTTGTACAATAACAAAAGTACAGTGCTTATATGCTTATCAGTAAAAACTAGCAATACCAAAATCACCATCACAACCACCACAGCTCTCCTTAATACTCTGTATAAGCACAACTCTCTTTTTCACTCTCTTTTGGCTAGGCTTTAAAAGAATATTGTCTGGCTTGAAGATGCATACCAAGTTAGTAAAGAAAGTACCTTTTTGATCTATCATTCTTTAGAAATTAAAATTAGCATTTTAGTTCTAAATTAGGTGTAGCTATAGGGTAAAAAGTCTATTTGTAACTGTGACAAATCATACATCTCACAACCTAAATTATAAAATTTACAACTGTTTATCTTGTCTTTGTCATTGCACATTGGTGAATTCTATTGTTAAAATTTAAACTAGAGTGATTCCATCAATGCACATATATTTTCCTTACATGTTAAAAACAGAGATCAGTTTAAATCTAGGGAACATAAATATTCTAATACTAGAGGCCCATGCACAAGATTCATGCACTTGGTGGGGGGGAGGGTCCCCTCAGCCCAGCTTGTGCCCTCTTGCAGTCCCGAGAGTCCTTGGGGGATGTCCAACTGCCCCCTAAGGCCTACTCCCCACGGGCAGTTGGACATTCTTAGCGCTGCCGTGGAGGCGGGCTCCTGCCACTGCCGCTGTGCTCGCCAGTGGTGAGTCCGGCGTCTGGGCTTCTGGCTGAGCAGTGCTCCCCTGTGGGAATGCACTGACCATCAGGGGGCAGCTCCTGCACTGACTGCCTGCCCTGCTGGTGGTCAGTGCGTGTCATAGTGAGCGGCCGTTCTGTCATTTGGTGGATTTTTATATTACTTTTTCATTATATAGAATGATAATTAAGAGACTCTCAAAGACCTTTCTATCAGATTTAGAAATTACACTTTTGTGTTTCATTTTTAAAATCTTGTTTTTTGTTTTCTCTATACTTTCATTGTTAAAATATGCAAAGCTTACTATATACTGATATCCTCAACTTTGACTATTGATTACATCTCTTTACATGTTTATGCTATATGCACACACATAACACATATATTCACCTCTGTATAATATGTAGGGGCAAGAAAGTCTTCTTTTGTATATGACTACCTACTGTATAGGATAGTGCAGGCCCCTAGCAGAAGTGTAACTAATGGCTGATGAATTCATTAACACAGTTCTTAATTTCTTTTAGAAACAGAACACTTAACTTTTGAAGAATTCAAAGCATAGGTATTAGAAGATCTATGTACATATTTGCTCTAATGAGAAAAAAATTTTTAGATTACAGTTTAGTGATTTTAAAGGCTAGAAAGAGTTCTAGATACTTTTTAAAAACAACTTTTAATGTTTTAGTTTTTCTATTAATAAAATTAGGTTACATATTCTCAAAAGGTTACTATGAAGCAGAATTAGAATACATGCATAGATTCAGATATCAAGTAAAATTATTACTACTGATCAAATTTCACAGAAAAGCATACACTGCAGGAATGTTTTCTAAAATCCTCAGAAATGTCAGCTTTCTCTTAACTATAATAAATCCTTATTAAATTTTAGGAAGGAAGTAAACTATCTTAAGTATAGTTATATTAGAAATAATTTTTATTTTGAGAAAAGCAAATTCCTAATTATAGTATAAAAAGTACTAAAATGTACCAGTGAAGTTAATGAAAAGAAAAAAAAAAAAACAACCCTTATTTATATCAGTCTATGATATGGTAAAAATCCTAAGCATTAAAAATCCTATTCAATGTTGGACTCAAATGGTAAAGTTAGGCCGAAAAAATTCTTAAGCCTGTAAGTACAGTCTGAGAAAACTATTAATAGGGCAGCCTTCAGCATCTAAAATTTCTCTGTGGATGAAATTATTTTTCAAATTTTACTCATTAAGATTATACACACTATCCAAATAACCACAATTTTAAAAGAGTGGGATACTGAGTAATTCCACATAGGACAGACACATAGTCTGCTGACAAGTCAAGATTATCTAAAAGGGGAGAATAAACAAAGGCAGTATCAAAATTTTTATGTATGTAAATTATTGACATATAAGACATTTTTAAAATAAATAATGGGCCACATTCTAGAACTCAGAGTCAGAATTTTTAGGGATAAGAAGTACTTCTGATTTAAATAATCTAATCCCTTATCATTACAATTCTTAATTTCCCTAAAAATATTAAATGGTTTCAAAAGAGAAAGGAAGAACCTCATATACAAGATATTCTGGATGGAGACCTGATTATGGTTGAATAAGGCCAATACTTTTCATGATTCCATGGTAACATCAAGCTATTAGTTATAATACTAATTCTCAGTGTAGGCTTCTTACAATGAGTTGAAGCTATTTAATGCATATTCTTTAACTGTAAATGTTCAATAGGGGCCCTATTGAATTGTTTCTGAATATTTATTTAACTTTATGGAGAGAACTTAGTTATATAGAAAACAAGTATTTTTTACAAAACTTGATTTTCCTCACATATAATGAACTGAAACTTATCTAAAATTATGTATCTATCTATTTCACATAACCATCCCTTTTTTGCATGTACTAAATTTGGAATGATTTACAATGATTTTGAGCAACAGCCTCAAATTGAATAAAAAAAACTTCCGTTATTTCCTACTGGAATTTTTCATCCTCCAAAGAGACTTTTTCTTTCCTATAGAATCAAGTAACTGAGAATTTCTCAAAGTATGGCTCCAGACAAGGACCAGCATCATCACTGGCACCACTTGGCAACTTGTTAGAAATAAAAATTCTCAGTTCCATCTACAAATTTACTAAATCAGAAACAATGGCAGTATGGCCAAGCAATCTGTGTAAAGGTCTCCAGGTAATTTTGATGTAAGCTAAAATTTGAGGACCATTGACCTAATCTAACAACAATCATTATTTTCCACTTTTAGGAAAAAAGTAATAACAATGATAGGAACAGCAGCAACAAGCTCTCATATAATAAATACTCAGTATTTGCCAAACACTACATTTAGTGTAAATGTGTTTGTGTGTAATCTCATTTAAAGTTCAAGACAATCTAGAGGCAAGTATTTTGATTTAAAAGGAAAAAGCATAAATAGCAGAAACAGGAGTTAAATTTAAATCCATGACAACAAAGACTATGGCTTTTTATTACACTACCACTTATTAAAGAACAGGTAATATATACACAAGGTCTTATGTACTATTTGTAATGAATATAATTATTTTAACATAATTGAAAAGTTAGAATACAGATCTACCTTTTGAAATCAATATATGCATAAGTAGAATTGTTAAAATAACTCAAATATAGTCTATAGTGGTATATGGACTTGGTCTGAGAAGTAATGACATTTATCATTGATAAAACACCTAAAAATAATAATTAAATAAATTAATCCCTTGTATTTTTCAAGTTTTATGTGAAATATTATAATTTAAAATGTTTTTCATGATAAATATCTGGTAAGCACTTTACATTTGTTTTCTTAAAATGTTTTACCTTTTTATCAGTTTAGCAAAGCTGACTCAAAAGAAACAAACAAAAAAAAAGGCCCAAACTAACAACTAAAAAGTCATTCAAATGAATAGTCTTCTGTTTCAAAACTCTCAATAGCTTTTCTTCAATGAGTGGAATTATTTTAAAAACCCTGTATCTGTTTATATACTGGTTTTAGGGAAATCTCAGATCTGCTTAACAAAAAGTAACAATAATACAATACATGACTGGTACTGCACAAGAGTATCTTTATTTTACAACTGAGTAGAAACAAAAATATTTAAAATGTCACCAAGGCTTTTGAAAAATTACAAAATTTCTTAGCAAGTCCAATCATTTTTCTAACTCTGAAATGAGCGGTTTCTGCACACTCTCCTAGAGTTAAGTCAAGCCGAGGAGGTAGACACAAAAGATCAAACATCTGGCATGTTACTAAAATGAGTGCATTGGTACATATAAACAGACAAGAGAGGAAACTTTTTAAAAAAAAATCTAGATTTATACATTTACATATGAACAAAATATATACCTTAGCTACTTTCCTCCAGTTAAGACAGTCAAAGAAATAATATGTTCCCCTCTCATATGTATTGGTTTTCATTGTTGGCTCCATGCCTGGTGCTCTGGTAATCCATACTCGTTCTTCTTTGTGGTATCTCCAATCACGGTTAAAACTTCAATTTTTAAGAGAAAAAGACAATTAATTTTTTTCCTGTGTCTCACCTTTTTAAAACTTTTCTCAGAAAATTATTACACATAAAATATATAAATAAGAATGTTTCTTTGTCCTGACTTTTATTGTTATTACATACAACCCTAGTGAAATGAACACAGGAAAATAATTTTTCCAAAATCCACATCTTAACTGAAGAACCTTTTAATGCAAACAGAACAAGATCTTAAAACTTTATGAGTGATGTGATAAAATGTTAGGCAGATCAAATAAAGATCGATTGTGTTCCAGAAACTCACTTTTTGTTCTTCTTAATATTCAATAGAAATTGAAATGTCTATTAAGACAAACAAAAATGCCAACTACTTGAATTATTTTGTATGGAACTAAATAAAATGTCTATTTGAATTAACTATTTAAATTCACATAAAATCTCCATGTAAACAAATACCTTCCTACCCATACCATGAAGCAATTTTTAGATATATTGTAGGAGACAAAACAGCCAGTGATCAATGGATGAATGAATTTATTTACTTATAACTTAAAAGGAACAGTTACCAATCACTATCTTACAAAAAATGTGAAAATAACATGAGAAAAAAATAAATTCTCAGCTGAGACATAAAAAACAATTTATTATTAACATGGTAAATTTTATATTTAAGTATCTAGTCAAAACCATTTATAGAAATATTATAAGGAATGTTATAAAATACTTTAATCTATAAAAATGTCTCTCAATCATAACATCAAAAATTTTTAAGTAATTCACTGTATGGTAAACATGATTAGAATGACTAATATGTTAGCAACTATACATGAGAAACAACACAAACTTTTTATGGACATTAGGTAAAAACATAAATGCTCAGAAAAAAAAACATATCCATGGACCAACTTCTTAACAGTCACTTAAGTTGGATTTTATCTTATCAATATTTCAAAACACACAAGATATATGTACAGTGACTTGCCCAGATAATATTTAAGAGATATTAAATGATGAAATTCATTGTCATTAACATATGTGGTTCCACAAAGAGTCGGATGAACCATAGTTCTGAACCATATCTTATAAAAATTAGATTCACCTAATAATTCATGATCCCAGTTGATTCTGTCTTGAGGTTTCTGACAAATTTAGGGTTAAGTTTAAAATTCTTTTTTTATGTACAGAGTGATTATGAAGCCATAATAATCTAAGATTTCAATCTAAATTAACTTTATTTTACTAAATTTAAAAATAAACTTTGATGGAGAAATATTTGCACTTTAAAAACAAAAGCCATCATCATTTTTTTAAGCAGCTTTCAGAATAAACAAGATCCACTCTAATACAAAAATGTTTAAAAAATATTTTGAACATACAGCTCTACTGCAGCTAGAAGTTGTAATACGTCTCCTCCATTCATGTAATAGAGATAGAAGAGAAGGTCTTCTCCATATCGGCCAAGTTTTATTGCGGCCAGCTGGAAAAGAGAAATAAATTATTTTCAAATGTAAAACAAGTTTGAAAATCCTATCAGATAACTGCTACCACTAAAGTAAAAACAGAAACAGAAACTCTTCTCTTAATAGCAGATAAATGCTATTACACGATTATACAAGTAGCTGTAATTCTAAAGAAGAGTTTCATCATGTAGGGTAGTTTATTATTTAAGTGACTAAAGCTATTTAACAATTACTTCCGGTACATCTACTTTATGTACTACTAGGAAAAGAGCTATTGAGTTCAAATGCTGAATGTCTTAAGGGATTTATTAGTTATCCAATGTGGGAGTAATAGTGAAAGATTGTGCTCAAAGATTCAGAACTTACGTATTTACGACCTAATTCCATTACTTACTAACATACCATGTCCAAGTAATTTAATGTCTATAAACTTCAATTATAAAATGTAGACAGTGACATCTTATAAGGGTTATTAAGAATAAAAATGAAAGTAACTAAGTGACTGTATGTGAACATGCCTTGTAGAATGTCCAATAGACTCACAGGAAATGTTACTGAATCTACATTTGACAATGACTCAACCACAAATTAGGTGGTTATGTATATTTAGCAAATTAGGTGGTTATGTATATTTTTTATGTTTAGTACATGAAGAAATTGCTTTTCTTTTTGTTTAAATGAATGTATAAAATGACTGCTTTACATGTTCCTCAGAAAGCAGAAACAAATTAATTGCCTACCAAGCTATAAAATGTTGAGTTCAATAGTCTCAAATTCTCACCAAATATATAAACGGTGAGATATTAATATAAATTTTAAATGCTCACCAAAACAAAAACACTTTTATCTGTTTACTTAATCCTGTATCTAAATATTTACTTAACTATTACACATTCTCTGAATGTAATTTTTCTCTCCATTCATATTATTCCCATTCAGGTAGGAGTACCAAATGTGTCAAATCATCCTATTAGTATTTCTTAAACTGGCATTGAGAAATGGTCTGGAACCTTTAGGGTACTAGGAGCAAAAGAGCCCTGTAGTGGAGGTGGCAGCAAATCACACAACCCAAAAATAGAACAAGATATCTATCTCCATCTCATATTTATCTTCCACCTAACTCAAGAATTAAGACATAGTGAGAAATATATTTACTTGCCTGTCCACAACATCAACATGGATTTGGCTATACAACTATGTGGTACAGATGCAGAACACTGTCATTTACATTAGCCACTATACACATATGAATAACACAAATATGTAATTTTAATGTATTATATCCTTTCACAAGGCCAAAATCCAGACACCATTTCTAACAAAAATAAACTCTTAGTTCTTTTCCCTAAAGTAAGTGTTTACATTTACCACTTTCTTTCTTTCTTTGACTGGGGGGAGGGGGGGGGGGGGGAGAGGGGGGGGAGAGGGAGGATTAAAGCTTCAATCTGTCAACAGTTACTTTATAACTGGCATTTTAGGTAATTCAAAAGTAGCAAAACTACAGAAGAAAGCCAAGTCATAAACAGTCTTAAAATAGATAAAATATAGTTCTATTAAAAACCCTGTATCTGTACTATAAAAACATTTTTATAACTGATAAGGATAGAGTATCTTAAAAAACATGATATACGGAGAGATTGGCAAAAGTAGGTTTACAGTAACGAGTTAATAAAGCTACTGTAATAATCATAACCTGCATGTCTTCTTCTGTATGAACAACAGAAGGAATCTATTAAATATTTCAAGTTAGTTTACTCTCATCAACTACAGTTATGGTTGTAACCTGTTACTGATAACTATAAAGCAATATTTTATCAGTCCTAAAATTGTTTTGTTGAAAAATATTTTTAAAATGTAACCCAGAACCTCATCAAAACATTAAAATTATAAAGCAAAGTAGAAATAAAATTGCTACAGATAGTTGAATGAATATGTGAAATCATACCTGAGACCATTGCTAATTATTCAAAAATATTATGCTATCTGAACTGAAAAACAGTGCCTGAGTACTTATAAATTCATGCTGAGTAGAATAATAAACTACACTCACCTTATCCCTAATGTGAATGTTCGTTAAGTACTCAGATGGAACATGGAAGTCTAGATAATAAAATAAAAAAAGCCTTATTAACTGATTCTCAGTTATAAATATATTTTTTAAAGGTCTTAACACAAATACAATCTCCTACCTATGTCTTGAGGTCGACAAGGTGAAGATGCCCAGGGTGATGCAAATTTGGGGTAGAGATTTCTGAATAAAGGAGGGGAAAAAAAACACTCTGAAGTCCAGGGTAGAAAAAAAGATTTCTAATTTTAGTTCAGGAAATCAGGAAAAACAATGAACTTCAAAAACATTACCTTTTTATTTCTAATTTCCTTTCTTGGGTTTACTATGACTTATTTACAGCAGGAAACTGAAACAAGGTTTTATGTATACAGGGGTTGGCAAAAGTAGTTTTACAGTTGCATTATGACATTCTTTTGAGTCAATAAAGCTATTGTAATAATCATAACCTGCATGACTTTTTCCATATGAACAACCGGACATATAGATACCTATGTCTATGCTTAAAATTCATTAATGCCATGCCCCAAGTAAAATTACTTTCCCATTTTTATGGTCCAAAAAACCCCAGTAATTATTAAAAGCAAAAGTTCGAATTCATCAAATATTTACTGAATGCTTATTATATGCCTGGAACCATTACAGGTGCTTGAATTACATCAACAAACAAAGCAAAAATCACTGACAAAATGAAACTTACTTTTTGGTTCAGGATGATGGATTGGAGGGAAGCAGACAGAAACAATTTACATAATAAATAATATTCCCCATTAGTGGAGGGGCAGAGAGAGGAGATTACTTATATAGGTATCAGGTTCAGTATCATTTAAAAGGTCAGATATGAACGAAGACTTGAAGAATATAAGGAATTAACTAGGATAGCCGAAGACTATCCTAGTCTGAGGAAACTGCTAGAACCACTAAGGCAGAGCTATAACTGACATGTTTGAGGTACAGCAAGAAGGCCAGTAATGCTGGGACAGAGTGAACAAAGAGAAAAGCTGTTGGAAAAGACAAAAATCAGACCTATAGATATTAGAAGGCTTGTAAGTATTTTGGGTTTTTAATTATAACAAAACTATAAATCCTTACTGCATATATAGCAGAGGATAAACTTATTAAAAACGAATTGTCCTGGCTGCTGTGTAAAGAAGAGATTGTGTGGGGCAAAGGAAAAAGAAAAAATAACCAGCCGAGACCGGTTTGGCTCAGTGGATAGAGCGTTGGACTGCGGACTGAAGGGTCCCGGGGTTCGATTCCAGCAAGGGCATGTACCGTGGCTGCGGGCACATCCCCAGTAGGGGGCATGCAAGAGACAGCTGATCGATGTCTCTCTCTCATCGATGTTTCTGACTTTCTATCTCTCTCCCTTTCACTCTGTGAAAAAATCAATAAAATATATTTAAAAAAAGAAAGAAAAAATAACCAGTGATTAGCTAATGGAATAATCCAGGCAAGAAGGGTTGGTGATTCAAATCAGGATGGTAGCAGTTAAACTAGTGAGAAGCAATACAGCAGTGCTTCTACTATGTCTGTCAAATGTTGCTGACAGGTAAAAAAAAGGGTGTAAGTTTCTGAAAGTGACCAATGAATTTATTAACATACTGGTCATTTGATGACCTTGACAAGAGTATAGATTTAGTGTAGCAGGAACAAAATATTAACAAAGAATAGAAGACAAATGGGATTTATAGAGATGGCTCTTTTGAAGAATTTTACTTCAAAGGAGAATATAAAAATGGGGGGGGGGCATTAGATCAAGAAGTACTTTTACTATGAAAATAATAGCATATTTGTATGCTGACAGAAATACCCAACAAAGAATGGATCAAGCCAAAACCGGTTTTGCTCAGTGGATAGAGCATCAGGCTGCGGACTGAAAGGTCCCAGGTTTGATTCCAGTCCAGAGAATGTACCTTGGCTGCAGGCACATCCACAGTAGGGGGTGTGCAAGAGGCAGCTGATCAATGTTTCTGACTTTCTATCCTTCTCCCTTCCTCTCTGTAAAAAAATCAATAAAATATATATTTTTTAAAAAGAATGGATCAACTACAACAACAGTGTGCAAGATACGGGGAGTGCAGATGGTAGTAAATAGATTTGGTTGGAGGACTATGCTGACATTCTCTTCTGATTGCTTCCATCTTTAAAAAAAAAAAAAGAAATAAAAAATGAAGACCATCATCTGAGAGTAAGGACAGGGGTTTGAATAGGCAAATATAAAATAGTTACATAGGACAGCAAAAGAATAAATGGACTAGGCATTCCAGTTATGATTATGGTTGGCAGAGTTAAGGTCCTACTTTTCCTGTTCCTGGCTGTACACCTACATTAAAACCAGGCAGTGAAGTTTTATGTTTGTCTCCCGCCAGGCTCAGTAGCACAGGTCAAAAATAGAATAGGTGGAGATATAGCCAAGGATATAGTTTTTTTGCCATGCAAGTATGACAAACCAGGAGAGGGGCAAAGCAGTCAAGAGTATATGTACATGAGCAGTATGACCACAGACTGTGTCTGGGTGAGAAGGAATGAGTTCACTTAGAGAAAGAGACAGGGATGTACTGGAACAAAAAGGTAAAAGAATGGATTGAAGGTCCCAACAGAGTCAAATGATCACAGGAGCTAATACTACAGGGAGAGAGAGAGAAGTGGCATGGAAGCTCAGACTTAAAATTATAGAGAAACTGAAATTACTAGTAATGGCAAGCTTAAAAGGATGACAAAAGAGGTGACGTAAGGAATAGTAGAGGGGTAAGATTTCTGGAGGAGAGAAATTCAAGGAGTTGAAATGTCAGGATTTGGGAAGATTGTATATGTGTATAAACTGACGAATTGTAAGAGGAGTGATATTGTGAAATGACAAAGATACAGGAACTAATATGAGACGGAATGACCCATAGTCAACAACAGATAACAGCAACAACTAGTGGCAGCAGGTGATACAATGTGATGACAGGAAGGGAGGTCTTATGTACAAATGTGGAATGGAAGAAAAAAACTTACTCAGGAGAGTTCAGATTGAGGCCTAATGTTGTCAAGTCACTTCCTAATGCAAGATGCACCATTCCTGGATCTGTTTCTGCTGCCCTGATAAATGTTAACAGGCCAATCATTCCAAACTGGTCCGTCACCATCCCTTGAGGAATGTTAGTAACCCGACCTGAATAAGAAGAACATAGTCATTTTTATCTTTGCTGAAAAAGTAAAAAAATAAAATAATTCTGTAATACCACTGACATATTTTATGGAGTCCCACCATCAGGTAACACCTGGATCCCTTTTTTCTGCTGGTTATTATTTTGTGTTGTTGAACTTTTATCTCCAGGGAATTTGGGTCCATCTGTACTTGAAGTTGTCTTGCCAGATGTATTCAAATTCTAACATAAAAAAAAAAAAAATTAAATGTAACATTAACTTTTGTTAGGTATAAAAATTTCAAATTCACATTTTTACTCATTATTATATATAATTTGGTAGTAAATTATTACCTGTGTGCCAAGTTCTACATTAAATTCTTTTGTTTCTACAAACTGTCCCATTAGTATTCAAATAAATGCTGTATTATACACACTTGAACATTTAAAAGACAAGGAATATATGAAAAATATTCTTATTTATTTCAGATTTTCAGTCACAGACAAAATATATTAACTATCATTTCAGGACTTTATGCTTCAGGATACACTTGAAATTACAAGTCTTCAATACTTTCATTTAGAAGAGAAACTAAATACCTAAGTATCACCATAAAAACCTCCAAGGTAAGTCGGAATATATGCACTTTTAAAATTCATATTTATTTTAATTCTTACCCAATATTCTTCTGTATCAAATATTTTAATATACAAACTCCCATCACAAAAAAAGCTAATTTTAGTGCAATGTGGAAGAAATAAACATATTCGCTAAGTCAGAAAGAGGAAGCTGAGTTGGCTGAATCAACACAGGAATAAAAATGTGTATAAAGATTCTTCAAGGAGAAAACTTACTCAAGAAAAACACAGCTCCTTAGAAGGCTATAATATCAAACTTCATGGGATCCAGCTGACAGGGACTACAATAAAAGTCTAAATTAACTCTGAGAAGTTCAACAGAAATTTGCAAACCTATATGAAATAGGAAAAAAATAGGCTATCTTCTAAGTTATAAAGAGTTTCCACATTCTTCAGAAGTTAGATTATTACGAATATGCAAGATAAACAGTTTTGTAATAGTATTTAGTAAGTCCTTAATATAGTCTATAATCTATAAAACTGTTAATATAAGAGAAATCTGAAGGGAAAACACTACATCACTGACATACATAATTCTTAGTTACTTACAGATTTACTGTCATCATTACTTGATGTTGGATCTTTATAGCTGGAACCAGGTAATGCTGGAAAGTCTTCATTGTGTATTGAGAAGTCCTGGGATTGCTCATTTGCTGGTTTTGTTACCATTCCAACTATGTAATAAAAATAATCCAGAGAATTGCAATTGATATTTATGATATTTTGCTAAAAATTATAAGAAGTTAACTTCTCTCATAATATAGCAAAAATATTTTTATCTTGCTTTGAAAGCATACTTCAAAAAAATTAGCATTCAGAATAACAATAAAGAACTAAATTTTTATATATTAATAACTCAATTTATAAAATAATGCAAGGGAAATGTGTGTTTAAGACATAATTTGATATTGATAATAATCATTAATAATTTTTTGTTTAAAGCTTGACTAGCAATTATAAAATACAGTTGTCAAATACATGAACAAAATAAATTTTAAGAGAACATGTCAGTATTCTACTTGCAAGTGACTTACAGAGTGAGCAAATTGCAATCAATAATTAAACAACTCCATATTATTTCAGATTTTCTTGGACTCCATGTAATAGATGTAAAACATGCAAAAACTGGGAAGTAATCCTCCCACTATAGTTGGCATTAGTCAGGCCCTTATTGGAGAACAATATCCAGTTTGGGGCGCCACAGTTCAAGAATGATATGGAGAAACTAGAGTTGGTCCAAGGAGAGCAACGGGAATGATTAAAGGGATGAAAAAGTGGACCTATGAGGAAAGGTTAAAAACATTAGAGTCTGAACTGAGAATCAAATAGCTAGGTACTCAACTTCCAGAGCACTGTTTGTTATTTTTGGAAGACTGATTTGGAAACTTCAGAATATGAACAATTACTTTTTCCCTTTTTCATATATTATTTGTATTCATATTCTGAAAGGCATGGAAATCCTTCTAGGTTGAAAATGGGGAAAAACAGTTGTAAGAGTGATGAACTGATCCCTCTCAGTTCACTGTTTTCTGCTACAGGTCTCTATCAGGTTCTGCCAAAAAGAAACAATTATGTGCAACGAATACAAAGACTACATCTACATTGCAGCTACATAATTTCCATGTCTAAATTGTTATTGCACATGTTTCTACAACTGTCCTATAATATAAAAATAACTCCGGTATTATATACATTTGAACATTTAAAGGTCAAAGAGTATGTGGAAAATATTTAGCACCCCTCTTCTTTTCAGTTAGCATCTATTAGACAAATCTCTTATTAGAGTCAGTAAAATGGGGTACTTTAATGGTGACGGAAAGTCTACATAAACTATACATGACCCATGAGCTGTGGTTCTCAACAGGAGGCAGTTTTTCCCCCACACATTTGGCAATTATGGAGACATCTGTGGTTGTCACAATAGGGAAAGGGTGATAGGTTAGAGGTGATACTGGCATCCAGCAGGCAGAGGCCAGGGATGCTGCTAAATATCTTATAATGTACAAGACAGCCCCTCATTTACAAGGAATTATCTGACCCAAATGTCAATAGTGTGAAGTCTAAAAAACTAGCTGAGAAAAAAATATTTACTATATGGTCAGTCATTATTAATTACTAATAATGTATTCTTTTTAAAAATGTGTGACAAATTAATAAAAGGCAGATCACAAAATAATTAAGGTGTACCAAAGCAGAACTACCAGAAGAAAATAACTTCTGAATACCAACAAGGACTTCCTTTTGGTGTTTCTGTACAAACCAAGTTTTCCAATTTAACTTTGTTATGATGGTATTCTGGGAGGAAAATGCACTTTGGGTTTATCAACTCCAACAAGTTTTACTACTCTGATCAGAAAACATACACACAAGTATACCAGTATGTGTATATGTATGTGCAATGGAAAGTTTTCATTGGCCATCATTAAAAAGCTTAAGTACCATAAGGAGCTCTTCCAGCCAAGGGGTTTATTAATGGAGTTGGGTTACCACTTCCTTCCCTTCTGTTTCGGTCCGCTAATGCTGGAAAATCTGAAAGGTCCAATCCTGTCACATTTTCACTTCCATCTAAATAATAAAAAGGGATAGCAGTTACTGATTCAACCAACATTATATAGATATTATTAGAGACCAACCATAATATAATTTGAAATGACAGTGACTTCTTGCTATATAATGCACAGCATTGTACTAGGTATATGTGGGTGTACAATAAATATTTATGGATTGATTTCACATAGAGGAATTTCATGAACAATTCAGCAAGGCAAAATATAACTAGCATAATAAAAATTCTAAATCTTAGAGACTTAAGGTAAAGAATAAACAATAAGGTGGTACATTGTATTTCCCCAGTGAAAGATGATACTCTATAAAGTTAAAAGCCTTTTAGTTAGCCAGAGGGAGATTATTGTGATATAACTGCTCTTTTCATTATATCCAAAAGCAGAACTTTTATCTGAAATGTTTGGAGCTTCAATTATATACAAGTGTGGGAATAACTGTGCCTCCTGCAAATGGCCAGAGTCAGATCTGAAGGAAGGCATGGAAACAGAAACTGTTAAGAACTTCTTCCCTGTGGTCTACTGGTCTATACAGATGTATATGCATGTGAATGCATGTGTATTGTGATTTGGGGAAATAAGCAAGGTAGCATAAGTAGGTTATAAATAGGGTCCCCATGTCTGTTGAATGCTTAGGAAGCATGGGAATATGATATAAAGACCAAAAGTTTTTTACCTATTACACAGTAGGCGCTCAATAAATATGTTAGATAAAATTTATTTTTCTTCATTTTAAATTTTTACAAACTCAGCTTGCTTCCTTTTAAAAATTAAAATTTAACCCAATATTTGTACTTTGCCTATTTTAATCATCCCCTTGTTTTCTTGACTTCTATTATCCAATAATTCTTACAATCTTGTATTCATAATTTAATTTAATTTCTACCTTGGTTTTAGCCTGCAATATAGCTTTTCTTTCACCTAGGGTTTTATAACCATTCTCACTTTATTTTGCCTTCTTTCCAATTAATTTTAATTTTTCTCCAAGTTTCTTAATTAGAGAATTCTGAGGGGGGAAAAAACTTTTATCTCAAGATAATTGCTGATAGAAAAAAATACACTCTCTTAACATTCCAAGTTAGGTGGCAACTTAAAATTATGAAGGGTAAAAGATAAAATCATTCACACCCATTGTTTTTTTTTTAATTGAAGCTGATGAATTTTAAGTTTTAATAAGCCACTCTATGAATAAAGTAGAAACTAACTATCTATACAGTTTCAATCTATATAGTAATTTCTCAAGTATTTTATTAAATTAACTATATATTAATTTTTAATATACACTTTCAGGTCCTTTAAGATAAAATTGCCATGTTATCTGAAAATAGGTTTTACTTAAAAACAGATAATTAACCTCCAAATTTATATTTTTAGGTCTTTAGTAGCAGTTTTCCCATCGTGAAATATTTTCAGTTAAAACTGAATTTTAAAAATAATTCTAAAATTTATAGACATGTATAAAGCCATAATTGAGAATATAAGATGGCATTGTCAGTTACTTTATGGTACATTTAAAATGTTTTTGCCTTAAACTATGAGATGCAGTTTAATTTCAGAGATATTAAAATATTTTTTTAAATGTACATTTTAGAAACAACAGGATGTGGTACTTCGTATTATTTTAACATCTTGAACATAAATCAATAACTTTTAAAAGCTAAAACTTAGAACTTTAAAGTCTTGATCAACCCATGCTGCTAAAGAGAGAGCTTTAAAAATCAAAGTCTATAGCCAAAGATGACATTTCATTACGAAATCTTTCTCAGGCTTCCACATATGCTCCATTTAACTGACCATTCTTTCACCTTCTACTTCTTTTACATACATTTCTCTCTCAACAATCATATTCATTTTGGCTCCTATGACTATAACAACACCCTTTATTTCCTTTCTCAGGAGGCAATGGTGGCAGAGGGTGACTCCTGTAGCAGAATAGAAACAAAGCCTCCTATCTGGTCTGAAGCAGATGCTAAAAGAAATAAATCAAACAGACTGCAAGAATTCTTTACTGTCAATATCAGAATTGGTTTTCCATGCAATTAATTTTGAATTTTACACATAACATTTCTAAGGGTAAAAATGCCAAAATCAGTATTAAAACTGTTAAGAAAAACTTGTAAGTGGCTCCATATAATGTTAAAGATTTCTTCATTCTAGGTCTCACGGCTAGAATGCCATACCACCCGAACTAGTTTAGAGAATGGTGACGGGACTGAGGACAGGAAAAGTTCCTAAAGCAAAAAAGATTCGGAGGCATATATAAAGACTTAGTTAATGTTTAGGGTCCTCTAGGTATTAAGAAAATAATACTGCAGCTATAAAACTATGTTTTTACCATGCCAAGTGAAAAATATATTTAAATATCACTAACCTGTTCACTGAATTAAGGCCTATACCTGTCAAATTCTCACTACATTAAATTTTACCAATTTAACACAAACAAGAAATATCCTGTAATATTTTAAGACCAATATGCTCAATTGCTTTATATTTCAAAGATCTACCTTATGTTTATAGGGTACTATCTCCAGAGTAATCTTACCTGTTCCATTAAAAATGTTACTTGATAAGGAGTTATTCATTCCAAATGCCTGATTCCTGTTCATTCCAAATCCAGACATACTGGGTACATAGAAAATAATTTTAGATATACAGTAAGAACACTAACTTTCAGATGAAGATAAACAAAAGTGTATACTTTTGGTCTCCTTATATAAAACAACAATATGTTTTAAAACAAATACTAATTTTGTTTTCCTGAGTTTAATTCATTAAATTTATTTTAAAATCTCCCTAAGACCTCCCATGGACAATATAGAACCAAACATCTTGTACAGATGACTTAAGAGACAAAAAACCAAAAAATTTATAAGTCTTGAAGAAAACAAAGATTAAGGGTACCATTTAGACTTCTTGGAGAATCAACTTACTGGATATAATGGCAGAACTAACCTCAAAACTATGCAGTTTAGTGTAGGACCATTGTTTCTGAATACTTTTCTTCCACTACTGGTAAAGTATGCTACTGTTATTGTCCATAAAAGATCTTTTTTTCATACAATCTTTCTTCCTCAACTAGAAAATACACTCCTCATAAACTGAGTCCATATCATATTCAACTGTGCATCCTCTGCCTTAAGTGTTCGGGAGGAAATAATAGGCACTCAAACATTTAGTTCACCTGAAGTAAATGGTGCTTTTTGGTAACTGAATTCAGTGTTATAAAACACATTATTCTTATTTAAATATAGTTTATCTTTTAGATACTTAAAAGAAAAAATATCTTCCTGTAGTCCTCTCAATTTTAAAAATTAATGAACAATTGGTACTTGGTTACAGTACATTATTTTTTTGATTTTTATGCACAAGCCTAAACATGGAAAAACAAAAGCAAAAAATAAGACTCAACTTAAAGCAAGGCCAGAAGTAATTAAGAATTTCAAAAGGAATTAAAGCCAATTCTACAATGATAGTAAGATTTTTAACATCAAAAAGTCTAATAAAAGAGGGTATCCGTGTTCTTAGTAGGGTTTAACTGTTTGAAGATAACAGGTGTCGTGTTTTATTGCCTATATCCAAAAAACTAAGACCAAACGATATTTTCATAAAATATGCAGCTGTGCAACAAACAACAATACTTTAGAGAAGAATAGGAAAGCCTTTAGAAATGCTGATTTAATAGCATATTAGAATTGCTGATTCAGGTACCCTCAAACACTGAATAAGTGCTAAGAGATGAAAACATTCTATAATAAATATAACTCATCAATAGTAATAGCCGGGCTTTAGATATACAAAGTGTCATTGACAGTTTATAAACAAATTATTTTTAAAAACAATTAAAATGTGAAAAAAATATGGAAACGCAAAATTTTAAATATACATTCAATAAACAATACTATAAGAATGGGGAAAGATGTGATAAAGCTCAAGAAGTATTGCATGATTAGGAAGCTATCAAGGAGATGAAAATTTTGATAACCCTTTACAAGTAATAACTTAAAATTTAAAAAGCAGTATGATTATAAAAGAAATGTTCTTAAGTCTAAGTAAGAGAACTGAAGCTTATGAGATGAAGATTAAAAAGAAAATGTCCTAATAACCTATTTTAATTCAAATGTTACAAGTACTAGATAAAAGAAAGTGAAATAACTGGTTATAATGATACCAATTAGATCAAGGTCCTCTTTCCCTGGTGTTCCCCATTTAAAAATATTGGCAAACTTAGATGTTATCTTCGCAAGAAAGCAAGCCTTACATTATAGATATAACTCTCATGTATTGTTATTATTTGCATAAGAGTATATTGAACGGATAGTGTAAAAAGGCATGAAAAGGTGTAAGAGCTCATCAGTGTAAGGGCTCATCTTTTTTGTTTTAAATCCCGGACATGACAATTTTCAAATACTAAAGATGTAGTCGGAGAAAGCCTTTGTTCAAAAGTCTCCAAAGTACAAAAACTGAATTTCAGTTGAAAAGGTACTTAACCAAAGCCTAAGTGAAGCAAGGCAGTAATAGTCAAATATATCCTATTCATAAGTATAAAATTCTTAATGCACAGGTGACCAAACTCATTTAATAGAGGAAAAACACACCAACAAAAATCTGCCCAATGGCAACCTAAAAACAATTCTTTTCTAAGAGCAACAATAAGAAGCTATAATGTGCTTTCTAAAATAAAACTGATTTTGAATTTGGAGAGGTTAAAATTATGATGTGTAACAGAAAGAGAATCTTTGGTCATAAATATATGATCAAACACTTATGAGACAGAAGCCACGACTCAAGAACAGAATGCTGAATATGAAAAGGCAAATTTGAAAATACCCAGAAAGACAATTATACACAGTATCAATAAACATCTTACCTGTTCACAGTAAAAGGCTGTCGAGAAGGCTGTTGCTTTGGCATACATATAATGCTTGGCGAGCTTCTGTTGGGGCTACCTAACCCTGAACTGCTCATGCTATTTGTCCTGCTAGGAATTCCAATGCCCTGACCAACCTGGGAGTGGTTCATCATATTCCTAGGATTCATAGGCAAAATACCCCTGAAAAAGAAGTCCATTATACTAAATAAACTCTCTACAATTACTCATTAAAATTCTCTGTAAATAATCAATTGACCTAATCCCAGAACTTCAAATATACTTTCAAGTTGCATTGCTAATTTTTATGAATTTCTTTTATCCAGCCATTCTACTCTTGGGAAAAAAAAAAAAAGCCAAAGTAAATAAACCAACAGGGGAAATTACAGTGGAACTAAAATACAGTGAGATTCTAAGATGAGAGAACTATTACTGTGACTATAACGTAAAATAATACAAATGTATCGCACATATATTTCATTCCAAATGTATGTCATTCTACTTCATACAAATATGCATCATCTATGTAATCTGTTTTATTTTATTCTCACTAGAGGCAATGGATGTGTGGTGAGGGAGCAATAATCAGAATTATCTAAGGAGTGATTTTAAATTGCATATCCTTTTGAGGAAGAGAGCTAGCTTTTGAAACAGCCCCCCTGGTGGTAATTAACCCTTAATACCCACCAGCTGACAACCAGTATGCTAGCTGCAGGATAAAAACATCTTACACTAGATTTATCAATTTGCAATGAAATAAAATTAGCAGAGGGTATCAACTTTCTTTTCCTCAGTGAAAGGCACTGAATCATTTAAGTACCTTATGAAAAACTGAAAAGCTTGCTTACTCTACAAAGATACATTTTGAGAAATATGCTGGTCCACCAATAAATACCTGCTTGGAGATGGAGGCGTGTGAAGTGACATTGTTGGTACCCCTGTTGTTGGCGTGACGTGGCTCGGTAACTGAGTGCCTTGTGATAAGCTGCGATTTAACTGAGGGGTATTGTTGCTCATCCCCCTCATTGGAAGGCCTAGTGCACCTATTAAAAAAATTCAGAAGAAGGAAATTCATTGCCATCAGGAATGAAATTGTTATCCATCTTCTGGGGTTGGTAATTTAAAACATATAAAAATTATCTAACATGTAATATAATATGCAAATTTTAAATGAATATATTTAATTCACTCCAAATGGACTCTGATTTTAACAAAAATAATGTCCTGGTCTGAAATTTATTTTAAATGGATATTGCTTTCATATTCCTATTTTACAATAAACTTTGTCTGTCAATGACAAACAAATAAGATGATAGATGTTCAATAAAACAATTTATACAAATATGCTTTTAAAAAATATGCAATCATGTGTTTTTGTTTTAAATTGTAATTGAAATACACAGACATTTAACCTCGCTTTGCTTAACTTTAACTTTTTATGTGACCCTTTTAAAATGCATTTCAGAAAGTCTTTTTACCACTATTTATACTTACATACTTCTCAATTTATAGCCTTTACAAACCCAACATAAAATGTAAGCAACTGATTAAACTCAACCTGATATAGCTACAAGAAACAAAACTTTTAAATATATATATGTATATTTCAAAGTAGCCCAGCCAGCAGGGCTCAGTGACTGAGCATTGACCTATGAACTAGGAGGTCACAGTTCAATTCCCAGTAGGACACATGCCTGGGAGGCAGAGCTTGGTCCCTAGCGTGGGGCCCAAGGCGCGCAGGCGGTGGCTGATCAATGATTCTCACCACTGATGTCTCTCTCCCTCTCCCTTCCTCTGAAATCAATAAAAATACACATTAGAAATAAATAAATTTCAAAGTGCAGTCAACTTTTGTTTATCTGGGGCCAGAGGTAGGGATAAATGAGTTCCAATAGGTGTATTGTTCAAGACTACTGAGAGTTTAATATTCAGATATAAAACATTAAAAAATGTTTGGGATAAGCTTTTTAGAAAAATATATGACATAATTCCTATCTTTTTTTAAATATAAAATACAAATTATTATTTGTATTTTAATTATTTTTCTTAATGACTCAGAAGAATAATTATTATGGATACCTAATGTGCTAGATGTTTGTTTTCCCCCTTTTATCTCTCAAAGTAGGACTGTTCAGCTCTAACTTATCAAATATGCCTATGAATGAATGACCCATTGCCTCCATCTTCCAGACCCACACTTTTTTATGCTTTCTGTTTCTGTCTACGTGGAATGGCACATCAGTCAACCAAAGTTATTCTAACTGGAGGTTAAATAAAAGTGATAGGAAGGAGTGAGTGCTAATGAATAAGTAGATGACAATTGCTAGAGATTTATAGTGATCCCCCCGGCCCCAACCCCTTTTTGGTCTAATGTGTCGAAAACTGCAACAACCTGCATATTTTGAAATTATGACTTAAAAAAAAAATGGGGAATATATTCTGAATGTTTCCTTTAAATATCTTTGTAAAATTTACCTTTAGGCATAACTATGTCCCACCTTCTAATCTAGGGATACCAGTGGATTATTAAGATTTCCCTCGAATCTACCAGCCTCAGCACTCAGCCTAAGTTTGCTTCTCAACTAAATGATGCCAGTGTATACAACTTAATATAATGATTATAAGCTATATGTACTTTTTTCGGTCATGTTCCATGAAGACTCAAGCTTATTTCTTTAAGTCACATGAGGAGAACTGGCCTAGATTACATGTTAATTTAGTTACTATATGTCTGATCACTGTAAGTTTTGTGATGAGTATACCACTACCTGCAGCCACTTTCTCTGAATCTGAGACAAAATAAGGAAGAATAAAATATTAAAAATCAACTTATATAAATATGTAAGGTATCTTCAGAAGAAATCATTCTTTTCCTTCTTTCAAGCACATAGTTTCCCCCTAGGCCCACTAGATGCTCCCTCAAACAAACCAGCAAAGTGATAATTTTCACAACATTCACTAAACATTCACTTTACCAGCTGCTGGGGATACAGCAGTGAACAAGATAGAGAAAAAAGGCTCATATCCTCAGGGAGCTTACATCCTTCTCTCCAAATATGTTGTCCAAAAGTCAGCCATAGCTGCCAATTTCCCAAAGGAATGTTTTTCTCAGTGACTAACCAACAAGAAATATTATACAATTTTAGAGCTAGAAGGAACCTTAAAGATCACTTAGTCCAGAGTTCACGTTTTACCGATGAGAAAGCTGAGCTTCAGATAAGTTAACTGACTTCTCCAAGGTGACCCAAGGAACCAAGACTAGAGTTTAGAGTCCTTTAGGAGCCCAATATAACACTATATTAGTACCTTTATGAGATCCTAATGAATTTATTTCTCTTGCTTTCTTTTTCCATTTTTGAATGTTTATTTCTCTTCAAACTTTTTTTTAAACCTTCATCTCTTGTTCTCTTTCCTCCATCTTCTTTCTCCCTCTTTTCTCTATATCTTTCAAGCTTTCCTCTGGTTTTCCTTTTTATTCTTTACAACTTCTCCACTATAAACATACACTTTCCAAAAATCTAGTACCCTCAGGCTTTTTTCTAATAATCAGTAAGTCCTACAAAACCCAGCCAGATTTGCTTACTTCAATCCTTCATATACAAATTATTCTATGTGGTATTATGAAAATGTTTAACTTTAGAAGCATGAGATTATCTAAACATTAGCAAAAACCTTTAGAGAAAGAAATAAGAATGGGTAAAGTTATGTAGTCAATTAGGAATTGGCAAATAGGTTAATTTATAGTGCATAGAGTGGAGGAAGACTGAAATAAATAAACTCAAAGCTAGCATTTACTTTTATTTTTTCTTCAACATGCTTAATTTAACAAAACAAAACAAAAAAAACCAGCTAATAAATTCAAAAGGTCTGAGATGTACTTAGAACTAGGTAGGTATAAAATAATCAAAAGAGCAGAAAGGAGGACATCAATTTCATACTGGATCGTCAAACCTTGAATACTTAAGAATTGAGTTATTTTTAAAAAATCAAATTCAAGACATAAAGAATACCACTGTAAATCAAATTATTACAACTGAATAGGGTCAGAGGAGGGAAAAATCCATTGTTTTTCTAACATAATTAGAAAAAAATTATGGAAATTCATCTCCAAAATATTACTAGTAAACCAAGAATACATGTAAGTTGAAAGAAAAAAAAAGGGGGGGGGGGGAGGACATAAACTTTTTTTGGCATAAAATAACTACAACAGTAAATATAAATATGTATGCCTGAGCTTGTATATTGGCAGGGCAGCAGAATTAAAATTTATCACACATCTAACAACCATGCGTCAAACATTACGCTACTTCATCTCTTTTCCTCCTTATAACAATCCTACAGAGAAAATATTTACTCCCCTTTTGAAAGAACAGGGATAAAACATCAACAAACAGTTCTAAAATTTTTCTAAACCAAAATTTTCTTTCATTTTGACGAACTGATAAATATATGAACATTTTCCAAATACAAAGCTACACATTTGACAGGGTGCTAAACAATCAAAGAATGAATTAAATTCTTTATTAATCATTTTTCAGAAATACAAAAGCCTATGATCTAAGAAATGTTTCCATGAATTATTTCCACTGCACAAACTGATTAAGAGAACATTTCTAAAATACTTATGGCAAGATATGTCATTCTTTATTCAAGATTTAGCTAAAGATAAAAATACAAATTATAAGGAAAAAAAATCAATTGCAGCAACCAAATCCTTTAATATTCATACTTTAAGTCTCTTGAAATCTGTATTAAGGGAGGAAATCCCTAATTCATCCAAGAGACCTGCTTAAAAAGTATTCTCCTTTCCATTCTCAAAGCAAGTAGCTTCCCCAAGGAACTCACTTGTCCTACCCACACCGACAAAGAACAACCATCTTCTTACCTCCAAAGTGTCCTGCATTTAGCCAATTAATCTTCCTCTAACATTATTTCATTACTCATTCATTTTCCTTTATTAAAATCAAAAGATCTTAGAGACTGAAAAATCTCCAGAGATCATCATTCAACTAAGTGAAAGATGAGATCACCCAACAAAGTTAATATATGACAAACTAACATCAAGCATTTGCCCAAGATCACAAATGAATAAAAATAATGACTCAATTTCATTACTTCTATTTCATTCCATCTTTTAATCAATCACTTTCCACTTCTTATACCAATTGCTAACTTTTGCATCAACTGCGTAACTTGAATGTCTGGGTTCCATGCCCAGAAATTGTGACTTAGTCTGGGTCTGAAAAATTAATAGGCAGAGGGATTTAAAAATCTCTCCAGGTGTTTCTAGGGGTGCAGCCAGGGTGCACTATTCTACAGTATTAAATCCAATCGCAGTGTAGTCTTAAAAAATTATGTCAAGTTCCAAAAAATCCTTCTGATCTTTATTATGTCATTCTCCTCCCAGTTCTGTTGATAACTGACATATATATCTTCTAATCTTAATATTTTACTTACCCAATATATATTCTTTTAACACTCGAGGCCCAGTGCACACGAAATTGTGCACGGTGGTCACATGGCCTCTGCTGCCCTGCAATGTTACGTGAAGCTCCCTGCCCTGGGACGTTCCGCGATGCTCCCCCAACCCCTCGAAGGCTCCGTGAAGCTTGCCGCTGCCCCGCGAAGCTTGCTGCTGGACGCTTCTTGAAACTCGCTGTTGCCTGGGTAACTGCTCTGCTAAGCTCACGGCCACCTTGCGAAGCAGCCCACCACCGCTGCTCAGGTCCCCAGTCCTACCCCGCTGCCAGCCTCCCCTCATGGTGAGTGGTTTGGGGACTGGTAGAGGGGAGCAGAGAGTTGCACCATGCACTTCATGATGACCGGTAGCCTGTTTGGTTGTGACACCACCTAGCTCTTTACATATATTAGGATATTAGGATACCACATGTGACTTACAATCTTCTTCCAACTTTCTCAATCCTCTCCCCAGATCTCCCCCCTGAAACTTTTATCATAACCTTCTCTTCACCTAGAATATTTTCCCTTTTATTACTTTACAGAGATACTAAAGGCTATCCTCCTATTTAATAAAAGCCTAATATGCTAAGAGTCCAGGCAATCATTCAACCAATCAAAGCATAATATGCTAATGATATGCTAAGGCTGCTCAACTGCTCACTATCATGTGCACTGACCACCAGGGGACAGATGCTCCAACTGGTAGATTAGCTTGCTGCTGGTGTCTGGCTAATTGGGACTGAGGGAGATGGGCCGGATACACTCTGGGGCCCTCCCATGGTTCCTCCCTGTCTGGCCAACCTCCTGTGTCCCTCCCTGGCCTGCACCCTCTCGAAACCTGGGACCCCTCTGGAGATGTTGGAGAGCCAGTTTGGGCTCAATCCTGCAGGCCAGGCTGAGGGACCCCACTGGTGCACGAATTCATACACCAGGCCTCTAGTTAAAAAGTAAAAACTACTATAATTGAGGTGTTTACATGCAGTATATGTAAGGTATGCTTGGATGTGTGTGGCAAGGGCCACAAATTCGGACTAACTTGGTGAAAGTAGAATAAATATGATGATCAGAAAATGTTTCCTGGAGGAGACAGTACATGAGTTAATTAATGAAAGAGACCTAGCCAGGTATTTGGTGGTGTTGATGAAGAGTCAGGGATAAAAATGTTACAAGAGTTCAGTCTGAGAGAACAGCAAGATGTATGAAATGAGGACAAGTGATATGCCTGGAGGAGGAGGCTTACTTTTGCATCTTAGAATGTATGAGACAAGAAGCATAGACAGAGCTAACTGACTTTAGCATCTTCAACTATAAGAAGTTTCTCCTTTGTTAGCAGTTGCTGCAAGTTCCAGACAGCAAGCAGCCCACCATCACCGTTCAACAGTGCCCAGTCCCACCCCGCTGCTAGCCTCCCCTCATGGAGAGACATGTCAGCAGCCAGAACCCTACCTGTGGAACACATGTGTGAAACTCCTATCTGTACTTTGTATTCCTCCTCAAGCTAAGTTTCCATTATGAATTAGTGGTACACACACATTCACAAAGTAATACAGGTCTCAAACCCTAGAAATTATACTTGCTCCCTCTCTTTTACATCTCACCATCAAAAAAATAAAAAAACCAAAGTATCGGACATTTCTAAACACCCCCACCACTCATCTAAGTCATTCTATTTTTCTTGCCTGAACTACTATAGTAATAGTCTTATCTCCTCTCTTGTCACTTTTCACCTCCATGCAGTCCATTTTCTACATAGCAAAATGGTATTTTAAAACTGAAACTAGGCCTGGCCAGGTGGCTCAGTTGGTTGGAGGGTTGCCGCAATACATCAGAAGGTTTTAGGTCAGATTCCCAATCAGGACACATGCCTGGGTTTCAAGTTTGACCCTCAATTGGGGCACATTAGCAAGGAAACCAATTTATATTTATCTCTCTTTCTCTCTCTCCCCCCTCCACTTCCCCTCTCTCAAGTTAAAAAACAATTACATATCCTGGGTAAGGATTAAACTTCAAAAAAAAAAACCCAAAAAACTGAAGCTGTAAAATCTTTTTAAAAAATATATTTTTATTGATTTCAAAGAGGAAGGGAGAGGGAGATAAAAACATCAGTGATGAGAGAGAACCACTGATCCACTGCCTCCTGCATGCCCCCTACTGGGCATTGAGTCCTCAACCCGGGCATGTACTCTTGACCAGAACTGAACCTAGGACCCTATAGTCCATACACTGACACCCTATAGTCCATACACTGACACTCTATCCACTGAGCCAAACCAGTTAGGGCTGAAGCTGTAAAACCTTAAACGTAAAGATAAAATAAGATAGTCCAACGAAGTAATGGACTAGAAAATAAACAGAAAATAGTTTTGTTTTTTTTTTTTGGGGGGGGGGTGGCGGGGGAACTGTATGCAATAGTTGTGTTCTTGAGCTTGAAAAGTAGCAAAGATATTGAATTTTGAAAATTGTACTTCTTAGCTGAAACCAATGTAACACCCTAATGGGTTTACCTTGCCTTAATAAAATACAACACTCCCAAATATATCCCATTTTGTGGATGCTGTTCACACTACTCAACCTTACACGTAATCTCTCAGATAGCCAATGGCAAAATGGCCTCATCTGTAATCCTTTCCTGATCTTCTCCAAGATATGTGATTACTCCCGACTTTGAAATATCCATTAAATTCTGTACTTCTTCCACTTGGTAGTAAAGTAACATGTACATATCCCACTATATTACATATAGGGACTATATCTTGCTCATTGTTCAACAAACTTTTACTAAGTGTCTGCCATGTAGAGTAATGAAGAAACAAAGGCAATGAAGACATGCAATAAACAAATGTATGTATGTATGCATCGCAGCAGTATGTACACTACATGAAGATGTCATAAAAGAGAATGATCTATTCTACCACACATTGTAGTACCTAGGGTGATGATATATATGTAGGCATTCAATGAGTATCTGGTTAAACTCAATTCCTATCTCCTCTTTGAAACCGTTCTTTCCACTGCAGCTTACTATGTTTTTCTCTCCAAACTGTATTGTCCATGCCATCCCTTTTAACCTATGTATTAGCACTGTAGGCTGTTATTTAATAATTTATATATAAATATCAACTTCCCCATCTGTAATGTGCTTCTTGAGAGCAAGAACTCCCAGAGGATTCAGTTTTAATTCAAGTACCTGTCAAATGGTCCTCCAATTTCCTGAAGCTACCAAAATGTGTCACTTGCAATACTAATTGTCAATAGCATCATCTGAACCACCCTACTTGTGTTCTGGTTCTCCATAAAATAAAGAGCCTTCACATAGGTGCTCTTAAAACAGGAGGCCCAAGCGATGTTGTTGAAAGCACGAGACTAAGCTACTGCTCTCGAGCTAGGAGTTCAGACTCCAGAAAGACGTTTATTTCCTTTCCCAGCAACAGGTCTGGGTCCCCTGAAAATTCAGATACAATTGTGTATAATGGATTCATCCAGATAGCTAGTTTATCCAAGTGCCTTTAAGATAACAGGCATATAGAAAGCACCCAGAAAATAGTTGTTTCTCGGTAAGTAAGGAAAAGTCACTCCAGCTGTACTGCCACCTAATTTCAATGCACTGAATATCCAGGAGAAATTAATTCCTGGTTCCCTGTTCATTCCAATCTAGTAGACAATTATGTAACCTGTAAAGTAAAAGTATACATATTGAAACCTGTAAAGTATACCTAAAATCTTATCAAAGAAGTAGAGACCATCATGCAATCTTGAATACAAGATTCTGTTTATTGCCTTCCACAGTTATCATTTGGTGCATAGTATTCATGAACTTCTGGATGAAAAGTTACTTGGATACAATCATTTCCTGGGTACCCAATGTACTATGCAATTACTTCCACCCAAATATGACAAAATGTAAGTTTAAGCAGTTCTGTATCCATTCCAAGAAGAATTTCTTCCTTTGTTTAATCTCAGTGAGTCTCAGTTTGAGAGAGCACTCTTCCTTCTCCTCCTATAACCTTCTTCTAATCATTAAGAACACACACACAAAAAAAGACAGCAGACCTCCCATTTTAATGGCATAAATTCCTACTAAACTTCAACAATCTGAATATAGAGTTAATGGTGGTACTTAATACACTGGGAGGCAAAAGAACTTTTAGTTATATCAAAACCAATGCAAACTATAATTAATTGCCATAAGACAAGCATCTAGTAATATACTCCCACATATTTATTCCTTCTACTTCCTCATCCTTTATTAAGGTCAGCCTCTCAAGTTTTATCATTCTGACTTAATTATATTATTAAACCCTAGCCCTCAAACCCCACAGAGTAGCATCTGTTTTCCTCTCTAACAAGGTACATGCTTAGACTACTTACCAGCTAAATGACTTAACTTGGTCCTGCTAACTGACAGAGACTGGGAATCCAGGCTCTGTCTTCTTTTATGATTTGTAGCTTCTAAATTTATATGCTGGAAAGAAATAATTGTACCCTGACTTAAATTACTCCAGTACCAATTGATCTAAGGTTCAATTTCTCTGTAGGCTAATTAATGCCCACAATATAAGTTAAAGTGTGAGCCAGGCATTAAAAATGCTGCTCACCAATACTAAAGGAATATAGCCATATTTCCAGTGGAAAGTACTTGTCATATGTGACTTGTTTTTAAACTAGTAAGTACCTTAAAATATATTTTCTAGTGGAAATAACTTTGCTCATTTATTCATTTTTTGTCTATCCTTAACAATCAGCACAATTACTTATGCAAATTAAAGTCAATAAATGTCCATCATAGCAATAAAATAACTATAAAACCTAATCCATTCCACAGCTTAGCCCAATTAAAATTTCACATTTGCAGGTTTAGAAAAATTAGATCAGAGTTTAAAATCCATATAACTGATTGTGTTGTAAAATAATTGCCATTCTTCATAAAATAACTTTAGTTTCTCAAATGTAATTTTTCTCTAATCCATATTTACTGCTGTGATAAATTGTGGACTTTAAAAAGAAAACAATTAAGTTCTTCACAGTTACTCTACAGATATAAAGGGTAGCTTTAAAATAACTAGGCATTTATTTCTACGGTAAGGGTTACCAAAAAGGTGAAAGTAGTATGTTTAATACTAAAACACAGATCAAAAGAAAGAAATTACTAGCTAATAATGATGAACAACAACTATGATGAACACTTGTCGGTAAATAAGCAACACCTTTTCTATTATAAAAAGCTCTTTAAATATGTTCTTAATTTAGAGAAAACTGCTAACATCTATAAGTACTTAATATTATTTACTAATTATATATTAAGAAAATTGTGTTTCACAGCAAAAGAGAAAGGCCACAAAAGAGGGAGAAAAAATATGTAAACTGTATTTCTAACACACCTCCCCCTACTAACCTTCAAAAGCAGTTTGAAGGGTCAAGTGGTATGATAACTATTCTGATACCTAAAAAAAATTTGCCTTTTATTATACTGGAAAAGAATTTAAAATCAAATAACTGATTTTTATTTGAAGCTAGTTAAGATATTTGGCCATCAGACTGTCTTCTCTATTATTATTCTGTAATCTATGCTGGGAACTTATATTCCTTTTAACAGTCTCCTCCCTCTGATTAACAGAAATAAGAGATCAGCAGTCTCTGACATTAACAGAGGTGATGAAATATTATTAATATATAAGTTTGGAAAATTAATTTTTTAAAATAGGAAGATTTTATAGTTTAGAATTATAAATATTTTTGTGATAATAGCTAACATTTATTGAGCACTTACTATGCGCCAGGCACTGTGCTAAGCGCTATAAGAGTATTACAATCTATAATAAAAGTGTAATATGCAAATCAACCAAACGACCGAACAGCAGAACCATCGGATGACCTTCTGAATGACCAAGTCATGACACACACTGGCGCCAGGCCAGCCAAGACCAGTGCAATGTGATTTGTCGGGGGGAAAGAGGGCCACCGTAGCCACATGATCGCCCTGCAGAGGGAGGCCCAGGTCACCCTCTGCGGTGATCGATGGGGGAACTCCACAATCGACTGCCCCAGAGAAGAAGGCCCAGACCACCAGCTGGTAGTGATCAATCGGAGTGGAGGTGGGTGAAGGGGGGGAGCGGAGGACCTCTGTGATCAGCCCAAAGAGGGAGGCCAGACCACACTCTGTGTGGTGATAGATCGCGGAGCCCCGGCTGGTGGATGAGGCCTCTCTCTGCTGGGCAATCGATTGCAGAGCCCCACAATCAATCATCCCACAGAGGGAGGCCCAGGTCATCAGCCAGAGATGCTGTGGTGGGTGTGCATGGCCAACCAGAGATTACCAAGCAAAGGGAGCCCCAGGCCAGTCAAGCAATCATACCCCACATCTGTCGCTCTCAGAGGGATGTGACCAATGGTGGGGGATGGGACGGGCAGCACTGCACAGATGGCAAGCGGTGGGAGAGGGGCCAGCTGGCGGCAGCCAGGGAGGAGGAAAGCCTCTTTAGACCTTGATTGTCAGCCAGGCCTAGGGACTCTACTGGAGGGGTCCCAGATTGTGAGAGAGTGCAGGCTGGGCTGAGGGCCCCTCCACCCTGCACAAATTTCATGCACCAGGCCTCTAGTACTTAATAAGAAATAAATTTTTGAATATGGAAAATACATTAAACTGTGAGTCAAAAACATTGATTCTATACCTAGACTGAGCTAAAGTGAAAGAAGAAATATTTGCTAAACAAAGAGAACATTTGACAAACTACTAAATAAATGGGCTCATATTAAAAAGGCCAAAAACCACAAACAACCTATTGTCAACTGACCTAACAAAAACCTGTTAACTTCCTCTAATTGAAAAAAGAATGGATGTCTAGTTTTAATTTGTTTAGCAAATTCTTCTTCAAAATTATTGCAAAAGAATATACAGATACAAAAGATGCAGAAATGAATTTTAATCTAACCTATATCCAAATGATAGCATATTTTGAATTAGAAAGGTCTGACATAAGAATTTTTATATAAGTAAAAAAAGAAAAATTAAAAATTAAAAATATTTCCTTTTAAACCCTAGAACAAACCCACAAGAGCAGCACTGGTTGTTCTTTATTTGGTAGTTGTTGTTTTGTTTTTTTCTTTAAAGTATTTCAGAATAAATACAAAATTCTTACTTTGTTGCCCGTATAAACTTGCCCCAAATTGAGACAGCTGACTTGATGTAGATGGTGATGCCAGCATCTAGAAACAAATTAATTATATTAGAGCATAAAGAAAGTGCACAGAACAATGCAGTTACATGTTACAAATCTATACAATACATCATAATATGTGAGAGTCAAACCCACATTTCTCTTTCAGAAAAACAAAACATTATATAATAAATTCACAATTGGGTAAAATTAAACTGTATAAGTAAAATGAAATTTTTTATTACCATGACAGTTTTTTCAAATTATTCTAAATGAAACTATAGCAGAATCATTGTATCACTTTAAAAGAAAACAAGCTAAGTTAACAAAAATATGACAGTATCTCAAAAAGTCAGCCTCTAAATTCATAAGTGAATTCTTAACTCTCAGATACTATATTGAGCTAAATTCTAAATTCAGTTTATTTAAATTAAAAATATTATTACCTAAATAGAAAAGTTTTTTGTTTTGTAAGCATAGTTCATGACTTGCATATGCAAATAAATCATGTGTATCAAATTGATAAGAAAAAAAATCTAACAAATATACATGCAACCTTATAACAGATGGAGATAAAACAATACCAAAGGACAAATCAAAGTACTTCCAAAAAATATATAGCTATGGTATATAAATGCATATTGTCTATTAGTGAGTGATGTGAATTTTATGGCACTACAACTAGTATATAATGCCTTTTGGTTTAATGCATCATCCTTCCCCCCCCTCCCCAGTAAAATATTAATTTTCAAAGAACATGTTATATTGAATTTTTGTTTCCTCACAGACTATTACTATACTAGTAAATGGCAATTTTATGTATAGATACTTAAACTAAACAAATAAAAATGGGCACAGGTAAGTGTATGTTCCCTGTCTTATATTAAGAAACCATCAAAATATCTTAATTAAATAATACATGGGCCATATCATCAAATAAATTATAATCTATTAAAGGAAGAAAATGAATTATACAAGTAATTATATTTTAAGGTACAGTGTGGCAAATGTTCTAAAGGAAGTATAAAGTTTTACCAGAGGAAAATAATTCTAAACACTGATTAGGTAACAGAAATGCTTTGTAGAATGATAACAACTCATGTGAATATAGATGAATGGTCTTCCACAGTGAGGATGTGATAAAAGTGACATGATCAGAATACAAAATAAGAAACATTAGTGACTGGATAATAGGACAATTAAGAAAAGGAGACAGGGTCAACCCCAATGCATATTGAGGCATAGGAAGATGGGAAGTAAGAGACTATGTTGGGGCCAAATGTAAAGGGTCTTCTTAAATAGCTGACATACAAAAATGACTACCAACTATAGTAATAAAGAGAAAAAACAGTATTAACCAAGAAAGCAAAACAATCAAACTGTATCTGGGAAGATAATTCAAACTGCAAAAATGAGTGGAAATAGAAAATACTAAACTCGAACAGCAGAAGTGGGACTACAAAGAGGCATTCTGGTTGTCCAGCATAGTATTTGATGCTCTGTTGAAATGGTTGAGGTACAGGGAAGAGGAGGTGGGCAAAGAATCACCAGACGGAGAACTATCAGAGGTCACTCTGGTTTCCAGTGAAGAATTGGGCTGACACTGGCCTTGGCTGGTTTGGCTCAGTGGATAGAGCATTGGCCCATGGACTAAAAGGTCCCAGATTCAATTTTGGTCAAGGGCACATACCTTGGTTGCAGGCTCGATCCCCAGCCTTGGTTGGGGTGCGTGCAGGAAGCAACCAATCAATATGTCTCTCACATAGATGTTTCTCTCTCTCTTTCCCTTCTCTCCCCCCCCTTACATTTGCTGTAAAAATCAATGTAAAAATATTCTCAGGTGAAGATTAACAAAAAAAGAATTGGGCTGAGATTGACCACATTAGCAAAGACAGAAGGTGAAATAGTTATAAAATAGAGCTTTAAAAGAACACATTTTATACTATTTTTATATCAAAATTCTGAGTTATTTTAATTATTCTAAAATGTAATAGTTTTTACACACCTGTAGTTTCAAACTAATTATACACATTAGACTCTTCTGAAGTAGAGCTGAGTTACATACTACTATAAAACAGCAGCATTTAAGTACAGTAACAAATTTTCTTTAAAAAAGCATCGAACATTCTAAATATATCTTCTCAAATCCAGAGAGTATGCAATCTCAACTGAAAAATTATGCATTTTATGCCTGATCAAGTCCTTTTGTTAGGTACAGTTGTCATGACTGTTACCACATAAACTAAAAATACTTTAAGTATATGAAAGGCTCATTTTTAAGCTGTAAGAACAAGATCAAAGGACATGTATAATATATTAGGAAGCTTTAGTTGGTGATAGAAGGTAAAAGGCTTACATGAAATGCTTAACGGTCATGATTTTCTGGTATCATTATACGTTTAAAAAGAAAATAGCAGAGTACAGCTGCTTCCAAAGGCTTTAAATATAAGCTGTTGCCAACATGAATGCATGACTTAGAATAATCTGTCAGTGTAAACATTTTAGAATGAACCATTTAAAATTTTACTTTTCCTATAAATTTATTTTTTAGTGAGTACATAACTCCTAAGAACAGACACTTTAATCTATATTCTCACAAAGATTAAACTTCTACAAGTGAGTTATAGATGTGCCAAGATATCAGCCTGCTCAACATTAGAAAACTAAGTAGGGAGTTACTGCGTGAAGGTAGAGATGGCAAGATGGTTCTTACTGGGGCAAGAACCTGAGACCAAGAGTAGTAAAATGATCCATTTAGCAGAGTGACATATTGGATATTATCATTTTCTCTATATGTGAGTACATGAAAAAAGTTAGAAAATTCTGCTTTACAGAAATATGAAGTTGATTACATTTTCTTTTTAAAAAATATATATTTTTTTATTTCAGAAAGGAAGGGAAAGGGAGAGAAAGAAACATCAATGATGAGAGAGAATCACTGATCAGCTGCCTCCTGCATGCCCCTACTGGGGATCAAGCCTCAACCCAGGCATGTGCCTCTGACCGGAACTGAACCCGGGACTCTTCAGTCCACAGGTCGACACTCTATCCACAAGCCAAATGGGCTAGGGCTAGTTTGTTACATTTTCAAAACATTCACATAAAGTAAGCATTGATCAGCTATACAAAAATTAAAATGACTGCCTCAAAATGTGTCAAAAATGCAAATAATTTTTCATAAAATCAATCCTTAATGCTATATTTTTAAACTCTGAATAATTCATAAAATGTCAGTGCTAAAAATAGGTTTAAAACAATGAAGGAATGTGAATGGCCTAGAAATCTCTATATATAAAAAGAAGCATAATATGCAAAGTGAACTCTCAGTAGTTCTACTGACCTTAAGTTCAATTACTTGCGATGACGTGCACTGACCACCAGGGGGCAGCGCGAAATAAAGGGTCCCCAGCTGGCAGCCAGCAGCAGCTAGGGACCCTACCCATGCACAAATTTCATGCACTGGGCCTATAGTATTATTTATAAGGTCAAAAAATGCATACCAAATGTACTCTGGCACAGCGGTAAGTACAATGAACAAAACCCAGAAAATTTATATATTTTAAATTGCTGAAAGTTAACATAAAAATAAACTTCTTAAAAGATATAAAACTTTAGAAAATCAACAGACACATTACAGTAGGGAATACAGCATAAGTAGAAAGAGCCCAGCTTTGGAGAAAGAAAAAAATCTGGATTTGAATCCTGCTTCTGCAACTTACCTAAGGGAGAGCCGAGTCTGTTCCCTTCCTGGAGGATGGAAAAACTACCTACCTCATAAAGATGAACTGAAGATTAAAGTGAAGATAAGGCATATAAGAAGTGCTCAGTAAGTGGTAGGAACAGCTGCTAATAATTGGTCTTCCTCCCAAGGCAGGACTGTCATAACAGCAGCCAGGGAACCCAGCATTTGGGGATTTTTTTAAATAGCACCCTAAATTTATATTAATTTCTGGTTAAGAAGCTATAGAAAGAAGTCTGTCATCACAAATTCCAGTTAAAATAAGGAGATTTCGTGTTCTTAGAGAAATGATAGAAAAAGATCAAATGTCACAGAATGAGTAGAATGCTGAAACCAACAAGTAGGTTACTGTGTTCCCAATCTAAAACCATCAAATTATTATACTCTTTCTCATTTTTCAGTCTATATAATATACTGCAAACAACAAGAAAAACCAAGAAGCAACTAGAACTACTAATGTGATTCAAGTTACTTCCTTGACCAACAATAAAGCTCCTTTATCCTTTAATATATAGATGTAAAAGAAATCAACTGATTAGAAACTATTTTTAAAATTATTTCCAGTTACTAGATAAAACTCAAATTCACAACCAAAAAAGAGTTTAAAATTTTTTTAAAAAAATGTATGTCTGAAAACTTAATAATAGACCAATTTGGCTCCATATATATTTTAGCATATACATGGATGTAGGGTAGGAAAACAGAACCATGTGAAGATCTGAAAAATAAAAGTGCCAAGTGCTAAGGTCCTGAAATAGAAAAAAATTCAATGAGAACAGCCAGCATGACTTCAGTAAGTAGTTAAATATTAGTCATGAGAACGACCATATAATGGTGATAGAAAGTATCCTTATTTTATAACAGATTTTAATGAAATATTATTAATTGGTCTGAGAGAAAGCATACTTGCCATAACTGCTGTAGGCTAACACAAGTATAAAAGCTAGGTATGGGTTCAAAATAGTTGCTGTTTATCAAAATAAGGAAGTAGCCTATTCTTGATCAGTTTTAAGAGTGTTTAAAAATATGGAGTAGGGGGTCACATTTTATTCCCTTATACAGCATATATTAAAACAAGGGAGAAGAGGTTCCTGTAAACTTGTCTTCTAAAATGATTACACTTAAGAATCATCAAATGAGTGCAGATTCAGACAAGATGTTAGCAATTAAAATATAAATATGTATATTTAAAATTCTAAGTTATTAGATTTTATTACCCCCCAAAGAGTTGTCTATTTCATGTCTATAAGGTCCCCATAAAGAAAATAATTATAATGAAAAACAAATGAAATCAACATCTGCCTATGATTTAATCTTCTAGAACATTTAAGTAACATATCTGTAATATTTAATAAAACTACTTCTGGATTTCAAACCAGCAAATTCAGCATTCTATAGGAAGACACAATCCACACAGGGACATCCTATACAATGGGGCTGTGAATCAGACCTGGAGAGAGGCCTAAAGAGAGAAGCAGGATCTGATCTGTAGCCTCTGTGGCAGCTGTTGATCAGCACTTGCCTCTTTCTCCCTGGGCCTGGCCAGCAGCCATGCCTCCATTTCTCTTCAGGCCTTCACCAGGGCTGCTGATCAGACCCGCCTTTCTGATCAGGCCTCATTGATAGACCTAGAGGTGCTGACTGGCATAGAAACTGACCTATCAGAACCAAATCTGGGTGAAGTGGGAGGAACCAATGGCTGGCCAGGAGACGGAGCTTTTTGACACTGACTGGCATAGAAACTGACCAATCAGAACCAAATCTGGGTGAAGTGTGAGGAGTCAATGGCTGCCTAGGAGGCAGAGCTTTTGACACTGACTAGCATAGAAATCAACCAATCAGAACCAATTGGCCGGCAGAGGAGGACAGTTGGAAACAAAATCAGGGTGGCAGGAGAGGGCAGTTGCGGGCGAGATTAGGCCTGCAGGAGAGCACAGTTGGGGACAACCAGGCCAGCAGGAGAGGGCAGTTGGAGGTGAGATCAGGCCAACAGGGGAAGGCAGTTAGGGGCAAGCAGGCAGGCAGGCAGGCAGAGAGGTCAGGGGTGATCAGGCAGACAGTTGAGCAGTTAGGAGCCAGTGGTCCCAGATTGAGAAACGTCTGACCGCTGGTGTAGGGCCTGTAGGACCGGGCCTAAATCGGCAGTTGGACATTCCCCAAAGGGGTCTCTGATTGGAGAGGGTGAAGACTAGGCTGTTGGAACCCCCTTCCATGCACAAATTTCATGCAGCAGGCCACTAGTCTTTAAAAAAAGGTCTTGGGAAATAAGAAGTAACAACTACTTAGCAATTTAATTAGCAAATAATCTCATAAAGAATAGTGCCCTATATACTTCTACAATCATGTATATAACAAAAAAAGTTACACTTTATGTTCTATGAATAATGTAAATCAGAAAATTGGTTTTTTGTTGTTGATTTTTTAAAAATAATTGGCTTAAAGATTCCATCAACCACTAGCCAGTTACAAATGAAAATTATTTTCTCATTGTTCCCAGAAAGAAAAAAAAATTACAAAGTTATCCATCATTTATTTAGTATTTAAAAATTTTTTTCTCTTCAAGTTTTATAAAAGATAAAATAATAATTATTTGCAGATGATACATAAAACCTAAAAAACCCAAGGGAATCAAACAATATTATTCATATATATTATTCAGTGGGAAATTTATTTAATATTTACTACCTGTCTTGTAAAAGTTTTGCATACAGTTATTCATTCAATCCTTGTCAGTACTCATGAGTCATATACTATTTGTAGTTTATAGATGAGAAAACAGACACACAGAGACTAACTTGCCCAAGTACTATTTACACATAGCTAGTAAATCATGTGGTTGAAATATAAAGTCATATAGTAGGATTTCTAGAGTCCACATTCCCAATCAACAAAAACTGGTAAAAGACTTTGTAAGGTAGTAGGTTATAAATATATACACAATCAAATTATTCTATATAACAGTAAAAACCAATCAGAAAAATACAATAAAAATAACCACTATAAAAATCTACATATTAGCAAAAAACGGACATATTCTTCTGAAAGAAAATACTAGTAAATATCAGTATAAATGTGCAAGTCAAAATCATTTTTATAACAGATAGGAAAGACCTTACCTAAGTTGTGGAAAATGCTTATAAACTACGACAATGTTGTAGTTCTGCCATAGAATCAATATGATAAACAGAACAAACGAGTTTAGTAACAGGCCCAAGAATACATGAAATATTAGAATATAATATGGAAGAAATTTCAATTAGCCATTAATGAATGGTCTAACCCAGAGTAGGCCAAATTACTGAACACGGGCTAAATATAGCATATTGCACATACTTGGAGAGTGCAAGAACCAAGAATATTTTCAAAAATATTTTTAAAAGTTTTATAAATACCTACTTAACATCAATTAGTTAACCTCTTGGTACATAAAACCTTAAATATTTACTATCTGGTCATTTATGGAAGTTTCCTGACTGGTGAGCTAATTATACATGGTGTGGGGACAATTGGATATTCAGAGTAAGGGGGAACCTGGAACTATAAAATGCACATCTTAAACCAAAATACATTTCTTTTTTTTTTTTTTAATATATTTTATTGATTTTTTACAGAGCGGAAGGGAGAGGGATAGAAAGTCAGAAACATCGATGAGAGAGAAACATCGATCAGCTGCCTCCTGCACGCCCCCTACTGGGGATGTGCCCGCAGCCAAGGTACATGCCCCCGACCGGAATCGAACCTGGGACCTTTCAGTCCGCAGTCCGACGCTCTATCCACTGAGCCAAACTGGTCTCGGCCCAAAATACATTTCTAATGAACATGTTATTTGTGAAGAATGAAGTATAAAATTACTAGAAGTCTAAGTATGATCTCAAAAACATAAACAATAAAAAAAACTGATGAATCAAATTCAGTAAAAAAGAAAAATATTTTATATTTAAAAAAACTATATAGAAAGCAAAATACTAAGAAATAATTGTAAAAAAATGACAACTTTCTTAATCTTATAGAAAACACTAACAAACAAGACATCATCTCAATAGAGAAATAAAAAATAGCACCAAAATAGGTAGTCCACAAAGGAAAAAATACAAATGGATGATAACTATATGGAAGACACATCACTCTATGTGTGTGTTTGTGTATAAGTTTAGCAACATTTTACTGTATATTAAAACAGAAAGTTTCTTTTGTCTATTGGTAAAGATGTAAAGGTAACAGCTGGTATTCTTGAGGGCATAGAGAGCAAAAATTGCTGTAAGCTTTCAAATAGAAAATATGTCAGTATGTCCCAAAGATTTAAATAACATTTTCAAAATAAAATATTTAAAGTGCAAAATTAAAATTTTATTAATAAATTATTCCTGACTATCAATACTATGGGTAACGTTTCTTTCTCCCATGAATATTTTCTAAAATTTCCTGTACTACTTTATAATTAAAAAAGTATCAGCAATAGCAAAAATGTATAAGTAGCTACACACACAAACACACACACACACACACACACACACACACACACACGTCTTATTACCTTCTTAATTAATTAATAAAAGAGTTTTATGAATCAATTCATTCTGTGTTATTTCTGTGACAACTAGATTGGAATACTAACTAATATATGTGAGTATGAGAGTGGATGTAAATAACTCCGACTAAAAAACTTTGCTCTCTAGACGACAGACATCTCTAGTATTCATTCTGTTCACATATCTTATTTCTGAATCAGTCTGAAAGTTTCATATCATCCTAACTGAAAGAAATGTTTTTCATCAATAAGTAACATTCCACTGCCATTTCCCTATCAAACTTAATTTTTGCTATAATCACAGTGAAACACACTAATTAGTTTCATAGATTCTACAGTGATGCTACCAGAAAGACATTCCAAATTCTTTAACTCTAGATCAATACCTAAATATAGCAACTTATGTAAAATATAATTTCATTATCATTTATAGCAAATAATTAGAGTACTAACATAACAAAATAAATTAGATGACATTATTCTGAGTTATAAAATTGCACACTAAGTATAAAGGAAACCACCATACACATAATTTGAAAAGAACCCTAGTAATGCAACTGATAGTTTGTTGCCAAAATGATATAATTTTCAAATAAAAGGGGAAAACACCAAAACAGGGGAGAAATCTTAAGATCCCACTGAAATCCTAACTTAACCTAGTTAGTAAAGTCAAATTGTGAAATTCTAAAAGACACAGGAAAAATTTTTAAAAAAAAGAATTTGTTACATAATCTTAGAATTTTATTAACTGTTTAAATACCACTAAGAATCTTATTAGCTTAGCAACTAGAGTAGATAACTAGAGAGAGTGAGAGAGAGGGAAATTAGGAACAGCAAATTTGTAAAGGAAAAAAGAAAAGTACAAAGTAGAAGAAGGCAACTGGTTTTTGTAATTATTTAGGTTCTCCTATTATGCTGGTGGTGGTGACGAAGGGAGGAGGGGACCACTGACTGCAAGGTGTTTGCACATTCTCCCCAGGCCTGTGTGTGTTTTCTCTAGGTACTCTACTCTGCCTTTCTCCCATGTCCCAAATATATTGTTAGGTCCAGTGGTGTGTTTCAGGTGTCCCAGTCTGAGTGAGTGTGGATGAAGGAACCCTACGTTGTAGTGGTGACCTGTACAGGGTGGGGTCCTGCCTTACATCGAGCTATGAACAGGTTGGAAAATAATGCTCTTAAGTGTTTTTTATTAATCTTTCTTAAATGTATATATAGCTCATGTTTATTTCAATGTTTAATATTAGATGTGTTTGGGAGATTTTAGAAGTATGATGATGTTTTTGTGACCAAATATGAAATAGGAGCTTAACTCTTGTTTATGTTAATTAGCCTATTGTAAAATTGGTTTTGTCACATATCATTTTACTTAAAGTTGTAGTTTCTAAGAACCTATTGATGATGTTAAGTGAGGATTTACTATATGGTGTATAATTTAAAGTAGTTTATCAGAATTGAAAAATAACTGAATTCATTTAAAATATTTTATCTTGGCTAATTATTACTTGGCTATGTCCTAAATCCTTTCATTCCAAATGGGAATAGTAAACAATTAACCTTACAAAGCATTTAATTCATGCCTCTATATGATTTTCCATAATTTGAATATAGCTCTTAAAAAAATTTTTCTATTATTGCATCCCCACAACTGAACAATGGAATAAAGCTGTTTCTGAGGCCTAGGATTATAGCTAGATTACAAAGCAAAGGTAAAGTTTCATTGAGGCCTGTCATTATAGGTTGAAATCTGTGCAAATCTATCTATTCTATATGTGTGTTTCAACACAAGTCCCTTCACAAATTAAAAAAAAAAAGATCTTAAAGCAATACCATGTTTAACCCATGTCTTTGAATACTTCCTACCACACAGTATTACCATATCCCAGCTTGAGAATCAAAAGAACATTTTGTTTCCCATTAGAATGTAACTTATCTCTGAGCCTAGAAATGTGCCTAAAAGATATTCAACCAATGATGGTATACTGCAGTTCATATACCGCAAAGATAGTCATTCAACCAATGATGGTATACTGCAGTTCATATACCGCTTTTCAAGAACCAGAAAGAGACAGACTAAATAAACAAAATGTAACTGATTAACTTACATCTTTTTCTGACCGATGTGGAAACATAGAAGACTGGCTGTAGTACATATTTTCGTCATGGTAGTCACTGTCGACCCCCTCTACAAACTTCTTTCTTGAAGCACCAAACATGCTGTTTGTCACCTAAACAAAAATATTGCTTTTATCAAGAATAATATTTTGGAAAATGTCAAACTTTACCTTATTCTTATGTGGAACCAGAAAATGAAGGAAGCATTGCTAAGATGAAGAAACAGATCAACTAAGAGCTTCTGGAACACATTAGACTAGTGGTTCCCAATGTGGGGCACATGCCCCTCAGGGAGGCAATTTGATTTTTAAAGGGGCAATTCAAGAATGAGTTATTAACAGTGAATTTTTTGCATTTCTTATGGTTCTGGGGGCCTCATATACAGTATATAAATATACATTGATATATTTATGCATTTCAGTTTTCTATGTTTTAAAACTTTGCTATTTTTTCATATCACTTCATATTATTATTTTGAACAATTTCTTAGTGATTTATTCCTCAGTACTTCAACTGTTCATTCGTTCTGTTATTTTTCTCTTTCATGGATGCTATGTTCTTTGGAAGCTTTAGACCAAATTAATGGCCCTTTAGGCTTTCTCCATATGAATAGGAGCTCAGTTTTTGAATAATAAAAATTATATGTCACTGGGGGCGGGGGGGAGGCAATCAGGATTTTAGAGATGCTTAGTTGGGGCATGGCCAAAAAAGGTTGGGAACCACTGTGTTAGACATATATAAGTCTGACTATAACAATATAGTACTAAATGTTTATTTCCAGGCCCTAAAAATACCTAAAGCCTGTCATATACGAAAATTCCACTTAAAAGAAATAAATGTCACTTATTCTTGGGGAAAAAAAAACAACAAAAAAAACAACCCCGAGTATAATTTTCTCATAAAAACATTTTTTTTGAAATTTAGTTTGGGTTTAAGTATTCAAAACTTCACATGCCTCTTCAGTAGTAGTGTCTTTGTAAATGCTATAATTACTGATTAAATTATCTGTTTTCCAGAGCACATGACATTCACTTACAGTATAAGTTTATTAAGATACTAGAGGCCCAGTGCATGAAATTCATGCATGGAGGGAAGGGGGGAAGCCAGGGTGTTCCTCAACCCAGCCTGCACCCTCTCCAATCCTGGACCCCTCAAGGGATGACATCCCTCTCACAATCTGGGACTGCTGGCTCCTAACCACTCACCTGCCTGCCTGTCTGCCTGCCTGATCACCCCTAACCCCGTTACCTGCCGGCCTGATTGCCCCAACTGCCCTCCCCTGCCAGCTTGATCGCCCCTAACCGCCTCTGCCTCTGCCACCGGGGCTTTGTCTGGAAGAAGGACCAAACGACTGGAGGATGTTGGGTCTATTGGTCTAATTAGCATATTACTCTTTTATTAGTATAGATTAATATAGACAGTACTTCTGAGTCAGTATTCAATGGCACACAGGGAGTTTTATCTGAAACCACATACCAACTCATATTATACTATAGGATAATTTTTTCATTCATCATCCTGGTGTAAATTTATATCCTCCATTACATAACATGTTTACTCTTTTGCTTTTTAAGTCTTTACCACATCCAACACTAGGAATTTTGAATCCAAACCAAAATAAAAAAGTTACTAAATCTATGGTAATTTTTATGTGTTTTCAAAAGCTATCAATTGAGATTATTTACGATCAAGGTGTAAACTGCAATGTCACAATAGAAGAGATATATAAAGACCTGAACACATGGTTACCACATCTTTCCATAAAAATTTTGGAGGAAAGCATCAAATTTGATATTTTCTTATACAATTATGAATAAAGGTATTTTCTTCAACCATAAACAAGAAATGAACAATTTATTTTAGTTCTAATTTCAAAATGAAACACTGTAGTTACTATTATTTATCAGTAGATAGGGTGAACTAATATGGATGCAGACTTTAAAAGCAACTTGATATGCAAGTTTGTTGAAAGCATCCATGCTATTTAATAATTGCTTTATATTTTAAGTTCCCTCTTAAAATTGTAGAAAACTCAAATATTTAACTATTCTTCCTGTTGAAGTCTGAGAAAAAGCTAATTATCAGGAATAATGAAAAACAGCTTAACCATTGCTTTGCTATGTTTTTGGGCTATTAATCTCTTTAGGTATGAAATACAGAACGATATTTTTAAAGGGTCTATTAATTTGTTAGAACATACTTAATCTTCTTTGGGCAGTGTATTCCCTTGGTGAATCTCATGAAAGCTCTTCCATAATTCTGAATGTAATTTCGGGGATTAGGATCCCATATGCCCCTCTTTCCCCCTAAGTCAGTGGTCGGCAAACTTCGGCTGTAGTGAGTAATGAGTTTGCCGAACAATGCCCTAAGTAGTCACTAACAAGAAGGAAAGCACTTTGTAATCTACAAATTAAGGTACTTTACATATAAGATTTTAAATGCTTGTTTTGTAAAAGTTAAGATTATATTTAATTCTCTTTAAAGGACCTTTAGTATTGAGTTCTATTTCTAAGAAAGAACACATGAGAAAAGGCACTGAACGTACAGATTCAATAAAATTCTGTGTTTATTCTGTGAGACTACCAGGATATCTCTCTTCATATTTAACACTCATAAATTAACTCAAATAGACACAAAGTAAACTCTTCTTTTGACAATTTTTGTGTAACATTTATCTTCAAAACCAATTACAGATTTCTAGAATTCCAAAATTGAAGTTAATGGTACAGAATAAAAAACTTCATGCTAATACTGTGCAAAGGCTTCACTGTTTTAAATGCAAAACTAAACATATGAAGTGCCCCATTCAAAGGAAAATGTTCCTTTTCCATAAATACCAGATTTTTCCCATATTCAGTGTATGTGTGTGTTCCTGTGTGCCAGAAACACAAATACGTAGAAATTCATATTTGTTTTATGTGCTACAATACACATCAGTGAAAATGCTAATTATTCTTATAAGACTTATGCCAAAAAAAAAAAAAAAAGAAGAAGTAAAAGTGTAACAATACTCTGCCTCTCCAAATTCAAGTCAAAGTCCAGAGATGTGTACAGAGATGAAACAAAGAGTTTTCTACTCCATGGCAAAATCAAAAAGGGGGGGGGGGGGGGAAGCAACATAGTAAGGTTTTTATGAAAGCCACATTATTTTTAAATGGCCTGTCCTTTATTCCATATAGAATAATGAAATGAAGTAGGAAAGTTTTTAGAATAACCAGGAAGAATGGAACTGGGAACATAACCAAGCAGAGAAGTAAGGGAACCAACTAGGTAGATCCACAGGAAGAGCATATAATAAAGAGGAAACAGCAAGATCCTCAGTGTTGTGACTGAACCAGCATGAACTTAGTGGAAAATGACAGAAAATAAAGGCAGATATACTGATGAGGACAAGATCATGTTGTGCCTGACAGCTGACAGGCCTGAGGGACAATGGATTTTATTGTATGTGAGGTGGGAAGGCAAGAGAGGGTTTTTGGGCCTTCAACTGGTGGCTCAGCTGGTTGAAGCATCGCTTAGTGCACCAAAAGGTTTTGGTTTTGATTCCTGGTCAGGGCATATGGGAGGCAACCAAATGATATCTCTCTCTCAACAATAAAATCATCCTCAGGTGAGGGTTAAAAAGAGGGAGATGGTTTGGGGGCAGTTTAAGGTTGACATAATTTTGCATATAAAAGTTCTTAAATGCCTGGAAGATACTCTGTAGAAATTAAACAAAAGAGAGGACAAGAATAGAAGCAGGAAAACAGGTTGATAAGAAATGGTGGCTCAGACGGTAGTGGCAGTGGTAGAAGTAATTAAAGGATATGTTTTGAGGGAGAGCTGATAATAAACAGATGGATAATAATATGGAAGGATAACATTACTTCCTGTAAGAGAGTAAGTAGAAATCAAAGTATTTTAAAATATATTTTATTGATTTTTTACAGAGCGGAAGGGAGAGGGACAGAAAGTCAGAAACATCGATGAGAGAGAAACATCGACCAGCCGCCTCCAGCACGCCCTCCACTGGGGATGTGCCCGCAGCCGGAATCGAACCCAGGACCCCTCAGTCCAAAGTCCGACGCTCTATCCACTGAGCCAAACCGGTCTCGGCCAAAATATTTTAGACATCAATTTTTACCAATTTCAAAGAGATGTCAACACTATCTTGAAATATACTAAAATTACAGGTTATGCCATTTATATTAAAATTAACTTGAAAATGGAAATTTGAAAAATTAATTTAAAAAACGTATTTCATTTTACATTATAACATAAAATTTGTTATACTCTTTAGTATATATAATCTGTCAGTTTTTTTCAAGCAGACATATTATCTCTATTTTGTTAACTAACCATCTTTTCTCACAAGTCCAATACTAGATGTTATAACAAATGAGAAATAAAAATTAAGATTTTTACCAAGAAAGAACAGGAATATGTATATCCCGAAAGCAATGTTTCTAAAGAATATCTGGAACACAGATCTAAAACATTTAATTGACATTTATCTTTCCTTTGACTACACAGGAACTAACCAGAGAGAGAGAGAGAGAGAGAGAGAGAGAGAGAGAGAGAGAGAGAGAGAGAGAGAGGATATATACACACTTCATTATTTAACTTGGACTACCTAGAAATTCTTAAGATATGACATTCTCAACATTTAATACAGTATTTCAAAGCCAAATGCAATAAATCAAAATAATCTCAGAAAAAGAATTTGCAAAACCACAAATTTATACTTTCTTACCTTTTCTAGAAAAATGTATTTTTATTGATTTCAAAGAGGAAGATAAAGAGAGAGAGAGAGAGAGAGCCCTAACTGATTTGGCTCAGTGGATAGAGTGTCAGCCTGCAGACTGAAGGGTCCCAAGTTCAATTCCAGTCCAGGGCATGTACCTTGGTTGTGGGCACATCCCTAGTAGGGGGTGTGCAGGAGGCAGCTGATCGTTACTTCCCTCTCATCAATGTTTCTAACTCTCTATCCCTCTCCCATCTTCTCTGTAAAAAATCAACAAGATAGATAGATAGATAGATAAATAGATAGATAGACAGACAGACAGACAGACAGACAGACAGACAGACCGACCGACCGACCTCATGATGGAGTGGTCCTTTTCCTGATAGCAAATAAATCTAGCTTGATTTCAGATTCTATCTTCAGTCTTAACTCAAGGTTCTGCAGCACATTTTAAAGTGCTGCTAACATTTCTACCTCAGAAGTACAATTTAATAAACTAAATCAACAATATTGAAAACTTATTTCCTGATTACTTTCTCCTGCATATACTATTCTATCCTTTCTTTAGAGTGGCTTTCACATCTGTTTTTGACATTCTTCCTATCATCATCTTAATTTAAATTCTAGACTAGATTTTTCTAGCCTTCTGATTGGTCTTCCCTCACATTTCAATAAACATGCTGAGGATTTACCATATGAATTATGCCAGAAATTGTGTTGATGGAGAGAAAAACTAATAGGTAACAGTTCCAAGTCTTAAAACAACTCACAGTATAGCTAGGAAACAGATCTATGAATAAACAAACACAAATAAAAATCTATACAGGTGATTTGGGATCACAAATAAGGGAATACCTAGCTTTGAGGAAAACAAGAGAGAAAAATACTATCTAATAAAAGAGTAATATGCAAACTGACCACACCTGTACTATACCCCCAAGCCACACCCACCAGCCAATCAGGAGCAAATATTCAAATGAACTCCAACCAAGACTGCTGCAGCCATGAGGGAGGTTTGGGTTTCCCTGGCAATGGAAGAAGCCAATCTTTCCACCTGCCCCTGCCAGCCTAGGCCTCCACTCAATGATACGAAGTTTCAATTATAGAAGATACATAAATCCCAACCGAAACTGTGGCAGCCATGGAGCTGGAGAGAGCAGAGGCTAGGTTTGCCCCCCAGGTAATGGAGGAAGTCAAGCTTCTGCAGCCCTGGCTGGTCTAGGCTTCCACTCCAAGGTACAAAGTTTCAATTATAGAAGGTAAAGAAATTCCAACAGAAATGGCTGCTGCTTGGCTCTGCTCCAGGCTACAAAGTTTCAACTGTAGAAGATAAACAAATTCCAGATACCAGAGCCTCCGCTTGGGTTGTTGGGGGGGCGTGGCCAGCTTGCAAACCACCATAGGTCCCTCGCCCAGGCCACCCCACACCCCAAGGGAATCCTCACCCTGATCCAGGATAACCTTCAGGGCAAACCAGCTGGCCCCAACCCATAAACCACGCCTCTATCCTATTTAATAAAACAGCAATATGCAGATTGACCATCACTCCAACAGACAGGATGGATGTCCCCATGTGGTCAAAGATCCAGCCCCCATGTAGACACAAGATGGGCAACACAAGATGGCTAGCACGGGAGGGCAGCTGGGAGGGACCTGGCCTGCAAGGGAGAGGGGCAGTTGGGGGTGATCAAGCCTGCAGGGGAGGGTAGTTAGGAGTGACCAGGCCAGTAGGAGAGGGAAGTTGGGGGCAAACATGCTGGCAGGGGAGCAGTTAAACATCAATCAGACTGGCAGAGGAGTGGTTAGGGCGTGATCAGGCTGGCAGGCAAAAGCAGTTAGGGGCAATCAGGAAGATAGGCAGATGAGCAGTTGGGAGCCAGCAGTCCTGGTTTGTGAGAGAGATCCAGATTGGAGAGGGTGCAAGCTGGGCTGAGGGACACCCCTGCCCCTCGTGCACGAATTTCATGTACCGGTCTCTAGTTTTATTTTAAAAGAAGTAATGTTTGGGTGAGCAAACCCTTGGTAAAAAAGAAAATACAAGTGTATGAGACAGCACACACAAGTGCTCAGAAGTGAGAGGAAGCCTAAGAAACAACAAAACTTTTTAATATAGCCAACATGGAAGAAGTCTATCAGGATAGTGATAACAGGTAAAAAGAAGTAGGTCAAACTTTTTTGCCTGGTTAGGGCAAGGGTATTAGTAGACAAACCAGGTTCAAAATCTAGATGATAACTAAGTGAGACTTCCCTTTAATAACTTTATTGTGTTGTCATATTAATAACTAATACACTGACTTTGTCACGTTCCTGTTCTCACGTGTTTTGTTAATTTTCCCCACCTACAGGATACAGACCAAGATTCCTAAGATCATGACCTTAAAACAACTTTGCAACAACAATAATCTGAAAATGAAACACAAACGTTATGCCTCAGTTTAAAATTTGGGTTATTCCTAGTTGTTCCTATTCATTTCTCTGAAAAATGCCATATGTAACCCTTGTGATCCTCAAAAAACTGAAACTCCAAGCTGATCAGAATAATTCTAAATATTTATTGAAATCATCCATATCTTTCCATCTCTGTCACTTCTACTATCTCCAATATCCTCTGAACAGTTTTTTATCCATTATTATTCCCCTTAAATCTACTTTCCCATATCAGCCAAAGTGAATTTTTAAAATAATTTAATTGTCATGGCCTTACTGACTAAAATGCTTCAACAGCCTGCCAAATCAATAATAATGCTTACAAGGCCCTAGGTAATCTCTTTGACCTTAACTCTTTCCACAGGTCTCCTGCCACACTAAACTGCTGTCACACCTTCAGTAAATCAAACACAAGTTCCATTCCACCTCAGGGCCTTTACATAATCCTGGTATCTCTACTTAGAATGCTTTTTCTCCCATTCTCTGAAACTTTCACTCTAAATTAGGACCCCTGATTTACACAGTCATTGAAAATACTTTATCACAACTATAATAAGAAATAACTCTTCTTGACCACTTACTATGTGCCAGGCAATATATCCTAAATATTTTAAAATGAATTTACTCATAAGTAATCTTCATAATTTACTTATTACAGTAGCCCTTCCCCCCTTATGCACAGGAAATATGCTCCAAGACCCCCCAATGGATACCTAAAACCTTGAGTATTCAAAATTTATACATCTGTTTTTTTCTATACAAACATACTTAGGATAAAGTTTAATTTATAAATTTGGCACAGTAAGAAATTAACACTAATATAATAAAACAGAACCATTAAATATCCTTTATAATAAAGAGGTAATATGCAAGTTGACCATCACTCCATTACACAAGATGACCACCACAAGATGGCCTGCAGGAGAAGGCAGTTGTGGGTGATCAGGCCAACAAGGGAGGGCAGTTGGGAGGGACCAGAAGTCCCTGCAGGGGAGGGCAGTTGGGGACAACCAAGCTTGTAGGGAGGACAGTCAGAGGTGACCAGGCCAGCAGGGGAGGGAAGTTGAGGGAAACCAGGCCAGCAGGAGAGAGCAGTTAGGAGCAATTGGGCCAGCAGGGGAGCAGTTAGGTATCTATCAGGCTGGCAGGCAGAAGGGTTAGGGGCAGGCAGGCAGGCAGGCGAGCGGTTGGGAGCAGCAGTCCTGGATTGTGAAAGGGATCACAGATTGGAGAGGGTGCAGGCTGGGCTGACGGACCCCACACCAATTTCATGCACCGGGCCTCTAGTACTGCAATAAAAGTTATGTAAATGTAGTCTGTCTCTCTCGCCTCTCTCTCATAACTGATCTGATAACCATGATGTCTACTAAGTGACTAACAGTTGGGTAGTATATACAGTGTGAATATGCTGGACAAAGGGATAATTCACACCCCAGGAAGAATGGAATGAAACCACCTGAGATTTCATTATGCTACACTAAACAGCATGTAATTTAAAACTTGTTTCTGAAATTTTCCATTTAATATTGCTTGACTATGGTTGACCGTGGGTAACTGAAACCATAGAAAATAAAACCATGAATAATCACTTATTTAATCCTCATGCATTTACATATATAGTCCTCATTTTTAGATGAGAACAAGTATAGCTGGGTATATTGTCCAAAGTTCCATATCTGACAAGTGACAGAGATGGGATGTGAACCCAGATAATCTGTTAAGAGTCCTCCACTTTAGCCACTATAGCACAGTGATTCCCACACATGCAAGTAATAATTAATGTAGTGTATTATCCCCAAACTATAAGCTTCATGAAGGGAGAAACAGTAGAGGGCAAAATGGAGGGAGAGGGACAAGGCTTATTTTATAGTGAACAATGGTAAGAGCCACAATTAAATATTTGTGCACGTTAAAAAGATCTCTATAGTAAAAGAATGAGAATGGACTGGATATAATTATATGAAACAAAAGCCAGTCTCTACCAGAATGATTATATCTATTTTAGAAAAAGATACATTAATTTTTAAAAATTGTGCTGAGAAGACATTATTACACCAATTAAAAAGTAATTACTGGCCTGGCTGGTTTTGCTCAGTGGTTAGACTGTCTCTCAGTTGCAGGCTCAATTCCCAGACCCAGTAGGGGCAGGTGTGGGAGGCAACCAATCAACGTGTCTCTCTCACACAGATGTTTCTCTTTCTCCCCCCTGCTCCTTTCCTTCTTTTCTCTCTAAAAAAATAAAATAAAATAAAACAAAATAAAAATAAATAAATATTAAATAAAAAATCATCAGTTTGGCTCAAATAAACTGTAATAAAAATTCTCTCCCCTCTCTCTTTCTCTCCCTCTGACACACACACACACACCAGAAGAAAATAAAATAAAATGTCAACTCCTTAAGAATAGAGTTTTTTGTTTGTTTCTTTCTTTACTTCTGTCTTCATGGGATCTAAAATAACTTCTTGGCATGGAGTAGGCTCATAACATGAACGTGTCCTCATCTTACTCCATGCATGCTATTACCTGAATGTTATTTGAGACTAACTGACCAATGCAACACATGCAAAAACTTTGAGTATATAAATTATTTTTTAAAGTATTGAACTTATGTTAAAAATTAATGTGAAATTTTATAGTTCTGAAACATATGTGAATAAAAATTGTTTTATGCCTTTTCCACTGAAGCTGACAGCCACTTCCAAATTACCTAATAAACTACCAGAAACCTTCATTCTAACTAGAGTAAGTACTAGATGAGGACTGGGAGATTAAAACAATTTTCTTTCCATTTCCCAATATTTTTTCTCAAGTTAGACTACCTTTTTATTAAAAAAAAAAAAAAGTGGCTTGAGAGTATTTCAAAGTTGTAATTTAATACAATGGGACAATATGTCTCTTTTCTATGAGAAAAATTCCACTAGAAGAATTATACTACTTAAAGCCACTGAGTTGCACTGTAGTCCATGGGAATATGTACTTGGAGTTAGCTGAACAGTGCACAGCCTATATACTCAGTCTAATGACAGCGAGCCTGGTACAAATAAGCACTAATATATATATTTAGTGCTTGACAAGTAAGTACTGCTCAAAGCATGTATGTGTATGTTGTGTGTGTGTGTGTGTGTGTGTGTGTGTGTGTGTATTAGAGGCCCGGTGCATGAATTCGTGCATGGTTGGGGTCCAGCCAGTCTGAGTAGAGGGAGGGGATATGGGTGGTTGGTTGACCTGCCTGCTGGTTGAACTCCTAGTAGAGGGGACAATTTGTATATTAGCCTTTTATTATATAGGATATACTCTGAGTGGCCTGATTATTATGTGTTCAGAGATCATAATAATCTGGCCACTTGCTGTGTGTGTGTGTGTGTGTGTGTGTGTGTGTGTGTGTGTATCCTCAATCATTAACAAAACCTCTACAAACTTGTTACTTTTTCCTCAAATGAGGAACAGAAGGGCAAAGCCTATAGGCTCTAGTCAAATTAAACAGTTATCATGGAGAATACCCAGCCTCCTACAACTCCAAAACCAAAGGTTATTCTCCAGAAACACCCAGTAGATATGCATGGGCTTGAAAAGTGAGGAATTAAGTAAAGACCTACATTCTGAACTATGGAATCCTTAGTTTTCTTTCCTTAACCTGTTTCACAGTTAGTACCAATCAGATTAAGAATCACCCCTCTACTCCACCTTAAAACTAGTTGACCCTTGAACAACATGGACTTGAACTGTGCAGGCCACTTACACTTGATTTTTTTTCCAATTAATACTACAAATGTACTTTCTCTTCCTTATGACTGTCTTTAACATTTTCCTTAGTTTATTGTAAAATATAGTATGTAATACATATAAACATACATAACATATGATAATTGACTATTTTTATTATAGATAAGGCTTCCAGTCAACAGCAGACTATTAATAGTCAAGTTTTGGGGGAGTCAAAAGTTTTATGTGAACTTTTACTGCATGGAGGGTTGACATCCCTAACCCCAGCATTATTCAAGGATCAACTGTATGTTTTCTGTGGAAAAACTAAATTTGTTCCTGAGAAACAAATGTCACACAAAATGAGGTCCTCTTCAATAAAGGATTAACTCAACTGCATGTTAAAACTGCCCACAAAAGCTGCTAATTTAAAAAAAACACACTTGTTATTTGGAAGTAATTTTAGACTTACAGAAGAGTTGTGAAAATATCCGAGTTCTCATATACCTGACATTCCCTAGTGATAACATCTTATATAACCACTAGAGCCTGGTGTACGAAATTTGTGCACGGAGTGGGAGGGAGGGGTACCCCTCAGCCCAGCCTGCAGCCTCTCCAATATGGGACCTCTCGAGGGATGTCTGACTGCCCTCTCACAATCCAGTACTGCTGGCTCCCAACTACTCGCCTGCCTGCCTGCCTGCCTGCCTGCCTGCCTGAGCGCACCTAACCACTACCCTCCCAGCCTGATCAACGCTCCCCTGCCGGCCCAACTGCCCCTAACTGCCCTCCCCTGCCAGCCTGATTGCCCCCAACTGCCCTCCTCTGTTGGCCTAATCATCAACAACTGCCTTCCCCTGCTGGCCATCGTTGACCACATGGGGGTGGCCATCTTGTGTTGGAGTGACGGTCAATTTACATATGATCTCTTGATTACATAAGATTATATTGCATAGTATAAGAAGTATCAAACTAAGAAATTAGATACTAACAACTTTATACAGATTTTACTAGTTATTCCACTAATGTCTTTTTTTCTATTCCAGAATACACATTACATTTAGTTTTATGTTTCTTTAATCTTCTCCAGCATCAGACTTTATCTCAGTCTTTCGTTTTCCACAACATTTACAAATATGTTATCAATTACACTAATGTAACTAGACTATAGAATATCCTGAAATTTGGGTATATCTGAGGTTTTCTCATGAGTAGATTAATTTTATGAAGCCACATCATCACAGAGGTGATATGTTCATTTCAAGTGCATTATATATGATGGTTCTAAGCCAGTGTAAGCGTGATGATAGTATGTCTTTTTACAGACAAGAGGCCAGGTGCACGAAATTCATGCACTCAGGGAGGGGATGTCCCTCAGCTCTGCACCCTCTTGCAGTCCAGGAGCACTCAGATATCCTTAGTGCTGCTGCGGAGGCAGGAAAAACTCCCACCACCATCACTGCGCTCGCCAGGCATGAGTAGCTCAGCGCATTGACCACCAGGGAGCAGCTCCGGTGTTGAGCGTCTGCCCCCTGGTAGTCAGTGTACATAATAGCGACCAGTAGTTCGGCCGTTCAATTTGCATATTAGCCTTTTATTATATAGGACTAGTGGCCCAGTGCATGAAATTCATGCATGGGGGGGGGGGGTGATGGGTGGTCCCTCAGCCCATCCTGCCCCCTCTCACATACTGGGAGCCCTTAGGGGATGTCCAACTGATGGCTCACCCCCAGCCTGCCCAAGGCCTAAAGCCTCTGGTGAGGCTTTAGACCTTGGGCACTCAGCCATCTCCCTGCTCAGCTCAGCTCCAACTGCCTGTGACCATCCGGCCCCAGGGGCTGGGCGCTCACCTCCACTCCTGCGCTCTAGACGTTTGCCCCGCCCCCTGGCCACCTCCCGCACTCACCACACCCCTCCCCCGGCCGCCTCCAAGCTCGGGCAGTGGTGCTCCTGTGCTCACCACACCCTGCCCCGCGCCTCGACCGGCCCGGGCACTGAGGCGCTCCTGTGCTCGCCACCCCCCCCCCGGCCCGCGTCCAAGCTCGGGCGGCCAGGGCACCGTGGCGCTCACTGCGCTACTGCTTCATCTCCACCCCTGAGGCCCAGCCCTCGTGCCCCTTAGCCCTGCCCCCTACTTCTGATTGGCTGGTAGCATAGCCAATCAGGAGTTAAGGTACGGTCACATTTGCATGTTCCTCTTTTATTAGACAGGATGATATTAACCTTGATCTTCCTAAAGCTGGCATATCTGCCAATTTTCTCCATTGTAAATTATAAATTTCCCTTTTTGAACAATAAATATTTTGAAATAAGTACTTTGAGAACATGCAAATATATGCTTGTCTTTAAATTTTTGCACATTTCCTGTAGCACTTATTATTGTGATATTCTAACTAATTTTTAATTTTCTTGATTTCTTCTATACTATACAAGGTGGAGCAAAGGTAGGTTTTTAGTTGTGAGTACACAAAAGAGTTTCTTCTTGTATTATATCTATCTATCTATCTATCTATCTATCTATCTATCTATCTATCTTAGTTAATATGCCAAGTGACCCTCTGACCATCCAACTGGTCACTATGATGTGCTATGATCACCAGGGCACAGATGGTCAATGCAGGAGCTGAGGTAATGCACACTGGCACTGTGAACCTGATGCCCACAAAGCAACACTTGGCTTCCCCCATGTCAGACACAGGCCTTGCCACCACCCCAGAGCAACAGGCCACCAAATCACAGCTGATGCTGCCAAGACCCCGTGGCACAAAATGTAGCCCACAGTCCAGCTCAGCCCAGAAACAGTTGCTGTGGGCGCTGGGTAATGACATCACATAGCAAGGTACAGCTTCCTCTCCCTATCAATGACTAGCATCCTTACAGTTTCTTCAATCCAGAAACATGACTTGCTTTAAAACCAGGAATAAACATTTCACACTTTAAGCCAATGTCTGTGAAGCATTTTCCCATGCTTCATCTCATTTAATCCTCACAGAAATCTTGGAGTAGGTAGACAGGAGACTTTATGGAATCCTATTTTCTTTTCATCAGCCAGAAAATGGAGATTTAGAAAAGCTTAGAAACTTGACCCGACTGGAAAGAAAAAATGATGGACCTTGAAAATAACTTGAGGTTTTCTCACTGCCAAAATATAGTCACAAACACTGCTGCAGTCAAATATTTTATCCTTTTTTCTCCCTGCATGGTCTACAATAATCTGCTTTGTGTTGATATTTACTGCTGTATTGTTGACCATTACCTGAAAGAGAAATTGGGGTGCTTCACTGGGCTGGAAAAAGTTTAGCTAAATCAAAAGCATGTCTAATTAAGCAAGTTTTTTCTATATCTATAAAAGGCTAAGATGACTCGCGCATGTATAATACATATTAAGTTCTCTGGGCACCAATCGCATGTGTGTGTTTCCATCTGTCATTGTTGATCATGAATTTGGTAGATATTTCTATTATAGAGAAAAGGCAAAGAGTGATATTAAAATATTTCTTCTAATTAATTTCCTTTGTGCACCAGGCCACTAGTTTATTAATTATTGTATTATCTTCTATACAAACAACTTTGGTGCCACTCAGTATTTGTTACCCGAGTGCTTCTTTAGGAAATCAAATAATCTTTTAAAGATCTCACTCTTAAATAGTGTCACAGACTTTACCTAAATGATCCAAAACGATATAAGAATAATGTCTCAAAATAAGGGTCCTTCACTCTCACAAACACATTATTTCAGCTCTCTTACATTGCCTTTATCCCAACAGAAAAAAAATGTTTAAAATTTTAGATGCCCCATAGTCTCTGAGCATTTCTGCTCTTGAAAAATTATCTTCCCATTTTTATTAGGATATATACTATAATGTCTTTAATTCATTAAGCCAGGTCAAAAAATCCTATATAATAAAGAGGTAATATGCAAATTGACACTCCACATCCTCACAAGATAGCTGCCTACAACCAGGATGGCAGTGGGGTTAGTGAGGAATGACCAAATGACTGAACAAGCAGGCTACGTGGGGTGACCAGGCCGGCAGGTGGGTTAGTGAAGGACAACCAAATGACTGAACAGCAGGCTGTTTGGGGCAACCAGACCGGCGGGGGGAAAGGGGGTAGGTGGCAGTGACCAGGCTAGCAGTGGGGGCAGTTGGGGGCGACCAAGCTGGCAGAGAAAGGCAGTTAGGGGCTATTAGGCTGGCAGCAGTGATAGTGAGGAGCGATTGGGCCGGCAGAGGGGGGCAGACAGTAAGGGGTGACCAGGCCAGTGGGGGAGAGAGGCAGTTAGGAGAGACCAGGCCAGCAGAGGGGAGAGTTGGGGGAGATCTGGCCAGCAGCGGGGGGACAGTTAGGGGCGATCAGGCCGGCACAGAGGCAGTGAGGGGCAATCAGGCCGGTGGGAGGGAGGGGCGACAGTTAGTCGTGATTAGGCAGGCAGGCAGGCAGGCGAGCAATTAGGAACAGCGGTCCAGGATTGTGAGAGGGATATCCCACTGCCGGTTTAGGCCTTATGCCCGGGACCGGGCCTAAACTGGCAGTTGGACATCTCCCAAGGGGTCCTGGATTGGAGAGGTGCAGGCTGGGCTGAGGGGATCCCCCATAAACAAATTTCGTGCACAAGGCCTCTAGTAAAGAGATAATACACTATTCTATAAAGGAATATTAATTAGTAAAATTATTTCTTAGCTGAGAATCTATTTGATTCCAAAAAACCTTGAGGGAGGGAATTCAATAGAAATTATCCCAATTTTTTGCTTTAGATGGAACAGAATTTAAGACTATGAGGTTTCCACATAACTTGAATCTTTTTGCTGGCCTGTCCTGTTTTATGTTTCTTTTTAAGTGTGAGGACAGGTCTAATATCACTGTGTACTGCACAACACATTGTGTTGTACACAACAGAAAGTATTCAAGCCTTGCTGACACAAAAGTTCACTCTCTTTATCAGGAATGCATTTTCATGCACCTTTTCAACCAAAATATAATAATAAAATGAAATCTTAGGACTTTTACTTCCAACCAACTTAAAACGGGACAAAATATATTAAATGGTAGTTTACAGACATAGGACATCAGACAGTGCAATACAATAATTGCTGAGAGCAGCGAAAGAATTGATGTGATACTACACTTGCCCTTGCTTACAGACTGAAGGAATTTCCAGATTGTAATGAAAGTAGAGGGAGTCCTGGTAGAGCCCATAAATCTCTGTGATTTGAGGAAATGCAGCTGAGAGTCTAGGCAGGGCAAGGTAGCTGGAGTGAGAAGAAGGAGTGAGCTGCAAAGAGAGAGAGTTGTAAAGACCTGGGATCATTCAAGGCTTCAACTAAGTACTGATTAGCATATGCATGTGAGACATAGAAATGATGTCCAATGCTCACATGGCTATTCCCAAGGCCAGAGTACAAAAACAATGTAATTCACAGGGTATCAGGTAGAATACTCAGAAGTGTATAGGTCTAGTAGTTGGAAAAAATTAACAATAGACAAAAAGCTAATGTGGCTCTAACAAAATAAAAAACAAACAAAAAAAGGAAGCTTCAAACAGTTTCTAAGTAACTTAACTGTGTCCCCAAGAAAAGTGAAGAATATTAACAGAAATACAAAAAATATATAATAGCACTGAACAGATAAAATTTCTAAGGACTGACATCCAAGTAGCTATTACCAGGCAGTAAAATAAAACACATGATTGGGGGGAAGGGGGGTGCAACAATCAATAGAAACAGACCCAGAAATGACACAGATAATAGCATTAATAGACAATGAAACAGTCATTATAACTACATTTTATAAGTAAAAGGTAGACTACTGGGCATGATGAATATTAGTGAACTTAAAGTAGCTCAGTTGGTTGGGGCATCATCCCATGCACCAGATGGGTTCAGATTTGATTCCCGGCCATGGCACATATCTATGTTGCAGGTTCGACCCCTGGTCAGGAGCATATGGAAGGGAACCGATTGACGTATCTTCCTCAGGTAGATGTTTCCCCCTTTATCTCTCTTTCTCTCTCCCTTCCTCCCTCTCTAAAATAAAAAAAAATTAAAATAAAAATCATCTCATAGCAAAAACTACCCTAAGTAAAACACTGAGAAAAAAATGAATTAAAAGAAAAATAAATAGAATATTAGTAAGTTGTGGGATGACTTCAGGTGACCTAATATGTATAATTAATTAAGAGTCTCCAAAGTAGAACACAGACAAAATGAATGTTTAAAGAAACAGATTAAAAATTCCCAAAATTTTTTTGTACTTTTGATAAACACTATAAAACACATACATTTAAGAGGCTCAGGAAATCTCAAGCATAAGATTCATGAAGACGATTATACCAAGACACAACAAAATCAAAATATGTAAAACAATGACAAGAAATCTTAATAGTAGCCAGAGAGAAAAAGTTGTATTATGTAGAGGACTGAAGATAAAAAAGACATCAGACTTTTTGTCAGCAATAATCAATCAGAAGAAAAGATCTAAAGTAAAAACTGAAAGATTTCAGACACACAGGCCTCAAATAATTAACCATAAGAAATACATTACAAACTTTTTTCCCCAGTTTAGATCTATCCCAATGGGAGTTCTTCTGTAAGACTATATCAATGGAAACGTAACACAAAGTATGTGGTTTGTTAAACTCACAGTACTATTTGTTATATATGTGGGAAAGAATTAAAAAACAAGAGATGCTAAATATATGAAAGATCTAAACATAAAAAAAATTAATGTTGGGTACTGACATATCTTAAAAGATATGTATTATTCTAAAATATGATAGCTTAGCAGTGGTTGGCAAACCGTGGCTTGTGAACCACATGAGACTATTGGGCCCCCTTGAGTGTAGCTCTTCTACAAAATACCACAGCCTGGATGGGTCTATTTTGAAGAAGCGGCATTAGAAGAAGTTTTAAGTTTTAAAAATTTGGCTCTCAAAAGAAATTTCAATCGTTGTACTGTTGATATTTGGCTCTGTTGACTAATGAGTTTGCTGACCACTGCCTTAGGGGTCTATTCATGTTGAGAAGGTGCCAAAAATTGAAAACCGGCCATAACCATCGACCCTGACACTAAGTGGCCCTAAAGCCATGATGGCGAACCTGTGACACACATGTCAGCATTGACAAGTTAGCCATTTTCGCTGACACGCAGCCACATACAGAGAAGTATGGGGCTGCATGCCGAGAAGGACATTTCATCCTTGGCTATCACACGGCTAGGTGCAGTACCCAAGGATGAAACATTTGCTGTAGTGTAGATACTCTGTGCCAGAGGTCTGTAGGCCAAAACAACAGAACTCTGACAGAGAGTGTCTAGTTCTGGGAATTCCGGTTAGGCCATTAGGGGATCTTTGACCTCACTTCTGGCCAGGAGAGCAGAGATGCATCTCTGGGGGCCCTGTGATGGCCATTACTAGCAACCACATAACCACAGCAACTATTATCCAATCTACTGTTCTGGGGTGTTGTGGATTTCTAATTGACCATCATTAGTGATATAAGTGAGGGGGAGGCTGGGAGAGGCGAGGGCCTGTGCTATGGGTGCTGTTTCCTGCCATTAGAAATAGCGGCAGCCATCTTAATTTATATAAGGAATGTCCTTTTGCAGCATAGTGCAGACTCCATTTCACCACTATTAATGTTGTGCATTCTTATTAATCCCTATTTCTGCTTATTTACCCTGCCCTTTCCTAAAAGACAGTTACATGTGCCATCTTGTGGTCAGTTAGGCTAGTTAAGCCCTAATTGCCTGCAGGGCTAACAGGCTATCTATAATTCTATCTTCTTTCACTGTCCCCCTGATGGGGAACCCAAAAAATAAAAAAACAAGGTTAAGTAAAAGAAGTGGTATTAGCAATAGCCAACCCTTTCAAGAGACATGGACCTAGATGTATGGCATTATAGACAAAAATGGCAGATCATTTTGCATTCTATGTACTGAAACGGTAGTAAACAGAATGTGGAATATAACTAGACATTTTGAAACTAATCATTCCCAGCTCTTGAAAAAAAAGTGAGGATGAAAGGAAGAAATACATTTCCAGGCACCTTTATAAGAGCCAATCTAATTCCATCCTTAAATTTATAAAAGGCTCTACAAATTTAACATCTGCAAGTTTGAGCATTGCTCGCTCCATAGCTCAGCATGAAAAATCACTCAGTGAGGGAGAATGTATTAAAGAAAACTCTCCTAAGATGTGCACCAGTTCTATTTCACGATATGCAGAATAAGCATGCAATTATTAAGAGAACATCTGAGTTACCACTCAGTAGAAATATCATAAAAGACCGAATAATGAGACTGAACACAAACGTACAACATCAATTACAGAGAGACATAAGTAATTGTAAATATTTTTCTCTTTCTCTTTATGAAAGTACTGATGTCACATCACATGCTCAGTTGGCCATTATTGGTCGATATTCTGATGGTCTCACAATGAGAGAAGAGTTGATAAAGTTAGTATGTGTGCCAACAAGTACATCAGGAAGCAAAATATGTAAGGTTGTTATACAAACATTCCATGACCTAAGCATTGATATCTCTAAAGTTGTGTCAGTGATGACAGATGGGGCACCAAACGTGGTGGGGGAAAAAGTCGGATTTGTCAAATTGTTTACAGAAGCTTTTATACATCCGATTGTGCCTTTTCATTATATCATCCATCAGGAGGTTTTATGTGCCAAGTCAGGATTCACCAACTTAAATGACTTAATGTCAGTTGTTACAAGCAAGAATTTTCTGCACTTTTTCTGGAGATCGATTCCACCTACAGTGGACTGCTGATGTACAATAATGTAAGATGGCTGAGCCAAGGCAAAGTTCTTGAACGCTTCGTGGAGTGTTTTGAAGAAATTAAGGTATTTCTTGAAGATAAGGACCTGGAAAACTTTTCTCAGCTCAATGACAATAAGTGGGTCAACACCCTGATATTTTTTACAGATCTTTCTGTTCATATTAATGAACTGAACTTAAAGTTACAAGGTTTTGGCAAAAGTATTGACGTCATGTTTGGATACATAAAAGCTTTTGAAAGTAAGCTTAAAATTTTCAAGCGAGATGTAGAAACTAAAACTTATATGTATTTTCCTCAAATAACAAAGTATTTTGAGGCCAGTGCAGCTGTACAAAATGAAATGGAACCCTTTCATATAAAGTACCAGGATGTTTTAGACTCATTACTTGACCAATTCAGTGATAGATTTAATCCATTTAGAAGCCTAGAACAGACCATAAAAATAATTAAGTATCCTGACGTAGTAGTCTACAGTAGTTTGGAATGAAATAGTTTCCAATGGATGCAAATTGATGATTTGGAGATGCAACTTGCATAATTTCAAGACAGCATCTGGGCTCAGGTGTTTGTCAACTGGAGGTCAAAGCTTGAGAATCTGGAAAGGTATATTTTTAAATATACTTATTTTTTATTGTTTGAAGTATTACAAATAGTAGTACATATGTCTCCTTTTTTTTCACCATTGACCTCCCCCTGGTGGAATCATAATATCCTTAAAATAATTTACCAGAACCTATCAAAGATTCAAAAGCCCAAGTGGTGTGACCAATTGAAACTATGAGTCAAGGTAATTGGAAGTTGTGGTGAGGCAGGAGCTACAGCAAGTATAAATAACTAGAGGCCTGGTGTACAAAATTCATGCACAGGGGTGGGAGTTGTGTGTCCCTCAGCCCAGCCTGTACCCTCTCCAATCCGGGATTCCCTCTCACAATCCAGGACTACTAGCTCCCAAACCGCTCACCTGACCACCTGCCTGACTGCCCCCAACCACTTCTGCCTGCCAGCCTGATCATCCCCTAACTGCTCTCCTGCCAGGCTGATCGACGCCTAACTGTTCCCCTGCCGGCCCAAATGCCCCCAACTCCCCTGCCCTGCTAGCCCAGTTGTCCCCAAATGCGCTCCCCTGCTGGCCCGGTCACCCCTGACTGCCCTCTCCTGTAGGCCTGGTCATCCCCAACTGCCCTTCCCTGCAGGCCTTGTCCCCCCTAACTGCCCTCACCTGCTGTCCTGATCACCCACAACTTCCCTCCCTTGCTGGCCATCTTGTGGCAGCCGTCTTGAAGCCATCTTTGACCACATGGGGGTGACCGTGTTGTGTGTTGGAATGATGGTCAATTTGCATATTACCTCTTTATTATGTAGGACAATAAGCAATGATCATGTTAGTCAAGTCTATGAGAACAATTCAGAACAGAAAAGGTTACAAGAAATGATTTCTCATAGGCATGCCTTACTCTGGCTTATTGAAATCATAAAGATCTGGCAAGAAACTTCCTACATCAAGTTAGGAGAAACTCTAGAAAGGTTAAATATGACACTGTCTTGCGTGCTTTTAAAATTTCTCACCCAAGGATATGTTTCTTTTTTCTATTATTATTTTTTAATTTTAGAGAGAGAGGTGAAGGAAAAGGGAGGGAGGGGGAAAGAAGAGCGATAGAGACAGACATAGAAACAGAAACAGGCAGATAAATGGCTTAGTTGCCTCCTGACCAGAGATCAAACCCAAAACCTAGGTAAGTAACCTGACCAGGAATTGAACTGCAACCTTTTTGGATGTAGTTTGAACCAACTTACCCACCCTGTCAAGGTGACACTGTTTTTTTATTAGGGGTTGTGCCCAAACCAGCAAGTCTTATAATCACAGACTTGCTGGCTAATTGTACATGTATACCCATATACAATTTTTTTCTACTCTTCATTTTACAAGTTGAGGGAAGATAAACTTGAGCTAAAATTAATGATTAGCAGACTAACCAATGCTGTCACTATCACATCAATTGCTGTCACAGCCTAGAGGAAATGAAACTGGTGGATGGAAGAGAGAGAGGGAGGTTGGCTATGTATTTGTGCAGAAAGCCTAAAGCTTTGAACTTTGAATTATTCTGTATTCTGAATCATTAAATAACTTAACAATGAATTATTACTAAGTGAATAAAGCAGATTTTCTTTGAAAAAATTAAATTAAAATGTTTTATTTTAATCACTATTTAATGCACCAACTTTAAAATTCAACTTCATTTAAAAGCTGAAAAAGAAAACAGTAGACTGGGGGCTGGTTATGTGAAGGAATTGTGTTAAAAAAGAAACAGAAAGAAAAAGAACTCATGCACAAGAACAACAGTGTGGTGATAATGGTCCAGGGGTAAGTGGAAAAGGGTATAGGTAACCTAAATGGTGATGGAGAAAAATAAAACAGAATGAAAAGAAAACAGTAATATTACACTTCACCATTCTTTCAGCATCCTTACAGATTACATAGAGGATGAATAACTAACTTAATAAATGAGAAACAGGACTCTAGCATTATAAGGGCAGAAGTGAATGACAAATTCAGTAAAATTTCGATCTCTCAGCATCCTGGGATTTTCACTTCTATTTCTTCTATATTCTAACCAATATTGTCCACATTTCTGTAATTCTCCATTGCTCTGAATATAGCATAAGACTTCAATTTAGTCTTCCAGTAATAATATGTATAAAAGCAAGCTCTGAATCCAGCTATAAAGTTATAAATTTTGTACCAGATAATATGTTTTGACATATATACACACACCAGAAAAATTCTGTTGACATTAAAATACACATTAGAAGCATATTTTATTTTGAAAAATGTCCCCAACTATTTAAACTGTCAAACCCATTACATATGTACTTCAAATTAAAACCCACATTTTTCAAATTCTGAGGTATATCCAACCAATATGCTGGTTCTAGTTAAAAACAACATATTAATCAGTTCAATGGAGCTATCTAATCAATATGAAAAACGGAAAATAAATCTTACCTGGTAGTTTCTTTTCTCAGATAATGTATGTCCATCAGTCCTCACCATAGAGTCGTGTCCTTTCCTCACAGTACTGGAGGCAATCAAACAGAACTGTCACTCAAGGGTCGTGTCACAGGAAGGACCGCCCACCAGTTCTCCCTCTAGAGTGGAATTATCCAAAAGCCATCAAAATTACTAACATGTAAATATATGAACAGAAACAAAAATATCCAATATTATATATAGAAAACAAAACAAAAAATACATTTTAAATATTTTAATTGACTGATGTTCTTTTTAACTATTTGGGGAGAGCTAGATTGGCAGACATGCTTTGAGATAGAAATTATTAAATATGAAAAACTTCCTTCCCACTTATCTCTACAGCTAAAACTGTCCACCAGACCTCACATACAAGATAGAAACTTAAAAACGGAGTTGACAAAAATGTTCAGCCCTCAGTTGATATTTTTTCTTTTAAATGTTCTTCTCTAGTTTTAGAAATATCCAATTAATTCAGATTTAGTCATTTAGCTTAAACCCCCCTCTTCCAAATACTTCAGTTTATTCCTATGGCATATAATTAAATATATCCTATGTTCTTATGATTAGTAAATGAAACCCAAATCAATACTCATTAAAATTTCCTTCAATGTGCCGAACCGGTTTGGCTCAGTGGATAGAGCGGTGGCCTGCGGACTGAAAGGTCCCAGGTTCGATTCCGGTCAATGGCATGTACCTTGGCTGTGGGCACATCTCCAGTTGGAGGTGTGCAAGAGGCAGCTGATCCATGTTTCTCTCCCATCGATGTTTCTGACTTTCTATCCCTTTTCCTTCTTCTCTGTGAAAAATCAATATATTAAAAAAAAAATTTACTTCAATGAAGAGTAATAACATGTCAACTTTCTGAAGCCTTTATCCTTCAATCCTCTAATTTCATACACATTCTAATAGAATTTGCTTTATTACAATAGGGAAAAAAATAATGGGGCTCATGTCTTAACCTCAATAAAGATAAGTCCAAAATGACTAGGCACTATGCACATCAGGTACAAAAAATTCAGTGTAGCAGAGGTGATAGTTGCTAGAAATGTTAACTTAAAAAATGTGAACTGAAAATAAGATAAAAACCCAAAAATTGTGTATACAAAAAATCTGGAAGCACTGATTTTAAAAACAATTCTCTCTCACCAAAGTTTTGGTGAAATGTTTACCCGAATGTAGTAAGTGTATCTAATGATCTAATAAAAGTTGCTATTAAAAATACATTCAAATTTAGAGCAATTACTTAACATCATAAGAAATATACTTTGGGAGAAGATAAGAGAAACACCTACTTTAAATTCATAAAAAGTATGAATCAATTTTATTAAAACCAACACACACACATGTATACATACATATAAATTACCTCCAAAAAGCAATCTAATAATACGGGCAGAAACATTTCCAAGGAAAACAAATCATTAAGAATTAACATTAAAGTTTTAAAAAGAACCCACATAATGAAAACCTGTATTTCATCTTTTTATGTTTGATTAGAATTAGTGAATGCTATACTTTTACTTAATTTTTACTATCTTAGATTGTATATGTTTGGTGAAATATTTTAAGATGCCTGACTTTCAGGCAAAAATGAAACAAACAGCCCATTACCAAATTTAAAAGTCCAACTGCAATTAAGTATTTCTTTCTCAAAAATAACAAAGGTTTGTTTTTTTAAGTCATAAGTATAATTACTGCTATAAATGTAACCCCTAAAGTCTAGTAAGGAAGTAGGTTATTCATAAAGAAAAATTTTATCAAGTAAATTGGATGTCCAAGAATAGTTAAGTGACACACATTCAGCACTAATTTAAATTTTTATGACTGTCACAAAATGAGAACAACACTATGTTACTATGCATCCTCAAAACATTAACCCTGTTTTAATGTTAGTATTTCATAATAATAGATTTTAAAACAGTATTTGCCTTACTATTAATGTATTCATGGCAACTCTGAAGTCAATGTGTAATAGCTGAATTTTCCATTGTTTCTTAAAGAATAAAAATGTTTCTTCTTAAATAAGTTTAAAGCCCATGCCTTTTCTTCAAATTATGCTACTTTCATCAAAAGATAAGTTACAAATTTAAAATCAGGTAAGGGATTTTTCAACTGTTTAACTTAACTATATATGCTAAATACCTTAGTTAAAAACAAAAGTTAGTACTTATTCTGTAAATTTACCAGGTAAATAAAAAATAACTTTGGAATAATATAGATTTTAATACAAAGGGAAATATGGTTTTGTTTTCCCCTTTGAATAACTTCAAATATTTCATGGCTCAAGGTTTCAATCAATATCAACTATATGCTTTAACCAATACAGGAATAGCTATTCTATATTGAAAAATAACTAAGAATTCATTATCTCCATTTAGTAAACAGGGAGAAAAAGAAATAAAGGCACTCTATTTTCTTCCAGGTAAACATGACAGCTAACATTTGTCACCACTATCTTGCATTAAATAAAAATGTTCAGTAACAGACTGTCTTGATACTTGTAATATTTGGATGATGCACAATAGATGAAAGAAGATGTATGTATGTGAAGCACAGTATGTGAAGAGGAGCAAGCATGAGAGAGAACATGCACTCCAGCTGCCTAAATTTATTAACGTTTATACACTGGTTTTCCCAAAAGTCCTACAAATATTCAAAAAATCAGAAAAGACAAATATTTACAAAACCAAAATGAAATCATCAATAAGGCACGGATGCCTTCCAAGATAAGAAACAAGAACAAAGGAGACACTGCATTTACCTCCTACCTTAAAAAAACAGAAAACTAAACAAAACATGTGAAACAATAACTTTCTGACACTAGACATTATCTCAGGGCAGAGATCTTCAAGAGAAAAAAAACCGAAGTAAACCTATTGCCTACATTCTGAGGCTGAATGAAACAAAGCCCAATGGTCTCACTGAATTAAAAGAGCTCAGAGTTAGGGAAGACACCAAGGCAGCTAGAATTTGCAAAACTAATGAAGAGAAGGAAGATGCAGGGGCAAAGAGCCCGGAAGATCAAGAAAGAGATTCTACTTAAGGTTTTGACTGAGTAATGATCTGTGTGTGCATATGAAAAAAAAAATGACTGACTCTGGAGAAAAAAAGCCTCTGAAAAATAGCGGTCATTTGCTCAGTGGTTAGTGTGTGGGCTCACGGAATGAAGGGTTTTGGGTTCAACTCCTAGTCAAAGGTGCATACCCTGTTTGCAGGTTTGATCTGCAGCCCTGATCAAGCATGGTAAGCAACAAATCTATGTGTGTCTCTCAATAAATGTTTCTCTGCCTCCTCCCTCCCTTTCATTCTCTCTAAAAATCAATGAAAGAAATACCCTCAGGTGAAGATTAGGGGGAAAAAAAGAGTCCGAACAATCCACAGAACTCCTGTTTCCATTAATTAGAAGGTAATTAATGCCTTATAGGATTTATACGAATAAATTTTACACAACAGGATGTTCTGAACCAGCACTAACAAAGCTTGAAACCACTGGGCCAGAATGGCTCAGTGGTAGAGTATCAACCTCTGAACCAGGAGGTCATGGTTCAATTCCCCATCAGAGCACGCGCCTGGGTTTCAGCCTCCATCCACAGTGTGGGGTGTGAAGGAGACAGCCAACCAATGACTCTCTGTCATCACTGATGTCTCTATCTCTCCGTCCCTTCCTCTCTAAAATCTCTATATCCTATATAATAAAAGAGAAACATGCAAATTTGACCATACCTTCGTTCCTGATTGGCTATGCTACCAGGCAATCAGGAGTGGGGGCAGGGCCAAGTGACACGAGTGCCCCAGGGGTGGAAATGAAACAGTGGTGGCGGCGAGCGCCCAGCCCCCAAGCACTGTGAGGGAAAATGGCGGCAGCAGCAGCAGCAGCAGCAGCAGTGGTGGCAGCGGCAGGGAGAGCCCGGCCCCCGGGCACTGAGAGTGGAAGTGGCAGCGAGCGCCCAGCCCCCAGGGCCAGGTGGTCACAGGCAGCCAGGACTGAGCCGAACAGGGCGATGGCTGGGTGCCCAAGGCCCAGAGACTTTAGACCTTGGGCATGTTGGGGGTGAGCCATCAGCTGGACATCCCCTGGGGGCTCCCTGTATGTGAGAGGGGGCAAGTTGGGTTGAGGGACCACCCACCCCCAGTGCACGAATTTCATGCACCGGGCCCCTAGTACTAGTATAAAAGCCTAAGCAGCTATGATGTGCAATGACCAACAAGGGGCAGATGCTCCTACCACTAGAGGAGGGAGCCCGATTCCTCACAGAATCAGCTGCGGGTTAGGTTGCTGCTGGGGCACTGTTGGCCCCGAATCAGCTTCACCCACACCCCAGACCCAGAGAGGAGAGAGCCCGAGTTGGGGGTGCACCACCCTTTTACAATCTGGGTCTCCTTGGGGGATGTCAGAGAACTGGTTTCAGCCTGATCCCTGCAGGCCAGGCCAACGGACCCCACTGGTACACCGGGCCTCTAGTCCTATATAATAAAAGGATGATATGCAAATCAACCAAACAGGGGAAAAACGGGTTGCTATGATGCACATTGACCACCAGGGGGCAGACACTCAACCTAGGAGCTGACCGTGGTGGTCAGTGTGCTCCCACAGAAGGAGGGCCTCTCAACTAGAAGCTGGACTAATGGCTGGTGAGTGCAGCAGCAGTAGTGGGAACCTCTCACAACTCCATAGCAGTGCTAAGGATATCTGACTGACTGCTTAGGCCCACTCGCCTTGGCTCTCAGGTGGACATCCCCCGAGGGCTCCCGGACTGTTAAAGGGCACAGGTCAGGGAGAGACCCCCCCTCCAAGTGCATAAATTTCGTGTACACAGCCTCTACTATATCTTAAAATCTAACCTCAAAAGGATTAAGCTAATTCTAAGTACAACTGTACCCCCAAATAAAGCCCAACAATCTATATATATACTAGTGAAAGGCTAATATGCTAAATGTCTCATCAGTCCAGGAACACGACTTGCTTTTTTAGCCAGGTGCAAACATTTCACACTTTAACCAAATGTCTGTGAAGCATTTTCCCATGCCTCATCTCACTTGATCCTCACAGAAGTCCTGGAGTAGGTAGATAGGGAGACTCAGTGGAATCCTATTCTCTTTTTACTAGCCGGAAAATAGAGATTTAGAAAGTTTAGAAACTTGACCCAACTGGAAAGAAGAAATGATGGACCTTGAAAATGACTCCAGGTTTTCTTATGCGCAGAATATAGTCAAACACTGCTGCAGTTGAATATTTTACCCTTTGTTCTCTCTGCATGATCTACAATAATAATCTGCTTCATGTTGATATTTACTGCTATGTTGCTGACAATTACCTGAAAGAGAAATTTGGGTGCTTCACTTGGCTGGAAAAAATTAGCTAAATCAGAAAGCACGTCTATTTAAGTAAGTATATTCTTTATCTATAAAAGGCTAAGCTGACTTGCGCATGAGTAATACACATAAAGCTCTTGCTGATGCCAATCGCACTCATATTATAGAGAAAGAGCGAATAGCGTTATTAAAATATTTCTTCTAATTAATTTCCTTTCAATGTGCACAAATTCGTGCACCAGGTCACTAGTATTTAAAATCATACCACACTCTAGCATAAAACAATGTTAGATTTATAGTTTCAATTATATTGTGCTGATTTCTGGCTATAATAATGTACTATAGTTGATGACATATTACTATTATTATATAAAGTAAGATGACATCACTATAGGCACATGGGACTTCTCTGTACTATTTTTGTACCTTATGAGTTTATAATTATTTTTAAGTTAAAGATTTTTAAAAGGCTCAAACTGATCTAGAGCAGGGATGGGTAATGTCTGGCCACAGGCCCTATAAGGCCTACAAAATCACTTGGTCTGGCTCTGCCAAGGCATTAGGGTGAGTTAACGAAATGTTTCAGCAAATACAGCAGGCTAATTTTCAAGTTGATAATTTTGTATGGCCTGCAAATGATGTTATAAATATCCAAATGGCCCAACTATTAACCAAGAATACAAAATCCAGCTAAAATACCTTTAAAATGTAAAGGCAAATGTAGCCACTTTGGAAGAGTTTGGCAGTTTTTAATAAAGTTAAATTTAAATACAATCCAGCAATTGTGCCCCTGGGTATTTACCAAAGTGAACTAAAAACTTAGTGCATACCAAAATCTATACCTGAATGTTTATACCAATAAAGGCATCCTTAAAGAATAAACAAAATAGAACATTATATAATAAAATTCTATTCAACAATATAAAAAAAAGCTATTAACTCATAGAACATGGGTAAATCTTAAATGCATTTTGCTAAAGGAAAAGAAATTAGACCAAAAAGGCTATACATTAAATGTTTCTATTCATATAATTTTCTGGAAAGGCAAAACTACAGGGACTGAAACAGATTAGTAGTGCCAGGGAACTGAAGAGAGGCACAGGGAGCAAATGAAAAAGAGGATACACAGAGTTGTACCGCCAGTGCACTAAGAATAGGGAATAAGTAGCCCACCCGTGTGCAGGCCACTGGGGACTGAAGAATGCATTCCCATCCCACTTCCCAGGTGTGTGAACCTGTAAAATTATAACTTCCAAGATGATACAGTATATTTTAATCGTAGGGATTCTATTTCCCCAGTCTTTGTCCCATCTAGGCTTTTTCACTTCACTTGGTCCATACAGAGAAAGATCTGGTGACTTCCCTGAAAGACTCTATTAAAGCAAAAAACGACAAATTGGGAGAAATATAAAAATGGGCAGAGAAGTTAGGTCTGTTGCTAGCACAATGACAAAAGATCCAGAAGGATTTGTCAGGCACGCTGTAAATGCATTCAAGTTAATGAGACATCTGAACACTGAGTGGAGTTGGAAAACCTAAACCTCAAGGATATGCCAGATGGCTTTATCTCTAACCTAACCAATTCAGAGACAGTACCTCCCTAATGATGAAGATCAGGTCAGAGCAGACAAAGTTCTATTGTGTCTCCAGGACATCTTCAATTTGAATACAGATACTATCTGAAAAGTAATCTTCCAGAAGTAAAACACAAATCTTTTCTAGTAGTTGAGGACTGTTGGGTAAAGTGGCCTATACAGAAGCAGATTATTACCATACAGAACTGTGAGTGAAACAAGCACTCAGGAAGCTGGATGGTGAGGTTTCTATCACTAATAAAGTCTCTGTTCTAGATTATGTGTACCCGCAGGCAGACCTTGATAAGGCACTTTTGCTTTACAAAGAAGCTTCTTGAACTAGATCCTGAACATCAGAGAGCTAATGATAATTTAAAATATTTTGAGTATATTGTATAATGGCTAAAGAAAAAGATGGCAATAAGTCAGCTTCAGATGACCAATCTGATCAAAAAACCCTGCTAAAGAAGAAAGGGATTGTTATATTACCTGCTAGAGACAGAAGAAATGCTGTGTATTAGGGAGTATATCAAAATGACTCCAAGATAGAAAAAAACTCTTTTGCCACTACCATGATGGAAACTGAAATCCTACATTTGGGACAAATGTCGTATTATTCATTTCCATGATATTATTTGATAGAGAAATTGAAAATGTCAAAAATCTAGTAAAATCAAGAATAAGTAACTTTCTTTTTTTCTATCCTCAATTTACAGAAATAATAACTGATATAGCAATAACCCCACATCATAATGGTTAACTAAGCTGTATTTATAACAGTTTTTCCTCAACACAAGTAACATCATGCAAATGTGTTTTTAAAATTATAGTTTTAGGTGACACTGGTTAATAACACTGGTTGTTAATATATGAAAATAAGTTTTAAACTCTTAATTATGAAAATGAGATTTTTATTTGACACTTAACAAATCTGTTTCAGCATCTTCCTGAAAAAAGTTTCCTATGTACTTCAGAGCCTTTTTGTCTCAGAGGCTAAACAAAAACCAACTGTTTCATTCATCTATATTTTTATCTGAAAGAATACTTGAATTATTTTTATTCCCTTTTAAGCACATTATTACCAGAAATATGTAAGTAGGCACAAACATCATGCTAATTTGGAATAATAACATCATTGTTTTCTGATTTCAACCTACACCATTTATCTTAAGAAAAACTTAATGTAAATGCAATCCTATAAACTTACTGTTTAGTGTAGAAATTCTTCTTTTGTGAGAAAGACTACCTTTTATGCTCTTGCTTTTTTTTTTTTTTACTATCAGCTTGTTTTTAAAACCTGTTTAGTCTTTACTGTAAAGTGCAATCTGCTATCGCTTTCATAAAGAGATGATTAAATAAACACTAGGCTTATTTTTGCTCTTTTATTACACAGAAGTTGTCAAATTTCTTCTTTATAGGTCAAGATAGTAAATACTTTTTTAGGCTTTGCAGGCCATACAGTCTTTCAAAACCACTCAACTCTGCTATTAGAGTGCAAAAACAGCCATTAAAAATACAGAAATGATGTGGCTATGTTCCAATAAAACTTTATTTCAAAAGTAGAGAGCAGGCTGAATTTGGCCAATGACATCATTTGCAGACTATAGTAGCAGTCAGGCTACTATAATTATTATAATCTTTAAATACCCTTTATCAAACTTCTTTAAAACATAATTTCAACTGATTCTAGTTATATTATAAAGGTTGAATTATCTGAATGTTCGTACTGCAAAATGTCCTTAAAGTTAGAATTCTTGTTGTTAGGTTTTACTACTTTTCCACTCTGCTACTTTTTGTTTATTACCAAAAGTTACATTTTAAATGGAAAAAGTGGTCTAACAAATATGGGTGCTTTACAAGAGAATCCCTGTAAAGAGTAACATGCAAATTGACTGTACCTCTGCTATGCTACCAGCCAATCAGGAGCAGAGGGCATGGCCAGCAGACAGGGGCACGGACAGGGGGCATGGCCAGCAGGGGGCGTGGCCACAGTGCCACATAAGCTAGTACCATGCTATAAGCTCTGCCCACAAAGGTACTTAAGGGTTGCGAGATCCCTCCTTAGTTACTGTGACTGAATCAGATGCAAATGAGCACCCGGGGCACTTTGGGTAATGAGCGTCAGGTGCGAGGCAGGGCTGTGAGCCAAGCGGCAGTTTGGGTGAATGCCCCCAGCCCAGCGCCTATGATGGAGCATGCGGATACCCTGGTGGCCGCCGCTGTGTGAGGCCCAAGGGTCCCTGCATGTCCCCCAGCCCAGCACCCACAATGGGGGTGGGGGACTGGATGCCAGTCTCTGGGATGTGCGGAGACCCCGGTGGCCACCACTGGCTGCAGGAAGTTCACAGTCTTCTTGGTTCCTGCATAATTGAACCAGAAGCAGACATCAAGAGCGGGGAGCACCAAGAATGCTGGGAAATGTAGTTCTGGTGGCAGGCGCGGGGGCATGGCCAGCAGGATGAGAGGCAAGGCCAGCGAGGCCTGCGGGGGCATGGCCGTGGTGCAGGGGGCCCCACAGTGCTGTGGTGCAGCATGCGTGCACTTCCTAGGCACAGGCCCCACGAAGGGACGGGGCAAGCTGTCTGCGGGGTGTGCTGTGAGTCCAGTAAGGTCACGCTTTCCCCAAGTACCACACACATTCCACAGCTCCCCGCCTCCTTGGGCCAGGATCGGAGCTGGGAGCCTTCCAAACACAGCGTCCACAAGCCAGGTGCTCCAGCTTCTGGAAATGCTGAGGAAGGCATGCATCTCCAGTTTCTCAGCTTGCGCCCTCTCCCCAGGAGGCTGGGGAGAACTTATTTGGCAAAGTTCTTTAAGCAACGGTGGTCAGAGTACTGAAACTCGGCCAGGCAGGCACATAGAGGGGCAGGGGCCCATTCTGGCCCTGGGGTTAGGCAGCATGCCCTGTGTTCCTGGGTGCCTGTGGCTGCCTGTGGCTGCGGCCGGCCTGAATGAAGCTGGCCCAAGTCCTGGGTGCCTATAGCTGGCCAGAGGGAGAGAAGCCTGGGTTCCAGGTGTGGGGCAAGGCAGAGGCAGTTAGGAGCAATCAGGCCAGCAGGGGAGCACTTAGGGGCGATCAGGCAGGTAGGCAGAGGTGGTTAGAAGTGATCAGGCAGGCAGAGGGGTAAGGAGCAATCAGTCAGGCAGGCCATGAGCAGTTAGCAGCCAGTGTTCCTAGATTGCAAGAGGGATGTCAGGCTGTTAACAGTTGGACATCTCTGACTGCCAATAGTTAGACATCACTGAAGGAGTCCCTAATTGGAGAGGGTGCAGGCTGGGCTGAGGGAAACCCCCTCCTTGCACGACTTTTGTGTACCAGGCCACTAGTTACACTATAAATGCACTGATGGGGTCACTTGGCCTGGTCAAAATCGGCTCTCCAACACCCTATGTGGGAGGGGGGTCCCGGATTGCAAGAGAGTGCCAGGCCAGGCTAAGGGACCCCACTAGTGCACAATCTGGGCCAGGCTGAGATGTGGAAGATTGGCCAGCCAGGGAGGGACTGTAGAAAGGCTCCAGGGCATGTCTGGCTGGTCTCTCACTCAGTCCCAATTGGCCAGACCCCAGTAGCAAGGTAGCCTACTGGTTGGAACATCTTCCCCCTGGTGGTCAGTGGACACCATAGCAAGTGGTTGAACAACCTTAGCATATCATTTGCATATTACACTTTGGTTGAACAGCCAACCAGCCACTTAGCATATTAGGCTTTTATTATATAGGACTAGAGGCCCGGTGCACAAAATTTGGGCACTCAGGTGAAGTCCCTCAGCCTGGCCTACACCCTCTCAGTCTGGAAGCCATCCTGTGTTGAGCATCTGCCCCCTGGTGTTCAGTACATGTCATAGCGACTGATCGTTTTGCTGTTTGGTCTATTTGCATATAAGCCTTTTACTATATAGAATAATATTCTATCACTCTCTTTTGGGTTTCTATTATACATTATTTGTGATCAATAAACCCCAAAATAAAAACAAATAAAAAGAGGATACACAGGAAAACTTTTAAGGAGATGGAACTATCCCATATGAGATTAGAGTGGTGGGTTTGATGCTATGCATGTATTAAAATCCACAAAACTTCACAACATAAAAAGTAAACTGAAATGTATGCAAATTATAAAAATCAACTAGAGGTTAGAACTACAGAACTGCACAGCCACCCTGAAGGAGGTATGAAACAATTGGTGACCTAAGCAATTTTGGAAAAGGGTGTTTTGACAGTTAATTATTAAGAGAAAAAAAAAGATACTCCATATAAACACTGTATTCTAGTTGGCAAAGTAATTCTTCAGAGGACTACGGTTTAATAATTCTGAAACTGCTATGCATACACACTGAAGAGAATAAGTAAAATGGATGGTGCTTGGTGCCAAGTAGGTTTCTCCCAGTCCAAGAGAGAAGTTACAAATAAGCTAGGACCTAGCTGCTAGGAGGAAGGCTACAATGAATGTCATACACCTCTTAATGAGGGGATACATTCTGAGAAATGTAATGTTAGGCAATTATCTTTGTAGGGACCCCATCAATTGCACTTACACAATCCTAGATGGCAAAGCCTACTATATTAGCCTTATGGTATAGCTTATTGCTCCTAGGCCACAGGCCTGTATGGCATATCACTGTACAAAACAATATGAGATTAAATCAAGCCCAAGAGAAAAAGATACAATCAAGAGATGACATAAACACTAAACACTGAGTGGCCAGATTATTATGATCTCTGAAGGCATAATAATCTGGCCACTCAGTGTATTTGTATCTCAAATGGGTACTAAGAGTATTCTAGACTTTTGCTGTAGATCAACCACCTATTTGCCCTGAGCTTTCTATCAGCCAGTGCAAAGGAGAAAATTGATCAGGTGCATGATTTATAGTATCTTTGATATCAAATATAAGAGGTACTCAAGAGAAGTACACTGAGTGGCCAGATTATGATGCACTGAGTGGCCAGATTAACACAACAAACATACTGTTTTACAGTATACTTTTTGGTAAGTAGAAAGAGTACACTCTAAAATAACAATAAAAAATATAGTCTAGTAAATACATAAGCCAGTAGCATAATAACTTACTACCAAATAGTATGTACTATATATAATTATATTTGCTATACTTTTATATGACTGACGACAGCAGGTCTATTTACATCAACATCACCACAAACACTGAGTAATGCATTGTGCTAGGACATTAAGACAATGCTGCTAAGTGATAGGAATTTTTCAGTTCCATTATAATCCTACCAGAGGTCCGGTGCACGAAATTATGCACTGGGGGGAGGGGGTCGTCCCACAGCCTGGCCTGCACCCTCTCATAGTCCGGGAGCCCTCGGAGGATGTCCATCAGTTGGACATCCAAAGCACTTCCACCGCTGCACTTGCCAGCCATGAGCCCAGCTTCTGACTGAGCAGTGCTCCTCTTGTGGGAATGCACTGACCACCAGGGGATAGCTCCTGCGTTGAGTGTCTGCCTCCTGATGGTCAGTGTGCGTCATAGCAACCCGTCATTCTGTTGCTCGGTTGATTTGCATATTAGCCTTCCTTTACATATGAGGATGGGGCCACCATAGTCTACGCAATCTGTAGCTGACTGAAACATCATTATGCAGAGCATGATTACATGTGGTACTAGATGAGAGAGACATCTCTACTGGTAACAGCTTGCTCTCAATTACAAGGCACTTTAAGTACAGATTGTAAATCATTCAAACTTGTTACAGAATAATTTCACTGATGTCACTTGAAAATAAATTAAAAGTTGATAAAATGTTAGATGATTAACAGGTATGTTGAAATTATATTTTAAAGAAGTTTGATAAAAGGGTATTTTAAAGATTTTTTTACATTATAAACAAAGCTTATTTTGAAAAAGCTCCAATTTTTTGAATATTTTCAAACAATTAAGTTAAATTTGTCTTTAATCCTTTTAACAGACTAACAACTAAATTTCAAGAATACAAAGTAATTTATGTAACACATGCATCAATAGTGTCTACTCATGAGCAATAATTTCTCTCAAATTGAGAAGACTTTTAGAATAAACTTCTGAGTGCATCAGAATAAATGCTAAAGAATAAACATTTTATACTTCCTTTTCTGTGTTGAAAACCTTTAAAATAGATTTAGTCAGCTATCAACTTAATATCCAAGAAACCGCTGAAACCTGTTTGGCTCAGTGGATAGAGCGTCGGACGGCGGACTGAAGGGTCCCGGGTTCAATTCTGGTCAAGGGCTTGTACCTTGGCCGCAGGCACCTCCCCAGTAGGGGTCGTGCAAGAGGCAGCTGATCGATGTTTCTCTCTCATCGATGTTTCTGACTTTCTATCCCTCTTCCTTCCGCTCTATAAAAAATCAATTAAAATATATTTTACAAAATCCAAGAAACCAATAAGGGGGAAAACATAAATCAAATCTCAGGGTAAGAAAAAAACAGGTAGGCTTACTCATCCGGGATGTTTCCCTAAGTTGGAGCCTAATAAAGATTAAGCATATATTAGTTGGCCTTCTAAATAATAGTGAACTCCAATTTTTCTCCATTCAGAAAGATTTATCAAAACAAGAAATCAACTGATCATGACTAAAATCTCTAGAAGATACGTCATCAGAAAGGGGAAATAATTATTAACTTTATTCTTCAAATCCTATTAAATTTTGGGTGTCACATCATCATACAAAAATATATAATTAATTAGTTTGATTAATTTCTTCTCTCTGGCCTCAGTTTCCCACTCTGTAAACTAAAAGGATTTAGATGAATTTTTAAAATGCAAGCTGTTTGCATTTTATATTTTATGGAAAAATAATATATTTTGATAATTTTACATTTTAAATATTCTGTCAAGGTAATTCACTTATCAAAAGTGAATAATTATAGCTGATTCCTCCCACCCCCATGTTTTTTTTTTTTATCCCACTTTATTACCCAATACTACGTATAACACTGCCCAAATATTTTGGAGTCTGGAAATGGTATCTAAAATACTTACAATTTAGTAGTCATTACCAGACTCAACTTTAAGCTACACTGGGAATTTGGACAGGTTAAGACAGTTGAACAGGTTTTTCTTTATTTTTTTAAGCCTCTCCCGAGGATATGTTTATTGATGAGAGAGACAATAAAAAGAAAACAATATATTCCAATTTGGCTATTAATTAGAACTGACTATGATACGTGACCAATTTCAATGGTGCTCAGTAAAAGCTAAGTAAATGTACTTAGCTATTATCTTTAAAATCACAGGGTTTCTCAAATTCTAGAACTATATGTCAAGTAACTTTTCCTTAATAGATAGATTACAATTACAAAAATGTTATGAACTGATTTTTTGAACTAATTTTTGGTTTGATCACATAGATAAAATGTTTTCAAAATTCTGTGTTGATAACTTAACGTACATGCAAGAACGAAGCATGGGCAGACAGAATGAAAATAAACAAATTTCATTTCCTCCCAGCTGGTGTAGCTCAATGGTTGAGTATCAACCCATGAGCCAGGAGGTCATGGTTCGATTCCTTATCAGGGCACGTGTCTGGGTTGTGGGCTCAGATGTTTCTCTCTCTCTCTCTCCCTTCCCCTCTGAAATCATTCATTTCCTAAATCAATGCCACTCCAATAAATTTAATAAAATATTTAAAAAAACACAAAAAACAATTTCAGTTCCATACCAAACTTATCCTGGGAAAATTGCCACATTAACTAAAAATAGTTTTTCTGGATGCTTTAATAATACAGGCTTTATGGATCTATAATTAACATGTAAAATGAAAAGTTGCCTATATTTGCAAATAAAAATAAGTCAATACTATTCTTTGAAATCAATTTACTCTCTGGTTGTCATAATTTAATGTTTAACTTAATTTTGTGTTTCTTCTATTTTCTGTAGTGGTAGCTTTACTTCTAATATATCTGTGTAGCTCTTTAACAAATATTTCGAGGAGAATTCTAGGCACCTTATACATAGAATTCACTATAAGTAGAAAATTTGTCTAAAATGTCCAACATCTCAATAGTCTTAAAAGTCGTAAATAAAATAAATACAATAGAGTGCTACTGAACTTAAATGACAAAAGTTCAAAAATATCTGAACAAAAGCTCATTATCTTCAATAAAATTCGGGTCCAATATAAAGACAATGGGTATCCTTCTAGTCCTCCTGCTGCCAAAAACTTATACATGTTTAGGCAAATTGCTTAATGTCTGTGTGATTCAATTTCTTCATATGAAAATATCAGCATAGCCTGGCTTATGGCTATATAAAGTAAGTTTGTGAACTAGATTTATAATATATATAAAATCTCATTTAAATAAAGTTGCTTAATTTATTCAGAACAACTACCAGATGTGACCAATCTGAATGTAAATGGCCAAATTATTAGTACCAATTTTCTGCACGTTTAAAGCTAAAGAAAGTATTAAAATTAATGAAATGTTTCAGAGCCTTTCATTACAATTAGTTAAAAATTTACAAGTATTACCAAAGACTGAAATAGCTATTACCAAAGCAGTACTTCTAAAATGGACTAAGTCATATTAGCCTCACATTCTACTGTGGAATGGACGACATACTGGTTCTATTAATTCAACAAAGGAAACTGTGCAAACTGTGATCTATAAATAAAACTCCTTAAAATATGTAACAACTCCCATCTCATTCTGCATTACAAATGGTCATCAAATGTTATTTTATATCAGCAACTGAACACACCACATGTGAACCAGAAATCTGAAAATTGCAACTCTAATACTAACAATTTTTATAGGTACTATTTTTCTTGTAATAATTTCTATAAGTTATTGGTTCTACCAATAAGATAATATTAAAAGCTGACTTTAAACTGCTTAGACTCACCAAATGCATAACTGATTATGCTTATCAAGTTATCTCCGAATTAATGATAGGCACATGATGGGGAAAAATTAATGTGGCTCCTTATAAAAATTAAAAAAGTTGCTCTTAACATGAATTAAGTCAATTATATATTAAAATATATCTTTATCTCAAAATTAATTATTTCTACAGTTTTCCTAAGAGACTATTAAAAAAAAGTTTAAGTAAAAAGCAGAAAAGAATAATTATAGCTATCATTTGTAGCTGACAATATAATAGTCAATGAGACTAACTAAATAGACATTTTCCCAACCCCTCAAAGTTTAGTTTTTGTGAAAGCAAAGAATGGCCAGAGATATTCTACAAAGCACTGGTACATGACTGTCCTAAGGCATTGACACAGAGATGAGACAATACACATATATCTATAGAGGATACAAATAGGCTAAAGAAATTACATCATTTTTATCACAGGATGCTTATCAAAACCAGCTTGTGATTTTTAAATATTACTCTCTTCATTGCCCCTACTTTAAATGTTCAAGGATGCAACCAATTCACCAGATGCTTTTTAAAATGCTCTTTAAGGATTCTAATGTATAAGGTTCAGCCTATATAGCAAAGTGAAATCTAAAAATGTTTTCACCTCAGCATTAAGTAGTGAGCAAATATATAAATTTATAAATTGATGTCATATGTATGCCAATGTGCCCTTCCTCGCCTCTTCTTCACTCTACCTGAGAAATAATGCTAGGCCTTAAACATTAATATTTAAAGTGGTTTTTAAGCACAAGATCTCTATTGTTGAAATACATACAATGTAAGTTCAGAAGTGTAAACTACTAAAAAGCAAGTGCAAATATTACAGTTAAACTTCTTTGTAAGAAATTTCTAATAAAAAGTTCCTCTAATGTTCAATACTTAGGTTTTTCAAATATGCCCATGCTCAACATTTCTTCCTAGAAATGTAATAATAACTATCATTTGCCAAGTATTGGGCACTGTGCATTAAACTCTTTACCTTGTTTCTTTTACTATTCACAATAATTCTATAAGGTAGATATTACTATCCCTTTTTTAAAATATATATATTTTATTGATTTTTTTACAGAGAGAAAAGGGAGAAGGATAGAAAGTCAGAAACATCGATGAGAGAGAAACATCGATAAGCTGCCCCTCTTGTACACTCTCTTCTGGGGATGTGCCCACAGCCAAGGTACATGCCCTTGACCGAAATCGAACCTGGGACCCTTCAGTCCGCAGGCCGATGCTCTATCCACTGAGCCAAACCGGTTTCGGCATTACTATCCCTTTTTAAAAATATGTATTTTTACTGATTTCAGAGAGGAAGGAAGAGGGAGACAGAAACATTAATGATGAGAATCATTGATTGGCTGTCTTATGCACAGTCCCTACTGGGATGGAGCCCACAAACAGGGCATGTGCCCTTACCAGTATCGAATCCAGGACCCTTCAGTCTGCAGGCCAATGCTCTATCCACTGAGCTAAACCAGCTAGGGTTCTATCCCTTTTTTAAAGATGAGAGAACAAACTTTGAGAATAAGAAAATTATACAAGGTTAAGAACTAGTAAGTTAAAATTAACAGGGCCAAATTTGAGCTCATGTCCATGTGACCTGAATCCAGTTTTAGCCATGTATTTTGCTCTCTCATACATTGGTATGCTAGATATATCATACATAACATGTACATTGAATATCTATCATGTCAATTATAGCTTTATGAAAAATGAAGTCATTTCAAGAAATTCCAGCTAAGTACTTCTGCTTAAATGTCTCACCGCTCTGCTTTCAAAAAGAAAAAAAAAATAACAAAGGGGAGAGATGTACAGATATTAGTCAGCTAGAAATTCAAAGTTCAGAAAGAACCTGATAAGGATGTAGAGTGACCACAATATCCTTTCAAGTTAGATTTAAACCTAAGCAAAGAAAAAACAGGCATTGTGTCACAAGGCAAGTGTTGTTTTGATACATTGTTTTGTTTAAAGGCTGGCAGATTACATTGTCAATCAAGGTTTTTGTATCTATCCAAGACACAGAAATAAATTCAGTGTATCTTATTTATACACAGTTCTTTCAGGAGGCGGCTTCAAAATTCCTTCAGAAGTCCACTTTCTATATCTTTATTACCAGAACCTTCATTTCATCCTTAATTATCTTTCCTATAAGAACTATGTAACAGACAATTTGATCTAGGTACCAAGGCATTTTGATATCTAAGAGTCAGAAAGATTAGATGCAACAAGCAAAAGGAAATAAAGAAGGAGGCCGAGACCAGTTTGGCTCAGTGGATAGAGCGTCGGCCTGTGGACTGAAAGGTCCTGGGTTCGATTCCGGTCAAAGGGCACATACCTGGGCTGCGGGCACATCTCCAGTAGGGGGTGTGCAAGAGGCAGCTGATCGATGTTTCTCTCTCATCAATGTTTCTGATTTTCTATCCCTCTTTCTTCCTCTCTGTAAAAAATCAATAAAATACATTTTTTAAAAAAAGGGAACTAAAGGAGGAGCCAGTGAGGGAGATGAAAACCAAAGACAATGTGGTAAACATCTTAAAAGTTTATGGCGGAAAGTGGTGCAAGGAATATTGAAACTGTTTCAAATGCTGCTGATAAAAATGAAAATTTTTGAATATAACAATACAGGAGCCGCTTGTTAATCTTGATTAAGAGTAATTTTTTGTGGAATGTAGGAATAAATGCACTTACAAAAGAATTAGGTTGACAAAAGAATAGGAATAGAAAAACTAGATACAAAATATAAAGATTTTTTTCAAGGAGTTTTGCCTTTATAAAAGGAGGAAAATGGAGAATAACTGAAGGAAAATGTGGGAATAAAAGAGTAAAGGAAGCCTTTTAAGATCGAAGAACTTATATAGCATAAAGGAGAAAGCTGATGACATAAGACAGAAGAATTACTTTGAGCGGATGTGGATGACATTTATGAGAGAGAATGTTTTTAGGCAAAAGGACATATCAATGGAAATAGAAACAGTAAATGAGTATATATTTAAGTAAGAAGATATATCTAGAACTTTCATAAGTATGGAAGTACTGATCTGGTTGTTCCTATTTTCTTATTAAAATAATAAGAAATGAGGTCATTACCTGAAAGTAGGAGAGAACAGAGGTAAAAGTGCCAACTAGCACTAAGGGCCCACTTGAGATCAATGTTCACTGCTGTACTCTTTTCCAGCTCATGTAGCTTAAGGAAAGCAGTGTTAAGCAGAGGTGGATTTAACCAAAGCTTGCAGTAAAATTAAGCACGAGATAGGCAGTGCTATTAAGAGTATAGGCAAAGTAGTGATTATGATGATGGGTAAGAAAAATAGTAAGGGCATATCTTACCATTTGCTTGCCACAATGGCTTTCTTTTGTGATTCTCAAACACATCAAGTCAGTTTTCAACTTAAGAGTGTTTACAGTTGCTGCTCCTTTTCAAAAATGTTCCCCCGAATCTCAAATGCTAGGCAGTTTCTTGACATTAACTTTTCTGCTTAACTGTCTGTCTTCAGAGAGGTCTTCCCTGAAAATTCACTATTTGAATTTTGTCCTCATCTGTTTGTCTGTCTCCCCTGACATAGAATGTAAGCCCTGAAAAAAAAGGAACCATGTCTATTCTGCTTATCACTATTAATTTCAGTACCTAAAATAGTATCATATAATATATACTCTTTATTGAATAAATGAACCACATAAAATATACTAAATCCCTAATTAACTTTAATTTTATGAAAACAGCATTTTCCTTAAAAGGACTGCACCAGAAGCATCTTGTATGATTAGAAGAACAAAATCAATAATCAAGTTTATTTTATTTTACTTTAGAAGGTTATTTAAAAATATATTTTTTTATTGATTTTTTACAGAGGAAGGGAGAGGGAATTAGAAACATCCATGAGAGAGAAACATCAATCAGCTGCCTCCAGCACACCCACTACTGGGGATGTGCCCACAACCAAGGTACATGCCCTTGACTGGTATGGAACCTGGGTCCCTTCAGTCTGCAAGCCAAGGCTCAATCCCCTGAGCCAAACCGGTTAGAGCTAGAAGGTTGATTTTTACTAAAAGGTGGCCTTTGCAAATATTTCCCTCCCAAAACACATACTTTAAAAATATGTGCATTTACTCCCCTTGATGTTTTAATGCAGGACCAGACCTTTTCTTTGAGTTTAAGATTACTAACTCAGTTTTTACATAATCTTTTTATATAAATCACATCAATGATGTATCTTTTAAGATTTCTAATGTTGATATGGTTTAAGTTGAACAAGATCTTAAAAGGGGTTTAAATAACACAAACTTTCTGAATTTTTACAAATGTTTTATTTTTAAGTAATTGTCTCAGTATAGCAGACACTCCTAGATGATTCCCTAATAGTCCTTCCTCGTATCCACCACAGTTGTCCAAATGTTCAACCTTTCCCACATGAATTAAGGGGAAATGCTGATCAAAGCCAAAATGATAATGCTCGCGCGCGCGCGCGCACACACACACACACACACACACACACACACACACACACACACATCCTTTTCAGTAATCCTATATAATGAAAGAAACATGCAAATGTGACCGAAACTTCGCTATGCTACCAGCCAATCAGGAGCGGGGGGATGGCTGAGGCATGCTGGGCGCAGGAAGGGAGGCCGGCGGGGAGCTGGGTGCAAAATATGAAACACTTCCACGAATTTGTGTGTCATTCCTGCACAGGGGCCATGATAATCTCTGTATTGTTCTAATTTTAGTATATGTACTGCCAAAGCGAGCACGCTATAAGCTCCGCCCTTATGGTATTTAAGGGCCGGTGAGATCCCTTCTTTCAGTTACGGTGACCGAGTCACGTCCTTTTGCGGTGACCTTGGGACAGTTACGGAAATTTGATGCCACGGGATCCCAAGAGGCTTGCATGTTGGTTGCTCTGACAGGCTGCGACTGAGCTGCAGGATTTACCTGTCGTGTGGGACATGCAAATGAGCACCCAGGGCGCCTTGGGTAATGAGTGCGAGGCGGGGCTGTGTGTCAGGCCCAGTCGGCGGAGCAGGTGGGCGGCGGCAAGCAGGAACCATGCCTCTGTGCACGGCACTTTCAAGGGCCTAGCAAGCAGGAGGTTCAGTCCTTGAGGCGTCCGTGGTGCGGGGAAGGCTGTGCCAGGACAACGCCAGGGGTCCCACAGCACAAAGGGCGCATGCGCGGGGGTCCCAGATCACCAGTGCGCGCAAAGGGCGGGGCCGAGGGAGGCTGGGGAAAGACTGGCCACTGCCGCACTTCCGCACGTGCGCCAGGAGTCCCAAATCACCATGGTGGCAGGGCCAAGGCAGAGGCCTTTAGGGGTGATCAGGCCAGGAGGGGAAGGCAGTTGGGGGTGATGAGGCCAGGAGGGGAGGGCAGTTAAGGGTGATCAGGCTGGTGGTGGGGGGCAGTTGGGGCTGAGCAGGCCGGCAAAGGGGACTAGTGGGGCAATCAGGCCAGCAAGCAGAGTGGTTAGGGGTGATCAAGCAGTCAGGCAGGTGAACAGTTAGGAGCGGATTACAAGGGGGTTGTCCAAGTGCCAGTTTAGGCCCAATCCCACAGGGGTCTCAGACTGGAGAGGATTCAGGCCAGACTTGAGAGACAATCCCTCCCCAAACTCCTCGTGCACCGGGACACTAGTTGGCTTATGAAATGGCTTTTGAACCAATTTGGTTAATGAGACATGAGGGGAAAACTGGTGGTAAGGACTTAGAAAAAGGGGGGGAAATAGAGAAGTCCCTCTTTCCCCTTGCATAGCCATCTTGTAACCAAGATGAGAGCTAGAATTTGGTTCTGCACTAATCACTTAGCTGTTACATTAACCAATACAAAAACTGCCATTCCTCCAGATATGTGAAAAAATAAATATTCTTTACTGTTTAGTCAGTTGAACTACAAGTTTCCTAAGTCTTCAGGCTTATCCAAAACTAATCCTTTCATAATTTTTAAAGCACTTTATATAAAGCCATTCTAAAGCTTTTCATGAGAACAGTTCTTTCTAGCCTCATATTTCATTATTTTAGGTCATAAACTAAAAATCATGTTAACACTGTGTGAAAACAATAGACTTGTGGGCATATAACTAACCTGGTAGGCGAAAGGTAAAAGAAAGAACAAACTAGAGTTATTCACTAGCTTCAAGAGCTCAGAATACTCTGGACTACAGAATTTGATAGCAATCGTTTGAAAGAACATGTCCTTTCAGTGGAGGTTTGTTAAAAATATTAGTCACATGCCCTAACAGGTTTGACTCAGTAGATAGAGCATTGGCCTGCGGACTCAAGAGTCCCAGGTTCGATCGAGTCCAGTAAAGGGCATGTACCTTGGTTGCAAGCACATACCCAGTGGGGAGAGTACAGGAGGCAGTTGATCGATGTTTCTAACTCTCTATCCCTTTCCCTTCCACTGTGTAAAAAAAATCAATAAAATATATATTTAAAAATAATAAAAAAAAAACATTAGTCACAAACACCAGTTTATATAATAGATTCTGTCTATAATAAATATATATTTGTCTACAGTAGGCAGACGGGCAAGTAATAAGTCCTATAAAAACTTAGGACATAGAATTCTAGGAAGAAAATTAAATTAAAATGAGAGTAAATCTAGAGTCAAACAAGTATGAGTCTATTTAATTTAAACTCCAGTCAAGTGGTAAAAAGAATATAGAAACTATTAAACAGTATGTACTGTTTTATTGCTAATGAGTTGAGAATACTGACTAAATTCCACAGTTCAAAATGTTCACACAATATAGACAAAATGTATTATTTGCTTTAATTGTGTAACAGCCAAATCCCATTTTATTATGTCCATATTAACAATAACTACAATACTTCACTACTTATAAGAGACTAGAGGCCTGGTGTATGGAAATCATGCACACGGGTGAGGGGGGTAGTGGGGTATCCCTCAGCCCAGCTGGCACCCTCACCAATTTGGGACGCCTAGAGGGATGTCCCACAGGGATCGGGCCTAAACGGGCAATCGGACATCCCCTCACAATCCAGGACTGCTGGCTCCCAACTGCTTGCTTGCCTGCCTTCCTGATTGCCCCTAACTGCTTCTGCCTGCCAGCCTGATCACCCCCCTAACCACTCCTCTGCCAGTCTGATGTTTAACTGCTCCCCTGCCAGTCTTTTTGCCCCCAACTTCCCTCCTCTACTGGCCTGGTCACCCCTAAATGCCGTCCCCTGCAGGCTTGATAGTGCCCAACTGCCCTCCCTTGCAAGCCTGGACCCTTCCAACTACCCTCCCCTGTAGGCCTGACTCCCTCCAACTGCTCTCCCCTGCAGGCCTGGGTCTCCAACAACTGCCTTTCCCTGCAGCCCCGGTCACCCCTAACCACCCTCCCCTGCAGGCTTAATAGCCCCCAACTGCCCACCCTTGCAGACCTCGTCCCTCCCAACTGCCCTCCTCTGCTGGCCATCTTGTGGTGGCCAACTTGTGTCCACATGGGGGCAGGATCTTTGACCACGTGGGGGCAGCCGTCTTGTGTGTTGGAGTGATGGTCAATCTGTATATTATTCTTTTATTATATAGAATAGAGGGCTGGTGCATGGGTGGTTTGAACTGAAGGGTGTCCCAGACTAGGGTGGGGGTTTCCTTGGGGTGTGGGGCGGCCTGGGCGAGGGGCTTGTGGTGGTTTGCAAGCTGGCCATGCCTCCCAGCGATCCAGGTGAGGCCCTGGCATCTGGGATTTATTAACTACTAGAATTGAAACTTTGTAGCCTGGATCGGAGCCAAGCCTTCTGCTCGCTCAGTGGCGGCAGCCATTTCTGTTGGAATTTCTTTACCTTATATAATTGAAACTTTGTAACCTGGGGTGGAGGCCTAGTACAGCCAGGGCTGCAGAAGCTTGGCTTCCTCCATCACCAGTGGCAACTTTAACCTTTGCTCTCTCCAGCTCCGTGGCTGCCGCCATTTCATTTGGGATTTATATATCTTCTATAATTGAAACTTTGTAGCATTGAGTGGAGGCCTAGGCTGGCAAGGGCAGGCAGAAAGCTTGGCTTCCTCCACTGCCAGGGAAACCCAAGTCTCCCTTCTGTTCTCTCTAGCTCCAAGGCTGCCACCATTTTTTTCGAGGATTTATTTAACTTCTATAATTGAAATTTTATAGCACTGAGTGGAGATCGAGGTTGGCAAGGGCAGACGGAAGCTTGGATTCCTCCACTGTCAGGGAAACCCAAGCATCCCTCCTGCTCTCAGTGGCCGCAGCCATCTTGGTTGGGATTTATTTGCATATTTGCTCCAGATTGGCTCATGGATGTGGCTTGTGGGTGTAGCGGGAGTACGGTCAATTTGCATATTACTGTTTTATTAGGATAGTTGTGTATACTTGTAAGAAATATTAACTAGACATATTTCAAAGAGAAATTCACCAGAGATTTTGACATAATTATTCAGAATTAAAACAGCTTAAGTTCCTTGATGCTAATAATTATACTTTTAAAATTCCTTCCAAAAACACTTAATGAGCTCTACTGTATATCAAGTAGTAAATAAAGGTAAATCAATGAAAAATGTCCACAAGAAACACACAATTAGCCCTAGCTGGTTTGGCTCAATGAATAGTATTGGCCCGTGTACTGAAAGGTCCAGGGTTCAAAGGCATATACCTCGGTTGCAAGCTGAATCCCCAGCCCTGGTTGGGGTGTATGCAGGAGGAAACCAATTGATATGTCTCTCACATACTGATGTTTCTCTCTGTGTGTCTCTCCCCGTCTTCCACTCTATCTAAAATTCAATGGGAAAATATCCTCAAGTGAGGATTTAAAAAAAAAACAATAAAAACAAAAAGAAACATATAGCTGAAAAATTTATTTCTGAAATAAATACTCTATTTGTACATATCCTGGAGTCAGAATCATGTTTCCTAATTATTCTTCATAGTTATAAAACTCTAAATAACACAAAGTTACAAATGGCAATATTACTCACATCTTTAATAGTAATATTAATTCACTAAAAATGTATTTAATATTTATTAAACATAATTTATGTTTACCTAAAACACACAAAGGTGCTAAATTGAATGTGTTGTTTGATAAAAGTAGTTCTTAACTTGGCTTCTACAAATCCTCAGTCTATTGACTGAATGCAGAGGGTGCATGAATTTGAATAGAAAAATAACCACATCTTTATTTTATTAATCTCTAAATGAAATTTAGTATTTCTTTAGCTATAATGTAAATAAGATGCACTAGTGATATTATCTGTACTTGTGATTTTGTTACTATTAGAAACCACAGATATTTTCAAATCACTTCAGTGGCTAAATTTCAAATTTTAATTTAGGCTCATTGCTAGTTCAAAAATTACAGCATCTCCTGGCTCTGTTGATATGTACATTACTGAATTTACTTGATATTTTAAAAACTGTATTCTAATACAATCGGTATCTTTACAAGTATTTAACTTTGCATAATTAAAATATTATTTTGAAAAGGGATCTACATGCATCACCAGACAGCCTAAAGGTTTCATAACCCAAAATAGGATAAGAACACCTGGATTAGAATATCAGCTCATGAGTTAGGTCAGTGGTCGGCAAACTCATTAGTCAACAGAGCCAAATATCAACAGTACAACGATTGAAATTTCTTTTGAGAGCTGAAAACCAACTTCTGCACATGTGCCATGAAGTATCAATCGCACTGTATCTGTACACCAGAACATGGTATTTTGTGGAAGAGTTACATTCAAGGGGCCAAAGAGCCGCATGTGGCTCGCGAGGCGCAGTTTGCTGACCCCTAGGTTGTTTGTAGAGGGTAACAGAGCACAGTACTTTAAGAACTGGAAAAAGCCTCAGATCACATTGTGGTCTGGTGAAAGCAAGTGTCTTGTTCAAGGTCACTCACACAGCTTAGTAGTAACAGAACCATAGAAAACAGAATCCAAGTTTTTTGGCTTATAATATAAAGCTAAATCAACTTAGATATGATCTGGCTATAAGAAAGCAGGAAATGACAAAGAAAACTCTGCAAATAGATGGCAAAAGGTTATTAGGGAAAGAAATAAATAGAAAAGAGCTAGTTTGGAAAAAGAAAATGATAGGTTGAGGTGTTAAAGCATTTTGAAAATGAATTCTATAGTATGGCATGCCAATTCAAATGCTGAAAAAGACTAGTGAGAAAATAAATAGGTGCATACTGAACCCATGAAAACATTCCAAACATTTGAATTCCCAATGTTATTAAAATAAGCAGTCTCTCCCATTTTTCCAAAAACATGCACTTCATTTGTTTTTTTCCACTTTACAGAGAGACATGGGTAAAGTGAAAATTTTACTTTCCTTCTGATCTACGATAACAAGTGCAATAGTAAGGTGTTGGTTTCAAATAACAGTTGGTATCAATATCAAGGAAACAGAAAGCAGGGACTGTGAAAAACTGGAGTCTGTGAACAGCATAAAAAAAGTTGTTGTTACTACTCAAACCTAGCTAGATGCTACCAAGAACTGTCAACTCAAAATTCTGGATGGAACAAAAGGAGCCTTCAAAAAAGGAGCCTTGGTCGTTTTGACTTTGTTGAGCACTGTCCCATGCACCAAAAGGTCGGGTCTTGATATGCCAAAGTTGTGGGCTCAACACTCGGTCAGGACACATACAGGAATCAATGAATTCATAATAAGTAAAACAACAAAATGATGTCTGTTTGTCTCTTTCCCCCTTACCCCATCCCCTCTACTCTCTCTAAAATTTATAAGAATTTAAAAAAAATGTTTCATTCTTTAAAAAAAAATGAAGGTGAAATAAATTTTCAGATGAAAGGAAACTAAAATAATTCCATCATGAGCAGACTTGTTCTAAAGGAAATTGCTCTGGACAAAGAAAAATGCCAGTAGAAAACTTGGAATTTCAAGAATAAAAAATATTTTAAAAATGGCAAATATGTGGATACATGTAATAGACCAGGAGTTGGCAAACTTTTTCTATAGAGGGCCAACCAGATAGTAAATATTTTTAGTTTTGCAAGCCAAACAGTCTCTGTTGTTAACTAACCAATTCTGCATTAATGCACAAGAGAAGCCACAGGCAATATATAAACAGGTGAGATCTGACTGTATTTCAGCAAAACCTAATATTTACCAAAGAAGGTGGCAGGCAAATTTGGCCTGTAGTCATAGTTTGCCAATCACTGTGACAGACTATTCTCTTCTGTTTAAATTCTTTAAAATAAGTATGATAATTTAAAACAAAATTTACATCATATTCAAACCATGTAGGCAACCACTGCCCTGTCCTCTTACTACCAAATTAAAGTTTCCTCACTATGTTGTAGTTTTTCTGCAAGAAATTTAAATCACATATGAACTTGAAAATGTTATGTATATACTCTTTATAATCTGGTAATTTAATTATATCTTCTCAACTAAAGAATTGGCCCTACATATATAAGGATTTCTTTAAGTAAACAAAGCAGCTACTCTTAGTACAATTCAGAGCAATTGATAAATCTGGGGACTTCTAGCACTGCAAAAGAAACATAGTGCAGTTATTTTCAAACTATGGACTCTAATAGTGGGCCATAAAATCAACCAGTGGGTCAAAACTATCATGGTTAAAAACATGATATCTACATATATAAACGGCTGTCAGTCCAACTAGTAGCTAAGACCACCAGGGGCAGATGCTCAATGCAAGAGCTGCCAAGACGCACACTGGCTATTTAAACATAAATGGCACCACAAACCTGGCACCAGCAAGCCAACACTCAGCTTCCCCCAAGTGGGACACAGGCCCCGCCCACCACCACCTCAGAGCAATACCCCACCAAATTGCAGCCAAATTGCTACCAAGACCCCATGGTGTAAAATGCAACCCAGAACCCAGCTCAGCCCAGAAACAGTGGCTGTGGGCGCCAGGTAATGCTGTCACATAGCAACGCCCAGTTTCTTCTTCCTAGTGACTAACATACTTGGAGTTTCTTCAGCCCAGGAACACAACTTGCTTTATAGCCAGGTCCAAACATTTCACACTTTAAACAAATGTCTGTGAAGCCTTTTCCTGTGCTTCATCTCATTTGATCCTCACAAAAGTCCTGGAGTAGATGGATAGGATACATAGAAGAATCCTATTTTCTTTTCACTAGCAAGACGTGAATAGGGATGTTAAATATTTCTCCTAATTAATTTCTTTTCAAAGTGCACAAATCCATGCACTGGGACACTAATATAAAATATCTGAACAAATTTTGCAGTAAGTTAATTGTTTTCTGAGCCCTTTCTCCCGTCATACACAAGTGAATGAACTCACCCTGGCTCTACACTACGGATCCTGGTTTAAGGGGAAAAAAAGAAGAAAAGTCTCTAGAAGTATGCTTGAGCAAGAATGATAGTGTAATGGAAAAAAAAAATACACACACAAAATCACAAGCTATGAAGTGAAAGACCTAAAAAAAAATCTTAGTTCTGCCACTCATTAGCTATAGGACCTTGGAGAAGTTATTTGTACAAGTCATTCTACAGAACATTTATTAAAATGAAAAGAATTTGGCTAACTCTATAGAGTGAAGAATATATATGAGATTACTTTAGCAGGAGCAAAAGCTAAAGTCCTTATGATGGCTTATAAAATCTTTCAGGACTTGCTTCTGGCTCCCTACCTTTTCTATACCCATCTCCCCTTCTTCCCATTTCACTCCAGCCACAAAAACTTCCTTGTGATTTTCCAATCATAAGATATCAAATCCTATGATATTCCTCTCTCATGACATTTGCTCTTGGTTGTCTTCCCTTCCTGGAACCCATTTCTCCTGGATATGCATAGAATTGCTGCTTCAACATAGTCACAATTACCTTCTTGGAGGAGAAATTCCATGACCAGCCAATTTAAATCTGTATCCCATATACAGGGTTAGGCAAAAGTAGGCTTAAGTGAGTATGTGAAACACAGTTTATTCTTGTATTATTATTTGTTGTATTATTTTATATATGAATAACCATCAATTTACTTTTGTGTATATCAAGTATGTCAAATTCACAGCCCGTGGGCCACAATAAATATTTTTGCAGCCCAGCCAATACAATGGTATGTAAGAAACGTTTTAATAAAAATTTCATAACTTAATTTTTACAATATCCTGTTATACATAATTATTAATAACGAACTACGTTAGCTAATGACTGATTACTATAATCGTGTGGCATTCAATTCCTGTATGCACCTTATGCACAGGTGCAGCATTTCTCTCCACTAATATAGCAGTGAATATTTTAGCAGCCGATTGCCACATCATTAGTCTTGGACTGACTTGTTTGGTGTGCACAACAGGAAATATTTCACTTTCAAAGAACAAGAAAAATAGATTTGCGTTACACTTATTAATTTGTGTAGTTATTCGGTGTCTGGTAAGTTAATGTCCAAGGAAAATATAAATATTTATTGGAATGTTCTATTAGCCCTAACAGATTTGGCTCAGTCGGCCTGTGGACCCAAGGGTCCCAGGTTCGATTCCTGTCAAGGGCATGTACACCTTGGTTGCGGGCACTTCCCCAGTAGGAGGTGTGCAGGAGGCAGCTGATTGATGTTTGTCTCTCATCAATATTTCTAACTCTCCCTCTCCCTTCCTCTCTGTAAAAATCAGTTAAGTATATAAAATAAAATAAATAGTATTATTTTAACATTTACTCCTTTATTTCAGCCCTTTGTTTTGTATTCAGCATGTCTCTATCGAAACAAACCTATATTTCTACAAAAATTGAAGCTTTTAATTTTTTTGTGGCCCACATAAACCTTGTTTATTTGGCTCATGTTAGCCTTTGAGTTCCCTGGTCTCTTTTCTCTATATCCTTAACCACTATCTGTCATACCATCTTTTATTTTTTACTCTGTACACTCTATATTCTTTTAGAACAGTAGCTGGTACACAGAAGTTAAATAATTGCCAAATGAATGAATAAATAACATACAGAAAGTACCTAATACAGTACTTTAACATTATTTTGCCTATTCCCCATTAGCAAACAACTTACTCTTTACAAATTCATCCATGAATATCAAACTGAAGCCCTCCAGATAAGAAACTGGCAAAAAAAATAAATCCAATTTAACACTTAACATAACATCTTAGGTACATTTTTAGTGTTGATACAGTAAATTAAATTAGGCAAAAATCCTAACCATTTACATTATTTTATCCAGTCTGACCTGCTTTGTGCTCAATTTTGGTGTAGTACTTCTTTACGTTAACCTCACTTCATATTCGTGTGATATTAATTATTCACTCTTCCCCTCTCCCCCCAGAATTGGAATGATTTGAGAGGGGATCAGAATAAGGGTAACTGTCATTTTATTCTTATTCTTATTTTTGTTGAAAATAAAGAATATAAATAGAAAACACACAGAACACAAAATAAAAAATATTCACTCTTCAGATAAACAAAAAACACAACAGCTTCAAAATTCAGGACTTTTTTTTCACACAACTGTTATCAGTGTCACTGACAATAAAATGAAAAAGATAATTCACATATAACTGATGAGAATGTAAATTGGCACAGCCTTGGTAAAAGAGAAAAACAAGTAAATATTAAAAACTTTGGAAAATAACCTTTCCTACATTCAACAAATACTTGCCAGTCCCTATATGAAGCTTCAAATACACATCAGTGAGCAAGACTGATTTGATCCCTATATATGATCAAGTGATGGAATGAAGAATAAAACTGAATAATGTTACAAATCAAAAGAACTTAACTTCTTTTTCTGTGCTAATTGACATATCAGAATAAAGATAAACTATTTCTGAAATAGTGTTAAAGCGGACAATTTTGTAAAAGCGAAAATATTATCTTTGCCATGGCTTAAGATTTTAGCATACGCATTGGCCCAAGTGTAGCATATACAATTAAAAATAAAAAACATTTAACTATACAATTTAGAATGTAGACTATTCTGAAGAATGAATTATCTAGTTACTTCTAGTTAATTTCAGCAAGATGCCTCTACTACATCTTTTCCAAATGTGTTAAAAAATTATCTTTTTCCTAGAAATAGTCAACATAATGAACATAAATCACATTTGACACCTGATCCTGACAATCATTATTAAAACCATCAAAAATTACAAAGGGCCATATCTTGACCAGGATATGCAGATTTCCTAGAAGTTACAAGTTTTATTTATAAATATAAGTTTTATAAATAAGTTTTAGCTATGAGTGAGTTGTCTTTATTTTAAATTATTTGCCTTAGTTGATATGAAAAAAAAGGGAAGAACCACCTAAGGATTCAGGCTATCACAATTCTAGTTTCTAGAGTTTTACTATGTTTTTAGAAGAAAAAGGTATTTTATGTGAAAGCAGCTTTTCAATAATATGAGATTAATCAGCAAACTTCACAAGCACTTAACAGTAGCTAGATTTTACAAGGGTTCTTTCAATGTACAACAATCATTTTCCAAATTCATCGCTCTGTGATTCACTTTCCTTACTTTGCTACTGCAGCTACTTAGTACCAGTCTGCTTTCCTAATATGGTATTTACTTTAATACTTCAAAAGGTTCAGTAGGCATGAGTTCTTAGGAGATTTAAGAGAGGGGGGAAAAAACAGTAAAAGTTATTCACATAACATACACAAAGAACAAAGAATAGTTTCAAACTACTGCATTCTCAATGCTCTAATTATAAATTACAAATTAATTTCATATGTAAGGAAAAACAGGAATGATGTCACAAAAAAAATGTCTGGCTAAAGAGAAAGCACACAAATACCACTACAAAAAATTAGAAGAACCCAAGGAATATTTACAATCTTTCATCCTAATGACAGAAAGAAGATGAGGCCAACTTCCTGCTATACCTATCTATATATATTTACACACAGAAAACATCAGGACTTCTGCAAGCAAAAGTGTCCAGTATCAATTGGCTTATTTGTTCTAATGAACATAGCAGAATCATTTTCTCCCTCTTTACATTCACCCCTCCCCTAAATCCAGTAAGTCAGATATTTAATTTAATAAAGGGCAAACCACATAAATGCAGCAGTAGCACAAGGTAAAAAATGAATAAATGAATCACACAATTTAATTACTAGTTTCATTACAACCACTAATAATAAGGCAGCATCACCACAACACTCTCACATACTTTACAGTTAACCAAGAACTTTTACTTTCATTATTTCAATTATCATCAGGAACACCATGAGCTATAAATGACTAAAAAGCTGAGGTTCTTCAATATTAACAGACTAGTGGCCAGGTGCATGAAATTGGTGCACATTAAAAGGTAACTAATTAGAGGAAATATTTTAATGTTGCTATTTGCCCTTTCTCTATAATAGAAGTGTCAGAGAATAAAGAAAATTAGTAAAATCTCCCTCCTGTCAGAGGCTGGGGCACACCACAGGACCTAAAGTCAAGTCCCTGCCCTCCATCCCCATGCACTTCAAAAACACAGGAGAGCCAGACCTGGCCAGTTCCACACCCACTGGGTGAGACCCAGACCCGGCTGGCCCCAACCCCGGAAAGGCCCTGCAGGCGAGGGGCAGAGCTTCAGATCCCTCAGCCCCAGTGCCATGGAGCACAGCCTGAGGACCCTTCAAGCCCCACTAGCAGGGGGCACAGTCTGGGGTCCCTCATCAAGCCCTGCAGCGTGGGGCACAGCCCGAGGCCCCAATCAAGCCCCACCAGGCATGGCCTGAGGTCTCCCAGCTCTGCACCGGGGTAAGGGGAGTAGCCTAAGGTCCCCATCAAGCCCCATGGGGCAGGGGATGGGGGTGTGTGCAACCTGAGGTCCCTCGCCCCAACCAGGCGCCATGCAACCTCAGGTCTCTGCTTTTTGGTTGTGATGTTACATGATGTCTTGGCTAACTTCCATATTCCTCTATGATAGATAGATAGATAGATAGATAGATAGATAGATAGATAGATAGATAGATAGATATAGAGAGAGAGATAGATAGATGGATGGATGGATGGATGGAAGAAAAGAAAAGGAAGGGAGGGAGGGAGGGAGGGCGGGAGGGAGGGAGGGAGATGCCCAGGGACATAGCTAATAAAATTGATGGAGTCTAAACTAAAAACCATCTTCTGAATCTAAGTATGATAGTCTTTTCAAAATAATATGGTATTTCTTCATTAAAAATGAGCATATATTCAAATGTAAATAAGTGACCCAACTTTCTCAACTTTCAAAATAAAAGTGATAGGAGCTGTGTTAAGAATTTCCTCTAAACTTCCTCCAGAATTTTGGAATATTTACTCTGCATAAAGGTAAAGAAAGAGATGGGAACCAAGCATGCTAAGAACCTATTGTCAGGTAGTTTATGAGATTGTATTTAACTCTCTAAAGAGACTAAAAAGGAGATATTGTATTCATTTTAAGGATATAGAGAAGAGGCATTGAAAAAAATTTTTGCTATTGATAGTACAACATAACTCAGGTTGTAACTGGTGGACACAAGTTTGTCCGAATCCCAAACCAATGCTCTCCCCATTAGATTGTGAAAAGCCACTTATGTGCCATGCACCATGCCAAGTGCTTCACAGAGTAATAATACTAAGATGTATTTATGTTACTCAAAGAACTACACATAGTACTTACACAATGTCATCTAAACAAAATTCCTGCTAGGAAAAATATGTCTAGGTTCTTAAGAACAAATCTGCATCCTTCTTGCTTACATTTACAAACCTGAAACAAAAAATGTGCACAAGTGCACTCTATGAAATAAATTGTGGCTAATTCTCATTTGGCTCAGAAGTTCATCTTTAAGTTGCAAGTCCCATTCAAAAATGAATGAACAAATGAATGAATGAAAATAAAATAAAGAAAACCTCACATCAACCTACAAGAAGAGCCTTTTATTCCTTAAGTCAACTCTATGAATTTAAGTATTGATGTTTATCCACATTTTTTGAATGAGAAAACTTAAGTTTAGAAAAGATAGGTCACACAGCTAATTAAAAGCAGTAAAACAGTAATTCCAATTCCATAGCTGGTAACGAGACTTTAACAACATAATGTAAAATTCCAACACAATATAACTCTTTCATAGGAAATAGTTATAAGTAGCTCCATTTTGTTAAGTCAAAAAGGAACCAAATAGACAATCAGGCAAGCTGGGCAACTCCAAGTCTTCACGATAGAATCATTTACTTTTGCTAGTAAAAAATACTTTTTAATGCATGCTATTCAAAGTAATAATTTGCTCAAATTGCATTCTTAAGAAATCAATTCCTTTCGCTTAAAAACATGCATTCGGGTCCTTTTTTTTTTTTTTTTTTTTTTTGCATGTCAGGATTAACAAATAATGCTAGCAACCTCAAATAAATGAATAACTGAGGGTTAGATAGTATTGTGAATAACACATATATATACCTTAGCATTATAAAATGAGCACTTTTAGTAATATATAAGAATCAGCTCCTATGAACAATTATGTTGTTAATTTAGAATTTTTGGCCTTATTCTAATTTATCCAAGTAATGTTAAATCTTGTCTGCAAATAATGTCAAAAAACAACATTCAAACTTTGCCTACCCTGTAACTTATGTAATGAATTCTACCCATCAATTTAAAACTTTGAACTAATAGCACTGGTTTACATATGTAACAAGTTCTCTGGAAAACAGAAACTAGAGTTTCAAAATTATACAGTTAATTAAAAAAAAAAAAAAAAAAAAACCCTGCCAGTATGAATACAAAATACTCACTGTCTAATGGAGAGAAAATAATTCCTCAAGAATTTCGTAAATACACTATATTACACCATCAAGCTCGAAATTTAATTATAAGTTAACTCTGAAATCTAAAATTTGCCCCTGAAGCACAAATTTGATTATCACATGAATTGTAAAAATAAAAATTTGGTTATTACTTGTAATCTAAGAAAGTCTAGCACATTATGGCAAATCCATTCCTTCAACCAACTTCTCAGGAGGTCTCAGAACTCGTATCAAAAATTTAGCAAATCGCCCTGGCCAGTGTGTTCACTGGTTAGAGCAGCAGCCTGCCAACCAAATGGCCGAGGTACGATTCCTGTTTTGATTCCTAGTCCAGCGCACATACCTGGGTTGCAGGTTCAATCCTGGGTCTGATTGGGGCACATACAGGAGGCAACCAATCCATGTGTTCCTCTCTCCCTTCTTTCCCCACCCCCCTGCACCCCTACATCCCACTCTCTCCAAAAATCAACAAGAAAAAATATCCTCAGGTGAGGATTATCAACAAAAAACACAAAGAAAAAAATCATAGCAAATTACTTAAACCATTCTTCAGATCGAGTATATTCTGAGGCTTTTTGTATTTGCAATGCTGATTCTGTACACTCACCCTAGTGAGCTCCAAATCATTTCAAACCCAGTTCAAATACCACTTCCCTAAAATCAACACATTAACTCTCTCAAACAAGGCTGCTCTAATCTAGCATTTATATCCACAGAACGCACTTTAAACGTGAAGAATTAACTCAGTGCATCTATAATAATGCATGTCACATAGTAACATTTGTTGGACTGTTCAAGGAAATCTGACTGAACATGAAAATCATTACTAATCAATTTCCAAGGGAAAAAAAACCTACTAAAACTTGGCAAAACTAAAATAAAAACTCTTAAGGTTTTATGAGTCTATGCAAAGTACTAGAGTTTAGTTTGTTTTAACTATTTGATAAATTTTTATTGTTCAGATTATTACAATTGTTCCTCTTTTTTCCCCAATAGTTCCCCTCCACCGGGTTCCCATCCACCCTACAACAGGTAACTGTTTTTCTCTTGCTGCTTTTAATATTCTCTGTCTTGCTCGTGGCATTTATTATGATGTGTCTTGGTGTGGTCCTCTTTGGATTCCTTTTGTTCAGGGTTCTCTGTGCTTTCTGGACTTCTAAGTCTATTTCTTTCACCAGGTGGGGGAAGTTTTCTGTCATTATTTCTTCAAATAGGTTTTCAGTACCGTGTTCTCTCTCTTCTTTTGCCATTCTCATAATTCTGATGTCGGTATGCTTGAAGTTGTCCCAGAGGCTCCTTACACTAGCTTCATGTTTTTGGACTTTTTCCTTTTTGCTTTTCTGATTGTTTCTTCCTTCTTTGTATTTCAAATCTTTGACTTGATTCTTGCGATCCTCTAGTCTGTTAGATCTCCATATTATCCTTATTTCAGTCAGTGTATGCTTAAATTCTAGTTGGTCCTTTTTCATATCTTTGAGGGACTTTCTAAATTTATTGGCATTTTCTACAAAATTCTTGAAAAACCTTAGAAGGGTGGTTTTGAACTCTATATCCAGTCATTTGCTTGCCTCCATTTTTTTTCATTTGTGACCTGTTTCTTTGTCTCCGTATTTTGGTTGCTTCCCTGAGTTAAGTGACTTTGTGTGCTAGGTGTCCTACAGGGTCCAGTGGCTCAGCCTCCCCAGTTACCTGAGGTGGACATTCTTGGTGCACCCCTTTGTGGGTTGTGGGCACAGTCTTGTTGTAGCTAAGCCTTGATTTTTGTTGGTATCATTGGGAGGAATTGACCTCCAGGCCAATTGCCTGTGAGGATCAGCTGTATTTACACTGGGAGAACTTCTGTGCTAGAGACACCCTTATGAGACAAGACTTGTAAAAGCCTCTGTGCTCAGCTTGGATGGGGCAGAGTCTCGGGGCGGAGCAGATAGCATTGGTTTCTTTTCAGCCCTGCTCTAATAGACCCCTGTGTCTAAGTGTCCCTAGGTAATCGCTATGAGCACCTCTGAGAAAAAGCTGCCCTCAATTTCCGCCCACTGTCAGACAGTCCAGTTTCTCCCCGAATGAGTCTGGGTCCCCAGAGCCTTGCCCAGAATTGGAGTTCAGTGCAATCAGGAGCTTTTGTCTCCCTCCCGCTTGAGAAAGTCAGCTGCGTACTCAGTTGCCCGCCCTCTCCAAGCGGGTGTGTGCCTCGTTACCTCTGTCCCCTGGAGCTCCTCTGAGTCTCAGTATGCTTTTCTCTTTCCTTCTAGTTGTAGAATTTCCACTCAGCCAAACTTCCTACGGTTCTGGATGATGTCCATTTTGTCTTTTAGTTGTAGTTTTGAAATTGTGCAAGGCAGCAGTTTAGGTGTTTACCCATGCCGCCATATTGGTTTCCCTTCTTAGTATGTTTTTCTTTATAATTTTCCACTAAAAGAGACAAACCCCAATTCCACTGGATCCGGAAAACATTTTTAGACTCTACATGAAAAATATCCCCTCCTCCCTATAGCTCTCAAATTTTATTACAAATTACTGGATCCACCAAAATATTTTCAGCAGTTTTAAGACAAGAGTTATGTCTTAATCACCTTTTTTGCCCTTCAGAATTTACTCCTATTTTGGAAGAAAGCATTAAGTAACTTTATAAAACAATCAAACATGCAAAACGTGACCCCCCTGCCCTCTCGGAGCCTTCTATTTTTTTCTGCCTAGAAAACAATCACCCAGAATTTGGCATTGTTTTCTCCCTTTTAGGTTTCTGCCCAAATGCAATCTCCAGAGAGGTCTTCCCTCATTATCCTATTTAAAATAGTCTCATCCTTCAGCCCTAATCAACTGCTGTACTCTTAACTGCTTGACTTTTTTCATCACAATTATCACTATCTAAATTGTTTATTTAGTTGTTTGCATTCTTATGTTATATCTCCCCCTTTAAGATATTTAGCTCCATGAAAGCAGCCTTGTTTTATTCACCATCATAAATACCCAGTACAACTACAATGCCTATCCTATCTAATAAAAGAGTATTATGCAAATTTGACCATACCTTCACCACACCCACAAGCCATGCCCACCAGCCAATCAGGAGCATATTATGCAAATAAACCCCAACCAAGATGGCTGTTGCCACTGAGAGCAGGAGGAAGGCTTGGGTTTTCCCGGCAGCAGAGGAAGCCAAGCTTTCCACCTCCTGTTGCCTGCCTAAGCCTCCACTCAATGTTACAAAGTTTCAATTATAAAAGATACAGAAATGGCCACAGCCACTGAGCTGGAGAGAACAAGGCTTGGGTTTCCCTGGCAATGAAGGAAGCCAAGCTTTCAGTCTGCCATTGATGGCCTAGGCCTCCATTCCAGGCTACAAAGTTTCAATTATAGACATAGACTAATCCCAGATCCCAGGGCCTCCACTTGGGTCGCTGGGGGTGTGGCCGGCCTGCAAACCTCCACAGGCCCCTCGCCTAGGCCGCCCCTCACCCCAAGGGAACCCCACCCTGATCTGGGACACTCTTCAAGGCAAACCAGCTGGCCCCCACCCATGCAATAAGCCTCTGTCCTATCTAATAAAAGAGTAATACGCAGATTGACCATCACTCCAACACACAGAGGGCTGCCCTCATGTGGTCAAAGATCCTGTCCCCATGTGGACACAAGATGGCTACCACAAGGCCAGCAGGGGAGGGCCATTGGGAGGTTCCAGGCCTTGCAAGGGAGGGCAGTTGTGGGCAATCAGGCCAGCAGGGGAGGGCAGTTGGGAGGGACCAGGCCTGCAAGGGAGGATAGTTGAGGGCAATCAAGCCTGCAGGGGAGGGTAGTTGGGATGACCAGGCCAGCAGAGGAGGGAAGTTGGGGACAAACAGGCTGGCAGGGGAGCAGTTAGACATCAATTAGGCTGGCAGGGTAGTGGTTAGGGGGTGATCAGGCTGGCAGAAGCAGTTAGGGGCAATCAGGGAGGCAGGCAGGTGAGCAGTTTGGAGCCAGCAGTCCTACCGATAGGATCGGGCCTAAACAGGCAGTCGGACATCCCTCAAGGGGTCCCAGATTGGAGAGGGTTCAGGCTGGGCTAAGGGACATCCCCCTCACCCCTCCTGTGCAGGAATTTCGTGCACCAGGCCTCTAGTAAGAAAATAAACAAATTATTAAAGAATTTAGTTGGAAACAGATAGAATTCTAACATCCAACCAGTAGAACCTAAAATTTAAATTCAAACTATTTGTATCCAAATGCTACTAAAAACAAGTAAATTCTATGAATTTTGCATCTGCAGAAAGAAGAACAACTTTTTTAAAAACACAAATTTTAAGTTGGAAGTGATCTTAGAGATCAAGTCCAGTGGTTTTCAAACTATGCTTTAAAATACCCTAAGAGTAGTCAGGTCAAATTCCCTGAAGCACTGGAGTATAATTGTTTTATATAATGTATACACATCTATTTTAGAATGTGTGATTTACACACATACAGAAAAAAAGTGTACTATACAGTCATGTGTGGCTTAACATGAGGATACATTATGAGAAATGCTTCATTAGGCTATTATCTTTGTGAGTTTACTTACACAAACCTGGATGGTATTGTCCAATGGTTGGCAAACTCATTAGTCAACAGAGCCAAATATCAACAGTACAATGATTGAAATCTCTTTTTGAGAGCCAAATTTTTTTAATTTAAACTTCTTTTAACACCACTTCTTCAAAATAGACTCGCCCAGGCCATGTGGAAGAGACACATTCAATGGGCCAAAGAGCGGCATTGTGGCTCACGAGCCACAGTTTGCCGACCACAGATATAGTCTACTACAAGCCTAGGCTATATGGCATATAGTCTACTGCTGCTAGTCTACAAACCTGTATAGCACATTACTGTACAAAACAATGCAACATTAAATCAAGCACAAGAGAAAATGATGCAATGAAAAGATGCAATAAACACGAGACTACTGCTGGCATAACATGGCACACTACTTTACAGCAAACTTTTTTTTATAAGTAAAAAGAATAACTAAATTAATGATTAAAAACTATAATACAGTAAGTGCACAAACCACTAACACAGTTATTACTATGTACTGTACATACAAGGGTGGGAAAAAATAGGTTTATATAGTTGAGTACATGAAAAAGTTTATTCTTGTATTATTTATTGTTATATTATTTTCCAGAACTTTAAACCTACTGTTGCTCACTGTTGTAGTTATATGTGCTATACTTTTACATGACTACCAGCATCATCATGTGATGTAATGCACTGTGCTACGAATTTAGGATTTGTGTGGGAATTTTTTAGTTTCATTATAATCTTATGGGACCATTGCTACATATGCAGTCCATTATTAACCAAAATGATATAATGCAGCCCATTGACTGTACATCAAATTTAAACACTTTGAAAACTGCTCTCTCCTGCCAGATTAAATAGTTTTGCTATAGACCTCAAATAGTTTGGCCTGACATGTCTACAAATCTATCTATAATTTCTCATAAATGTGTATAGGTTAGAAAGGTTACAGCTCAATTTTTTCTAATCTAAAACCAGAGATGCTCACACATAAAATTATAAAAACTCCACTCCTGAAGCACTACTCTGTGCACTAAATCAAGGCAAACCTGCACAGCACATAATCTACCTGCAAAATAATTGGGCAATAAGTAAATTTAGAAAATGTGGCATAAATATGATTACCTATTGTCATTACAACAGAATTATTACTTAAAGTTTTGGTGTTTCTTAATAAATGTTTATGTCTTTAAGTATAAGAAGAGCTGATGTACTTTGTCAGAAAGTCAAGCTTTAAACAAAAATTTCCTACTACTCCTCTTTCAAACTCCTATTATTACTTTTAATTATTCTGAATCTGCAAGATGATCAGTTAAAACAAAAAACAAAACAAAAAAAAAACCCCTTTTACTTAAGAGTAGCATTAAGTGAAAAAGGTATTAGAAAAGAGCCCCTTAGCCCCCTTCATTCCCAGTTATAAATTTTCATAGTAATCAAGACAGCTTGATTATCTTATATTTATGTTAATGTTAAATTTAACCTTATTTTCCCTGGCCAGTCTGGCTCAGTGGTTAGAGTGTTAGCCAATGTAACAGAGGGTCTTGCATTCAATTCCTGGTCAAGGGCACGTATCTGGGTTACAGGTTCAACCCAGGCCCCAGTCAACCAATTGATGTCTCTCTCACATCTGTATTTCTTTCACTTTCCTCTCTCCCCCCAACCACAACTCTCCCCCTCTTGTCCACTCTCTCTAAAATTCAGTGGAAAAAACATCCTCGAGTGAGGATGAACAACACAGAACAAAAATAATAATTTAGTCTTATTTTAAAAATTAACATCAAAATGACAACCATATAAAATTGAGATGAAGTATTTTGCAAGCTGTAAATCATTTCTAAAATATTAAATACTAAAATTAAGCCAAAAGGAATCAGGTATTTTGAATGGCATGGTAAACTTATGAAACATTATTTGACCAATCTATATTTTGTGTTTAATTTTTGGTTTGTAAAATTTTTTTATTTTACAAACCAAAGATTAAATACAAAATTGTATGTAGAAGTATTATAATTTACAATGTAAAAAGTAGCACAAATACACACTCCTGCCAGATGACAGAAAACCAAATGTTCCTCTCCCAAATACAGTGTATTACATAATCAGTCATTACATTTTGTCCAGATGCTGAAACAAAATACAGTTATATTTCAACATCAAAATATATAAATTAAAAAACTGTATATAAATTTGTTTGGGGGAAATAAAAAAGATCTCATTGCTACCTAAATTGCCAGGACACATAATTTTCTCTTGCTTATTTTGTCATTCCTTGGCAAAGTAAAATTTTACTAAGTGTATATTCTTATCTACTCTCATCAGGAAAGATACTTCAATTCAGCAAAAACAGAGAAAGGATTGGTGTCCTGAGCAATGAATAGAGTTCTCTTTTAAAAAGTATACCCTCTTGCCCTGGCCAGATGGCTCAACTGATTGAGTGTCATCCATACACCAAAAGGTTGTGGGTTCAATTTTCAGTCAAGACACATAACTAGGCTGCGGGTTCGATCCCTAGTTGGTGCGCATGTATAAACAACTGACCAATGTTTCTTTCTCTAAAACAAATAAATAAAAATAAAAGTTATAAATGCCCTCTCTAAATTTAGAAGTTTTTAGTCATTATAAAGCCTCTGAAAAACATGTAAACAAGTAAAACAAAAGGCATGATTTCTAAAATCTAAGTTAAATGTTAGCATCTCCTCTAAATACAACCGGGAGTCATTACCCTGTTTTGATTTCTAAATTTAAAAAAAGGGGGACGGAGGGGGAAGGGTACAAAACTGGTGTACAATCTCTTATTCAAACCCTTAAAGGCCAGATTTTCCTCAAACTGCAATTTTTAAGATTTTAGAAAGTTAAAATAGCATATATATTATATATGAACACAGTTAAGTAATGGTAAATACACATCACCATGTAACTATAAATACAAAATATCTCCCTCAACCAATGACCTTAGAGACCTTAGGCATACAAAATACAGGAAGATATATAGATCTAAACATTCTGCCAGAAGCACTTTATTACTAACATCCTTCCCTTAGTCCTGCACGCATTCTACATACATTTCTCTAAGAAGCTGGTTATCTGTTTTCCATTGATTAATTTAGAAACAAAACTATAAGGACTCGAAGTGAAGGAATGCAGGATGGTCTTCTCTCATCCCCTTCCAACCTGTCTGATATGTAGACTGGGAAACAGAGCACTCTGACAGCTTAAGTGTCAAATTACAATCTGGCACCTGTTCTGTTTATTGCATGTTTATTGTTACCTATTAAGTACTGTGCACTAGAAAAAAAATTCTAGAAATGTAAAGATAAATAGGACAAAGTACTACCTCTTAGGTGCTTACAGTCCAGTGGAGGTTACAGTGGATAATGGGGTTGGACAGTAAGTTACAATACAGTATGATATGTTCAATAAAAGCAGTATATGGGGGTCAGCTAAATTTTCATTAAGAAAGTGACACCAATATTTTAAAGCAGTGGTTCTCAACCTTTCTAATGCCTTGACCCTTTAATACAGTTTTAATGCCGCGACCCTCTAATACCTTGTGTTGTGGTGATCCCCAACCATAAAATTATTTTCATTGCTACTTCGTAACTGTAATTTTGCTACTGTTAATGAATCATAATGTAAATAAGTATCTGTGTGTTCCGATGGGTCTCACAGGTTGGAAGCTACTAGCAGGATCGCCTAAGACAACCAGAAAACACAGATATTTACATTATGATTCATAACAGTAGCAAAATTAGTTATGAAGTAGCAACGAAAATAATTTTATGGTTGGGGGTCACCACAACAGGAGGAACTGTATTAAAGGGTTGCAGCATTAAAAGACTGAGAATCACTGCTTTAAACAATAAAAAAGTAAACAAACTCATATGAAAGTATTTTTAAAAAAAAGAAAAAAAGAAAGTGACACCAGAGTAGTTTTGAGAATAAGAAGTCTGTAAAACAACAGAGAAGTGATAGTAAAAATATCCCTTCCCCATACACACCTAAATACATTCACCTGAAAAAAAAAAAGAGGACACTTGCAGAGTAAGTGGCAAACATCCAATATCTTGTCTAGTATATAAACAGACTTGGATCCTGAATCTAAGCATATATAACATATTAAAGTGTATTCAGAGAAGGGAAATTTTCTTTTCCCTCCTAGATAATTCATTTTTCATTTCCATGTGATATAAATTATGGGTCTTACAAAAAAAGTAACATTACAAACCATTTTATCACTTCCAAGTGAAGCATTCCCCCAAGTGATACCTGGAAATTTGCATCTGTATTTCCAAGAACAAGCTGTTAGAAAATTATTTTTCCAGGTCATCCTTATAGACAAAGTAAATAAATGAACAAGTCATATATATCAGCATGGCTTGTCATAAGGAATCTTTAAAATTTAAAAAAAGGAAGCCAAGTTAAAAAAAAAAAAACCAAAGTAACAAGAAAAAATATAAATACTATTTAAATTGAAGAAAAGGTTCAATGAACAAAACCAAGGTAATAAATGATAAAAAAAAACTTTAAAAACTTAAAATCCTAATGTCCATTTTATTTCTTTTCAAAGACAGACTTCTACAAGAGACATCAATTTTAGTATATAGCTCTTTTTAAAATATCTGGTCAAAGCCCCACTGAAATTCATTTAAGTATCACAGGTAGAAATCATCCTTAATAAGGACAGTCACCTGTATAATCAGCCAAAATGATCCTATCATAGTACTGGATCCCTTGACATCAATATTGTATATAATTCTATTCAAACATTACAGTGTAACTCAGAGTAACTGCCTGTAAAATGGCCATACCTGGCACCTGGGTTTCTTTTGCTTCTTTGTATTACAAAATCCACTAGAAGTATATGTAACAAATAAAATCTTATTTAGTAGTATCTTCTCCTAAGACTGTATCACTATTTGCATAAGTTGTCTTCACATGCTTATTTAAGCAGGCACACACAGTTTTTTTTTATGTAATCATAATTAAATGAACTTTCTACACTGAAAAATTTTAAGACAAAGAGCAAAAAAATCGTAAAGTTCTTTACTAGTCTATTACACTCATTATTTCATATGCCTGCATGAAGCAAACCTACCCTTTTCTATAGTATCAAAAAATGTTATGAAGCAAATCTGTCACTAAAAAGGGAAATACTTTAACTCCCCAAAGGATTGTGAAAAAAATTCTGTATTTTTCCCAAGTACAAGTACTTTTAACATCAATATCTACTGAAGAGATAAAAACCAAAACTGAGTTAGAAGCACTTCTAGAGAAATCTACTCATAAATCTAAAGTACTTAATTACTTTTGAGTAAACAGAACTCAAACTTCACTAACTGTACAGTATCTCTTAAAAATAATAAAAGTAAATTAAATATCCAAAGTTCTAAAGTATAAACATAGGTAATTAGTTCTCTTTGGCAGAACTAGTTTTATTTTCAAGATGAAGTGCTTTTTCAAATGAAAGAGCTATAAGTCACTCATATGTATAAATTTTGCCCTTGTTTTCCCACCACATAAGTTTACTTTAAAACAAAAGTATTATAGAAACTGAAAATGTTTTAAAGGTTGTATTTGTTGCTTGGTTAAATTTGCAGACAATTTTCATTCCCCAAGAGTTATCATATTGGGTTACAGATAGCTCTACATAGTATACTTGGAATAAAAAGTTTCTGTCAACAAATGATACCTACATTAATTCATTTTTATTGATACAGCATTAATTAGGATGCAAAAAATATGAGTTTCTCAGCTCCTTTCTAATACACGAGGTATTATTCATAGAAGTCACTGCAATTCAAGGGGAAAAAAGATAGAAAATGAACTTTTTAAAATTAAATGAGGATCTTAAATCAATAAAGAAGTAAGCGCAGCAGAAGTTTTGCCTTTTTTACAGGGAATTTTTCCTTCTGATTTGGTATTACAAAAAAACTACAAACTAAAGACTTGTTCAACATACAAAACTTACTAAATATCTTGGTCCACTTAGAAGTACTTTAATAAAAAGAGCTCAGAATGTAGACATCTAACCACTTTAAATATCAGACATTTAATCGTTCAGTCCACTGTGATTCTTAACCCTTTAAATCTAGAAAAGTCACGTCCATAATTGCAAAAGAAATGTGTTCACTGACATTTGGAAAAAAAATGTGGTCAAATAACAGGAAGTGTTCCCTAATAACTAAACACAACATGATATGTAAATATGTAAATATTTTTAAATATCTATACCCCCCAAACTTCCACTTACGTTGTTTCAAAGGGCAAACCAAAAGTTGCACTTATTCCAGAAGTCTAGACATTCCTAATATCAAGCATGACAGAGAATGTGTTCAACTATGAACTAAATTCAAGTACGACCTCACTCATGAACAGATTTTAACTCAATACCGCCTACCATTCCACCAAGAATCTAAGGGCTCATATCAGTATATATTTTCTTACACTTATTAGAAACTGCCCTGAAGATTAAGAAAGGAGTTTTATGCCCAAGAGCTTTATGAAAACGGGGGCTGAGGGGGAAGTGTTGCATTCGGTCTTCTGGATGCTGAAGGCATCTCCTAGGATTCAGAGGAAGTTGATGTTTAGGTTCCTTTCGAGAGTGTGGTACCCGTATGTAAGACTTTTATGGAGGTAATACCGTACTCACAGGGCCTGGAATAAATGCAAATTCTAAAGCCTTGGCAATGCTTTTACTAAAGGAAACTTCAACTTGCATTCAAAACCGATCACCAGTCACCAAGAGTCATCGGACTTCTCTCCTAGACGCACAACACAACCTCAACTAAAAACCAGGAAGGCCTCTTTTAACGCCTCTCATTTCTTCCGTGAAACTTTTAAGTTACACCGAAGCCAGCAAAAGGTGGAGAGGCCCCGACGGAAGTAGAAACCCAGGGCTAGCAACCTCACAGACAGAAACGTCTCGGGTTCCTCCGCCACCGCAAGACTACCCGGACTCAGTCTCCACACCACGGAAGCTTCAGCCTCCGGTGCGGTGGCCGAGGGAGCATCACAGCTGCACACTCTTCCTTCCATCACCAAATCCTTCGGTGTCCCAGAGCCTGGAGGCTCCGAGACCCGTTAGACAGTCCAATAGCACCCATCTTTTACACACACACACACACACACACACACACACAAAGTTGCAGGTGATGTGCGTGTACTGAGAGAATGGGAACAGCACGGGACCGCGGCAGCTTTTGGGAAGACGGCAGCGCCGTCTAAAGCGGGCCCGGGCTCCTCGGCCACCGCCGCTGCTGCCTCCTCTTCTTCGCCAGGAAGCAGCGCGGCGTAGGCTCCTCGCGCTGGCGGGAGCCCGTGAGAGCCGAGTCTGAGGAAAACCCCAGCGCCCACCGAGGAGACCGGGCCTACGATCCGGAGCTGCTGCTGCAACGACCCAAGTACCGCGACGCTTTACGTCCCATCCACCACCCTCCCTATACACACCCCCTCCCTCTTTCCCTCCCTCCACCGCCGCCACCCCCCCCCCCCTCCCCGCCCGCTCTGCTCTCCCTCTCTCGATTGGAGCCGAGACAAAAGCAACGGGAAGCGACGGGCCGGGACGCTGCCCGCGGACCCCAGGCGCGACCGGCCCGGCCCCGAGGCATTCCCCCGCCTTGCGGGGGCCCCGAATCCGCCGCCCCAGCCGCGCGCCCCGCTGCCAGACTTCCGAAAATTTGCCAAAAACTCACCGCATGAATTTTCTTGTCCCGCGGATCCAAGATGGCGACGTATCCACCGCGGAGGCTGCTGGGAGCAAGACCTTTACCCTCTGACCCCCACCGTGACCCCCGTCGTTCCGGCTTCCCTTAGGCGGCGGCGGAAGGTGGGAGAGGCAATACCCGAGCGGACACGGTTGGGGGTGGGTTGGCCGCTTCCCGCGCGTTGGACAGTGGTTGGGAGAGGCGCTTCACTCCGTCATCTTTCCGTCCGCAGCCTCCACCGCCTCTCCCTCCGACTCCCCGGGAGGCTCGTAGCTTCTCCGCGGCCGTTATAGCGAGCGGAGCCTGAGGCCGCTGCAGTTCCCCTGGGGCGGGTTGGTTCCCTTTGGGCACGGGCCCTGGGTGCGAGGTGGGCCGCGGGGTCCAGGGACGGCGAGTGGTGAGGTGGCGTGGGCCCGCCCTCCCGGGGCCGGGGAGCGTGTTTGTGTTTGTGTACGTGTTGGACACCCCGCCCCACGTCCTCCTGGAACGCCCCCTTGCCCAGCACCTGATGCCTATTGATCTCGGCCCCGCTTTCCTCCCTCAGCCCTGCAGCCTCCGGTGCCTGTGCGCGCACTTCTGGGACCCGCAGCGCGTCACCTCGCCTCCTGAGAAGTGAGTGCCCCTCTGCCGAAACCACCGGTATTTTCTGCTCACCACCCTTCTTCCTTTTTTTTTTAAAACTTGGTGGGAGGGAACATATTAGGGAGTAGGTTTTAAAGCGCTTATGGGGGAACTCGCGCCGGCTGTTAGATGTATAGCATTTTCTCTCGCCTTGAATGACCGGCTGTTTGAAATGATGGTGGGTTTGGTGGAACTTCAGGAGAATAAAAAGTCTCTGCTTTCCAGAAAAATAATTGTCACTTAGAGTGAAATTAAATTTGTTTTCTTTGAAGTAATAAACCTGTTTCTTTTTATATTGATAAACTCTTCCCTTCTTGTTACTACTGGACATTTTGGATTCAGAAAGACCCTGTACACGTGTGTTTTGGGGCTGTGAAAATTGTTACTTCTATTTGAGTAATAGCACTTATTAATGTAAAGTGCAGTTCATTTGGAATAAATAAAATCCCTAATTTCCTTGTTTGTTTGTTTTTTGTAAAATCAACTTTTTCTTCCAAAAAACTCACAGTAATCCAATTGAAAATATACCATCGAAGGGCAAAGGTTATCTGTCGCTCATAAATAACAAAAAATATACCAGCATAAAACAAAAGATGTCTTTGTCATGTTTACCGAGTGCACTGTATTTTGAAATATTATTAGATACTTTGTAAATTAAACTCCAAGTGGTGCTGATGTGGCCAGTGGAAAATGTTTTACATGATTATCCATTTCTCTAAACATTCTGCTTCACCGTGTTTTTTATGTTAGGAAAGGTCAAGGAAGAACAACACACTTCTTTATATTCTTTCCTACCTTTTCCCCAACAGTTCTGCCTGTCTTCTGAACTTTTTCTTCTGCTTTGTGGCATGTTAAAAAACTGAATACGCCACTAAACATAATGCATACAGGTATATAAATACATGCATGTACATTTATTGTATTACTGAACATTTTAGTGTATTAATAAATTGAAAGTATAACTTAATATTTGGAATCATAAGTTAGAATAATAAAAATGAGACTTTTTATATATGTGTGTGTGTATGTATATATAGATAGATAGATAGATAGATTTATAAATAGTTGCACCAAGTATTAACACTTTATCCATTAGTTTGCTTATGTATAGGACTTTGTTAAGACCAAAAGATGGACCTTATTGTTTGACATCCCCATATTTATTCAAAACACGTTTCAAATAGCATAAACACTGGTAAACTTTGAGAAATCACTTCCAGACAGGGACAGGTTTAATGTGATGGTTTTGTTGAACAAGTTTTAAATTATCCTATTACTAGTGTCCAGTCATCCTACCTAATAAAAGAGTAATATGCAGATTGACCATCATTTCAAAACACAAGATGGCTGCCCCATGTGGTCAAAGATCCTGCCCCCATGTGGACACAAGATGGCCACCATAAGATGGCCAGCAGGGGAGGGCAGTTGGGAGGGACCAGGCCTGAAAGGGAGGGCAGTTTGGGGCAATCAGACCTGTAGGGGGGAGGGCAGTTAGGGATGACCAGGCCAGCAGAGGAGGGAAGTTAGGGGTGACTGGGCCTACAGAGGAGGGCAGTTGGGGGGAACCAGGCCTTCAGGGAAGGGTAGTTAGGGTTGACCAGATCTGCAGGGGAGGACTGTTGGTTGGGGGGAAGGGGGGAAACAGGCCTACAGGGGAGGGCATTTGGGAGGAATTAGGCCTGCAAGGGAGGAAGGTTGGGGGTGGTCAAGCCTGCAGGGGAGGGCAGTTAAGGGTGACCAGGCCAGCAGAGGAGGGAAGTTGAGGGCAAACAGGCTGGCTGGGGAGCAGTTAGACAATCAGGCTGGCAGGCAGAAGCAATTAGGGGCAATCAGGAAGGCAGGCAGGCAAGCAGTTGGGAGCCAGCAGTCCTGGATTGTGAGTGGGATGTCTGACTGCTTGTTTAGGCCCAATCCCATTGGACAGTTGGACATTCCTCGAGTGGTCCCAGATTGGAGACGGTGCAGGCTCAGCTGAGGGACATCCCCCCTCCATGCATGAATTTAGTGCACCAGGCCTCTAGTACCTAATAATAGACAAACATGTAAATTGACCATACCTCCGCTACATCCCAGCTAATCAGTGATTATGAAAATCAACCTAACAAAGATGGAGGTTAATTTGCATATGTAGACGCCCAGCAGCCTGGATCCCGGGAACTTTTTCAGCACCCAGGCCACTCCGAGATAGGCCCCCTGTGGGTCCTGAGCAACCTGGGAAGGGCCTGAGCCAGGGGGCTCCTGAGCAGGGATGGATCCAGGTGAGTGGAGGGAGCTGGGGCTCCCCTGCCCAGGCCCCAAGCCCTGGCCAGAGGCTTGGGGCCTGGGCAGGGGTGGAGGCAGGCAGTTGGAGGATGCTTGGGGACCCCAGCTCTGAAGCTTTAGGCCTGGTGATTGGAGAGAGCTGGGGGGCCCCTGCCCAGGCTCAAAGGTTTTAGGCCTTGGCAGGCGCAGAGCCAGAGATTGGAGGCCATCAGTATTAAATACAGAAGGAATACCTTTTCTGACCACTCATTTACTAAGCTCCCTGTATGCCACTGATAATATTCTTAGTAACTTGGGTATAAGAATCCAAAAAGGTGATCTAGGGTTTTTCCACCACACTCCTGGAGAAATAAATAAGGTCTGCTGCTGGAGGGCTAAGAAATGTTATATCCTGCCCTAGCCAGTTTGGCTCAGTGGGTAATCCCTAGGCTTGCTGACCGCAGGGTCTGGTTTGATTCTGATCAAGGGTATGTACCTAGGTTGCAGGCTCCTCCCTGGCTGGGGCCCAGGTCAGGGCTCATGTAGGAGGCAACCAATCAAAGTGTCCCTCTCACTTTGATGTTTCTCTCTGTCTTTCCCTTTCTCTTCCACATTCTCTAAAAATCAATGGAAACATATCCTCAGGTGAGGATAAAAAAAATAAATAAAATGTCATGTACTATGAAAGACACATACTGAAAATGCCTAAAGAAAATTGTCATTTTTTTCATGGTGAAGGCACTGGAGTCCATTGCTGGAAACCAATCATTGTCTCACTAATAGAAAGATGTGGACAGGAAACCCAGAAGGCAGGTCAATCTTAATTGCTCTGAAAGGTAAGAGCAAATCACTCACTGTTTAGTTGAAACATTTTTAGCTGAAGCAGCCTCCACCTGTTAGTATTATGTAAATTTCTGCTGATTGGCTATTATTGGAATTTTCTGCTAAAGGCTAAGGGTGTATCCCATCCTATCTAATAAAAGAGTAATAAGCAAATTGACCATCACTCTAACACACAAGATAGCTGACCCCATGTGGACACAAAATAGCTGCCACAAGATGACCAGCAGGTGCCAAAACTGGTTTGGCTCATTGGATGGAGCGTCGGCCTGCAGACTGAAAGCTCCCAGGTTTGATTCCGGTCAAGGGCATATACCTTGTTGCGGGGCACATCTCCAGTAGGGGGTGTGCAGGAGGCAGCTCATCGATGTTTCTCTCTCATCGATGTTTCTGACTTTCTCCCTTCCTCTCTGTAAAAAATTAATAGTTATGTGTGTGTGTGTGTGTGTGTGTGTGTATATATATATATATATATATATATATATTTTTTTTTTTTTAAAGACCAGCAGGTGAGGACAGTTGGGGGGAGGGGGGGTCTCAGGCTTGCAAGGGAGGGCAGTTGTGGATGAACAGGCCAGCAGGGGAGGGCAGTTGGGAGGGACCAAGCCTGCAAGGGAGGGCAGTTGGGGCCATTATGCCTACAGGGGAGGATAGCTAAGGGTGACCAGGTTAGCAGAGGAGGGAAAGCAGGGGTGACCGGGCTGCAGGTAGACCAGTTGGGGGAGGGCAGTCGGGAGGGACAAGTCTGCAAGGGAGGGCAATTGGGGTGATCAAGCCTGCAGGGGAGGGCAGTTAGGGGTGACCAGACCTGCAGGGGAAGGCATTTAGGGGCAATCAAGCTGGCAGGGCAGCAGTTAGGCATCAATCAGGCTGTCGGAGGAGTGGTTAGGGGGTGATCAGGCTGGTAGGCAGAAACAGGGGCAATCAGGAAGGCAGGCAGGTGAGCAGTTTGGAGCCATCAGTTATGGTTGGGCCTAAACGGGCAGTCGGACATCCCTTGAGGGGTCTCAGATTGGATAAGATGCAGGCTGGGCTGAGGGACATCCCCCCCACTGTTGTGCACAAATTTCATGCACCAAAGCCTCCAATAGTCTTAATAAAAGGTATAACAAGTCCAGGGCAGGGTGTAGTCCTCCCACTAGAGGTGGGCTCCTGCCTCACCCCCAATATTCCCAAATTAATACCTTTCTAGTCTCTTTCATTTGTGTGCGACCTTCTCCAGAACCCAAACCTTGAACCTGAAACCTGAGACACATGGGATGTGAAAGGGGTCCTACAGTCTGTGTTGATGAAAACACCTTGGTGGCTCTGGTGACTGGCAGTGGCTGCAGCAGAGGGGTAATGGGGTTGGTGCCTTCCCCTGATCAGCTCAGTTGCCTGAATAGGGCTCCCAGTATGTGAGAGGGGCAGGCTGAGCTGAGGGACAACCCCCCCCCCCTCCCAGTACACAAATTTCATGCACCGGGCCCCTAGTCTGTTAAGAAATTTGTAAAACTTGTTGAATGCCTACTATAGAGGTTGGTCCTAGGTATTAAATAAGCTGACATTTGTTATGAGCTTATGTTCATAGTTTTCTAGTAAGCACTGTAAATAGAATATTTTTAAAAATTGTCCTATTGCATCAAAAAGTCCATTTTTATTACTAATATTAATCAAATTTACCCATTTTGTAGATAGGTGGTTTTTGTTTTTTTAACTATTCACTTTGACGGCTTTACTGAAAAACAGTCCACACCTTGTATGTGTTTTGTGTGTTGAAATGTGTTTAGGTAATTTTCTTGTATAACTTATGGAAAAATTACTGGTTCAAAGTGAGGAAAAAAACGCTCACTAGGGGAACTAAATGACTTTATAAATAACTAGCTATAGGGAAGGGAGTCCTCACATTTTTCAAAGATGTAGACAAAAATCTTATGGTAAGGGATAAAAAAGGATAGGTATCTCAAATTTAACAAGTACTTTATTGTCCCCTGTGGTTCAGTTGGTTGGGTGTCATCCCATTCACATAGGGTTGTCAGCTTGATTTCCTGTCCAAGTTTCAGGCTCAATCCCCAGTAGGAGGGAGGCAGCTGATTGATGTTTCTTAATGTTTCTTTCTCATGGATGTTTCTATCCTCCTTTCCTCTCTCTCTAAAAATGAACAAAAACATTTTTTTAAAAAATGTAACCAGTACTGAAACATTTGGACTCAAACTTTCCTCACATAAACAATACTATCAACAGTTCACTCACTTGTTCAGGAATAAAACTAGGAATATTCTTTGATTCCTCACCTCAACTGATCATCCAATACCATCAGCTCTTCCTTATATGTATTCTGAATTCAGCCACTTCTCATCACCTCTCATGCCACAACCCTGTCCAAGAAGACACTACATCTCACAAAGACCAATGTCTACATTATCTGCTTCCACTTTCCCCTGTGCCCCTTCAAACCATCTGTACATTCCTGCTAGAATCTAGAGTGATGATTTTAAAAACTTCATTAGGCTTTGGTACTCCCTTATTTTAAACCTCCAATGGTTTAAAACCTCTATACCCTTAGAATAAAATTCATTTTCCTTACTATGGCCTTTAAAACTGTATAATCTGGCTTTTGCCTACCTCTCCAACTTTATCTTGCTCTCACCTTTTCTTTCTATTTCTGTCATGTTTCAAGCTTTTTCCAGTCTATAGGAGAAATTGTTGGTTGTCCCCTAAAATTTTTCCAATTTTTTTCATAGTAATAGACATGGGCACATGGCTAACCAGGATAAAAACTGTATTTCCAGTCTCCCTATAGCCATGTGGTAGTTCTGGCCAATAAGCAGTTATGTCATGTTAAAAGACAACTTCAGTCCTTTGCTGCTTTTCCTTTTATGTCCTGCACCCTGGAATACAGATGTGAAGCATTTAATTTTAGCTGCCAGTTTGGGCCAGGTGCAGATTCCCACATCATAAGGATGGCAAAACCTTAAGCTGGCGGAAACCTGAGGCCTGGAGAACCTTGTATAGACCATACCAGCTCTGTACTCTTTACATTCAGATTTTGACATAACGAAAAAAGTAAACTCTTTAAAGCTACAATTTAGGGTCTCTTGTACTCAGTTCAACTTAACTGACCCTCCACAAGGCCTTTGCACTTACTGTTTATTCCTGCCCAAGATATGCTTTCTCTATGCCTTTACGGCTAACTCATTCTCATCATTCAGGTTTTAACTCAGATATCGCTAATGCTCTTCCCTGGCCACCATATCTAAAGTAGCTCCTTTTTTCACGTATTCTCTCACATTGTTGTATTATAAACAGCGAGATAGATACAGGTTGTCTTAAGGAGCCAATTAATTAGGAGTCTTTATTCAGGGAGGTGTTTCCCAAATCTCTGAGTCCCGTATTTATACCTTTTGAGCGTCTTTGTCTGCAGATTTCGCAAAGAGCTCTGTGTAGGTTATTGTTACAGACAGTTTGTACCCTTGAATACATAATGAACCAATAGTTGGCATAAGAATATGGGAATTATTATCAGTATCAATATTAAGCCTGTTAGGTCAGATGGCTAGCTTGCAAGGTCAGTTAAGTTTTTATCTTTTTGTATTATTCAAACTAAAACAGTTATTTTACAGAATAAAGAGACTGCCTAAGAATAACAGTAGTTTAAAGAGTAGTTTCAAACAGCAGTTTTCCAAAGGAGGAATTGCTATGCTTCAACATGACCCTCTATTTTAATAGCATTTATAGTTTGTCATTATCTTTTTATTGTTTCCCTCCCCCCTACTAAAAATGTAAGTTTTATGAGAGCAAGGACTACATTTGTTTTATTCACTGCTTTATCCCCCACACTAAGACATCAGAGAAGTACTGTTGAATGTGTGAGACTGGGAATAAATGAGCTGTTGAATGAATGAAATAGATCCTTATCCAAGATTAAGTAGACTTTTTTTAAAGTTAATATGTAGAAAGGTTTTCTTCAACACTTGTGAAATCCAAGCTAGGAAACAACTAGGAAAAATAGTGCTAAACTCATAGACTGTGCCAAACTTCCAGCCCTTGATAATGAAAATATGTACCTTTTCCTAGGAAACCTATAACCTTACGGGGGAGGGGGGGAAGGAAAAAGCATAATTAAGAGTGGGAAATCAGAAAGAGTACTACAATACAATTATCTTCCACAGAAATACCCACAAAATAGCATTCTGCTTTGTTATATAACTACTGAACCTCAGATTCATCAGCTAAAATACAAGAATCTTAAGCTTTGAATAGTAATATTCTAAAAGTTTAATAGTAAGTTGGACTTGTGATCATTCACTGATAATCTCTTACCTGAACTTTTGAAAGATTATTTAACTGGTCTTTATTAAGTTTTACCTCTCTCCAGTCTTCCAAACTGCCACCAGTTTCTATAGTGCACATCTTTGGAGACTTCCCAAAGGTGGAAGTAAGACTGTGACTCTGAGACTATCATAAAAGGCATTGGGACTTCGTAATGCATACTCGCTTGAATCACTGAGAAATGCCAGTTGTCATGTCATAGGACATAGGCAGCCTTAGAGAAGCCTATGTGCCAAGGAAATGAAATCTAACAACCAATGAGGAACTGAAACTTGCCGAAAACCACATGGGTGTTTAGAAACAAATCCTTTATCCCCCTTGAGATGACTCCAGCCCAGACAACAGCTTACCCTCATAAGAGACCCTGAGCCAGAGTCACCTGGCTATCCCACTCCTGAATCTGAGATAATTACTGTTTGTTTAAGCTGCTGTGTGTGGGTTAACCTGTTACACGGCAAAGGATAACTAATACAACTTCCTTCAAGGATTCATCTTTTGTGAAATTTTTCTGAATCCATTTTCTCCCCCCCCACCCCCACTAAGCTATTTATAGAATTGGGTTTTGCCCTACTATACAAGGAGCTTCTTAAGGGCAAGAACTATGTCTTCCTAATGTTTATACATCAACATGTGTTTTTAGCACTTGCATGCCCAGCATTATACTAAAGAGTTAGTAGTAACATGATTTGATTTAAAAATGTAACTAGTAAGTAACACTTAAGACTTACTACTGTGTATCAGGCACTATTTTAGGCATTTTACCTATATTAATTCATGAAATGCTTATTTCTCCTTTATGTGCTCTTTGGTACAGACTCAATTCTCTGCTAGATTAGAATAGGGAAGTAAGGGAGAACTGGTATGTCAGGGATGACTTCACCAACTCATTGTTTAAGTTCAATGTTAAATGACAGTTTGAATAGAGATGTGCATGAGAGGAAAGGGACGTTTTCAGTGAAGGGGCATAACATGAACAAAGGCAGTTAGGAATACCATAACAGGGTACCACTGACTGAGTGGCTTAAACAAATTTATTTAGTCACAGTTTTGGAAGCTAATAGTCCAAAACAGGGTTGGTTTATTCCAAGGGCCTCTGTTCTTGGCTTGTAAATGGCTTTTTCATATTCACATGGTGTTCTCTTTATATTCAAGTCTGTCTCCAAATCTCCCCTTCTTATAAGAACACTAGTCATATTGAGTTAGAGCTTATCCATATGACTTATTTAATCTTAACTACCCTTTTAAAGGTCCTATCTCTAAATAAAGCACATCAATTTGGGGACAATACAGGTCAGCCAACTTGGAAGCAGAAATGAACAAGGCCAGTAACTAGAACCCCAGCCTAAGATAAGTAGAGGGGGCTAGTGGAATTTATCTTAGAATCAGGTGGCACAGTTTTGGAGTATTTTAAATGCCAGGGAGAAGAGTTGAAATGGATGGCTTTTTGCTAAGTCACTGCTAATCAGTTCATTCCAAGGTTTAGTCAGCACCAAAAAAGGAAAAAGAAAGTTAAATAAAATCATTTATTATATTTCTTCATATCCACTTAAATTTTTTTTCTAATCCTCACCCAAGGATGTATTTTTATTGATGTTTAGAGAGGGGGAAAGAAAGAGGAGGAGGAAAAGAAACACCAATGTGAGAGAGAAATATCATTCAGTTGCCTTCCGTATGCACCGAAATGGGATTGACCCTGTAACCTAGGTATGTGCCCTAACCAGGAATTGAACCCAAGACCTTTCCGTGAACTTCAGCCAACTGAGCCGCACGGCCAGGGCTTCATATCCACTTTTACCACTTGACATTGTCATTCTCAACTTTCCAAGATAATTACTTTTAATTATATGAGTCATCTCAAAATTAATGTGATGTTTTTACCCATTCAAATAAATTTCATACAATAAAAAAGTTCTTTTTCCCCACATCACGCAAAAAACTCAACAAAATGTTTACATGATTAAGCTGTTATTTTTTTAATAAAAACACCAATTATTTTATCCCATGTATGAATTACAAGGCATTTTTCACTTAAAAAGTTACTCCCCCTACAATTACCAGATTTAATGAATATATAATAATAAATTAATTTAAAACTCACATAAAGTTAGCTAATACATTTTTGCTTGGAAATGATTAACTGAAATCTGTTTAAAAGGGAAACATGGATTAAATACTGAATTGATGGAAGGGATGAAAATAATTTATGTACATAGAGTTGGTTGATGAAAGAATTATCTGCTTCTTAAAAATAGTAATGACCTTAGTGATAGCTATTCAAATGCTGAATATTAATACATTTTTAATTAAGCAGTTTATACTTAATGTGAAATAACATTCTGTATAAAAGAAATTATGAAGACAATGAGACAATAAAGATTATGAAGTCTGTAGATCTCAACAAAACCTTAAGCATAGAAGAAACAATCTAAAAATCCCTACTTCAAACTGATTCCGTTCAATTCACTAATTATTGCACTCCGACACTGTTTTTGTGTTTAACCTAAAATATTTACATTTTTAAAATTTTATTTAGCCTTTAAGATTGCTCACATTACAGATTCCATGAAACTGAGCAGATTTTTTGTAAAATATGGCATAAGCTTATTCAGTTTTCCATCTGATTGCTGATAAACTTTATAGTACAGTTTGTAAAACTCCTTAAGGACTGTGTGTGTACAGCAGGTTGCAAGATTCAAGAATAAACTGAAAACGAGCATATAAGCTTACAACCAGATCAATGCCAAGTACTAGCAAACATTGTCATAACACAGGAAAAATATTTTTTAACATTTTTTAATTGATTGATTGATTTTAGAAAGAGTGGAAGGGAGAGAGAGATGTAGATTCATTATTCCACTTATTTATTCACTCATTGATTGATTCTTGTATGTGCTCTGATGGATTGAACCCATAACCTTGGCATATCAGAACAATGCTCTAACCAACTTAGCTATGTGGCCAGGGCAGGGGAAATTTTTTTAAAAAGAGATGACAGTTTAGTCCTGAAAGGACTAAATAAAAACCTTAATATATTATTGTTTCTAACCATCCATTTCATATTACAGTGCCTGAAAATAGTCAAAAGTCTGGCATGGACAAGTATGTACATTTGATCAGTACATATCAGAAACAGCAGCTTTTGAAATCAAAAGTAGGTAACTTGGTTAAGAAAAATGATTTTATTTCCCAAAGGACCCCTGTGTCAATGATTTGGTTAAACATGAATAGTTTGGATACCTTTTATTTCTTCTTGTCTGATTGCTATGGCTAACACTTCCACAACTATGTTGAGCAGGAATGTTGAAAGGGCACCCCTGTCTCATTCTTGTTCTTAGGTGAAATGGTTTTAGTTTTTGCCTATTGAGTATGATGTTGGCTGTAGGTTTGTCATATAAGGCTTTTATTATGCTGAGCTATTATCCCTCTATTCCCATTTTGCGGAGGGTTTTTAATCAAGAAAGGGTGTTGAATTTTGTCAACTGCTTTTTCTGCATCAATTGATATAACTGTGATTTTTATCTCTCAATTTGTTTATGTGATGTATCACATTATTGATTTGCAGATTTTGTACCATCCTTGCATCCCTGGGATAAAATCTTATTTGGTCATGATGTATGATCTTTCTGATGTAATGCTGGATGTGATATACTAGAATTTTGTTGAGGATTTTGGCATTTATGTTCATGAGGAATACTGGCCTATAATTCTCTTTCATTGTGTTGTCTTTATCTGGTTTTGGTAATAGGGTAATGCTAGCCATAACAGTTAGATAAGAAGAAGAAATAAAAGGTATCCAAATTGGAAAAGAAGACGTAAAATTGTCAATATTCGCAGATGACATGATACTGCACATAGGGAACCCTAAATATTCTATAAAAAATATTACACTTGATAAATGAATTTGGCAATGTAGCAGGATACAAAATTAATGTCACAAAATCTATGGCATTTCTATACATCAATAGTGAAATTACAGAAAGAGAGACTAAAAAATCAATCCCTATTACCATTGCACCAAAAAATTAAGATACCTAAGAATAAACTTAACTAAGGAGGTAAAAGACTTGTACTCAGAAAACTACAGGACGCTGAAAAAAAGAGATAGAGGAAGACAAAAACTGATGGAAGAACATACCATATTCATGGATTGGTAGAATCAACATCATTAAAGTGTCCATACTAAGCAAAGCAATCTCTAAATTCAATGTACTCCCCATTAGAATACCAATGAAAATTTCCCAGACCTAGAACAAACTCTCCAAAAATTCATCTGGGGTTAAAAAAGAACCTGAATAGCTGCAGCAATCCTGAGAAAGAAGAACAAAGTCAGAGGGATCTCAATACCAGATATCAAACTGTATTACAAAGCCACTGTTTTCAAAACTGCCTGGTACTGGCACAAAAACAGACATATAGATCAATGGAATCGTATAGAGAACCTAGAAATCACTATGCTCAATATTTGACAAGGAGGCAAGACCATACAAAGGAGTCAAGACAGTTCTTCAATAAATGGTGGTGGGAAAATTGGACAGATACATGCAACTATGTTTTATTGATTTCAGAGAGGAAGGGAGAGGGAGAGAGAGAGAAATGTCAGTGATGGGAAAGAATCATTTATCAACTGCCTCCGGCACCCACCCACTCTCCCCCATCCCCCCCCCACCACTGGGGATTGACCTCGAAACCAAGGCATGTGTCCTGATTTTGAATCGAACTGTGACCTCCTGGTTTATAGGTCGACACTCAACCACTGAGCCACACTGGCTGGGCAGACCCATTACTTTTTAAAGAAAGACATTATTTACAAGAAGATAGTTACTAAATAATAACAATAATTCTCAATAACTTTACATTATTAATATGATGTCCACCTCTATGTGGAGCCTATATTCATAATCAATTAAGGTGTTTTAAAAACACTGCCTATAATAGAGATAAAGACTCATCTCATCAATAAATAATGAGTATAGTTAATTCCTATTAGCTCTAGATCCTAAAAGTTGCTATATCTGCTATACCTCTGACAGATGAAGGTAGTCCCCACACTGTTTTCTCTTTTAATGAAGCAGCCTACAATTAGGAATAACTCTTCATAAGCAGAACCCACAAGAGTGGGCATAGAAGAGTTGAATGATAAAACTCAGAGAAACAGCCAGTTGACTACTTACAAACCCAGCAGCTACAACTGAAAAGAATTGATAGTATAGCATAAAAAATCATAAAACATCAGATTTCTGAAAAGCAGGGAAAACCTTTCCCGGTAGCCTCATCCCAAAAGCTATTTTTTCCCGCTAAAAGTCAGGGAATCTTGTAAGAAACAAAACAAACAAACAAAACATTCTTACTATAATTAAAGGAGGAAAAAGCCTCTATTTTGAATGAACCAACTGCAAACATATTTATCATACTTTTTAAAGTTGAAGAACTTGCATGAGTCTGTGTGGTTCCTTACTGAAACAAAATTGTCAAAAAGGAGAAAGGGTGGGAGGATCGAAACTATTGCTTGGACTGTTCCTATGGGATATTGGTAAGTATCTATACTAATAAAAGGGTAATATGCTAATTAGACCAGGCATCTTCCCGATATCATTCTGGACAAAGCCACACTGGCGGGACCAAGGCAGAGGAAATTGGGGATCAGGCAGGCAGGCAGAGGAGTGGTTCAGAGCCAGCGGTCCTGGATTGTGAGAGGGATGTCCCGACTGCCGGTTTAGGCCCGATCTCTGTGGAATGGGCCTAAACCCACAGTTGGACATCCCCCCAAGGGATCCCAGATTCAAGAGTGTGCAGGCCAGGCTGAGGGACACCCCATCCCCTGTGCATGAATTTTTTGCATCAGGCCTCTAGTTCTGTGATAAAAGGTTTTGTTATAAATTAAGCATAGGAAATGAGTTAAACCAAGTAAATGTTTCATTACAGACTAGAGGCCTGGTGCACAGATTCATGCACCAGAGGGGTCCCTCGGCATGGCCTGTGGTGATCTGGCTGAATCAGGCAGTCCAATACCACCTGCCGCTTCTGGCTGCCCCTCCCATTCATCCTGGCCCTGCTGTGCCTGTCTTGGGCTGGCACCCAGTCAGTCCTGACTGGGAGCGGCTTGCGCTGCCCACAGCGGCATTTGCCAGCTGTGAGCCCTGCATCTGGCGCCCAGCAGTCAACTGAGTGGTGTTATTGCTGTAGGAGTGCACTGACCACCAGGAGGCAGCTCCAGCATTGAGCATCTGTCCCCTGGTGGTCAGTGCATGTCATAGCAACAGGTCGTTCAGTCTAGGTTGCCTATGCTTTTATATATATAGATGGTATTTTTAATATGCTAATATTTGTGTCCTTAAGTGCCATACTTCATTTTTATTGAAGATTTCAGCTAATACCCCATAAAACCATGAACTGTCTAACTACTACGTTTAAGAAAAGACTTTACTTGAAAAACTGAATTTGAGCTTTCTATAAACAGATTGAGGATTTTCTGTCATCAACTTTGTTAGGGGGAATTGACTTGGTATGTGAATTGGATATCACCAATGTTTTGAATAGCAACAAATAAGAAACATTTGTCTTCTTCAGGTAAGGTAAGGTTTATCAAAACCTTATGTAAGGACTTGCTGGCATTTAATATCATAACAAGACTAGGTTTTTTTAGCTGAATATTTCTTGTGGCCAGATTTATAACATATTGAATGGGAGTTATCACATAGGCCTGTAATTGTGATTGTGCCCTAAAGATGAACATGAAATGCTCCAAATGCTCCACATTATAAATTAAAATAACTCTAAATAACTGCATTTATTAATTGAATAGTGTCACAACTAGCCTATAACCACCACTACCATTTCTATCCACTCTTAAGAAAAAGTGGACTGGTAGAGAAAATAGTGTTTGTGGACAAGCTGTTCCCAACATGTAGTTGGGGTGGAGGCTAGAGTTTTGAAGAGAATCATTTCTATCTTTTTATTTTAAAAAGATATATATTTTTTCTCTTTTGGCTATTTGCTTGGCCGTAGGACTTATTGATCTTCTGGAGCTGATTATGGGAAAGAAAATTTGAACCATGTCTAGAGAGAGAGGCCAGAATAGCAGGGAAGAAGCCACCATTCCCAACATTTAATGTGCCAAAAATAATGGAGTTTCCCATGGATAGTGTGAATACCAGGGAAGGTAGGTGGGCTTGAGCCACCTTTGTCAGCATGAGGGCACCATCAAGAAGGAACCACTGTAGCAAGAGGTATGAAAGAGCTGTAGTAAGCTGGAGCCAGCTAACCTCCAAAATAGCAAACAAGGTAATGGTAAAGCCCTGCAGGCTTCTTCAAAGAGACCGATCCAGCTTCTGGATACTGGCACATAGAGGTTATCAATATCCAGTCAATAAAGACTGAATTCTCACCCAGTCAAGGAAGGAAAAATTTTCCCTTCTCTCTTTTTTTGAAATTTGTTGAGGTGACATTGGTTAATAAAATTGTATACAATTCAGAGAGACATCATCTGTATATTATTTTATATGTTTACTACAAGTCAAGTCTCCTCCCATCACTATTTATTCCCCCCTTTACCCTCTTCTACCTCTCCCCATGCACTTTGCCCTTTTCTCTTTTAAGTAAGGAAGAATTTGTCTTTTTCTCTCTCCCTTCTCTCTGCCACAATCCAAGGGCCCTAACTCTAGAAGAGGGAGGAGAAGCAAGTGTCTAAGAGCAAGATTTCCTGCTGCTGTCTCCGAGTCACTAGAGCTTTACCTCTACTGGTGGTGGATGGATGGGAGGAAAGGGGAAGAAGAGTTTTGAATTGAGTTCAAGATTGAAGCTTTCAAGTTAACATAACTGACTCTTTAACCTTAGCTTATTACTGTTCTAATACAGAAGCTGAAAAATCAAAATATCCTATATAATAAAAGGCTAATATGCAAATAGACCAAACAGCAGAACAACTAGTCAGTATGACGTGTGCTGACCAGGAGGCGCACAGGGACAATGGCAGGTGTTGACAGCAGGTAGCAGAGTATGGAACATGGCGGTTGTTGGCTGCCACAGGATGGTGGTGGAGCAGGTGAGCAAGGGCACCAGACTAAGGCAGGTCACCAGTTGCTATAATCAGGGAAAGCCTCTGGTGGTTACTGAAAATTCTTTGCTTCCACGTGCCACAGTCCAACCTTCCCATCCCCCCAGAGCTCACACCTGCTGCCAGTGCTGGCCATGATTGCTCAGTGCCATCAGCAGGTGCAAGCAGCAACTGCCGGCCCCAATTACCCCTGAGGGTTTATTCAGCTCCCCCTGCTTCTGAAGGGCGATTGGGGTGACCCACATCACTGGGAGTGACCCAGGCCTCCAGCCACTCCTTCAGCGGTGGTCAAGGTGGGCGGGAAGGTTGGCTTCCTCTGTCGCTGATGGCAACACAAGCCTCCTGCTTGCTCCAGCTCTGTGGCTGCTCCCATCTTTGTTGGGTTAATTTGCATAGTCACTCCTGATTGGCTGTTGGGTGTAGCGGAGTGACGGTCAATTTGCATGTTGCTCTTTTATTAGTGTAGATATTAAAGGAGCCACCATTCTGAACAAAATTAAATTCTACCTGGTATTGTTGAGGAGAGGTACTCGAAAAAATGAGGACTTTTTTTATGTGTTCAACAGTTTGAAACATTTTAATAAAGAAGACAGGAATACCTAAAAACATTTATGCTTAAGTTATATTGTTCATTTCAAAGTTTGATTTCTATAATTCATTATCAATTTCTTTTGTGAACTTAATAAGTTCTGAAATTTAAAACATCTTTGCAAAGTAAGTATTCTAGAGGTGTACCAATAACTGACAGTTTTGGTGAAGATTCTGAGGCCTCCCACCTTCCCTTCTCCCTCCCAAAAAAACAAAGTAAGAAATACCACACTGTTTATGGAATGATATTCTTAAAAGTTTTGTTCCTTTTTGCTTTTTACCACACATTACAAAGACAGGCAGTTATGTCATTCAATCCTAATATGGGCACATAGTCCAGAGTTTAAATGGATAAGTAGGATTAAAGAGCAAAAGAGTCTAAACTACCTTTTTTTACATTGTCCTTGATTACATTTTTTTAAAAAATGGAATTTCACATAATTTTAGATCAGTGTCTTTACTTCCTTTTTTTGGTAAATTAACTTTTTCAAATGGAAACTTTTTTAACTCAAGAAAAATGATTTTAAATATAATTTTACATGCAATAAACAAAGATTTTTAAGAAAAAAAACATAATACATGCAACAAACAGTATCTCAAGAAAAACAATTTTAAATATAATGTTACATGCAGTAAACCAATTATTCAAGAAAAACTATCTTAAATATAATATTACATGTAGTGATCAATATTTCAAGGAGAAAAAGGATTTTAAGTATACTAATATTACGAAAACTGTACTAACATAGTATGATGTCACAAAAGATGTGGGAAATATTAAAAATCAGTAAATAACAGGATTACTTCTATTATATTCTAAAATATTATTATTTAACCCCTGGCTCTATTTTTATTCATCAGTTTATGTTGTTTGTTATATTCCACAAATGAGTGAGATCATGTGATATTTATTTTTCTCCAACTGGCCTAGTTCACTTAGTTCACCTCTCCAGGTCCATCCATGATGTTGCAAATGGTAAGAATTCCTTCTTTTTTATAGCAGTGTAGTATTCCATTGTGTAGCTGTACCACTGGTTTTTAATCCATTATCTGCTAATGGGCACTTAAGCTGTTTCCAAATCTTAGCTATTATAAATTGTGCTCCTATGAACGTAGGGGTGCATATGTACTTTCTGATTGGTGTTTCTGATTTTTTTGTATACTAGAGGCCTGGTGCACGAATTTGTGCAGGGGGAGCAGGGGGTGTTCCTCCACCCAGCCTTCACCCTCTCCAATCCGGGACTCCCTCTCACAATCCAAATTACTGGCTCCCAACTACTCACCTGCCTACCTTCCTGATTGCCCCTAACCACTTCTGCCTGCCAGCCTGATCGCCCCCTAAACACTTCCTTGCCAGTCTGATTGATACCTAACTGCTCTCCTGTCAGCCTGTTTTCCCCTAACTGCCCTCTCCTGCAGGACTGGTCATCCCTAAATGCCCTCCCCTGCAGGCCTTGTCCCCCCCAACTGCTCTCCCTTGCAGGCCTGCATCCCCCCAAAATGCCCTTCTCTGCAGGCCCAGTTGCCCCTAACTTCCCTCCTCTGCCAGTCTGGTCACCCCTAACTGCCCTCCCCTGCAGGCTTGATTGCCCCCAACTGCCCTCCCTTGCAGGCCTGGTTCCTCCCAACTGCCCTCCCCTGCTCGCCATCTTGTGGTGCCCGTCTTTGAGCACATGGGGGCAGCCATCTTGTGTGTTGGAGTGATGGTCAGTCTGCATATTTCTCTTTTATTACATAGGATAGAGGCCTGGTGCATGGGTGGGGGCCAGACTGGTTTGTCCTTTAGGGTGTCCTAGATCCACGTGGGGGTTTCCTTGGGGACGTGGAGCAGCCTGGGTGAGGGGCCTGTGGTGGTTTATAGGCCTGTCATGCCCCCTGGTAACCCAAGCTGAGACCCTGATATCTGGAATTTATTTATCTTCTACAATTGAAACTTTGTAGCCTAGAGTGCAGCCAAGCCTCCTGCTCACTTTGGGGTGGCAGCCATTTCTCTTGGGACTTATTTACCTTCTATAATTGAAACTTTGTAGCCTTAAGCAGAGGTCAAGGCAGGCCAGGGCTGGGGAAAGCTTGGCTTCCTCCATCGTCAGGGGCAACCCTAGCCACCTCCTCTCTCCAGCTCCATGGCTGCAGCCATTTCTGTTGGGATATATCTTCTGTAATTGAAACTTTGTAACCTTAAACAGAGGCCTGGGCCTGCCAGGGTGTATGGAAAGCTTGGCTTCCTTCATCACCAGGGAAACTCAAGTTTCCCTTCTGATCTCAGTGGCCGCAGCCATCTTGGTTGGGCGTTAATTTGTATGTTGCTCCTGAATGGCTGGTGGGTGTGGCTGATGGGTGTGCCTTGTGGTGTAGCAGAGGTATGGTCAATTTGAGATGCAAATCAAAACTATAGGAAGGCAGGCAGGTGAGCAGTTGAGAGCCAGCAATCTTGGATTGTGAGAGGGAGTCCCAGATTGGAGAAGGTGCAGGCTGGGCAGAGGAACACCCCTTGTCCCCCCTCCCCCGCACAAATTTCATGCACCGGGCCTCTTTTATTAGATAGAATATTACTAGAAGTGGGATTATTGGGTTAAGTGGGAATTCCATTTTTAAGCTTTTGAGGAAACTCCATACTGTTTTCCACAATGGCAGCACCAATCTCCATTCCCACCAGCAGTGCAAGAGGGTTCCTTTTTCTCTGTGTCTTCACCAGCACTTGTTGTTGGTTAATTTGTTGATAATAGCCATTCTGACAGGTGTGAGATGGTACTTCATTGTCATTTTGATTTGCATCTCTCAGATGATTAGTGACTTTGAGCATGTTTTCATATGTCGTTTGGTCTTCTATATGTTCTCTTCCAAAAGGTATCTATTTAGATCCTTTGCCCATTTTTATATTTTTATTGATTTTTTTTACAAAGAGGAAGGGAGAGGGATAGAAAGTCAGAAACATTGATGAGAGAGAAACATCGATCAGTTGCCTCCTGCACACCCCCTACTGGGGATGTGCCTGCAACCAAGGTACATGCCCTTGACCAGAATCGAACCCGGTATCCTTCAGTCCGCAGTCTGATGCACTATTCACTGAGCCAAACCGGTTTTGGCTGCCCATTTTTAAAATTAGATTGTTTATCTTCCTTTTGTTAAGTTGTATGAGTTCCCTGTAAATTTTGGAGATTAAACTCTTATCAGTGATAACATTGGCAATTACATTCTCTCATGCAGTGGACTTTATTATTGCTTTGCTGATGGTTTCTTTTGCTCCGCAGAAGCTTTTTTTTTTTTTTCAATGTCCAATTTCTTTATTTTCTCTTTAGTTTCCATTGCCCTAGGAGCTGTATCAGCAAAGATATTGCTATGACATATGTCTGCTATTTTGCTGTCGACGGAGTCTTCTAAGAATTTTATGGTTTCTCGTCTTAAGTTTAAGTTCTTTAGCCATTTTGAGTTTATTTTTGTGTATGGTTTAAGTTGGTGGTCTAGTTGCACTTTTTTGCATGTATCTGTCCAATTTTCTCAACACCATTTATTGAAGAGACTATCTTGACTCCATTGTATGCTGTTGCCTCCTTCATCAAATATTGAGTATAATAGCTTGGGTCAATTTCTGTGTTCTCTGTTCTGTTCCATTGGTCTATTTATCTGTTGTGCCACTGCCACACAGTTTTGAGAACAGTGGCTTTGTAATATTGCCTGATATCAGGTATTGTGATCCCTCCGACTTTGTTCTTTTTTCTCAGGATTGCTGCAGCTATTCGGGATCTTTTTTTAATTCTAAATAAATTTTTGGAGAGTTTGTTCTAGGTCTGGGAAATATGCCGTTGGTATTTTAATGGGTAGTGGATTGAAGCTATAGATTGCTTTGGATAGTATGGACATTTTAGTGATGTTGAGTCTACCATTCCATGAACACGATACATTCTTCCATCTGTTTATGTCTTCCTCTATCTCTTTTTTTCAGCCCTCCTGTTGTTTTCCAAGGACAGGTCTTTTACCTTCTTAGTTAAGTTTATTCCTAGGTATCTTAATTTTTTTGGTGCCATGGTAAAGGCAATTGCTTGTTTTCACTTCCTTTGAGTTCATTATTGGTGTATAAAAAGCCATCAATTTCTGGGTGTTAATTTTGTATCCTGCTACATTTGAAAATTTATTAACTCTAGTATTTTTTTATGAAATATTCAGAGTTTTCTCTGTACAATATCCTGTCATCTGCGAATACTGACAGTTTTATGTCTTCTTTTCCAATTTGGATGCCTTTTATGTCTTCTTCTTGTCTGACCACTGGCTAGCACTTCTGTACTATATTGAACAGGAGTGGTGGAAGTGGGCCTTCCTGTCTTGTTCCTGTTCTTAGGGGAAATGGCTTTTAGTTTTTTCCTATTTAGTATGATGTTGGCTGTAGGTTTGTCTTATATGTCCTTTATCATGTTGAGATGTGCTCCCTCTATTGCAACTTTGCTGAGAGTTTTTTATTTAAAAAAATGGTTTTTGGATTTTGTTGACTGCTTTTTCTGTGTCTGTTGAAATTTATCATATGATTTTTGTCTTTCAACTTGTTTATGTGATGTATCACATTTATTGATTTGCAAATATTGCAAATAGTCCCTGAGTTCTCTGGTTCCCTGGAATAAATTCACTTGATCGTGTTGTATGATCTTTTTAATATATTGCTAGATGCGATTTGGTAATATTTTGTTGAGGATTTTAGCATCTATGTTCATCAGGGATATTGGCCTGTAATTTTCATTCTTTGTAGTGTCTTTATCTGGTTTTGGAATTAGGATAATGCTGGCCTCATAAGAGTTTGGAAGTGTTCTTTGAACTCTTGGATTTTCAGAAATAGTTTAAGGAGTATAGGTATTAGTTCTGCTTTGAATGTTTGGTAAAACCCCTCTGTGAAGCCATCCAGATCTGGGTTTTTGTTTGGGGGGATTTTTTTTGATTACTGCTTCTTTTTCATCAGTGGTTATTGGCCTATTCAGGTTTTTTTATTCTTCCTGATTCAGTTTTGGGAGATTCTATTTTTCTAGGAATTAGTCTCTTTTCTCTACATTGTCCAACTTGTTGGCATATAGTTGGTCATAATATTTTCTTACAATCCTTTGTGTTTCTGTGGTGTCCATGGTTCTTCTCCGTTTTCATGTCTTATTTATTTGGGTCCTCTCTCTTTGTTTCTTGATGCATCTGGCTAATGGTTTATCAATTTTATTTATCCTTTCAAAGAACCTGCTCTTGGTTTCATTGATTTTCTTGTATTATTTTTTTAGTCTCTATGTTATTTATTTGTGCTCTAATCTTTATTATTTCCTTCTACTTACTCTGGGCTTTTCTTAATGTTCTCTTTCTATTTAAGTTGTAGGGTTAAATAGTTGTTTGCTTATTTTTCTTGTTATTTTGAGGTATGTCTGTAGTACTATGCTTTTGCTTTGTCACAGAGATTTTGGGTTGTTGTGTGTCTGTTTTCATTTGTTTCTAGGAAGTTTTCTATTTATTTATTGACCTAGTTGGTAGCCCATTCATTGTTTAATAACATGTTACCCTGTTTCCCTGAAAGTAAGACATCCCTGGAAAATAAGACCTACTTCCAGTTTTGCCTCTCCCTGTAATATAAGGCATCCCCCCCCAAATAAGACCTCCCCGGTAATGTTTTTATTCTTGAAACTGAGAAAGCCTGGGCCACAGAAGCAGTTATAAGGAAGTGGGTCGATTTAATGCTGCCGCTTGTTATGTGAGGGAGCCAAAGAAGTCTGCTAGACTCGGATGCAGCCAGCATTCACCACGCTAAAAACATGAAGAAATTTCTTCACGAAAGTAAAATAGATCAAATAATGATTCCCGCAGGAATGACGACCTATCTCCAGACTCTTTTTTTAATATATATATATTTTATTGATTTTTTACAGGGAAGAAGGGAGAGGGATAGAGAGTTAGAAACATCGATGAGAAGGAAACATCAGTCAGCTGCCTCCTGCACACCTCCCACCGGAGATGTGCTCACAGCCAAAGTACATGCCCCTGAACGGATTCGAACCTAGGACCTCTGTCTGCAGACTGATGCTCTATCCACTGAGCCACACCGGTTTCGGCTCCAGACTCTTGATATTGCAATAAACAAGCCATTCAAGGACAATTTGCGCATGGAAATTAATGACTACATTGAAAATAGAATGGAGAGAAATCAGCATGGAAACTTTGTGAAACCTAAACTGCAAGAGGTTGTGACTTAGGTGAAGAATTCATGGGAGAAAATCACTGACAGTTGCATTGCAAATGCACTAAAAGCAGGCTACCTTGACAAGAAGTGTTCATTTAAGGACAGTGATATTGCTAAACATGAGAGATTTGGTCCACTGATTCTGAAAGAAATGGAGTCACAAGAAATTCACCAGGAAATTTAGGGTTTGGATTATTATGATGATGTTGCAGAAGATGATGACATGACTGTCATTGAATAAATTTTACTTTGTGTTCATACCAGTAAACATCAGTATCAGTAAATGTACCATAGATTGTTGTACATGGAAATAATGGTAGTAAGAAATTCTTGACACCATAGGATTCAGTTTGTCTGGTTATGCTGGTTTGTGATGACAACTACTACCGTACTATATACAGGTAATAAATTTCCCTTTTTTCTTGTTCAACAATAAATGTGTACTGTATTCTTCTTCATGGAAAAATAAGACATCCCCTGAAAATAAGACCTAGCGCATCTTTGGGAGCAAAAATTAATATAAGACATGGTCTTATTTTCGGGGAAACAGGGTATTTAGCCTCCACGTGTTCGAATGTTTTGGGGTGTTTTTAGTGTAGTTGATTTCTAATTTCATTCCACTGTGATCTGAGAAGATGCTTGTTATGATTTCAATTTTCTTGAACTTGTAGAGACATGTTTTGTGTGTTAGCATGTGGTCTAGCTTGTGAATGATCCATGTGCAATTGAGAAGAATGTATATTTTGCTGTGTTTGGGTGAAGTGCTCTATAAATGTCTATTAAATTCATCTGATCCAGTGTGTCTATTAGAGTCTCTGTTTCCTTGTTAAGCTGGTTAAGTTTTTTTAAAAAATACGTTTCTATTGATTTCAGAGAGGAAGGGAGAGAGCTAGAGAGATAGAAACATCAAGGATAAGAGAGAACCACTGACTGGCTGCCTCCTCCATGTCCCCCACTGGGGAGATAGAACCCACAACCTGGGCATGTGCACTTGGCCAGAATCGAACCCAGGACCCTTCAGTCCACAGGCTGATGCTCTATCCACTGAGCCAAACCAGGTAGGGCCTTGTTACGTTTTTGTTTGGAAGATCTGTCCAGTAAAGTCAGAGAGGTGTTAAAGTCCCCTACTATGATTGTATTGTTAATTTCACCATTAAAGTCCTCTAGAAGTTTTTTTTTATATATATTTAGGTGCACCTATGTTGGGTGCATATATGTTTACTAGGGTTATATCTCTTGTTGGATCGATTCCTTTAGTATTATGAATTGACCTTTGTTGTCTCTTGTGATGGCCTTCATTTTAAAGTCTATTTTATCATATATGAGTATTGCTACTCCAGCTTTTTTTTCTTTTCTATTTGCATGGGAAATTTTTTTCCATCCCTTCATTCTAGGTGTTTCTTTTGTTTTGAGGTGGTCTCTTATAGACAACATATAGTTGGATCATGTTTTTGTATCCATTCAGATACCCTATGCCTTTTGATTGGAGCATTTAATCCATTTAAATTTAGGGTTATTGTTGAGAGATACTTATATATAGCCATTCTAATTCTGTATGGCTAGGTTTCTCTCTCTGTTGCTTTTTCTTAGCAATCCCTTTAGCATTTCTTGTAATGCTGGCTTGATGGTGATGAACTCCTTTAGCTTTTTGTTGTTGTTGTTCTGGGAAGCTCTTTTTTTGACTATTTTGAATGAGAGCCTTGCTGGGTATAGTAATATGGTCTCAGATCCTTGGTCAAGGTAATGACCTTGAATACTTCCTGCCATTCCCTTTTGCCTATAGAGTTTCTGATGAGAAATAGGTGTTAGCCTTATGGGAACTCCTTTGAGGTAACAGTTTTTTGCTTTGTTTTTTTCTTGGTGCCTTTAAGATTCTCTCTTTGTCTTTAATTTTAGCATTTTAATTATGATGGGTCTGAGTGTGGGTCTGTTTGGGTTGTTCTTGTTTGTGGTTCTCTGTGCCTCGTGAATTTGTGTGACTTTTTCCTTTACCAGGTTAGGGAAGTTTTCTGCCATTATTTCTGCAAACACCTTCTCTATGCCTTTCTCTCTGCCTCTTCTGGCACACCTGCTTTTCTAATATTATTACATTTCACATTTTCCCACAGCTCCCTTAAGCTCTCCTCCTGTTTTTAATTGTTTTTTTTGTGTGTGTGTGTGGTTGTGGAGGTTTGTTTGTTTTTTGGTTCTCTAATTGAGTAATGTTTTCAACTCTGTCTTTTAATTCACTGATTCAGTCCTCAGCTTCCCCTAATCTGCTGTTTATTCCTTCCGATGTGTTCGTTGTGTCATGTCATTCTTTATCTCAGACTATTATTTTTTCATAGTTACTATATCTTTTTTCATATTGTAGAGCATTTTTACCATTTTTGCTCTGAACTCTGTTTCAGATAAATGTATTATCTCTGCTTCTTTTATCTCTTCTTCTGGAGAATTCTCAAGTTCTTTTATTTGGGGGTTGTTTCTTTGTCTTCTCATTTTGATTGTCTGTTTGGGTGTGTGACTATGTTTTAGGTAGATCCTCTACACCTCTCAATCTCCAGTGCAGGGTAGTATTAAAGGCTGTTTCTGACAAATTGGATCAGGTAAAGATGCAAAGCCTTCAGAGATTAATAGGATTCTGATTTGAATTCTCTTTTTACTCATTACAACCCTCCTACCTACACTTGAGTTTACGTTAATGAGGTCACTTTGGGACCTTCCTTAAGGATGGGGACTGGTTGCCAGGGAAATCAACTGCACCAACCCCAATGTCTAGGGAGAGGGGAAGGGCTGGAGATTGAATCAGTCAGCAATGACTAATGATTTAATCAATTGTGCTGACTGCCTTCTGTGATGAAGCCCCCATAAAAATTCAAAAGAATGAAATTCAGAGAGCTTTCATGTTGGTGAACATGTGGAGGTCCTGAATGCCTCTAGAGAGGGTATGGAAACTCTGTGTCCCTTCTTCCATATCTTGCTTGCCCTACGTATCTCTTTGATCTGGCTGTTCCTGGTGTTAACATGGGAAATGTCCAAACCTGTAGAGAATTTTTTTTATCAGAGTTTATTTGAGCCAAAATTAACAATATTTGCCATTGTACAAAGTTATACTATACTCCTATTGGAACCTCTCTGAGTTTCAAAGTGTTTATGTAGAATGCTTTCCTAATCTGGGAAGAAAAAGAGTCAAGTTTTGCATCGTTCCTCCTTTCTCTATGGCATTTGCGATTCTATTACCTGAAAATTGTACAGCTGAACTGGCAGTCACCAGCTTTTAAATATAAAATGTTGGTCATGAAGAATATTAGATAGAAATAAGTTTAGCCCCCAGATATTTTTGTTTTGTATTGATGCCAAAGTATTTTTGCTTTTATACCAATATAGTCTGAAAATTCAAATGATAAGCGAATAGAAGGGAAATGCTCTAATTTTTTTACCTTGTAATCTGTATAAATATTAAATATAGCAGTAGAAATACTCTAGCCATCTATCTATGTATATAAAAGCCTAAGTGACCACTCTAACTGTATTAGTAGCTATGACATGCACTGACCAACAGAAAGCAGACTGTACCCTGGTGGTCAGTGTTCCCACAGGGGGAGCGCCACTCAGCTGATGCTTGGGCGCCAGATGCAGGGCTCATGGCTGGCTGCTGCAGCCCGGGGACTGCAGCAGAGTGACAGCAAGCCTACTGAGCAGCAGGGCTGGGATGAGCAGGAGCAGCAGGCAGCACTGGATTGCTGGGTTCAGCCGATCCCCGCAGGCCACGCTGAGGGACCCCACTGGTGCATGAATCCGTACACCAGGCCTCTAGTTAAAAGAAAAGCATTGTATTTTTAAAACCAGCATGATAATCCTGACTTCTGATAGACTTAATATTTTTTCATTGATGTTAGAGACAGAGAAGAATGGAGAGAGAGAAAAACATGGATTTGTTTTTCTACTTATTGTTGATTCTTTTTTTTTTTAGGGTGGGTGTAGCTTGTAATTTTTCTTTCTCTTTATTGATTAAGATATTACATATGTGCCCTGACTGGAGATCAAACCCATAACTTTGGCATATGGGGACAATGCTTTTACCAACTGAGCTATCCAGCCAGGGCCTGATAGACTTAATTTTTGAATAACTAAGGTAACATGTTCCCTGGTTCTGCCCAACTACTGATATTAAACTAGATGATGTGTCAGATCTGTTGGGTCTAGGATGCTTTTATGAAAACAAGTTAATCTTTGCAACCTACCCCTTGCTCACTTTAGGTCGTCATTTCTGATGAGTACTTTCCTTCAGTACTCCAAATACAGAGGAGATTGGGAGTGGGAGGAGACAGGCTCCTCTTAGAGAAATTGGGTACTGCACACGTTATCAAGGCCTAGGGACCCAACAGCTTTGACAAGAAATATTGGAGAAAGTCAGAGAAGGATTAGTGAGTTAACTTGCTGCACGGTAATATGAGTTGTGGAGATTGTGCTCCTAAATTTTTTCTGAGAAAGGACAACATTGACCCATTAGCTTTGGACAGAGCTGAAGCTTCATGTGAACTTTGAAGTTCACACCTATAAGTGGAATTCATACTGGCTTCCCATTTCCCCGAATTTTTTTACTGCCATATTTCTCCTTACCCTATCTTCCCTATTCCTATAAACATTCTCCATGGAAATTTACTTATACATGATCTTCTCAAGGTCAAGCAATCTCTACTTTAAAAAGGATACCAAGTAGTTGATTTGATAATACAACCAGGCACAGAATCTTATGTTCCTGCACAGGTTGCATGCCTATGAACCTGGCCCTTAGTATAAGTGCAAGATAATAGAATGAAACTCTTAGAAGTCTAGTGCAAGTAACACAACTTGTCTTCTGCAAGAGTTCTTAAGAGTACCTATTAGCTTATTTTCTCATAGTACAAATTAAAATGTATAGCTGTGTTAAAATTTTAGACTAATTGAATCATAATTTTTGTTAAATAACAGATATAAACTCAGACTTTCTAAGAAGAAAAGTTTTTTTCAGTTCTGATAAAAGAATGAAATTTTAATAAGCAGTCTTGGGTCGTATTTTCTGTAAATCAATGGCATCAGCTTGAATTACAGTTTTAGTACAACATTCTTTTGGCTTCATTAATAAAAAATTACATCTTAAAAATAAATACAAAATTATGTTTTAATGAAGATATCCTAGTATTTTGCCAAATAACTGCCCAATGGCCTGATCATTAGTAATCACTGGACAAATAACTAGGGAAACAGCCACAGACATACACACACGTTTCACATTTGTCAGACAAGCCTATGACTTTAGAACCTTAAAAGTACAACAATTAAATTATAATTTGCTTAATCAAGCTTGTTTAGTTTACATATTTTTCCTAATTTCCATTGTTTTTGTTTTTTAATGTCTATTGAATTTATTGGGATGCTATTGGTTAATAAACATATAGGTTTCAAATGTACAACTCTATAATACATCATCTATATATTATATTGTTTGTTCATCACCCAAAGTCACGTCTCCTTTCATAGTTTTCATATTCTTATAATGTGGAAAATGGAAATTGACCAAGAACTTTTCAACCTAATCTTTTATAACAGATATAATAAATAGCCCTCTTCTTAAAAGCTTTACAACAGTTAATAAAGCCAAAATAACTTGATTTTTTTTAAACTTCTGGTTTGGGTTTTTAAGTTGGCTACCTGATTAATGTGATAAACAGTTTTATAATTCTCACTGTGTCAGTTCTTTGTAAAACAGATTAATGGGTATATAAGTATAGAATATAAATCTCAACTTGCCTAAATTGCATTCTTGGACTTTACAACTTACTCTTGGTTTTGAGAAATTGGGTCACTGAATGAAGTCTCTTCTCTCTAGCAATTTACCATGTGCCAGATACCTCAGTTAGCAAAGTAGACCAAAATCCCTGCCTTGTGGAGCTTAAACTCTATAGAGTGAGGCAGGCTTGATGGGGCACCTGAGGCTGTGCCCCCCTCCCAGTACTGGGCTGAGGGACCTGAGGCTACACCCCCCTCCTGGCAGGGGGTCATGCCCCCCCCCCCCAGTGGGGCTTGACAGGGGATCTCAGGCTGTTTTCCTCACATGGTGGGGGTTAACGGAGGACCTCAAGGCACACACCCCCACCCTAGTCTGTTGCTGGGGGACCTCAGGCCATGACCTCCATTCTGGCCCTGGGGCCAGAAGACCTGAGGCTACACCCCCTGCCCGGCAAGGCTTGACAATGGTGGGACTGGCAGGTCTGGATCTAGCTTAATCGGTTGGGGGGGGTGGGGAGGGAGGAGAGGGTGTTCCTGGCCAGGTCTGGGTCTCATGCAATTTCAAGGTGCATGTGGGTGGTGGGGACTTGACTCTGTGTCCCATGGTGAGCCCCATACCCGATAGGAGGAAGGTTTTCATATATATTTTACTAATTTTCTTTCATCTCTGATACTTCTATTATAGAGAAGGGGCAAATAGCAATATTAAATTATTTCCTCTAAATAATTCCTTTTTAATGTGCACGAATTTCATGCACTGGGTCACTAGTACTAAATAAGATGGAAGGAAGATTCCTCTGAAAAGGTGACTAAATGGAAACCTGGAAGAAGAAAGAGGATGAACCATTGAATATCTGGGGGAAGAGCATTCCAGGCAAGAGGGTACTACAAATGGGTAGGTAGTCTTCATGTGTTCAAGGTCCAGCAAGAAGACCAGTAAGACTAGAAAGGAGTGAGCAAGTAGGAGTGCAGTAGGAGAGGCAAGATGGGTAATGAGGTGAGAATGGAGTCCTGTGGAGACAAGCACAAGTTTCAGTCACAGAGGTCACTATAAGCTATTTTGGTAGCTTTGACTTTTTCTGAGATAGCAAGCTATTGAGGATCTGAAGGAGAGGGATGACATGATCTCTTTTGTAAAGATCTGTCTAAAGTAGGGCAAAAAGCAGGAAGGTCAGTTAGGATGCTATAGCAATAGTCCGTCCAGATGAAAGGAGATGACAATTTAGACCAGAGCAGTAGCAAAGGAGGTAATGAGAAATGGTCAGAATCAGAATATAGAATAAAAAGCTCCCAAATTACTTTATTATTGATTACAATATTTTTATAACAGTTTGTTTATAACATTTTCATGGTAAAATATTATGATCCCTCTTTAAATATTCTCCAGCACATAAAAATAAAGAAAAATTAAAAATAAATTTCTCCAGCACATATTAGTGACTACATAGTGTAGTTTAGTTATAACATAATTTAGTCATTGTTTACATAGAACAGTTTATTTAACCAGACCTCTTGTTGACTAAGTTTTCCAGGATATTTTCTATTATAAATACCAATAAAATGAACATCCTCATTGTTATGTCTTTGCAAATATTATTACTAATTATTTAGAAATATCTGCCTGTTGATTTTAGGAATACCTCTGCTGTATTTGAACTAGAAAGGCAGAAACTAGAAAAGTAGAACTATTACCATAAACCAGCAGCTTAGATTTTTTTTTCTTTTAGCTATAACCATAGAAAAAGGATTCTCTACATCAGATGCACATTGATAGAGTTTAAAGGGCACCACAAATACTTGATTATGAAATATTTATAAATTTCTGCTCATGATTAAATAAACATTCCTGTATTTCAGAATTTGTTTTTATTTCTGATATATGTAATTATTGTTAGGAACAGATGACCAATTACAAGGACTGTCACTGTTCTAACATTCTACTTGAACTGTGGCCATGTTGGATTTCTGGCACCTGTGCTTTCACATCCATCTGTTTATAGAGCATTGTGCTCACTTACTAGGATTTTGCCAGTTTCAAAAATCACTGTAAATCAAGATAGGCAATGTGTATTTGAGATATAAATCATTTATTATTTTATCTTTTTTTAAAAGTTTATTGATTTTTTAGAGGGAGAGGAAAAAAATAAATAGAAACATTGATGCGATAGTGAAACATCAATGCCTCCTGCACACCCCCTACTGGCGATCGAGCCCACAACCCAGGCATGTGCCCCAAACCAGAAATCAAACCTGCAACTCTGTGGTGCATTGGGCGACACTCAGCCAACTGAGCATACCAGCCAGGACTATTTTACATCTGGATTGTTTTTAGGGAGACTTTAAGCCACTTACAGATTTGACATAACTTCCAATTAGAAAGCAAAAATATAGAAAGCAAAAATATAAACAAAATTTTAACTTTACTAAGTATAAACAGAATACCAGGTTTCTTCAGCATATGAAAATTGAAAATAGGAGAGCTGCTATAACAAATCCATGAAAAAAGTTTTAAATATACTATTTGAAGGGAAAAAATTAACATTTATTTGGTACCTGCTATGTGCAAGTTGCTTTTACATAATTAGTTTATGTAAATCTTACAATAATCCTGTGATTTAAGTATTATTATCTCTATTTTGCAAATAAGAAACTAAACAAAATGACTTAACCCTGGCTGGTGTGGCTCACTTGATTGAGCGTCATCCTATGCACGGAGAGGTTGCTGGTTCTATTTCCAGACAGAGCACATGCCTAGATTTCATTCCCCCTCAGGGCGCTTACGGGATTCAACTGATCGATATTTCTTTCTCACATTGATGTTTCTCTCTCTCTCTCCCTCTCTCTCTCTCTCTCTCTCTCTCTCTCTCTCTCTCTCTCTCTCTCTCTCTCCCTCCCTTTCTCTCAAACAAAAACAAACAAACAAAAACACAAAAGAATGCCGAAACCGGTTTGGCTCACTGGATAGAGCGTCCACCTGCAAACTGAAGGGTCCGGGGTTCGATTCCGATCAACGGCATGTACCTTGGTTGCAGGCACATCTCTGGTTGGGGGTGTGCAGGAGGCAGCTGATCGATGTTTCTCTCTCATCGATGTTTCTAGCTTTCTGTCCCTCTCTCTTCCTCTCTGTAAAAAATCAATCAAATATATTTTTTTAAAAAAACCACAAAAGAAATTAAAAAATAATCAACCAACCAAATAATTGCTTTACCCTTAAAACTCAAGGAAACATTCCAAGGTGTGAATTTATAAATTAGCTCTCATTATCAAGAGGCAACACCAAATAGCAATTAATTATTTTTACTGTAAGAGACTACCTACTCAGACAAAATATCTAAGAGAAAAAAAAAAAGCTGTTTGCTATAATTAGGTCAGTGATTTTCAAACATTTTAAAAGAAGCTATTTCTTTTTCCCAAACAAAACTACATAAAACAGATGAGAATGGTTGAAGCAAGGGTGCAAATGGGAGCTGGAGATAGTAGTTCTGTTTGCTCCCTACCCAGTTTTATCCTCTAACACTCCTTATAACCTCTGAAGTAATACTTATAAATCCCAGGATTTGGAATCTGTTTTAAAATCCATGTTGTGGCTAGAACACTTGGGTGATCAGCTTACTTTTGTAATATTCAGCTAATTTATTTTGATTATCTACCGATCACAAACATATGACTTGAAAGTGGTGGAGAACTTTCTGGGGCAATGGCTAAGAATTTTCTATTTTATCTCTATTGTCTTCCCTTATTTTTCCCAGGCGGAATCAATTCAATCAAGTATTTTTTTACCTCATCTGAATGCCAGGCACTATTGTAGTTCGTACCTTCAGGAAGCTTAGATTCTAGTCTCAAAAAATAGACAATAAAGAAGTGAAAAAAAATTGTGCTATAAGGAAAAAATATATTTTTAAATATATTGTTATTGATTTCATAGAGGAAGGGAGAGAGAGAGAGAAACATCAATGATGAGAGAGAATCATGGATTGGTCACCTCCTGCATACCCCCCTGGATATGAAACCCGCAACCTGGGCATGTGCCCTTGACCCGGAATCGAACCCAGGACCCTTCAGTCTGCAGGCTTACACTCTACCCACTGAGTAAAACCGGCTAGGGCAGGAAAATATATGTTTTGATAAACAATAGTTATGGAATGTTGGACTACTTTATTTTTTGTCTCATTGCTTAAAGTTACTTGTATTGGGTTGAATGTGTCCTTCAAAAGTTCATGTCCACCATGGACCTTAGAATGTGACCTTTTTGGAAATAATGAAAAAAAATTTAAATATACTATTTTTAAGATGTAATTAGTTAAGTCATAGTGGATTTGAGTAGGCCCAAATCCAATGATTAGTGTCTTTATGAAGGAAAAAAAAAACGAAAACATAGACACACAGGGGAGAAAGCCATATGAAGGAAGCAGATTGAAAAGATGATCTATAAGCCAAAGAACACCAAGGATTGCCAACAACCACCAGAATCTAGGGAAGCCAAAGAAGGTTTCTTTTGTAGAGCCTTGAGAGAGAGCAAGGCCTGTTGGTGCCTTGATTTTGGATTTCTAGTTTCCAGAACTGTGAGAGAATAAATTTATCTTGTTTTAAGGCACCCAATTTGTGCTCATTTGTTATGGTAGCCCTAGAAAACTAATCAACTACCTTAGCTAGAATAGTTAGGAAGGCTTCTCTTAGTAAGTGACTTTTAAACAGAGACATGAATGATCAGAATGACCCAACCAAGTTAAAAAACACTGGTGTCATTTTATCTCGATACATATGCTACAGATATTTAAATTACTAGTTCTAACAATAAAATAAAACAGTAGTTCTAAAACAAATTCATTACTTTTCCACTCACTACAAATGCCTTTCCTTTGCAAAAAACTATATAAATTAGATATTAATTTCCATATAGCAAATAAAGAACTTGGACAGTGTCACACACCTAGTAAGTGGCAGCATCTAGATTCAAATTTAGATAATCTGGCTTTAAGAGTCTAAATTTACGATGCCACTATTTCTCAAGCTTCAGGCATCATGATTTCCTTCTATCCACAGGCTTCCAAGGTTGCCCTTTGATGATATTTCACTTAATCTAGTCTTATTGAACATAGTTGCTCTATTTTGTCTCTTACTTTTTATCTTCCCCTTAATATCAGTAATAATTTATGATGATAATCATGATTGCTTAATTTATTGAGCACCATGTGAACAGTTTTCTTAATCCAAACAGCAACCCCAGGAGGTAGATGCTATTATTTTATGAACTAAGGAATAACTTACATGTAGTAAAATAATATGCCAAGATCTATAGGCTTAAGTCTATAGGCCTATTAATTCTGATGTTATACATTTGTGTAACAATGACCAGAATATTCTCAGCTCAGAAGGCTCTCTTATGCTCCCTCCAGTAGATAATTCTCCAAAGGTAAACACCATTTTAATATCTTTAATACCTTTGCCTATTCTTGAACTTCCTAAATATGAAATCATACAGTATATGCTCTTTGGTGTCTTGTTTCTTTCTAAAGTCCTCACCTTTAATGACCATGTTATACTTTCTTCAACAAAATAGCCAGGTCTTCTGCCTTATTTCCCTAAGCTTTTGCTAAGTAATTAATATTGATGATGTAATAAACAACTTCTTGCTAAAATATTGGTAAGTGAAAATGATTTAATTTTTTTAGATAACTTATTAGTGTTATAATTGACCTTAAACCTAGAAGAATGACTACTATGGGAATTCTAAGCAGTCTAAGAGATTTTTGGAAGTGGAATAGAGAGATTTTGTTTTTCCTTAAATTTGAACACATAATTTTTTAATTAGTGCATTAACTGTTACTTTTAAAAGTTCTTTCTAAAATGTCAATGCTGTATCTGTAACTTTCTGAAATACTATAGAAGAAATCTTAGATACATAAAAGAATGTTTCCTGTGACATAGAAAATTGAGCACTGAAGTTGTCAAAAATTTTGGGTTCTATTCTATGTTCTTCAACTTACTAGCTAGTTATCTCACTTAAATCACCTGATCCTTCTGAGTTAATTTCAGTGTGAGGATAAAACATTTGCTATGACTGACAAGATTGATGTGAAGATCCAATACGAAATAAGCTCATGAATCTTAAGTGCTTCATAAAGTTCATATGTGATAGTTATGTGGCATATATATATGTAAAACCTATTATACTTCATGAAAACAGCTAATATAATAATATAAAAGAGTAATATGCAAATTAACCACCACTCCATTACACCCACAAGCCATGCCCACAAGCCAGTCTGGAGCAAGTATGCAAATTAACCCAACCAAGTTGGCGATGGCCACAGAGAGAGCAGGAGGGAGGTTTGGGTTACCCTGGCAATGGAAGAAGCCAAGCTTTCCACACACCCTGGCTGGCCCAGGCCTCCAGTCCAGGCTACAATGTTTCAATTATAGAATAAATAAATAAATAAATCCCAACATAAATGGCTGCCACCATGGAGGGATCAGAAAGCTTGGCTCTACTCCAGGCTATAAAGTTTCAATTGTAGAAGATAAATAAATCCCAGATACCAGGGCCTCTGCTTTGGTCGCCAGGGTGCATGGATGGCCTGCAAACCATTACAAACCCCTCGCTCAGGCCGCCCCACACCCCAAGGGAACCTCCACCCTGATCTGGGACATGCTTCAGGGCAAACCAGTGGGCCCCCACCCATGCACCAGGCCTCTATCCTATTTAATAAAAGAGTAATATGCAGACTGACCATCACTCTACCACATAAGATGGCTGCCCCCATGTGGACACAAGATGGCCACCACAAGATGGCCAGCAGGGGAGGGCAGTTGGGAGGGACGAGGCCTGCAAGGGGGAGGGGGCAGTTGGGTGCAATCAAGCCTGCAGGGAAGGGAAGTTAGGGGTGACTAGGCCAGCAGAGGAGGGAAGTTGGGGGTGACCAGTCCTGCAGGGAAGGGCAGTTAGGAGAGATTCAGGCCTGCAGGGGAGAATAGTCTGGGGGGGTGGTGACCAGGCCATCAGGTGAGGGCAGTTAAGGGTGACCAGGCCTGCAGGGAGGGCAGTTAAGGGCAAACAGGCTGACAGGGGAGTAGTTAGGCATCAATCAGGCTGGCAGGCAGAAGCAGTTAGGGGCGATCAGGAAGGCAGGCAGGCGAGCAGTTCGGAGCCAGCAGTCCTTGATTGTGAGAGGGATGTCCGACTGGTCGTTGCAGTCGGACATCCCTCGAGGAGTCCCAGATTGGAGAGTTGGAGAGGGTGCAGGCTGGGCTGAGGGACAACCCCCCCGCCCCCGCACGAATTTCATGCACGAGGCCTCTAGTAATATAAAATGGAACATTCTGACCATCTGATGTAATGGGAAATCTTAGTGAAATTATATTTGAAGAACTTGTAATTTAATAAGCTAGATTTCCAATCACTTCATTTAAGTTTGATCTCTAAATAAGCTGATTTGGCAAGACATAATAGCAATTTACTTTCCCGTTTCCTTTCATCTTGTTTTTACATTTCAGCTCTCCTTAGTTATAAATTTTGTTGGGATGTAATATAATTTTTTTACTTTTAACTATTTCCTTAGAATTTCTTGAGTCACATGAGCTTCTCTAGGTCCTCTTGTAACAAGAATTCTGTTAATGCCACCTAAGATTGTGAAGAATTTATCAGAAAAAAAAATGTGCCAGGCTTTTCTCACTAATAACCACTTACTAATTAATCTATAACCAGTGAAAAATAGTTTGTGGGGGATAGGGGAGGATGAATAGTTAGGTTTCTGTATAATATTTTTTATTTCAGTCAGCTTTACTTTGGAGTGCCACTAGCTGGTAAGTTGAGTCTAATAGTTTGACACACAAATCAAGAATTATATTAAGATATTAGAACAATAAAATGTTATATAAAACACATACTAGTTATTAGATTCATAAGAAATGCTGATTTGATTTACTAATTGATTCAGTTAATAATCTTTTTTGTTATACAGTTCCTTTCTTTTTTAATTTAATAAATATTTATTGTTCAGATTATTACAATTGTTCCTTTTTTCCCCCCATTGCTCCCCTCCACCCAGTTCCCACCCCACTCTCTGCCCTTACCTCTCCCCCCACTGTCCTCATCTATAGGTGTATGCTTTTTATCCAGTCTCTTCCCACATCCCCCACACTCCTTTCCCCCAAGAATTGTCAGTCCACTCCCTTTCTATGCCCCTGATTCTATTATATTCACCAGTTTATTCTGTTCATCAGATTTTTTATTCACTTGATTTTTAGATTCACTTGTTGATAGACATGTATTTGTTGTTCATAATTTTTATCTTTACCTTTTTCTTCTTTCTCTTCTTAAAGAATACCCTGCAGCATTTCATGTAATACTGGTTTGGTGGTAATGAACTCCTTTAGCTTTTTCTTATCTGTGAAGCTCTTTATCTGACCTACAATTCTGAATAATAGCTTTGCTGGATAGAGTAATCTTGGTTGTAGGTTCTTGCTATTAATAACTTTGAATATTTCTTGCCACTCCCATCTAGCCTGTATAGTTTTCTGTTGATAAATCAGCTGACAATCACATGAGTGCTTTTTGTAGGTGATTAATTGTTTTTCTCTTGCTGCTTTTAATATTCTCTCTTTGTTTTTTGCTCTTGCTATTTTAATTATGATGGATTCCTTTTGTTTGGGGTTTTGTGCACTTCTTGGACTTGTAAGTCTATTTATTTCACCAGGTGGAGGAATTTTTCTGTCATTATTTCTTCAAATAGGATTTCAGTATCTTGCTCTCTCTCTTCTCTGGCACCCCCATAATTCTGATGTTGTTATGCTTCAGGTTGTCCCAGAGGCTCCTTACACTATCTTCAAATTTTTTTGTTCTTTTTTCTTTTTGCTTTCTGGCTGAGTATTTTTTGCTTCTTTGTATTTCAAATCTTTGACTTGATTCTTGTGGTCCTCTAGTCTGCTGTTAGGTCTCTGTATAATGTTTTGGTTTTTTTTTTTTATTTCAGTCAGTGTGTACTAAATTTCTAGTTGGTCCTTTTTCACATCCTCAAAGGTCTTGCTAAATTTATTGGCCTTTTCTAGGAAATTCTTGAAAAACCTTATGACAGTGGTTTTGAACTCTATATCCAATCTTTTGCTTTCCTCCATTTCTTTCATTTGTGATCTGTTTCTTTGTCTCCGCATTTTTGCTGCTTTTTGAATTGGTCAGCTATGTCTACCTGGGAGAACTTCTGTTGTGGAGACACTCTTATGAGTCAAGACTTGCAAAATTGCAAAAGCCTCTGTGCTCCTCTTGGATGGAGCAGAGTTTCAGGATGGAGCAGACACCTTGGCTTCCCGTCAGTTCTGCCCCACAAGACCCCTGGTTCTCAGTGTCCCATGGTAATTGCTGCAGGCATCTGTGAGAGCAAGCCACCCTCAAGTTTCACCCGCTTCCAGACAGTCCAATCTCTACCCGAATGAGTCCAGGTTCCCAGAAACTTGCCTGAAACTGCAGTTCAGCGCTGTCAGGAGCTTTTGTCTCCCTCCCGCTTTAGGAAGCCAGCCGCATACTCAGCTCCTCTGCACACGTGCCTCAGGATCTCTGCCTTCTGCAGCTCCCGAGTCAGTGTGCTTTCCCTTTTCCTGACAGTCCAGATTCCCCCTGAATGAGTCTGGTTTCCCAGCGTCTTGCCCAGGACTGGAGATCAGTGCAGTTAGGAGCCTCTGTCTCCTCCCGCTTTAGAAATCCAGCCGTGCACTCAGCCACCTGTGCACTCCGCCACCCGTCCTCTCCGCATGCTCACGCATCTTCGTACCTCTGCCTCCTGCCACTCTTCTGATTCTCAATGTGCTTTCCTCTTTCCTTTTAGTTGTAGAATTTCCACTCAGCCAGCTTTCCTGTGGTTCTAGATGGTGTCCGTTTTGTCTTTTAGTTGTAGTTTTGAAATTGTTGTGAGAGGCAGCAATTTAGGTATTTACCTATGCTGCTATCTTGGTTTCTCCTCTACATATCCTTTCTTTAGTCTTTTCCCAGAGCTAAATTCCCTTTAGACCTCACCATCACATCCCCAAGCATCTGTAACATTATTTTCCTCTCTTGGAGTCCCATTCCAGTCTCTGATTCTATAGTGACACCTGGAAGGGCATTCTGTTTGTGTTAGCTCTTCTTTGATAATTCTTTTCCCTGTAAAGAGGGACAACTATTTTAGCTGAACTACTGATCTGTAAATTTTTTTAATAATTGTGCAGTCTGCCACAAGATGAGGGTAACAATAGCATCAACAACAACCCACCTGATTCCATGGTTACTGTGGGCAGTTATTTAATTCTTACAACTTTACAAAGTATTATACTATTTTACAGAAGATAAGTAATTTACCTGAGGCAGGAAAGGCTAGCTGTCTACCCAGAATTCTTGTTCCTTTCACAGAATGGAGTTTTCATTGGGAATTAACCATCTATCACAAACTACATATGCATTCATTTTTTTAAAAATATATTTTATTGATTTTTTACAGAGCAGAAGGGAGAGGGATAGAAAGTCAAAAACATCGATGAGAGAGAGACATCGATCAGCTGCCTCTTGCACGCCCCCTACTGGGGATGTGCCCGCAGCCAAGGTACATGCCCTTGCCGGAATCGAACCCGGGACCCTTCAGTCCGCAGTCCGACGCTCTATCCACTGAGCCAAACCAGTCTCGGCTACATATGCATTCATAATTGTCATATCTTCCAAATATATTGCTCCTTTATCATAATGAAATATCTCTTTTGTTCCGAGTAATACTCCTTTTCTTGAAGTCTATTTTGTCTGATTTAATATAACAGCTCCTGCTTTTTAATAAATTTTTTATTGTTTAAAGTATTACATATGTTTACTTTTTCCCCCATTGACCTCTCCCCTGTGACCTCCACATACCCTCCCACCCCCGCACATGCCCTCACACCCCTATTGTCTGTGTTCATGGGTTATGCTTATATGCATGCATACAAGTCTTTTGGTTGATCTCTTACCCTCCGCCCTCTGTCTTCCCTCTGAAGTTTGATGGTCTTTTTGATGCTTCTGTGTCTCTGGATCTATTTTTGTTCATCAATTTATGTTGTTCTTTATATTCCACAAATGAGTGAAATCATGTGATATTTATCTTTCTCTGACTGTCTTATTTTGCTTAGCATAATGCTCTCTATGTCCATCCATGCTGTTGCAAATGGTAAGAGTTCTTTCTTTTTTTTATAGAACTGTAGTATTCCATTGTATAAATGTACCACTGTTTTTAATCCACTCATCTGCTGATAGACACTTGGGCTGTTTCCAAATCCTAGCTATTATAAACTGTGCTGCTGTGAACATATGGGTGCATATGTCCTTTCTGATTGGTGTCTGATTTCTTTGGATATATTTCTAGAAGTAGGATTAATGGATCAAATGGGAGTTCCATTTTTAATTTTTTGAGGAAACTCCATACTGTTTTCCACATTGATTGCATCAGTCTGCATTCCTGCCAGCAGTGCATGAGGGTTCCTTTTTCTCCACATCCTCACCAGCACTCATCATTTGTTGATTTGTTGATCATAGCCATTCTGGACAGGTGTGAAATGGTATCTCATTGTTTTGATTTGCATCTCTCAGGTGATTAGTGACTTTGAGCATGTTTTCATATGTCTCTTGGCCTTTTATATGTACTATTTCAAAAAGTGTCTGCTCATTTTTTGATTGGGTTGTTTACTTTCCTTTTGTTAAGGCATATGAGTTCCCTATAAATCTTGGAGATAGGCCCTTATGGATGTAACACTTGCAAATATTTTCTCCCATGTAATCGGCTTTCTTATTGTTTTGTTGATGGTTTCTTTTGCTGTGCAGAAGCTTTTTATTTTGATGTAGTTTCATTTGCTTATTTTCTCCTTAGTTTCTAATGCCCTAGGATCTGTATTGGTAAAAAGATATTGCTGCCAACATATGTCTGATATTTTGCTGACTATGGGTTATTCTAAGATTTTTCTGGTTTCCCATCATATGTTTAAGTCCTTTATCCATTTTGCATTTATTTTTATGTATAGTGTAAGTTAGTGGTCTAGTTTCAACTTTTTGCACGTATCTGTCCAATTTTTCCATCACCAGTTATTAAAGAGACTATCTTGATTTCATTGTATGCTCTTGCCTCCTTTGTCAAATATTAATTGAGCATAATGGCTTGGGTCAATTTCTGGGTGCTCTGTTCTGTTCCATTGGTCTATGTCTGTTCTTGTGCCAGTACTATGCAGTTTTGAGAACAGTGGCTTGTAATATAGCTTGATATCTGATATTGTGATCTTTCCAACTTTGTTCTTCCTCAAGATTGCTGCTGCTATTCAGGGTCTTTTTTTATTCCAGATGAATTTTTGGAGAGTGTGTTCTAAGTTTGTGAAATATGCCATTGGTATTTTAATGGGGATTGCATTAAATCTATAGATTGCTTTGGGTAGTATAGACATTTTAATGATGTTGATTCTACCAGTCCATGAACACGGTATATTCTTCTGTTTATGTCTTCCTCTATCTCTTTTTTCAATGTCCTGTAGTTTTCTTTTACCTCCTTAGTTAAGTTTATTCCCAGGTATCTTAATTTTTTTGATGCTGTGGTAAATGGGATTGTTTTTTTGTTTGTTTGTTTGTTTTTCTTTGAATTCATTTTCTAGATATATAAAAGGCTAATGTGCTGCCCTAATTGGTTTGGCTCAGTGGATAGAGCATTGGCCTGGGGACTGAAAGGTCCCAGGTTTGATTCCGGGCAAGGGCATGTACCTTGGTTGTGGGCACATCCCCAGTAGGAGGTGTGCAAGATGTAGCTGATCAATGTTTCTCTCTCATCAATGTTTCTAACTCTTTATCCTTTTCCCATCCTTTCTGTAAAAAATCAATAAAAAATATATACATATATTTTAAAAAGGCTAATATCCTAAGTGTCTCTCCAACCGTCTGACTAGTCACTATGATATGCACCAACCACCAGGGGGAAGACGCTTAATGCAGGAGCTGCTGTGACATGCACTAACCATTTACAAAGAAATGTCACCATGTATCTGGGACTGACAAAGCAACACTAGGCTGCCCCCAAGTGAGACACAGGCCCTGCTACCACCCTGGACGACAGCCCATCAAATCGCAGCCAATGTTGCTGAGACTTCTTGGCACAAAATACAGCCCACAGCCCAGTCCAACTCGGAAATGGTCGCTGTGGGCGCCAGGTAATGGTGTCATGTAGCAACGCCTGGCTTCCTTTCCCTAGCTACTAGCCTCCTTGCAGTTTCTTCAACCCAGAAACATGACTTGCTTTATAGCTAGGTGCAAACATTTTGTACTTTAACCAAATGTCTGTGAAGCATTTTCCCATGCTTCATCTCATTTGATCCTCACAGAAGTCCTGGAGTAGGTAGATAGGAGACTTCGTAGAATCCTATTTTCTTTTCATTAGCCAGAAAACAGATTTAGAAAGTTTAGAAACTTGACCCGAGTGGAAAGAAGTGTAAGAAATGGTGGACCTTGAAAATGACTTCAGGTTCTCACACTGCACAGAATATAGTCAAACACTGCTGCAGTTAAATATTTTGCCCTTTGTTCTCCTTATGTGATCTACAACAATCTGCTTTGTGTTGATATTTACGGCTCTGTTGCTGATAATTACCTGAAAGAGAAGTTGGAGTGCTTCACTAGGCTGGAAAAAGTTTAGCTAAATCAGAAAGAAGGTCTAATTAAGTAAGTTTATTCTATATATATTTATAAAAGACTAAGTTGCACATCTAATACCTTAATCAATAAAATTTTAAAAATATATTAATTATAAACTTAAAAAAAAGACTACATTGACTGGTGCATGCATGATACATATAAAGCTCTTGCTGGCACCAATAACACGTGTGTGTTTCGTCTGTCATTGTTGATTGTGAATTTAGTTGACACTTCTATTATAGAGAAAGGGCGAATAACAATATGAAAATATTTATTCTAATTAATTTTCTTTCAATGTGCACAAATCTTGTACTGGTCCACTAGTTAGTGTATAAAAAAGCTATAGATTTCTGGGTGTTAACTTTGCATCCTGATACACTTCCGAATTCATTTACCTCTAGTAGTTTTTGATGGAGTCTTTAGGGTTTTCTATGTACAATATCATGTCATCTGCAAATAAGAACAGTTTAACTTCTTCTTTTCCAGTTTGGATGCCTCTTATGTCTTCGTTTTGTCTGATTGCTATGATTGGCATTTCCAGTACTATGTCGAGCAAGAGTGGTGAAAGTGGTCATCCCTTTCTTGTTCTTGTTCTTCGGGTAAATGGTTTTAGTGTTTGCCCATTGAGTATGATGTTGGCACAATTCCTGCTTTCTTATATTTACTGTTTGCATGGGGTACTCTCCTCCCCCCCCTCTTTTATTTTTTAAAGATGTTTTTATTGATTTTTAGAGAGAGAGGAAGGGAGAGGGACAGAGAAATAGAAACATCAATGATGAGAGATAATCACTGATCAGCTGCCATCCGCATGCCCCTCACTAGGGCTCAAACCCACGACCTGGTTATGTGCCCTGCCTGAGATTCCAAATGGTAACCTCTTGGTTCCTGGGTTGATGCTCAACCACTGAGGCATACTGGCTGGGCTCTCATTGCCATGTTAGTTCTTTTGTTCCTCATTTCCTTCCTTTGTGTTAATTGAATGTTTTAAAAGTATTTTTAGTATTGAATATTTGAGTTTTAATTCCTCTGTCGACTTTCTAATTAGCTCTCTTTTCATTATTTTAGAGTTTATCTGGGGTTTAAAAATTCATTTTTAACTTATATCAGTCTACTTAGAGCTGTATTGACTTAACTCTAGATAAAAATGTGGGAAACTTACAATAGGATAATTTCATTTATCCCTATCCTTAGTTATATATATTACATCTTTATTTGTTATAAATCCATCAGTACAACTAAATATCTGGTTTAAACAGTCATATCTTTTAAATACGAAAGAATGAAATATATATTGATTAATTTTTACATTTCTCCACATATTTACTATTTCCATTGTTTTAGCATAATTTTACTAAACTATCAAGAATCTTGAAATATTTGTATTTTTTAATTAATAAGTGCAGTTAGAGGAATTTTTGTGGCAATTATTAGAAATGGGAATAAATTTTTATATTCATGTTTTTCCCCACTGGTTCTTAGAATTAAAATGTGGAGTAATTTAAATGTCTAAAATTAAGAAAATCAGTTCATAAACTATGTTACATACATAGGATGGATAAGCACATTTGTTTTTAGGATATTGGTTAGGTGTGATACATATATATATATATATATATAATTATTATAATTAATATATAACATTGTTATAATTTTTAGGGAAGAAGTACACCTAGATATCAATAGTAGTTCAATTGTTTGTTTGGATTTCTGCCTTTGCTTATTTACACATTTTTATATATTCTGAATTCTTACAACAAATATGTCATTTTATAATGAGAAGAAAAGTACTATGAGAAAGAATTAAAAATTAGGGAGGTCATGTTATAGAAACACTGGTCAGGACCTTTGACACTAGCTAATCATAGTATTAAAATGAATCATTTCAGCCAGGCTAGTGTTGCTCAGTGGTTTAACTTCAACCCAGGAACCAAGAGGTCATGTTCAATTCCTTGTCAGGGCATATGCCTGGCTGGGAGCCCAATCCCCAGTAGGGGATATACAGGGGGCGTGCAGGAGGGATGTCTCTGAATTTCTCTTCCTTCCTCTCTAAAAACCAATAAAACATATTTTTAAGAAAGAGTAAATAATTTCATAAACTTATTTATCAACTTGAATTCAGGATAACATCTGTCTTTAGTTGAAAAGTTTGGAGGATGAATGTAAAGCAAATTGTGATAAAAGGTATATGAATTTATACATTATTCAATATATTAGTAAACCTATTCTCTTGCTAGGTTTTCTTTTTCCAATGTGATTTAAAGATTATTACAGTTCCCTAATTATCTCAAGTATCTCCCTGACTGGCTGAATCATCCTTTAAATTTCTGAAAAGCAACATCTTTTAAAAAATTTATTTTGTCTTCCTATGAAACCTATCTGATTTTATCTAGGAAGGTAGCATCCACTGACATATAACCATGGGTTACTGTATCAGACTCAGTACATTCTGATGAGAAATTTTTTCGTAAAGGCATACTGATATAAAGCTGTTAGAGCATGGAAATTCTAGGCAGAATTCTATAGGTTATTCTGGAAAGTTCAGTGGCAGGGTGAGGATATTAGGCACTTTACAGAATTGCAGGTGGGTAAAAGGAAGAAAAAAGAGAAAAAGAAGAGAGAATATCAAATGGAGATGCAGGAATCAACCAAAATTTATTCTAACAGTAGGCTGTGTTCAGCAGTTATTCAGCTTGTATTATTTTTAAGTGGCATTTGTCAGTGACCATTTACTCCCATGGTTACTTGCTGCTTGCTCTTTCATTGAGATAGACATAAAACTCCTATGTAAATTTATAGTCCTTAACATTTATTATTTTATCCTTCACACCTTCAAATTCCAGAGTTGCCTAAATAATTGAAGAAAATAATACCCAATAAAGGGATGTGGCAAGTGAATCATACTCGGGGCGGGATAGGTATGTATACTAGTTAATCAGAGCCTTCTGGAGACTGTACTTCTTTTTTCTTGACTATCACACATGCTAACAACTCTTTAAGATAGAATTTGTAGCCAGATCAGAGAAGATGGAGATCTGTGGAAATTCTTGCTAGATGAACCTTTCAAAGGCAAGTTTGAAACTTGACTGTAACTAGCTTATAGCGGAGCTAGGATTAGAAACCAAGTCTCTTAGTTGCTAATTATTATTATTTTTATTTATTATTATTATTTTAAAATATTTATTGTTCAGATTATTAATTACATTTTCCCCCTATAGCTCCCCTCCACGTGGTACCCATCCCACCTTCCCCCCTCACCTCCGCCCCACTGTCCTCTCTCATAGTTGCATGATTTTTGTCCAGTCTCTTGCTGCACTTCCCACACCCCTTTTCTCCCCAAGAATTGTCAGTCCATTCATTCTCTATGTCCATGATTCTGTTCTATTCCCCAGTTTATCCTGTTCATCAGGTTATTAATTCACTTGATTTTTAGATTCATATGTTGATAGATGTGTATTTATTGTTCATAATATATTTTTTTACCTTTTTCTTCTTCTTCTTCTTAAAGAATATCTTTCAGCACTTCATATAATACTGGTTTGGTGGTGATGAACTCCTTTAGCTTTTTCTTATCTGTGAAGCACTTTATCTGACCTTCAATGCTGAATGATAGCTTTGCTGGATAGAGCAATCTTGGTTGTAGATTCTTGCTATTCATCACTTTGAATATTTCTTGCCACTCCCGTCTGGCCTGCATCGTTTCTGTTGAGAAATCTGCTGACAATTGTATGAGTGCTCCCTTATAGGTAACTAACTGTTTTTCTCTTGCTGCTTTTAATATTTTCTCTTTGTCTTTTGCTCTTGGCATTTTAATTATGATGTATCTTGGTGCGGTCCTCTTTAGATTCCTATATTTTGGGGTTCTGTGCACTTCTTGTTTTTTTAAGTCAATTTCTTTCACCAGGTGGGGGAAGTTTTCAGTCACTATTTCTTCTATTAGGTTTTCATTATCTTGCTCTCTCTCTTTTTCTGGCACCCCAATAATTCTGATGTTGGTATGCTTGAGGTTGTCCCAGAGGCCCTTTACACTATCTTTAATTAATTGGATTCTTTTTGCTTCTTGCTTTTCCAGCTGAGTGGATTTTGCTTCTTTGTATTTCAAATCTTTGACTTGGTTCTTGTAGTCATCTAGACTGTTTTTAGGTCTTTGTATAAGATTTTTTATTTCAGTCAGTGTATGCTTAATTTCTAGTTGGTTCTTTTTCATATCCTCGTAGGTGTTGTTCATTTCCTTGTAGTTCTCATTAAGTTCATCGGCCTTTTCTAGGAGCCTCTTGAAAAACCTTATTACTGTGGTTTTGAACTCTATGTCTAGTCGTCTTTTTTCCTCCATTTCTTTCACACCTGGTTTCTTTGCATTTCTCTGCATTGTGGCTGCTTTCCTGAGTTGGTCCATTAGCTGTGTGTAGTAGATGTCCTCTAAGGGACAGTGGCTCAGCCTCCCTATGCAGCGAGCAGTGTCAGCTCCGCCCTATGCTCCACCCTATGCAGTGTGAGGCGTCAGCTCTGCCCTATGTGCACGGTGTTAGCTCCACCCTATGCAGCGTGCAGGTCTCTGTGTTGGGTGGTAATGGTTGCAGGCACCTCCAAGAGAAAGCCGCCGCTGGTTTGCACCCGTTGCCAGACAACTCTGCCTCTCCCCAAATGAGTCTGCACACCCAAAGTCTCGCCCAGGGTTGTAAAACAAAGCAGTCCGCTGGTCTCCCAAGCGAGGAAGCAAGTCACGCGTCCTCTCTGTGCAGTTGCACACTTTAAGCACAAACTGCTGTTCCAAGTTTACGCGCACTCTCAAACTCGCAGACCTCAGCCGCGTCCAGGTTTTCTTGTCTTTCCCGGACCTGGGACCTCGCCTGGAACTGGGGGATCAGTGCTGTGGGAGGCCTCCACCCTCCCCATTGGAGAAAACCAGCCAGGTTTGCTGCCACCATCCCTCACAGCTCGCGCGCAAGGCTCCGAACCTCTCTCTCGAGTATCTTCAAGGCTGCGCACCCCTGCTCTTCTGAGTCACAGTGTCCTATCTTTATTTTTATCTGTGGAATTTTTACTCACCCAGCTTTCCGGTGATTCTGGATGATGTTGTTTTGTTGTTAAGTTGTAGTTTTGGAATTGTTGCATGGGCAGCAAAATAGGTGTTTACCTATGCCGCCATCTTGGTTCTCTCTTAGTTGCTAATTAAATGAGTGTCCCACACTGTCAGGTTGCCCCAAGTCCAGGTGTTAGATATACACCTTCAAAGCCCATGAAAACACCAAACAAAGCCAAGCAAAAACCAATAGCAACATCTGACATCAAACACTGGGAGAAAAATATGTAAACATTAGGTAGAGTAAAATCTCAAGCCATACTGCATTTTACAAAAGTGGGTTATATATCAATGGTACTAAATCATTTCTTCCTCCTAAAATTCCTTAAAAAAAGAATATAGGTTCCTAGTTATTTGTTCTATGATACTTTAAAAAAAAATAAAATGATGTATCTCTTCAACTGATTTGGGCAATATGTTTTAGCCATGGACGAAGTAAAAATGACCCTGTTGTGTGAAGATGCCTGGCTGAGTGCATAGGAATCAGGATAAGGTCATATTTATTCTTTTTTTTTACCACCATAATCAAATTTATTATTCCAATGGCACTAATACAGCTTTGAGGTGCTCATGGTGACATCACACAAAATATCCTGCCTTCTGGCTTCTGTCCAAACAGAAATGTCTACCTGTTTGTTCTTTCCTCCTCCTTTCTGGGGGAAAAATCCACTGTGGACCATTTACCCAAATAAACCTCTTAATGCACTTTAATCCTTTTTTTCCTTTTTTTGGACATTTGAGTTTTCCTCAGAAATGGATAGAAGTGTTGGGTGTCCCATTCCACCTCCCCCACCAGCCAAATAAGTCCCTGTAGCCAGGGCATTTCTGTTGCCTCTGAACTCTTGAAATAAATATAGAAATGGCATCAAGTGTTCATGTTGAGCGATGGCACAGAGTGGTCATATTTATTCTTTTGGACATTTTATTCTTTATCTAGACTCCCAAGAAGACAAAGGGCATTATGATAATGAAGTCCATTGGTGACCTAAATTGGAAGGCATTGTCAATGCAAATGAGGACAGAGAAATAAAATAAAGTAAATACCAGTTTAGGCCTATATGCCAGGGAAGATATAGTGAGACTTTAAAAGAAACCTAACAGCTTGGAATGGAAATGGGTTCTGGAAATTTTAGGGATAAAAAGGTCACATAAAATGATAATGACTGAAAAAGAAAAGGGAATTTTAACAGTTTGCAAAATGATACAAGATTACAATATGGAAAAGTGGGGGTGGGGGAATAGCCCCAAACAAAAAGATCCAACTATGAACTTATATATACATTTATATAAATGTCCCATTTCAGAAAGATTTCTATTATTATATTGGAATATAAATGTTTTTGGTGTGGAGTTAGAGATAGTATCAAAATAACCAAATAAAGAGATGAGTTGCATATAAAAGGGACTGTGGCTCTGGCCAGGTAGCTCAGTTGGTTAGAGCATCATACTGATATACCAAGGTTGCTGTTCAATCAATCCCTGGTCAGGGCACATATAAGAATCAACCAATGAATGCATAAATAAGTGAATAAGTGGAATGTCAAAATGATCTCTCTCTCTTTTCTCTCGTCTCTCTCCCTCCCTTACTCTCTCTCCCTTCCTTTCTCTTTCCAAAAAATCTATATATATATATAATGCTAATATGCAAAGTGTCCCCTCGGAAGTTCAACCAGGAGACCGGGATTTTGATCATTCACTATGTGTGCTGACCACCAGAGGGCAGTGTGGAATGAAGGGAGGCCCCGGCTGGCAGCCGGAAGGCCACCCCCCCATCAGTCTGATTGGTCCTGACCATCAGTCAGACCTAGGGTCCCTACTTGTGCATGAATTTCATGCACTGGGCCTCTAGTCAATATATAAAAGGAACTGTGAGTATAATGTGAAGATGTTGGTAGTATTCTCAAGATCCCATTTGAAGACATAAGAGGAGGAATTGAAAAAGAGAAGGAAATTGCTGTTTCTGACCTTTGTTATCTATGCCTATTATGCTTTTCTCTCTGCTGCTTCATTAAGAAAAAACTAGCAATATTTTTAAAAAATATATTTCTACCGATTTCAGAAAGGATGGGAGAGGGAAAGAGAGATAGAAATATTAATGATGATAGAGAATCATTAATCAACTGTCTCCTGCATGTCCTCAACTTGGGATTAAGCCCGCAACCCTGGCATATATCCTTGACCAGAATTGAACCTGGGACCCTTCAGTCTGTAGCCCAATGCTCTATCCACTGATCCAAACCGGTCTGGAAAACAAGTTTTTTCTTCATAAATCATTGCCAATTTCTAGGTCTAAAGAAGAATAGACAGGCTGCAGCTACAACCTATGGCCAGGTCGTCAATCTGAGGCTCCCTCTATAATCCTATAAGCATTTTTTTATGTCTCAGGAGACTAGAGCCACTGATGCTCAATTTTTATTAGTTTCCACACTTTTGGAATTTGTAGAGTTAGAATTTTCTCAAAATGTCTTTATAAGAACACATAGCAGTCTGTTCTACGCTGTGTAATGCCATGATGAAATTTAGCATATGTGATTGCTATGCGAATCAGAAATCATATGCCATTGGACCAGAGATGGATCCTCCCTGTACAACTGAATAGAGTGACTGAGGTGCCCTTTTCAGCAGATACCTCTATTTCATAGTAGAAGGCATCTATTAAAGATTGCAAGAGATATTTAAATGAAAGGCTGACTCACCCAGAAACATCAAACACATAATTTCTCACCAACCCACAGGTAAGTATGGGTTTGATTTTCTGCAAAAGTATAATAGTAATGCTAGTTGGTAAATAATAACTAAAAGGGAACGGACTATAAGATAAAAAGATTCTTTAGCACAATTTTTAGAAAATTATCCATCCAATTTAACAAGCATTATTTGCCTTACAATGAAATAGTCAATATTTACTAGTCAGGATTCTTAAGAGCTTCAAAGCAAAAAAAGCTTTAGATGATATTCCAGAGAATTAAGAATGACCTGGATAACAGATTTTTCCTCTCTCTGTCCTGAAAATCTGTTGAAAAAGTTCAGCTGTAACATAGCCATCTGGAATGCTTGCTTTTCCCCAACCAGCACATATGCTGCTTGTGATCATTTTCTTAGACCTGCATGCTATTTTGACAGAGGGCACTGTGTCAGCATTAATTTACCTCACTATATCCTTTCATGAGCCAGTCCAGGGACTTCTAAACTACATCCTCTTCCTTTTGCCTATTCAGTTCTCTGTATCTGAAAGGTTTGGCTTAAAAAAAAATTGAACCAAAAGCCACAACTCTAAAGATTTGTAGAACAACATTGTGTGTGCTGTCAGAATAGCAAAAGGGGAACGAACCAATGTCTGTGACCAGATAAAAGAACTGATTTATATTTACAGACCTTCAAATAAATGGTTGAGGGAAACCGGTTTCTGATTCAGATGACATATATGGAATTTTTTTCAGTTACTGGCAAAATAGGACAGGCACTATTTCACTTCAGTCTTACTAAATGCCAAGTATTGTGGTTATGCCGGGGATACAAAGATGAATAAAATGTGATCACTGCCTTCAAGAGGCACATAGTCTGGTAGGGGAGCGAGATTCATAAATAGATGTGGTAAATGTAACCAAAGAAGCAAGCTCGGAGGGCAAGGTTTTCTGCAGGAAGCTACATTTGAAATAAGTTGAAGAAGGATAGAAGGAAGAAGCAGTAGCTTGGGCTAGGACCAAGAACTGAGAAACAACACTTCAGGGATACTAGAGAACAGAATAGGATGTGGAGAGTGGGGAGAAATGATGGCTGAGGAGTCAGACAGGGTCCAGATAATTCAAAGCCTCTTGTGACATGTCAGGAGCTTTGCTAGCAGACTCTTGATGGAATATTTTGTTCCGAGCAGAATTCTGTGGGGGGAGGAGTTTGGAAAACATTAGATCAAAAGATTCCTGTAATGTAGAGTATCTTGGAAACAAACTACATCACAATATGCAATGTGACTCTCCAAAACAAGAACACACTGTATAATTTCTGACCGTGGAACACTTAATGAAATACTCTTTTGGGACTAGAGTTTTGAGATGCGTGCTTTGGAAAATAATGCACAGGTCTCTCAGAAACCATGTAAGATTTTAAATAGATGGATGATATGGACAGATTTGCATTTTAGAACACACTGGCAACATTCCAGAACTCTACAGCAGTGTAGGAGACAATTATAGGGGGACAAATTTGATGGCAGAGAGAGCAGATAGGAGGTCAGTGTTCCAAGGAATCAAAAATGTGGTTTTGCACTTAGGTAGTAGAAGGAAAATAATTATTAAAATAAAGTTTAGGAAGTTAGGTGGATAAAACTTGATCATTGATTGAATGCAGGGAATGTGAGGGATAGGAAAGATTCAGAGTTTCTAACATGGATGATCAGGTGGATGGGGTGCCAACAATTAAGTAATTATAAGAGACGTAAGTATATCATGAGTTTAGTTTTAGACAAGTTGAGGTTTAGGAAATCTATGACAAATCTAGTAGAGATTTTAGAAGATAATTGGATATGACAATGAAGTTTTTTTTGTTAAATACCCAGATTTGGGAGTCAACAGAACATAGGCTGTTGTGTGGTTAAAATGATGACAATAATGAAACATCACCCGGGAAGAACAAGTAGAGCTAAAACATGAACTTAGGATACAAGCCAGGGGGATTCCAACAAAAGTATATAGTATATATACATAACAACTTCAAAACCTTGAGTCAACTCAAACCTTAAATACAGGTGATGTTTAGGTAGTTTCAGGTAAATTTCAGTGATGACTTTGGATTTATGTTAAATTTATATCTTACCTTACTTAGACATTATATTAGTCCATATCAAATATTTAATAAGCACTCTCCATTTCCTCTCTTTGTAATTATCAGAATTTTAATTTTTTTAAACTTTGAAGTGTTTTTCTTCTTTTAGTTAACCTTTGAAAACAGAGAGCAGTAGCAAATAGAGATGTGAACTGAAGCTGTCATATTTAAACCTGTGAGTTGGCAGATTGCTAGTAGTGGTTCCAAAATTTCTACATAGGAAGAGTTTGAGAAGGCAATCTGGTTGAAAGAAGGTGCAAAGGCCAGGTTATATAGGAAATGTTTTTGCTAAGATTGAATGTTTCTTTGGGGGTTGGGGGTTGAAGAAAGTTATTCATGGGGTGGAGAAAGCTACATTTTCCATAGGGCCTTCACTTGGCCCCATGACTGCGCTTTCATATAATTCAAAATGTGGTAATTAATATTTCCAACTGATATTAAAATTAAACCTCTAAGTAGTTAACAATGTGTCAATCTAAAAAATATCTCGTGCATATGACACCACAATAAATTCAATAAAAATGTGGCTCGGTGAGTTTAGTTTTAGGCAACATCAGCCCATTAACCAGAAGGTCATGGTTCAATTCCTGGTCAGGATACATACCTGGGTTGTGAGATTGATCCCCACTAGGGGGCGTGCAGGAGGCAGCTGGTCAATGATTCTCCGCATTGGTATTTCTCTCTCCGTCTTCCTGCCTCTCTGAAATAAAAAATTAATTTAAAAAGTAAAATAAATATGTGAGTAAATAAAATTTAAGTTGAAAAATAAAGTTAAATAAATAAATTTAACCATTTGTACATAATTCATATATGTGTGCCTAGTAATTTTGAGATTCAAAAAAACCCTTTAGTATTATGGGTAGATGGACAAAATACCATGTTTTTAGGGGAAATAGCTACTTTCTGGCTAATTATCCACATTGGCCCATAAGAAGAGGAAAGAATATACCAATACAGTTTTTTTTTAAATTTAATTGGGTTTTTTAAATTTCAGAGAGTGATGGAGAACTAAGATGGCGGCATAGGTGAGCACCTATCTTGCTGTCCACGCAACAATTCTGAAACTACAACTTAACAACGGAACAAAAATCATGCAACTATGGGAGAGGAAGGTGGGGGGGGGGAGGTAAGGGCGGAGAGTGGGATGGGTACTGGGTGGAGGGGAGCTATAGGGGGAAAATGTAATTAATAAACTGAACAATAAAGATTAAATTAAAAAAAATTCAGAGAGGAAGGGAGAGGAGAGAGAGAGAAACAGAAACATCAATGATGAGAGAGAATCATTGATAAGCTGCCTCCTGCATTCCCCCTACTGGGCATGTACCCAGACTGGGAATTAAACTATGACCTCCTGGTTCATAGGTCAATGCTCAACTACTAATCAACCGAGGCCAGGCCAGTTTTTATTTTATTATTTCATCTGTTGTTAGGCAGTATTTTTAGCAAATATTTGAAAACCTCATTTGGAAAATATTGTTTTAGAAAAAAATAAAGCAATGTATGAATAAATATTAAAACATAAACAAAAATATTAAAAATGTTTAAATTGCAACTAAATTATACCAAGTCACCTCTTCATTGTGTGTTTACTAACCTAATTATATTATATTGCTGATTAAACTACCTTTCAGCATCCTATTCTTTAGTACACTGAGGTTGCTTTTTTAAAAGCAATATAATAGAACTTAAAATACAACCACTGATGGTAAAATAGCTTTGCTTAGAATCTACCACTGTGGTCTCTCAATCTTTATATTGTATATACTAAACTTTTTACATAACCATCAAAATTCTTTTTGGAAAAAATCAGAGTATAAATAAAAATTAGTAAATAAGGATATGTAGCACTATTCTTTTTATGAATAATAAAATAAATTATGTATCTAATTCACTTAATGTGTGTATGACCTACTTTGGTGTTTGTATTGCAAGTTTAATGTTACACGAATGTGAAGGAATATTAAGGAACATAAGACAAACTTTTAAAAATAAAATTATGAGATATTCTCTGTGTATATCAATTAACAGTAATTTAATAGATTATACCTCATTGATTTGAAGAATTAAAGCAATTAGTTTCTTTGGAACAGAGTTTTCTCTCCAAGAGTAATTTAACATTAAAAAAATCTTATCATGTAGTTAGATTTGGAAAGAGCAGAAGCAATATCATTGATGTACATGCCGCCTCTGAATACGACTTTGCAAAAGGCAGGTTTGCCTGAAATCCTTGCAATGGATACAATTAAGCTGAAGCTTGATGAAATTGAGGTGGTTTTCAATGCCCAGTATCATGATCAAAATAATGTTTATTGTGATGTTCTGAGATTGGTCTCTTCTTCAGCACAAGAGATTATATTTAATCAGTTTCCCAAGAGTGGTTTCTTCCAAGGAATGCCAAAGATAGGGCATTTCATATCAATAAAGACTTTGTAAATCTATAGCAGAAATAGTAAGTTGCATTTCAAAGAACCTCAAAGCTAGTGTTTAAAAAAAAATTATTAAAATCCAAGATCCCTTGGAAGATGTCGGAGAGCCATTTTTGGCCTTATCCCCACAGGCCAGGCCGAGGGACCCCACTGGTGCACCGGGCCTCTAGTAGTTAATAAACTATGGAAAGAGGAGCAGGGAAAGAAAGACTCCCTCACTCTTAATATGTGTGTGTCCAACCTACAGCAAGCCCTGTTAGAAGCGATGGGAAATTTTTAACGTTCTAACAATATTGGCATTATTATGTTATTGGAAAGTTATAATAACTGTACTCAAACTGTATTTATGACCTAGTGTGATTACAGGACTTTACCTAAGGGTGGCCAGAAAATTATATGGAGCCTGTCTGAGTTCTAATTCAAGGCTACTCACATTCAACAGTTTAAAAAAAGTAGTGGGAAACATAAATAAATTGTTCTAAATACATTATGTAGTTACGTTTATATAGGTGAGTTTTCATGACCATTGAATAATCATTTAAAGAGTGAAAAATTCAGTGAAATTATATATCACATGACACATATTTAGAATGTCCCATCACTTAACCAGCTATATGATCATAAGTCACTTAATCTCTCTGTGCCTCATATTTTTTCATGTGCAAATGAGATAATATCCGCCCTATTGGGTAGTTGTGAGAATTAGATAAAATATAGATTAAGTTCCTAGCACATTGTCAAAGAGTAGTTGTTCAGCAAATGATAGTTTTGTCATCATCATTTTCTGCCTTAAGTTGTTTTATGAATTAAATTTTTTATAAGTCTATTTTTTATTTCCCTTTTGTTAGAAGATATTCATCTGTGGGTTTTAAGAAGTAATATTTTATGATGCAATAATATCCTTACAAGTACTTAACATAATGACTGGAACATAGTAAGTCTTAAATAAATGGTAGTTGTTATTATAGTCACTCGAATGCAAGTCTTTTTAGCTCCTCTCTTCCCACCATGTACTAGTTATATACCATTATTGGTACTTTATTTAATCTCTTTGAATCTCAGTTTCTTCATAAGTAAAATGGGGCTTTTAATTACTATACTTAACACATAGTTGTTGTTGTGTTTTGTTTTTTTTTTGGTTGTTTTGTTTTTATTAATCCTCACCCAAGGATATTTTCCCATTAATTTTTAGAGAGAGTGGAAGGGATGGGGAGAGACAGAGAGAGAAACATTGATGTGAGAGAGACACATTGATCGGTTGCTTCTCACATGCCTCCTGACCAGGGCGGGGGATCCAGTCTACAATTGAGGTATATGCCCTTGATCAGAATGGAACCCAGTCTCTTCAGCCTGCTGGCCAGTGTTCTGTCTACTGAGCCAAACCAACTAGAGCTGGTTTATTATGAGGAATTGAATCATTTTTGTAGAAGCATTTTAAAAAATATTTTTTATTGAGTTTTTACAGAGAGGAAGAGAGAGGGATAGAAAGCCAGAAACATTGATGAGAGAAAAACATCGATCAGCTGCCTCCTGCACACCCCCTACTGGGGATGTGCCCCAGCCAAGGTACATGCCCTTGACCAGAATCGAACCTGGGACCTTTCAGTCTGCAGGCCGACAATCTATCCACTGAGCCAAACCAGTTTAGGCATAGAAGCACTTTTAAAACACTATACATAATGATGATGATGTGGAGAAAAGGGAACTTGTGTTCAGTATTTATGGGATTGTAAATTGGTGTAGCCTCAATGGAAAGCAATATGGAAGTTCCTCAAATAATTAAAAATAAAACTACCACATGACCTGGGAATTCCACTTCTGGATATTTATCCAAAGAAAATGAAAACATTAATTCAAAAATATATATGCACCTCCATGTTTATTGCAGCATTATTTACAATAGCCAAGATATGGAAGCAACCTAGGTGTCCATTGAGAGATGAATGGGTAAAGAAGATATGGTTTATATATATACACAATGGAATATTACTCAGCAATAAAAAAGAATGAAACTTGCCATTTGTGGCAATGTGGATGGACCTAGGGGCTAAGTGAAGTAAGTCAGATAAAGACAAGTATCATACCAATACGATTTTACTTACATGTGGAGTCTAAAAGAAAACAAATGAACAAATAAAACAAAACAGAAACAGACGCATAGACACAGAGAACAAACTGATGATGGTTGCTAGAGGGGAGGCTGATGGGAGGTGGAAGATGGATGAAAAAGTGAAGGGAAAAAGATACAAACTTCCAGTTATAAAATAATTAAGTCACAGTTATAAAATAATGCACAACACAGGGAATATAATCAATAATATTGTAATAATTTTATACTGTGACAGATAATTACTAGACTTTTTGTGGTAATCACGTCCCAGAGTACATAAATGTCAAATTATCTGTTATACATCTCCAACATAATATTGTGTCAACTATAACTTTTAAAAACTATAAATAGGAGTTAGCATTACTATTGTTTATTGTGTATGTTACTTTTTATATTATTTGTAAATGTCTTTCAAATGATTTTGAATGACACTCAATGTTTTTCTTCAAGAAAACAGAGCTGAAAACTCCATTCACATATAAACTGCTTTCTAAAAGTAGGTGTGTATTTTCTAGCCCTAATACTACATAGATGCTGTGATTGCAGGGGCTTAACAAGATCCTACTACCCCACCAACCTTTCTTCTTCTTGGTACTGAGCTACTCTCCTAATTCACCTGAAATTTCTCTTAGTGTTTTTAGTAGGGTGAACAAGAAGAGTCAAACTTCTGAAAACATTTATGTTTTACCTAAGAGAGGGAACTTTTACAACATCTCAGAATAAATCAATTGATTAGATTAACTCAGACTTAGCTAAGAACTCCATTCTAAAACAGAGAGATCATAAGATGGGTATATTTCAGTGGAGAAGCAAAACATGATGGCAAACATCTAAGAATAAGTAGCGCAACAAGCTTTCATTCTATTTATGTCCAACACAAGGTGGCTGCTTCCCTAAGAAGCCTCCCACCAGATGGTGACTTCTCAGTCCATTTTTAACTACCTGCAAAATCATGGCACGTGGCTGTGACCTCCTTTCATTTTGAAATTCACCTTTTGTTTCAGCACTAGATTACTATAGATCCTGATTTCCATCTGGGCAAAAAGTTTCCTTAAAAGGGAGGAGTTCAAAGTCACAGGCAAATATATGTGCACACTGAATATATGTACTTTTGTAAAAAGCTGCGGAGCTTTCTCTTCATAACCCATCAGTAATTATGGGCAGCTGATTATTTTTTGGTTTGTTTCAGAATAGGTTCTTTATCTTTACAAAACCAATTATCTGTATTAGTTCAAGAAACGAAACCTAACTTTAAAGTATTTTAAAGAAAATATAATTATGAAGGCATATTGGAAGTTCCCTCTATGTAGTGCATTCTAAAGTCACTCTAAAATCCCTTGAATCATCTGTATCAATCCTTATTCTCCAAATTTCCTTTTGTTAGTGTTCATGATTGTGAATTGACAGCATAATTGCACTAAGCCTGTAGGATAATCAGGGTAACATCTTTGAGTAATGAGGAGTCACTAGGGAGCTTAGCTACCACTCTAATCAATTATTTGTTTTGCCTGAATTTATGACCACACACTGCCCCCTTAAAGTTAGTCAGAAGTAGACATTCTACAAGTAGGTGCTGCTTGTAGAAAGAGGTTTGGGACCAATAGAAGGATCAGGATCTGCTTTTCATCACTATTGGGAAAATAATTCACAATAACAGAAGGGTAGCCGATTTTGTCGTCTTCGATGCAGTCTAGCAAATGTTCTTGAGAAATGACGATGAGGTACTGCTCTGTCATTAAGTACAAATTAATCTCAGCTGTTTTCATCTTTATTTCCCAGGGTGAACTTGTTATTTTACTGAGTTTGTAAATACATATGGGGAAAAGTGACATGTTTAAATGAAAATAATATTAATTAAAAAGAAATAATGAAAATATGTATGATTTAGTTCCCTAAATAAAATAAACACTCATATGAAGAACTTTTTGTTGCTGTATATATTTTAAACTTTCATATTTTACTAGAGCCCAATGCACAAAATTTGTGCAAGAGTAGGCCTTCCTTCCCTTGGCTGCTGGCACCAGCTTCCCTCTGGCACCAGGAACCCAGGCTTCCCTCTGACCGCCAGCAGGCACCTGGGACCCCGGCTTCCCTCTGGCCACCAGCAGGCACCAGGAACCCAGGCTTCCCTCTCAACCCCAACTTCATCCAGAAGGTTATCCGGAAGGATGGCCAATCAAATTAGCATATTACTCTTTTATTATTATAGGTAACACAGGGCATTATAGCTAAAATCCTAAAAATGTGAAGTTGGAAAGAATATTTGAGAATAACTAGTGCACCATCCTAATCTACCCTATCTAATAAAGAGGGAATATGTAAATTGAACATCACACCATGACAAAGATGGTGTCACCCATAGCCACAGATAGCGGCGCCCAGTCCCTTCAGCCCCGTCAGAGTCCCCTAGTCCTTTCAGCCCAGCTGGGGGCTGGGGAGCGACAGGCGCACAATGCAGGTGGAACACCCTCAGCCCCCCAGCCCCCCAGGGCTGGCCTGAGGTCCAGGCAAGACTCAGATTGTGGCTGCCTAGCCACCTAGGGCCACTTGAGGCTCAGGTAATCAGGGTCAGCTGAGGCTTGTGCTGTGGTAGTGGCAGCAACAGAGGCATGATGGGGGCATCGCCTTCCCCTGATTGCTGGGTCACTCCCACCCTTGAAGGCTCCTGGGTTGTGAGAGGGGGTAGGCAGGGCTGGGGGGGGGGGGACAGGCTGGGCTGAGTGAATTTTCATGCACTGGGCCTCTGGTATATATATATATAAGTCCAGTGACTGAATGACAGAACAATCAGTTGCTATAATGCACACTGACCATCAGGAGGCAGACGCTCAATACAGGGGCTGCCTCCTGGTGGTCAGTGCGCTCCTACAGTGGGAGCACTGCTCAGCTGACTGGGATGAACGGTGCCCCTACAATAGGAGCAGCCACTCAAAGGGCGAGTCCACAGCTGCTTGGCTGACCTGGATGAGTGGCGTTCCCATAGTGGGCCGATCCCTGCATGCTATGCCTCACACCAGTGCACAAATCCATGCATTGGGCCTCTAGTCCTATGTAATAAAAGGATAATATGCAAATTGACCAAATAGAAGAACAACCAGTTGATATGATGCACACTGACCACCAGAGGGAGACGTTCAACGCAGGAGCTGCCCCCTGGTGATCAGTGTGCTCCCACAGGGGGAGAATCAGTCAGCCAGAAGCCAGGCAAGCTCAGTGGCGGTGGCACGAGCCTCTCCTGCCTCCAAGGCAGTGCTAAGGAGCAGTGAGCCAAGCAGGTGGGTGGTAAGGAGCAAGGGCTCCTGGACTGCAAGAGGAATGGGGCAGGCCTAAGCCAGCAGGTGTTATGGACTGCGAGAGGGCACAGGCCTGGCTGAGGGACCCCTGAGTGCACGAATTTTCATGCACTGGGCCTATAGTTTTACATTTGAGGAAACTAAAGCCCATATAGATTAGGCCTCTTCCCCAAGGACACAGAGCTGGCTTATGGCTGAGGATCATGCTGGACACAATCCCACACCTTCTGACTCTTAATTTTGCATTTTCCCACTCCCATGCACGTTATACAGATAATCACCTTTATTAAAATTAAAGTAATTTATGCACATAATTAAAAAGAAAATTATATTTACAAAGTGTTCCTCCATCTTAGACACACATTAAAATCATCTGGAGAGCTGTTAAAATCACCAACAACAGATTACACCCAGATAAATTATATCACAACATCTGGGGATGGAATCTAGCATCACTAGTTTTCAAAGCTCTCTGGTGATTCTAACGAGCAGCCAAGTTTTAGTACTACTGTATATACTACATTAATTATAATGAAAAACAGATGGCCATTGCCTAACTATTGCTACTTTCAAAGGAACCCAAGACTAGCAGCATTGGCATCACAGTGAGCTTGTTAGAAATGCATATTCATGGGGTCCATTCCAACCTATTGACTCAGATCTCTGAGGAGGGTGCCCAGTAAGCTGTGACTCTTAGGTTAAAATTTGAGAAACCCTACCATATAGACTACCATTTTTAGACTATTTTTTTAAGTCCCCTGTGTTTACCTCCATGCTTGAATACTATTTGTAATCTTATTTCTTTTATATTGCCATTAAAATTAATGTTTATTGTTTATCAAAGGCCCAGTGCATGAAAATTTGTGCACTTGGGGGAGGGGTCTTCCACCCAGCCTGTGCCCTCTATCAGTCCGGGACCCCTCAGGGGATGTCCACCTGCCGGCTTAGGCCTGTTCCATCCCTCTTGCCGTCCAGGAGGCCTCACTCCTTACCACCTACGTGCTCGGCTTGCTGCTCCTTAGCGCTGCCTCAGAGGCAGGAGAGGCTCGTGCCACCGCCACTGCACTCGCCTGGCTCTGGCTGATTGATTCTCCCCCTGTGGGAGCACACTGATCACCAGGGGGCAGTTCCTGCATTGAGCGTCTGCCCCTAGTGTTCACTGAGCATCATAGCGACTGGTCGTTCCTCTGTTCCGTCAATTTGCATATTACCCTTTTATTATATAGGATAATTTCCTATAAAGTTTTGTAGAAAATGGTGAAGAATTTCCTTAAAAAGCTACTGAAACTCATAAACTTACCAATGTTGACCAAGACTAAAAACATTGTACTAAGTTCATTCTGAATTAATTTTCTTCCTTGAATAACACAGACATGTTTAAAAACCTAATAATGTCTGTTAAAATACGGCTTCCAAACTGATTAAATGCTGAATTCATTAAAATCACATGTAGCCAAAAACAGAGGGGGAACTCTGGTTCCTTCTTTTCTTGGCTCTCTTAGAAAGAGCAAGAGGCTTGTGCTGGCAGACCCATGCAAGTGTGGGTCTTGGGCTCTGGCTCTGGGCATTGGTGTCAGGGGTTGGAGGGGTGGGGGAAGAGGAGAAGAGGGTATAGGGGGAGGGAAGAGAAGAGGGGAGATAGATCTGGGAAATGTTCACCTATTTTCTTTTATTTTAAAAGGCTCTTGGACCAGTCTTCTTTCCAAGCTTCAGGTCATCGGACATCATATTCCCGGGGGACTCTGGAGAAATGAATGCTTCTGTCTCAATGGACTCATTAGAGGAGTTGCTGAGCTCCAAGCTGAGGACAGGTTGGTCCTGGTCCCAAAGGAAGCAGAGGCTCACTGGCCAGACTTCTGGGCCCAGCACAAAGTCACTTCCTGTTGACATTCTGGAAGCTCTTCAGGCTGGAGGAGCCACACATCTGGCAAGGCCTGCTCCTCATCCAGCTCCTTCACAATGATGATGGTGGGAGATGGCACAGTCTGGGCCTCCTGGACCTCTGGGAGGGCGTCCTGGAGCTTCTAAGATGGCACATTCTGGCTGCTGTCTTGCAGCAAGTTCAGGAGTGATGGGTTTTCCTGGCTGACTCCACAGCCAGGATAAGAATCTCAGAAAAGGGATCCTGGGTGGGGCACTCAGTCACTGCTGGCCCACTGGCTCCTGAAGTTATGTCTTAATTTTCAGCGCTGTCTCCCTCCACAGGAAGGAGATTGTTTGCAACCTGGTTGTTGCTGAGGGGCAGTCTTCCTGAACCACTGTAATGCTCACAGGCTTGACAGTATTTAAATTCGAAGTATTAAGTATTTTTGTTCCTTGATGAGACTCTTTACCTCTGTTGTTTGTGGCCCTGTGTCACACAATCAGATGTTCTCATCCTGTTCAACACTAGATAAAAATGGAAGATGAACAGGCACTCAATCAGCAAGAGGCAGATGAGGCTGAACACCAGCACAAACACCCCGATCGTCATGACCACTGCAGTCTTGGCTTTTTGGTGAAAATATGGCAGGAGCAACAGCCATATGTTCTGCTTGCCAACATTTCCATTGTGAGCAGCCCTTGGAGCACCCGCAGGTTGATGTACTGGATGAAAATGTACAAGAGGAGATAACCAAGCATAGTAACCCAGGAAGAGGCCACCGCACTGAAGAACCACCAGTACTAGTAAGTCCTGCCACTGGTGCAGTTTTGAGCCATTGGCAGTGATGGACAAAGCCAGCACGGAGCACTTGCAGGTGCAACATAAGCAGCAGTTGACTGTAGGTGATCTTGTGTAGAATGCTCACTTCAGGCGGATCAATGGAGGCAGACACAAAGTCCATGATGATATGAAAAAAAAGAATATTCCACCAGTCCCCGGGCAGTGTACTTCCTCTCAGGCAGTGCACTTCCTCTCATGGAACTAAAAATTCAAAACATGGCTAAAGCCAAGGTCTGGCCCATGGCCCAGGATATCGCCTGGTATTTGTCTGGACAGGCGAGGTAGCCATGAATTCTGGGAGGACCTATTTCTGGATCTTGCCACAGCAATCCATCTTAGTAATATCATCAGTTCATCCAGCAACAGGTTGTGATTTGAGTACTTCTGTTTTTTTTCTCCCTTCTGTACATCTTGACTTACTTTCTGTATTAGCATCATTTGCTTCTTGGCAATCTTGATAAGATCTTACTTGAGCAGTGTTCCAGCCTTCCACTCTTCAGGGAGCCTGCTAGTCAAGTATTCTCTTTGCTTTAGATTTTCCACTCCCAGAGGTGGCTGGTGAAGCCACCCCATCTGGAACAAGATCCTCCATGGCCACAGGCCACCATGGCCACATGGTCCACAGCTAGCAGCCGGGGGACCACTGCAGCCACCTGGTACCTCGTCTGGCCACAGCCGCCTCTACTCTTCTGACTGCAGCACCTCTAACTTTGTAATCCGATTTCTTAATTCGACAATACTTCATCTGTTGACTTGCTATTACGGTAAATGAGGATTTATTTATTTATGATTTAGATATTTACAATTTTTCTCCTACCTTTATCCTTCCAGTAGAGTTATATCACAATTTTTTATTAAAAATCAATCAGTCTTATGTATTTATAGTTAAGTGTAAATAAAAAAAGAAAGTATGGGCTGCTTAGGAAATGTTTCTGTGTGTGTGTGTGTGTGTGTGTGTGTGTGTGTGTAGATTATGTATGTGAGAATTCCATATATCTTCTCACTGATTGCCCTATAGTAGATCAATGTTATGGGAAACAAACAAAAATAGTAAACATTTTTATACAGTACCTCCTATGCACTATAATAAGGACACTGAAGTAGAATATGTGATTCTAGTCTGAAAATTCACAAATTTCTATAGGAAGTAAAACTTTCACAAGGTTTGATTATATATAGAAAGTAGTATTATAGGCACCTTAGAAATTCAGAGGAAAAGAATGCGCTATTTTGACTGTCTAATCAGAAACCATCTATAGATAAGACAGAATTTGAGTTAGGATTTTAAATATGGGTAGTAAACAAAAATAAAACATGGGTAGTATTTTTATGTGCAGAGACTGGATAGAGAATTTTTAGACTGAGATAGCCATGACAGGCATGGAACAAAGAGGTAAAAAGCCAACTAAAGAGAATATCGACTAGGACTAGTTTAGTACATTCCAATACTGCCAGGGAGTAGGTGAAAATAAGATAAAAAGGTATTTATTGATGTAGAATATCTAGTGGGTTGGTTATCTTTTTCTTATTATTTAATTGACCCTTTATATAAAAATAGCTCTCAGCTAGCTCAAGTAGATTTTATTATCTCCACTTAATAGATGAAGAAGCTTGAGGTCTAGAGGTGTTAAGTAACTTGCCTAAAGTCGAAAGACTAGAATGTGATATAGTTAGTATTTGAACCTATGCCACCTAATTCCTGAGCCTATGCTATTAAATATTACCTGTATTGGCTTTGTCTACTATATATTTTGCAAATATTTTCTCCATTTTCCATTTGTTATCTTAACTTTGTGTATGGTATATTTCATTACATAGACATTTAAAATTTTATGTAGTCAAATTTCAATACTTTTAAAAATTTTACTTAGTTTTTGTTTCATACTAAGAAAAGCTTAACTATGAAGAATAATAAAAACATTCTCCTACTATATCTTATTCTGACTTTATTTATTTAAGCTTTTATTTTAAATTTTATAATCTTGAATATTTTGTTGTCTATGTAGGATCTAATTTCACTTTTCTCTCAAATGGCCAGCTAATTTTTCCTAAAATATACCTTTTCCTAAATGAGCTGATATATATCACTTTGATATAATAAATGTTCATAAATTTGCCACATTGTTAGACAGTCTGCTAGTTAATGCTTCGTTCTGGTTAAGAAGAATTCTTTTAAAATGCAACCAAGGTTAGCCCGGCTGGTGTTGTTCAGTGGTTGAGCATCAGCTTATGAACCAGGAGGTCACGGTTCGATTCCCAGTCAGGGCACATGCATGAGTTGCAGGCTCAATCCCCAGTGTGGGATATACAGAAGGCAGCTAATCAATGATTCTATCTCAACATTAATGTTTATCTCTCTCTCTCCCTTCATCTCTAAAATCAATAAAGATGTATTTTTTAAAAATGCCAAAGTCAGTAATTTTGGCTCTAGAGATCAAATCTTCCAAGGGAAGGTGATGAAAGTAGAAAAACTAATTGTTAATTTAGAGTACAGGGTGGGTGAAACAATTGCCCTCCTCACAATGTTGCCTCAAACAAAATTCTTACATTTTTATTGTCCAATTGAATAAATAATTTGATTGACAATAACCTGCCATCGATTGCAGTAATGAGGATTTATAACCTGACTTTTTAGTAAGCAAATATCTCTAATTTTCTAATATCACCCAGCTTTGGACTAATCGGAAGGCAATCAAACAAAAACAATCATTAGGATCCACAGTCCAGTAAAGAACCTTTCTCTAGAAATGTGAAACTCAGATGGGTTTTCATTTCCTTCAGGACAATATTATGCATTTGTATCAGTGGTTCTTTTGTATAAAGTATCAGGAAATCCATATGCAAATATTGAATACTTCCCCCTATTTCACCATGTGCATGTTCTGGACAACTGATGTCCTCACTTGCCTTTACAGTGGTTCAATCCTTTTATATTTTCTTCCACTTAAAACATTTGTTTTTTCTGTTTACCTGCTTCTTTTCTCTGCTTTCTGATGCAGATAGAGCAAGCTGCTCCAGAAATGTACTTGTTAGCCAAAAGCAAGTGCCTTGGATCATAGCAATATAAAATTCACCCCAGTTGGTAACCTTTAAAAAAGCCATGTGGGTTTTTGTTGTTTGTTGTTGTTGTTTTTTAAGTATATTGCCTGGAAAGCACTCTGAAGGTCTTACTGACAGAAGCTTTCCATCTGTTGACAAAATCAACTGTAAATTTAAAACCATGCTTGTACGAAATAAACAGAGTTTTTCTTAGACATGGCTCCCTGGAGGATCACTAGTGTCCTGTTTCAGTGAAGTTCCAACATTCCTTCTTGAGACTATATGATTGTAGCTTGTGTACACCTACTGGAATTACTAACCTTCCCCTTGAACTACATTCTTCAGTTGTTCCCTCAATGAGGATCTTTTAGTGGTAAATCCTCTTAGGGTTTTTTTTGGTTTTTTGGTTTTTTGGGGTGTGTGTGTGTGTGTGTGTTTCTTTATTGTATACTAGAGGCCCAGTACACAAAATTCATGCATGGGGGGGGGGGTGGCGCGGGGAGGTGTCCCTCAATCCAGCCTGCACCCTCTCCAATCTGGGACTCCTCAAGGGATGTCCAACTACCCGTTTAGGCCCGATCCTACCAGTAGGATCCATCTCACAATCCAGGACTGCTGGCTCCAAACTGCTCGCCTGCCTATCTTCCTGATTGCCCCTAACTGCTTCTGCCTGCCAGCCTGATCACCTCCTAACCACTACCCTGCCAGCCTAATTGATGTCTAACTGCTCCCCTGCCAGCCTATTTGTCCCCAACTTCCCTCCTCTGCCTGCCTGGTCACCCCTAACTGCCCTCCCCTGCAGGCCTGGTAACTCCCAACGGCCCTCCCCTGCTGGCCATCTTGTGGTGGCCATCTTGTGTCCACAAAGGGGCAGGATCTTTGACCACATGGGAGAAGCTATCTTGTTTGTTGGAATCTGTGTATTACTCTTTTATTAGATAGGATAGAGGCCTGGTGCATGGGTGGGGGCCAGCTGGTTTTCCCTGAAGGGTACCCTAGATCAGGGTGAGGGTTACCTTGGGGCATCGGGCGACCTGGGCGAGGGGCCTATGGTGGTTTGCAGGCCAGCTACCCCTCTCCCTCCCCCCGCACCCCCCTCCCCTGGTGACCCAAGCGGAGGCCCTGGGATCTGGGATTAATTTATGTTCTACAATCGAAACGTTATAGCCTGGAGCAGAGCCAAGCCTTCTGCTTGCTCCATGGTAATAGCCATTTCTGTTTGGGTTTATTTAAATTCTATAATTGAAACTTGGTAGCCTAGAGTGGAGGCGTAGGCACTAAGACTGCAGAAGCTTGGCTTCCTCCATCACCCGGGCAACCCTAGCCTCTGCTCTCTCCAGCTCTGTGACTGTCGCCATTTCAGTTGGGATTATGTATCTTCTATATCTGAAACTTTGTAGCATTGAGTGGAGCTCTAGGCTGGCAAGGGCAGGCAGAAAGCTTGGCTTCCTCCATTGCCTGGGAAACCCAAGCCTCCCTCCTGCTCTCAGTGGCTGCAGCCATCTTGGTTGAGGTTTATTTGCTCCTGATTGGCTGGTGGGTGTGGCTTGTGGGTGTACCAGAGGTATGATCAATTTGCATATTACTCTTTTATTAGATAGGATTTCATTTTCATTCTCAGAAGGTCACTTTAATAATATCTTATTCCACTGTTCTCTAGCACCATTATTGTTATTAAGAAATTAGCTGCCAGCTTAATAATGTCTCCTTTGTGGATAATGCCTTGTCTTTCTAGTTGTTTTTAAGATCATCTTTCTGTCTTTTTTGTTCTGCAGCTTCACTCTGTTTCCAGGTGTGAATTTCTACTTATTTGTACTATTTGAGATTTAATGAGTTTCCTAAATGTGACAATTGATGTCTTTCATCAATTTTAGAAAATTCTTAGCCATTCTTTTTTATATATTGCTTTTTCTCATTTGGATTGCCTCTTCCAGGCATTCTAATTAGCCCTTCATACTCTATACTTTGCCTTCCAAACCATTTTTAGTGTTTTACATCTAGTTGGCTCTCTGAACTGCAATCCGACTTTTTTTCCCCAGTTCTATAATCCATTGATTCTTTTTAATCAGCTGTATCTAACCTGCTTTTTAATCCTTTGGTTAACTTTTAAATTTCATGTATTACATTTTTATTTCTAGAAGTTTAGTATATAGTTAGTTTTCAGATGTTGTGAATAAATCCTATTGTCTTTTTGTCACTGCACATGTATTTTAATCTCTTATATTTCTGCACACATATTAACCATATTATTTTGTATTATCACCTGATAATTCAGTATCTGAAGTATTCCATGCTCTGGTTATCTGGGCTATTGTTTATTCTTTTTTCTGGTGGCTTGTTTCCTTTACTAATATCCTGTAGCAGGAAGGTTTTAAGACCTGTAATCCCCTGTATTGCCATACTACAGACATTTTTATTTCTCTATCTTTTGAAGGATAATTTCACTAAATACAGAATTCTAGATTGACTTTTTTTTACACTTTAAATATTTTACTCCACTCTCTTCTTGCTTGCATAGTTTCTAATGAGAAACTATCCCTCTATAGCTAAGGTTCCCCCACACTCCAACCTAGCTCCTTTCAGGATTTTCTCTTAGCCTTTGTTTTTTTTCTGAAATTTGAATATGATATACCTAGGTGTGATTTTTGTTTGTTTGCTTTTATTTTAAATTGTATTTATACTGCTTGATGTTCCAGAGCTTCCTGGATTAGTGGTTTAGTATCTGTCATTAATTTGGGAAAATTATTGATTATTATTTCTACGAATATTTCTGCTGCTCTGTTCCCCCCCCCCCCCTCGGTGTTACACCTTTTATAGTTGTCCTACGATTCTTGGATATTCTGATCTGTTTCTTTATTCTTTTTACTCTGCATTTCAGTTTGGGAAGTTTCTATGGAAACTTTTAAGTTCACTCATTCTTTTCTCCATCATGTATAGAAGAAAAGACGTGATATACTAAGCTCAGGGAGAAGGCCTGCTTGGCAGCCTTATAAACTCAGAAACCTAAAATAATAAAAAAGATGGTCTGAAATTAAAACTTCTTAACTAAAAAATATATGGTGGGTAGTCATTCCTAGGCTATACTCTTCCATGACAAAGGTCAGTTTTCACCTTAACTAAGCCTATCTGTTATTTTTATGCATCTACAATAACATATCTTTGGAATGTCAAAGTAATTTTTTTTCAAACGCCTCAAAATATAAGTAGCACACCAGAACAGAGACCACAAATCCCCTCATTGTTATCTTGTTAATTGTTGACTTAACTATCCTGTACCCACCTTAGTAAAAGAAGTATATGACTATTATTTTACTTTTGATCCAAAACCCAGAGGTTTCCCCGCTTTGCTTTCTCCCGCCTCCTTAATCTATCACCAATGGATTTCATGCACCCCACTTATGTCTTCTCTTTTGATTATAATCCTATTAGAGGCCCATTGCACGAAGAGATTCATGCAATGGGCCTTCCTTCCCTTCATTTCCAGCACCAATTTTCCTCCAACACTTGGGACTCAGTCTTTCGCTCTGGCCAGAGTCTGCCATCATCATCTTCACTGCTTTGCTGCAGACTCCAGCTGGAGTCTGCTGTCTTCACCTTTGCTGCAGACTTCGGAGTCTGCAGTCTTGTCTTTGCTGGGGCACTCCACTCTTGTAGATTCCTCCCCCCACCCCCTCCCGCCCCATAGCAGGCATCCTACCCTGCCTGGCCACTCTGCACCTGGAACAGCTGGGTGGCAGCCATCTTTGGCCTTCTAATTTGCATACTCACTCTGATTGGCTGTGGTTGTAGCAGAGGTACGGTCAATTTACATGTTTGTCTATTATTAGGTAAGATATAATAAAAGGCTAATATGCAAATTGGCCCCTCTGCTGGGAGTTCAACCATGGGTTCAACCAGGGAACAGGGCTGGCTGGCCAACTGTCAGGGCCACTCCCCCCTGCCAGCCCCACCCCCACTCGACCTCCCACCCACCCACACTCCAATCTGGGTCAGGGCCCTTCCTCCCGGTCATCCTGGCCTGATTGGCCCCCAAATTGCCAGACCCCACCCATGCACAAATTCATGCAGCAGACCTCTACTGTATAAAATAAGGTCCAAAACTGCCATTCTCTGGAGCATTTTCTCAATCTGTTAGATTTTTGCTTCCTAGCAATTATTGTCAGTTTTGCTCAAATAAACTCACAAAAATTCTCTACAGGTTTGAATGTTTCTTAAATTGACACGTTTAGTCTACTGAAGGCATTCTTCATTTCTGTTACTCTTTTTTATTCCTAGCATTTTCTCTTGATCCTTTCTGAATATTTCTGTCTTTCTGCTTGTATTACTCATGTATTCTTGCATGTTTTCACATTTTTCCAATACAGTCCTTAACATATATTTTAAATTCTCTATCTTATAATTCCAATATCTGTGACATATATGAATCATATTCTGATGGTTGCTTTGTATTTTCAGACTGCTTTTTCTTGTCTTTTAGCATCCATTGTAGTTTTTTTTTATGTTAAAAGTCAGACATATTGTATCAGGTCATAGTATCCGAGGTAAGTAGGCTTTTAGAGAGAGGACATACGTTAATTTGGGTAGGAGATATACTGTTTAGTATTTCTTGTAGCTTTGTGTCAGAGGCTTCAAATTATTCTAGTATTTTTGTAGGGGTTTTGTCTCCTCTCTTGAAAAGATGTGAGTCTGTGCCTTGAAAGCTCCTTCTAATGTAATCCACTGTTACTATACTAGAGATTTGCTGGATTGGTGGTAGAGTGTTTGGGAGGAGGAACATTTTATAATCTTCTAATTGAGTCTCAGTCTTTTTGCAGGCCTGTGCCTGAGGGCTGTGGCTTTTAGAAGTATTTCTGTCCCTTTATTAATTAGTAGCTTTGTTGAATAAAGTCATCTAAACCTGTAGAGAATTTTTATAAGAATTTATTGGAGCTAAACTGACAAAAATTGCCAAGAAGCATGATCTCAAATGCTTTGGAGAATGAAAGTTTCGCAATTTCTTTTATGCATTTGAAATTAAGGAGGGGACACGAGGAAAATTATAAGGGGGTGGCAGAAATCAAGGCCAGGGTTGGATTACAGAGTAATTACCAAGATTATGTATTTTCTTGAGGGTGGTTACACTTACTTCAAAGGTGTGTTAAGCTAGATGCACAGAAACAATGGACAGGGCTTGTTTAAGCAAAGATAAACCTTTTACTAAAAAAGTTATATGCCTGGGGCATAACTACTCACCTTGACTTGCCCAGTTAGGAATTTATGATCAGATAATAAGGTTACTTTTCCTAGAACTAATATTGGAGAAAAGTGTGGTTGGTCTTTCTTCATTACTAGAGAGAGTGGAGTTTTTGGGGTATCACTGGAATAAGCATTTCCCCCATGGGAGGATGAGATATGGTAGAAAGCTTTATTTTTGTGAAATGACATCCTTGGTTTTATAAAGTCCAATTCCAGTCATAGAAGTATAGTTGGGGTCTCAGTAAAACACAAAGCAAAGTCAGTGTCCAGAGTTTCCATTCTATGTTGTGCTGGGTCCAGTTCAGCATCAGGCTAATGCAGTCCATAGTCCATTATGTGTAAAGTCTATATGGCCCTGGGCCATATGGGCTAATGCAGGGGATCCAAGAGAGAGCACCCCAAGCAAGAGTCCCAAGAGAGCCCAGAGCAACCAAGAGAATGAGTTTCTTTGTTCAGGGAATTAAGTATCCCCCGTCTTCCTGTGCTTGCAGTGGCCATGCCAATTCTAGTCCAGTTTCCCAGAGGTGACTGACAGCAAGCACCTTTTATAGTACCCCCAACCTTACTGGGCATGCATTTACTCTCCTTCCTGTTCAGTCTCTTCCCTCAGCAGTTTGCAATCTAGGGGGAATAGACTGGTAGCTCCCTGGGAAGTGTAAAGCTTTAGCTTTCTGGTGAAGCTGCCCCAAAGACAAACCTATAGTATTTGGCCTTCCCTTTGCTCCTTTCCTGTTATTAATAAGTAGGTTCATTACAATGGTACCAGGACCCCCTCCCCTTTGTTGTTGTTGTTGATAGCCGTGATGACATCCATACTTTTTACATGTCATAGCTGAATTAGAAGTTTTATTACTGACTTTTAAATTTTCATTGCAGTTTGAGTCTTTGTTTTCAAACAAAAGAAATTAACTGGCTAATTTAAGTAAAAAGGAATTTGTCAGAAAGATATTGAGACTCAGGCAGTTCTGGGCATCAATTAATGAAAACTGTAGAGAAAAGTCTTATCAGCAAAATTTTGGTTCAAACATCTCCACTGATTTCAATTATTTTCATTACCTTTATTAGTCCGCTCATGATTCAAATTTCAGGAATTCTTGGAAGAAGATCCCATGAGTATAGTAGAGTTTTTTAGTTGTCTATAATTTTTACATAAAAGTAGAGCAAGCAAACTACATAGAAAAACTATCTGAAGAGAATTTTAAGATGTTCTCACACACCCCAAAGCACCAATGTCCACAGGCCTATGTGTTATTACTGTCTTGGTGGAGGAAACCTGGGGGAAACAATAGGATATCTGATAAGCCTAGGAACAGAAAAATAGTCAAATAGCCAACAGATATCCTCCAGAAATTGCACTGGACTAACTGGGGTATATTAGTTGAAACAGAGGAATTTTGCCCAACATAAGTAGATGATGAGGTATAGTATAAGTACTCCTAGAATAGTCTATCCTATTTCTCTTGGGTTCCACACTGAAGGAGAGATTTTTGAGAGTGAAATGTATATTGAGAAACAATATGGATTTAAAAGCGGGATCCCCCAGTCTGACTGGTGTGGCTTGTGAACATTGGCCTATGAGGTTAATGGTTCAATTCCTGATCAGAGCGCATGCCCACGTTGTGGACTAAGGTGTGCAGGAGGCAGCCAATTGATGATTCTCATCATTGATGTTTCTATCTCTCTTTCTCTCCCTCCCCATTCCTCTCTATAATCAATAAAAAATATATTTAAACAAAAGTAAATAAAAGAGGGACAACCCAGAAAATAATGGGAGGAGTCGGAGTCAGAAAATCTGAGAAGTAAACTTCTAAGTGTTGTAAAATAAACAACAGAAGGAGCTCCAGATAGTCAGAAAAGCTATCTGCAACAATCCTGTTTCTTAGAGTTTGAAACACAAAATTTATATAAAAATGAACAGAAAAGTATTATTCAAATCCCTTACAAAGTGACCATAAGACAGAAGAATAAAGACCATCCTGCACTAATAAAAGAGAAACATACAAATTAACCATACCTTCCCATTGCCCACCAGCCCATCAGGAACAAGTATGCAAATTAACCCAACCAAGATGGTGGCGGCCACGGAGCTGGAGTGAGCAGGAAGCATGGGTTGCCCTGGTGATGGAGGAAGCCAAGCTTCCAGCCCGCTCTGGCAGGCCCTGGCCCTGGCTCAAGGCTACAAAGTTTCAATTATAGAAGATAAATAAATCCCAGATACTTGCTTCTAGTATCTGGCCTCCACTCAAGGAGGCATTAAAAAAAAAAAAAAAAAAGCAAAGTAAAAAAGGAGGGGCTGGGACCTTGGGACACCAGGGGGTGATCAGGAAGGATGGGACAGCAGTTATGGGTGATCGGTCTGGTGGGAGGCGGGGCCATTGGGGGTAAGCAGACCAGGTGGGAGGCCAGTTTTGGGCGAGCAGGCCATCAGTGGGGATCAGTTGGAGGTGATCAGGACAGTGGGAGGGGCAGTTTGGAGTGAGTAGGCCAGCAGGAGGGCAGCTGGGAGTAAGCAGGCCCGTGGAGAGGGAAGGTAGGGGTGAGCAGGCCAGCAGGGGGAGCAGTTGGAGGTAAGCAGGCTGGCACAGGGAGCAGTTCGGGTGATCAGGCTGGCTGGGGGCACTTGGGCGTGAGCCAGCCAGCAACGGGACAGTTGGGGGTGAGCAGGCCAGCAGGCAGAGTAGTTAGGGGCAATTAGGCAGGCAGACAGGTGAGCAGCTGGAGCCAGCAATCCTGGATTGTGAGAGGGATGTCTGACTGCCGTTTAGGCCTGATCCCTGTAAACTGGCAGTAGGACATCCTTCGAGGGGTCCCAGATTGGAGAGGGTGCAGGCTGGGCTGAGGAACACTCCCCACTATGCACGAATTTTGTGCACTGGGCCACTAGTCCTATATAATAAAGAGCTAATATGCAAATTGACCATCACTCCAACACACAATATGGCCACCCCCATGTGGTCAAAAATCCTGCCTCCATGTGGACACAAGATGGCCACCACAAGATGGCCAGCAGGGAAGGACAGTTGTGGCAGTTGGGCCATCAGGGAAGGGGAGTTGGGAGAGACCAGGCCTACAAGGGAGGGCTGTTGGGGGCAATCAGACCTGCAGGGGAGGATAGTTAGGGGGGATCAGGCCTATAGGAGAGGACAGTTGGGGGGGGGACCAGGCCTACAGAGGAGAGCACTTGGGCGGGACCAGGCCAGCAAGATAGGGCAGTTAGGGGCAATCAAGCTGGCCAGGGAGGGAAGTTAGGGGTGACCAGGCCTGTAGGAGAGGACAGTTTGGGGGGACCAGGTCTGCAGAGGAGAGCAATTGGGGGTGACCAGGCCCACAGGGGAGGGCATTTAGGGGCAGGGGAGGATTTAGGCATCAATCAGGCTGGCAGGGAGTGGTTAGGGGGAGATCAAGCTGGCAGGTAGAAGCTGTTAGGAGCAATCAGGCAGGCAGGCAGGCGAATAATTGGGAGCCAGAAGTCCTGGATTGTGAGAGGGATGTCTGATTGCCCGTTTAGGCCTGATCCTGGTGGTTCCAAATTGGAGAAGGTACAGGCTGAGCTGAGGGACACACCCCTCATGCACGAATTTTGTGCACTAGGCCTCTAGTAGGTAATAAAATGAATGATTAAATTCTTATAGATAATAAAATCATGAAAAACCTACAAATGTAAGGTCAGAACTTTTAAAACAAACCAAAAGATATTTAAAATGGTACAAGGTATGAAAAACAGCAAAAAATAATAGAAATACAGAAACTCAAAAATGAGGTGACAGACTCAAGACAAAATTAAAAATAAAAAGTACATATAATCTTAGAAATAGAGATTAACTAAAACAGTAAGTAAAACAAATAATGCCTTAACTGAAAGAAATAAAAAGGATGCAAAGTTTAAAAAGAAAAAAAATAAATGAAAAAGAGAGAGAGTTAAAAGAATATTAAAGACAGGTAAAAAAGACCCAATATGTAAAAACTTATGTGGTTCAACAATGTAAACATAGTACACATATAGTTTGGAGAAAATAGGCACACCACACATTTTTAACTTTTCTATGCTCTCAATTGGTGGGGATAATCTTGGCATTGTTATTCTGAGACTAATGTGCATGTAATGTAGGATAAAACAAGTAAATAATTATGGATTATTCTAAATCTATTTTGACCCATGTTCTTAAGACATGAGATTCTCAGTAGGGAAGAAGTCCTGATTTCATAATTTCTTAATGAAACTTATCTACCTTTTTTTTTATTCTTTAAAGTATTACAAATAATAGTATATATGTTTTTCTTTTTTCCCTCCCATTTTCCTCCCCCCAGCCTCCCCTACCCCCCCCCAGCACATGTCCTCACCTGCCCCCCCCCCGCCCCAGTGTCTTGTATCCATTGGTTATGCTTATATGCATGCATACAAGTCCTTCAGTTGATCTCTTACAGTCCCCACCCCCCACTCTCCCCGGCCTTCCCCCTGTAGTTTGACAGTCTGTTCAATGCTTCTTTGCCTTTGTATTGATCTTTTCCCCCTGTTTCTTTTCTTTAAAAATATCTTGCATCTGCATACTGGAAATAAACATATAAGAACAAAAAATGTTTGAGTCTTAGTTTCAATGTCCAACTGTTCTGAGTCCCAATTTCAATGTCAAATAGTTCATTATGTGTACATGTCAGCAATGGTATCTGGATGGTAGAGATATGGTGGCAATGCAGGTTCCACCTTCTCTGGTTTGGTCCTGGGCCACCTGCAGCGATGCACAGCTGCTGACTGCTTCCATGGCAAGGTGTCCTCAGTGTCTTCCATCTCTGGACTGTCTTTGTGGTTGGAACAGACCTGTCAGTTCCTCTTTGTTGCAGGAATCCATATGGTCTTGGAGTTGTTTTCTGAAAATATACAAACATATTCTCAACCAAAAGTTAATAAAGGGATCTTTTCTGTAAATTAGACTTGGGATTCTTTTTATTTTTGCCCAAATGATTTTCCTTTGGCTTATTTTGACATCATGTGTGTTTTCAATGGGTGTCCTACTGTTGGCATTACAAATGGAAGTTACTTTTCTGGAGTAAGAATTTTCTAAGTGTAATTTACTTACAGGATATTTTTCCTAACATGATATTACCCCACTATTCCCCTGCTCCCGTTTTATTTATTTTTTAATTAGTGGGGGCTTTTGGAAATTTTATATTGAAGTCTTGGTAACTTTAAATTTTAATTTTTGCACAAAAATATGACTGCTTTAGGTTCTTCGGATGTTAGGCAATTTTACAATGAGATGAACTACTGATAGAAATTTTAGTTAATATTTTAGGAACAGCTTTTTGTCCAGTACACTAATTTTCTTGAGTATTCACTTATTTCACTTGGCAAATTAAGTTAATCTGAAAACTTGATTACTATTTTACTGTCAAATTTAATACTCAAGCAATGATCTTAGTTTACCCTGTAAATATTACTGGAAAGGATTACTTGCATTCTTGAGTAGGCCCTGAGCATTCCTGGTACTAGACTGAATTTAGATATAGGGCAGCTGTTACTGGCCGAGTCTCTGTCTGTAACCTGGGTCCCAGTCTGAGCTGTGCGTGGGAGGAGAAGCAGCTGTGGGGGCAGGAGACCTCCCTCTGAAGGCAAGAAAGTTCAGGGCCCTGCAAAGTTAGGGGTTGAGGGTCTGTGTCCCACCTCTGCTGACCTTTTAATTCTCTCCTGTTGGCCCCTCTGCAACTGTGCCTGTCTTAGGTTGTTCCTTCCCTGAGGAATCTTACCCGTCTCTGGCTAACCAGCAGTCCTCCAGGGCCAAGCAGGGTGATGTGAGGTTCAATTCTGTCTCCTTGGTAGTCTATGCCCCCATGGCCTCCATGTCTAGCAACTTCCTTGGGGTCCCCTTGCCTACTGGCAGGGTCCCGTCACTGATCACATATCTCAGGGGACTCAGGTTGCTTCTCCAGGGAGGACCCAGCTCACACCTTTGGGCGAGAGTCAGATCCATGGTGCCAGCCACCCAGAGGCTTCAACCACAGCTTGAACTGAAAGCTCAGGCATCATCTGTGTGCACTTGGATTGTGAGAAGAAGATCCCTCTTGGCAAAATTGGCAAGAGGGGCCAATATAGAATGCTCGAGTGCCTTCCCAGTGCCTTAATTCCTTCTGAAAGGGATTAATTCCTTTCCTATTCTTTTTAAATTGCTGCCAAACATTCAAAGAATTAGTTTGTAAGTTTCTTTGGGATAATTGTACAATATGCTATTGTCAAATATCAAAAATTATAATGACATTGTAGAATAATATCATGTAAGGGTACTATGGTGTCACAGGAGGTTAAGGGGGGCCTTAAGAGATGACAAACTCTAAGCCATGTCACTTCAATCTCAAACTAGCTGCTAATTTTTTATAACTTTATATAAACTTTGTCAGGGATGTAGAAACACAAATTACTTACTTTAGTTCAAGAGGTCAAATATAGTGACTTTCCCCCTTACTCCTGTCACCCCCCTCCCCCCACTTACCCTGAGGTTTGACATTCTGATGGACTTTTCTTAGTCTCTGGATCCGTTCTTGTTCATCAGTCTATGCCATTCATTATATTCCACAAATGAGTGAGAAAATGTGATATTGAAAGTTATCTACCTTTATAGCATTGTTCTGCTTGCTGTTACTTTTCTTCTTATCTCTGACTGCTTTTAAGATTTTTTTCTTTAATTTTGTTTTCCAGCAGTTTGACAATGATGAACATAGTTGATATTCTGTTTGTATTTCTCCTACCTGGAGTGTGCTGTACTTCTTCACTCTCTCTTGGGAAATTTTCACCTATATGTCTTCATATACTACTCTGTTATCACTGGAAGCAGAATTCATTTTAGAAAGCTTTGATTTCTACTGAGTGGATCTAAAAGCAGTGGATCTCTAGTAACATTGAGAATATCTGAGCCAAGATTTGGTTTTAAAGACATTCTTCATATTTGTAACATCCTATAGTATTTCTACCAAAAATTCTAACCTGAATCTAATTGTAAACTGTCAGACACAGAAATTTATGATAGCTCCTGAATTGTCCTGGAGTGATCAATCTACATAATTCCATGAGTGGGGTTGAGTGGGATGGTATAGACTGACTGAACTCTGCAGATTTTTTTCCAATTTTGCCTTTATGTTATTGTGTGGGTCTTACTTTATTTGGCCCATTAGCATTTAACAGAAAATATTATGGTGCTTCTCCATCAAGGAATAACTCAAAATATAAACAAAATACTAAATTATAAAATATGCAATTTATAGACCAAAAATAAAATATCTTCTTTTTAGAAAAAAAAAAGAATCATGTCAGTAAGATGCAGGAAACAACTTGAATAAGCTCCAACTGGCCAATTATAAGATAACTAGAGGCCCAGTGCACAAAACTCGTGCATGGGGGAGGAGGGCTGTGTGTCCCTCAGCCAAGGGATATCTGACAGCTCTTTTAGGCCCTCTCACAATCCAAGACTGCTGGCTCCCAAATGCTCACCTGCCTGCCTTCCTGATTGCTCCTAACTGCTTCTGCCTGTCAGCCCTATCATCCTCTAACCACTCCCCTGCCAGCTTGATTGATGCCTAATTGCTCTCCTGCCAGCCTGATTGCCCCTAACTGCCCTCCCCCACAGGCCTGGTTTCCCCCAACTGCCCTCCTCTGCAGGCCTGGGTCCCACCCAACTGTCCTTTCCTGCAGGCCCAGTAGTCCCCAACTTCCCTCCTCTACCAGCATGGTTACCTCTAACTGCCCTCCCCTGCAGACTTGATCACCTCCAACTGCTCTCCCTTTCAGGCCTGGTCCCTCCCAACTGCCCTACCCTGCTAGCCTGATCACCCACAATTGCTCTCCCTGTGGGCCTGGTCCCTTCCAACTGCCGTCTCCTGCTGGCCATCTTGTGGCAGCCATCTTGTGTCCACATGGGGGCAGCTATCTTGTGTATTGGAGTGACAGTCAATTTGCATATCACTCTTTTATTAGATAGGATTTGAGCTTCAATGAGGATAAGAATTACAATGGATCGAAATCCATTACATAAGTCTAAATATGTGACATTGAATTATCAGAATGATATTGGGGGAAATCCCAATTGGGTACTTTCTGAGGCAAATAGCAAACCAATTGAAAACCAGGGAAATAAAGGAATTATGTATTAATCTTCATTTCCTATATGAATTGTCTCCCTGGGTAGTCAAGTAATATAATTTTTTCCAACTAATATATGAAAATGAAATGACAGAATTAAAGTATCGGCATTTTAAAATTTTCAATGACTTAATAGATCAATACATTGAGCATCAATTGCTACTTACATGAAGAAAGAGAAAACTAGACCTTATGTGTTTCCTGACAAATATGACTAAGTCTCTGAATCCCACTGCTACTTTATAGAAAATAGGAGAAAGGAGTGTGTTTAACTGCACCATGAGTATGTAATTAGCAAACTCCAGACTCTAAATGTCAAATGATCCTAAAGTTCCTCAACAAATGTACTTTAGGGAAGAGAAATATAGAGAGGAAGCCTGTGGATTAAAAACATACCAGATTTTCTTAATGGGCAAGACTATATTATATCCAGGGACACTTTCTTGAATGATTAAATCATAAACTTAATAAGTGATCACTATAAGAAATAGGACGATTATTTTTATGTTGTATTTATTTATTTGTTTGTTTTATTATTGTTTCCCTAATCCTCACCTGAGGATTTTTTTTAATTGATTTTTTTTTCTTAGAGAGGAAGTGAGAGGGAGAGAGAAACATCAATATGAGAAACATGAATCGTTTGCCGCCCGACTGGAGATCAAACCTGCATCCCAGGCATGTATCCTGATGAGGAATCGAACCTATAAGTTTTGGTGTACTCCAAGCCATTAAGCCACTCAGCCAGGGCAGGATGATGATTATTTTTATAGCAAGAGAAAAAATCTTTGTGATGGGCAGCAAGAAAGAACTTCTGGAGTGGTTGGAAAGTGTTTGTTTGTTTTTAATGTTGGCGGTGGTTACAAGGGGTGTTTGCTTTTAATAATTCACTAACTCATACACTTATTTTGTGTGGTTCTTTACATCTGTGGTTTAAGTTATAACAAAAAGTCTAATTTTAAAAATCGTAAAATTCTAGGAAAGACATTTCCAACCAGCCTAGTGTGTAATACAGGGATATCTGTTGGTTAGGGGAATTACAGTTGAATCAGATTATGTTCATAGGGTTAAATATCATTCACTAAAAGGAAATAGAGTGGCTATAAGAATGGGGCAGTGGCTGCTAGGCAGACTAAACTGGTTACATTTTTATTGCAATACAACTTTCCAAAATATTTGAGACAGTCCTGATGAGATATACCTATATTAATCCTATCATAGAAGCAAGACCATTCAAAAGAAGTTTCTAAACTTCAGTCAGCTAAGAAACTAACACATTTTTAAATGATTTTACAAGTAATAATATGTGTGTCTAATTAAAGATAACACTTAATATTTATAAGAATAAAATAAGGCTTTCAAAAGATTAATATTTCAAAAGAATAAATATTATGGTACCTTCTAATTACAAATAAAACATGTTTTTACTACATGTATATGAGTTTTTTGAATTCTTTATTTTATTTTATTTTATTTTTATTATTTTTATCTTTATTGTTCAGTTTATTAATTACATTGCTCCCCCTTTTTTATCCCCCTATAGCTCCCCTCAACCCTGTACTCATCCCACCCTCCGCCCTCACCTCCCCCTCCCCACTGTCCTCTCCCATTGTTGCAAGATTTTTGTCCAGTCTTTTTTCCCACACCCCTTTTCTCCCCAAGGATTGTCAGTCCATTCCCTCTCTATGTCCATGATTCTGTTATATTCACCAGTTTATCCTGTTCATCAGATTATTAATTCACTTGATTTTTAGATTCATTTGTTGATAGATATGTATTTGTTGTTCATAATTTTATCTTTATCTTTTTCTTCTTCCTCTTCTTAAAGATTATCTTTCAGCATTTCATATAATACTGGTTTGGTGGTGATGAACTCCTTTAGCTTTTTCTTATCTGCGAAGCACTTTATCATCCTTCAATTCTGAATGATAGCTTTGCTGGATAGAGTAATCTTGGTTGTAGATTCTTGCTATTCATCACTTTGAATATTTCTTGCCACTGCCGTCTGGCCTGCATCGTTTCTGTTGAGAAATCCGCTGACAATCGTATGGGTGCTCCCTTATAGGTAACTAACTGTTTTTCTCTTGCTGCTTTTAATATTCTCTCTTTGTCTTTTGCTCTTGGCATTTTAATTATGATGTGTCTTGGTCCTCTTTAGATTCCTATATTTTTGGGTTCTGTGTACTTCTTGGGCTTTTAAGTCAGTTTCTTTCACCAGGTGGGGGAAGTTTTCAGTCACTATTTCTTCAAGTAGGTTTTCATTACCTTGCTCTCTCTCTTTTTCTGGCACCCCCATAATTCGGATGTTGGCATGCTTGAGGTTGTCCCAGAGGCCCCTTACACTATCTTCAATTATCTGGATTCTTTTTGTTTCTTGCTTTTCCAGCCGAGTGGATTTTGCCTCTTTGTATTTCAAATCTTTGACTTGGTTCTTGCGGCCCTCTGGACTGCTTTTAGGACTTTGTGTAATATTTTTTATTTCAGTCAGTGTATGCTTGATTTCTAGTTGGTCCTTTTTCATATCCTTGAGGGTCTCATTCATATCCTTGTAGGTCTTATTCATTTCCTTGTAGGTCTCATTCATTTCCTCGTAAGTCTCGTTCATTTCCTCGTTAGTCTTGTTCATTTCCTCATAGGTCTTATTCATTTTCTCGTAGTTCTCATTATGTTCATCAGCCTTTTCTAGGAGCCTCTTGAAAAGCCTTATAACCGTGGTTTTGAACTCTATGTCTGGTCGTCTTTTTTCCTCCATTTCTTTCACACCTGATTTCTTTCCATGTCTCTGCATGGTGGCTGCTTTATGTGGTAGATGTCCTCTAAGGGACAGTAGTTCAGCCCCCCCAGTTACCTGAAGTGGGTACTCTTACTGCAGTCCTTTATGGCTTGTACAGTATTTTTGAATTTAAGCCTAGCTTGTTGTTGTTAGCCCTAGGAGGGTTTGACCTCCAGGCCAATTGGCTGTGAAGGGAGATTGTGTTCAAGTTGGATGGGCGGAGTAGTCTCTGAGCTGAGCAGGCAGCCTCAGTGTCAGCTATGTCCTATGCGGCACTCGCGTGCGTGTGTCTCTGTTGGATGGGGATGGCTGCAGGCACCTCCAAGAGAAAGCCGCTAGTTTCTTCCCCTTGCCAGACAACTCTGCCTCTCCCCAAATGAGTCTGCACACCCAAAGTCTCGCCCAGGGTTGTAAAACAAAGCAGTCCGATAGTCTCCCGAACCAGGGGGCAAGTTGCCAGGGAGCAAGTTGCGCATCTGTGCTGTCGCGTACTTTACGCGCAAACTGCTGTTCCAAGCTTCGCGGATTCTCCTCAGACTAGGAGACCTCTGCCACACCTAGCTCTTAGGGTGCGTACCCCGGACCTCGGACCTCGCCTGGCACTGGGGAATCTGTGCAGTGGGACGTCTCCGCCCTCCCCATTGGAGAAATCCATCCGGGATTGCTGCTGCCAGCCCTACAGCCCACGCACACCCCACGGCTCCGAACCTCTGGTTCCGCGCGTATCTTCAAGGCTGCGCTCCACCACTCTTCTGAGTCTCAGTGTCCCACCTTTACTTTTATTTGTGGAATTTTCACTCAGCCAGCTTTCCGGTGATTCTGGATGATGTTTGTCTTGTTATGTTGTAGTTTTGGAATTGTTATGCAGGGCAGCACAATAGGTGTTTACCTATGCTGCCATCTTGGTTCCTCTCCTGCCTTGGATTCTTTATTAAGCCATTGCCTGAGATCTATAATATTCTAACATCAAGATAGATAACCAGTTACCTCAAAAATTCTTCTCTACATGTATTGCTTATTAGCATTTTGAGCAAGTAAGTTAAGATACCTTAGAGCCATAATAACTCCTGACTTTTGGTCCTCCAAATGATGTAAGACAATCATTCCCTCTGACAATATTTTTTTAATATATACCAGTAACTTCTAACCTTTCCTTCTCTTTGCATTTGCTTGAAAGAATTTGGAATCAAAATGAAAGGCATTGATCGTCTTTGACAACTTAAATATCAAGTGTCAGTTTTGAGCAAAGCAAACATAGACATCAGCTACATTAACTAAGTGAAGTTGTTGAATATTCCATTATCTAATCCATTGTATACTCCCTACCCCTGCTATTCATTCATTTCTATTAAACAGTAACTATCTGAATAGCTATAGATGCCATTCTTGAGAGCTTGCTTCAGTGTCTATGATTGTATACACTCATTCATAAAATATTTATTGACTATACATACTGCCAATAAGCACAGGAAAAGATGCTGAATATTATTTACTGTTATAACAATGCAAATTAAAACCATAACAAGACATCATTTCACACATACTAGGATGACTCGCATAAAAAAGATAAAAATAATCAATGATTCTCTTTTATCACTGATGTTTCTATCTCCCCCTCTACCTTCCTGTCTGAAATAAATAAAACTATAAATAAATGTAAAATACAATAACAGGTATAAGTGAGGATGTGGAGAAATTTGAACCATAATTCATTGTTGGTGGGATTGTAAAATGGTTCAGCCCATTTGTAAAAACAGTTTGGCAGTTCCTCAAAATGTAAACATAGAGTTACCATATGACCCAGAAGTTCTACTTCTTGGAATCTACCCAAGAGAATGGAGTACATATGTCCACCTAAACCTTATTTTTTATTGTTTACAGCTGCATTTTTATAATAGCCAAAAAGTGGAAAAAACTCAAATGTCCATCACTTGATGAATGAATAAGCAAATATAGTCATATAATAGGTATATGAATATATTATATTCAGCCATAAAAGGAATGAAGTGCTGATACAGGTTACAACATGGATGATTTGTGAAAACATTATGCTAAGTAAAAGAAAACAGGCAAGAAAAGGGCACATGTTACATGATTCCATTTATGTAAAATATCCAGTATAGGCAAACATATAGAAGTAGAAAATAGATTAGTGGCTTCCAGGGGCTGAGAGGAGGAAAGAGGATGAAGAGTGATTGCTAATGAGTAAAGGATTTCCTTTTGAGATGATAAAAATATTATTAAACGATATAGAGATGATGGTTACACAACTCTCTGAATATACTAAAATAAATTTTATACTTTAAAAGAGTGGATTTTATGGTATAGTAATTATTTTTCAATAAAGCGGTTATAAAAAAAATTCATTGTGTGCTGAAAACTCTCCTAAATGCTGGGAATAATTTAGTGAAGACATCTAGGCCCATGCTCTTAAAATGCTTACAAAAAAGAGATATATTTATTGAATCTAAGCCTGTATCCCTAGACAGTACATAAATGGGGGTCCTACCACTCCTTTTCCAAAGGAAAATGTGGCAAAGTAATTTTTCCCCATAGTACTCTCAATCAACCTTTCCCTGCAGCCTTTTCCACTAAGAATATGTAAAGAAGAAATCATCAAAGAAATAAAAGAGGAGAATGAACTGTTACAGATTACAAGAAATTCAAGAAGTTAATAGTGAATAAATTATCAAATGCTGCAGACAAGTAAAGAAACATAAGACTTATAAGGCTGGTATGGCTCAGTGGTTGAGCATTGACCCGTGAAGCAAGAGGTCATAGTTCAATTCCCCTCCAGGGCACATGCCCAGTTTGCTGGCTTGATCCCAGGAAGTGGGTGTGCAGTAGGCAGCCGATAGATGATGCTCTCTCATCATTGATGTCTCTATTTTTCCCTCTCCCTTCCTCTCTGAAATCAATAAAAATATATGTAAAAAATAAAATAAAGACATATTTTAAAAATAAAACTAAACTTAAAAAACAAGGATAAAAATATACTCCATGTATTTGGCAACTAGGAGGGCCATAATAATCTAGTACAGTTTTAGTGGAATTGTGAGGACAGAGCAATTTTGTAATAATTTCACACATGGTGTCTGATGCATAGTAGCTGTTAAAGAAGTATTTGTTGAATTGGGAATAAGTGTGCTATGAGATAGGAAAGACAGAAAATAAAGATTAACCTTAAAATGAGTTTGTATGAGAAAGGAAAATAAATAGTGAGTGCTATTTGGTAGAATATGAGTTAACAGAGTTTATTTTTTAGTGTGAGAGAAATTGATTATAGTCTGAGAACATGTTGCTAGTAGAGAAGGAAAGTCTGAATGTAAGGAAAAAGAAGATAGCAAGGTCTGAAAGAGGTGAGATGGTTACTCTGAGATTAAATTAGACCTATGAAAATATAGATATATTTATAGGAGTGCAATAAGTTTACGGAAATAATATCTGATGGCTTCAAGTTTCTGTATTAATCAGGAAGCTAAGTCATCTGCAAAAAGTATGGGTAGTAGGGAACCAAGAAGGGAGCTTGAAGATAGCAGTGAAGATTTGGAAATAGCTGTAATGAGAGGAAATACAACCTTGTCAAGGACAAGTAAATGGATTGCTAAGACATGCTGACATTTCAAATGTAAAGGATAAAATCTATTAACATGCTTAAAATGCTTAATATTTTGACATTTTCATGGACATTCTTTTTAAAAACTGTTTTCCAACAGTTATTTAACTTCAGATATAGAAAGATAAAGAACATGATTATAGTTATATTGACACTTTTTGTGTGTGGATTTTACTATTTTCAGAACTCCATTTAAGAGTAATATTTCAGGTTTTAAGCAATACTTTATATATATTTCATGAAGTGTATTTTTAATGAAGCTGTCAAACTCAACTTGCATAATTCAGATGACTTCTTGGTTCCCCGGGCCACCTAAGACATAGGTGAGATTTACTTAATTTACTCTTGTCCTGTGGATTGTAGATATCCAAAATTTTCCTCAAGATTTATGTTTATTCCCTGAGGTCTTTTGATCTCATAATTATTTCTAGCTCAGAGCTCCTGCTTCCATTTAACTTAGTCTAGTTTATAGATCATGCATCATTCTGCTCATATTGCTTATTTCATATTATTTAAGCCAATTGTGGATTTTGGCCTTTTCCTGAATGGCCATCGAAAACATTCAAAGAGGCATTACGTGTGTGCAGAGATGACTTTGCTGAAGGTGGTCATGTGCAGGGGTTCTTACATCACATTAACAGAAAACAATTCAACTTGATGTCAGCTTTCTGTACTTTTCTCACTTTTCTGTCCTCTCCTATAAGGAACAAAATTCCAATTTTCCCAACTCTTTAGTGACAGAGTCATTTAGCTATGTCACCTACTGCCAAACTCAGCTCGAGTATAGCTTGGCCTCCCCATAGCCAGTGAAGTTCTCCACAGAACAAATGGGCCTTCTTTAGAGATCTTTTCTGCATCCCTCACAAAAGTCTCTAGCCAATTTTATTTTTTCTTTTTTTTCAAGACATATCATTAAGAATATTTTTTTCTTGAAAAGGATATGGCTATTAGGCAAAATAATCCTATATCTGTGCTGAAAGGAAACTTAGATACTACCCCTTACCCCTGTGTTATACCAAAATGAATTCCAATAAGGGGCAGGTCACATAGCTTTTTATACTCCTGAATTTTTAAAACCTGTTTGTAGAATTGTCATAGCCTATAAAACATCCCAAGACTTTAAAGCAGATTATGTTTTTCATTAAGGCTTTAAAGTCCCATAGTTTCTTCAATGTTTTAATTTAAACTATGATATCACTGACAGGTTTCTCTTTTCGACCATCATGTTACACCATCATATATGTTCCTAAGGATCCTTATGCCAGATTTACTAATCCTCTTTACTAAGAGAAAAATATCAGAATTTACTATGGTAACTGCTATATCCCATTTTTCTTAGGTTAATAGATTATTTCATTACCTTCCTCTGATAGAGCCAACAAGGTCCTATGTCTTTTCCCCAGGAGCTCTATGTGGGGAAAGTAAGAAGACTGGGCTTATGTCATTAAACCTGTCATTAGCTGTTTATGTCAGCTAAGTGACATAACTGAACCTAATTTTCCATTAATTGTCTTCTCACAGAGATGAATAAAGAAGAAAAAGGGACTGTTTGAAATAGTTGAGAAATGTAAATAAGAATCTTTGTCATAAGACATGATGCAGAAAAATGACTATGGGTTCAAGATGGTGCTCTGGGAATCCTGAGGGACCAACCAATAGTGAGGAAGGTGACGAGGACATGACCATATGCTCTCCTCACCAGTGGGATAGTATCTAACATATTAACAAGAATAAGCAGCAAGCATTTTAACAGTTTGAAAAAGAGCCTGTGATTTGAGCAAACACTAATGTTCTTGTTTCTAGGGAAAACACCCTCCTAGAACAAACAGCAGGCTTTTCAGATTCAGGGGTTACATTAATGCAATTTTGGTTTAATGAAGACTTTATGCTTGACTACAGAATGTGATTAGAAATCATTACATAATACTAATAAATATGAAATGATAAAATGCCTGAGACACTGATAGTCTAATAAATGTCATTACTAAGAGCAGAGAAAGTGGGGACATCACTACCAAGATGAGCAACAAAAGCTTAGGTGAATGAGGACCTAGGTTTTGTGGGGAAATGGGAAATGGTTGGCTGGAATACCAGAAGGTTAAGAAAAAAGGCAAGAACAGCAGGCAAGAACACCATGTGAAAGAACATCTTGGGTGGTACTCTGTGTGTTATTCTGACTCTATGAATGCTAGTAGGTGTATCTGGTAGTCTTGTATTTCTGTGTTGACATTGCAAACATCAATCTTCAGACTTTTTTCTAGGACCTTCTTGGGGGTCAGAGAATCTTTCAGAAATAGATGACTAGAATTGGTAATTTAAAACAAACACCAAAAACTCAATGAAGTATTAATTGGCATTGACATATGTACAAGCTATTAGTCACAATTGAATTTATTGATTATCTAACCTATCCCAGGTGCTGTACTGTGCATTTAACACATGGAATCTCATTTAATTTGCCTAATAAGTGAGGCGAGTATTTGCTCAGGTTTACAAAAGAAGGAATAGAAGTTAATTAGATGCATTCCAAAGACTAGTATCTGTAACATAAATGGGAAGTTCCAAGCAGGCATGTTTCAACAGGAAAAGCTTAGTAAACTCTGAGCCCAGGGATGATGAAATGGTGTTATCTACTTTGCACTTTATAGCAGAAATTAAGATTTGAGCCAAGTTTAGGATAGCAGTGGAGAAGTAATTGTCAAAACCTTGTTCTCACTTTCTTACCTTTGCAAGCACTCATTACTTGCTGATGTTACTATGCTAAAGAAAATAGTAGAATCTTAGAAAATAGTAGAATGTAATCTCTCTCAGGGAGCTTACATTCTAGTGAAGGACACATCATGAACTAGTACACAAATATTAAGTTTATTTTGGATAGTGATATTGTTATAAAGAAAATATGATAGTGAAATGAGGGAAATTAACTTTAATTAATTAAAGTTAATTAATGGTTAACTTAGGTTTCCCTAAGGAGGCAAAGTTTAATCTTGTTCCTTTTTTTTTTTTTAACTTGGTCTTAAATAATGTGAAAAAAATCAGTCATCTGAAGATCTGGCAGAAAAATATTTCAGATAAACAAGGTAAATATTTGGGAAATGATCTGATGGTTAAATATGGATATGCTACACTAAGTTTTGGCAATATTTTGGTGAATGAAAAGAGCTTCAGTTTGTCTTGGTGATGCATTTTTCCTGATTCTTAATATTTAAGTATTCAGTGGTCCAGACTGCTTCTAAGATCCCACCATAAATGTACCTGGAGCCTCTCCTGTGTGGCCTCTTGTGGCCTTCTCAGCTTCTTTCCAAGATCCTAAAGGAAAAGGCATTTTCCTAACAGTGGTAATTGTTTATGAAGATATCTGCGATGATTCTTCTCATCTATGTACCAGTATTTCTGCAACTGCGACTTTGTTTCTTCTCTCATTAAGAAGTCAAATTCTTTCTCTAAACCCTTGAGTCTAGGCTGACCTTGTGACTTGCTTTACCAAAATGCAGCGGAAGTAACATTGTGTAGACTCTAAGAGACTTTTGAAGCTTCTGCTCTTTTCCTCTTGGAACACTGCCATCATCATGTGGAAAAGTCCCCGCAGTCTCCTTGAGTGTGAGAGACCAAGTGGAGATAGAGGTCCAGCCAAAGCCACGACCAACTGCCAGATTTGAGTAAGGCCAGCTTGGACCATGCATCCCTAATGGTCTCCAATTGACAGTGTCTATAAAGAGTGACTGTCAGCAGAATGAGGTCATCAGGAAAGTCACCCTTTGAAACGAACTCAAATTTCTGATCCACAGAACTATCAGCAAATAAAATGGTTATCATTTTAAGTCACTAAGTTTGTTATGCAGCAAGTAGATCATGAAGAAACTAACTAGACTCCAAAAATCTTTCTTTCAGGCCTTATGTCATCTTGCTTTGACCTTGAAGGTGCTGACTGAATACATTGCCAAGAGGTCTCTTGAATGGTGCCAGAATGGATTATACTAAGCTTTCATCCATTTTCAAATCACTTCATTTTAAGTATGTTTATCAGCAGAATTGCAAAAATTATTTCTACTTTCTAATGGAAAGTAGAGAAAGGATTCTATCAGGCAGATGACACCACTAAACTTGAACAGATGGACTCAGAGTCCTTTCTGGCTGTTCCAAACTTCTGTTTTCTTTTATCACATGCTCTAAATTCCCAGCTTAGGAACCTTTATATATCATCAATTATGAGTACAGAGTGCCCTGAGCACTAGAATCTTGACTACTATTTTTTGTTGATTCCTGTATTTCAAGTACCTACTATTAATAATTAAAAGGACAATTTTGATATGTTAACCTATATAATAAAAGCCTAATATGCCAAGTATCCAGTCATTGAGTCATCTGTTCAACCAATCCAAATGTAATATGCTAATTATATGCTGAGGCTGCTCAACTGCTCACTATGACGTGCACTAACCATCAGGGGGCAGACGCTCTGACTGTTAGGTTAGCTTGCTGCTGGGGCCTGGCTGACTGGAACTGAGCAAGACAGGACGGACACACCCTGAGCACTCCCATGGGCCCTCCCCAGCTGGCCACCCTCCTGTATCCCTCCCAGTCCTGATTGTGTACCAGTGGGGTCCCTCGGCCTGGCCTGTGTCCTCTCACAATTCAGACTGAGGGACCCCCCAGTGCACGAATTTCATACACTAGGCCTCTAGTAAAGATATAATTAAGAAAAATGAAGCCCACATTAATAGTTTAATGTACTATGTAGCTCTGGCTTTAACAACTGCTTTCTCTCTACTGAGATTTAGAAGGTTATAATGACATTGATTACCATGTCTCTGGTTTTTCTATTGTACTGGCTATGTTTATTCCTTTCTGATACTGAACAGATCCAAGCTGAATAATTCTTCCGTTGTGGAAGAATGCCTGCTAAAACTCCTTTTAAGCATCTTCTTTTTTGCTACTTTGATAGTTTTATAAGGACCAATGAAGTTTAATGAGTAGTCAGCTTCTGACATGAGTGTTTACTGAAAACTCTTTCTCTGTTACTCATAATCCTACCATTCTATGGTTATTTTGTGTATTGTTTAATCAATATCCCTTTTTTACTTTCCCATCAGCATCAGCTATGGTGAAAGCTGTTCATTTGCTGACTCACTGGGGTTTGTGTGGTTTACCCCAGCAATGGCACTGCATGTGGATTATACTGGTCTTTCTAATGATTTTCTCTATTGTCCATACAATATCTTGGCCAGTTTCATTTTTAACTCCAGCTTTTCTGCTTAGTATCATATCCCTTTTAGACTTCACTCTTTCTGTTTCTAAGCTTATGTCCTTTAATCCTCAGATTCAATTTCCTGCTTCCTGTGGAGAACAGTTCTCAGTTTAGACTTGAAATAAGTGGTATTTCCTGAGCTCCATCAATTGTTGAGACCATGCTTCTGTCAGTCCCTGGATTACATATCCAGCTCTGCACACTTCCCTGTATTCTTTTTCGTGATTAACACTCACATGTTTTTAAGAGATAATGTTTCTAAATGTCCTTTAGTTAAAGTTTTATAGTGCCTGAGACTTCAAACATTTTTAAATGAGAGAGATTAATCCCATTAATGTTCTTTGTTGAAGGATAGCAGATTTATAAATGACAGGTATTTGTATATTTATAAATCTATAAAATTATATTTCAGGAATCTTTCTCTATACTTCTATGTTATCGGTCTCTAACTGTGAAAGACCAAGAGCAGAATGAGCTGGAAATATAGGACTCTGAATCTAAATTTTTGAGAGATTTATAACAGTATGAAGATACTGGTAAACATTTACAAGGTCTACCCTTAGTAAAACAAAACATAAAACCCTAAAACAATATTCTAAATTCACAGGTCTGATTTAGCCAAGCTAACATATATATTTTTTAATTCTCACCTAAGGATATCTGGTTGTTGTTTACTTATTGACTTTAGAGAGAGGGGCAGGGAGAGAGAGAAAAAAAATACATTGATGTGAAAGAGAAACATCAATTAATTTTCTCTGGTAGTGGGGATCAAACCTGTAACCTAGGTAAGTGCCCTGACCAGGAATTGAACCTGAAATCATTTGATGTATGGGACAACGCTACAACCAGCCAAGCCACCCAGTTATAGCAAGGCTAATACTTTTTAATTATATTTTTTGAATGATACAATTCCAACATGAATATGCTGTGATTATGAAAAATTAATACTATACAGAAGCATGTAGAGTAAAAGCTGAAGTATCTCTTATCTTAGCTGGGATTCGGATTCCCTCATAAGCAGATTCTGAGAAAGAGACTTGAATATAGCTAAGTATAATGAGAGAAAAATCTTTGTTTTTCTTCTCTACTCACCACTCACTAAATGTTCTGTACTCCAGTGTGTGTGGTATTTTCCCATACTAAGCAATTCTCAGAGTTCTGCAGATATCAGCTGGGTGTCCAACAACTCAGTTAAATGCTGACACCATCTACATGGAGATAGCATCAGATCCCACAGGTTAAGGCTGCTGCCCCACTTCAGGTGCCAACTGCAAATCAGATTGTCTCCCAAGCTTCTGACTGTCTGGCTGTAAATGGGAGGTTTCCACACACCCCTCCTGAGGTTTGATAATTTGTTAGAATAACTCACACACAGAACTAGGGAAAACAGTTTATGTATAGATTACCAATTTATTACAAAGGCTACACCTCAGTAACAGCCAGATGGAAGAGATGCATAGGGCAAGGTATGAGGGAAGGAGCACCAAGCTTCCAAGTCTTTCCAGGCTCACAGCCCTCTCACCATGTGTGTACCAACCCAGAAGCTCTTCGAGCATGTCCTTTTGGGTTTTCTCGAAGGCTTCCCTAGGTATACGTGATTGATTAAATCACTGGTCATTGGTGATTACTTCAAATTTTAGCTCTTCTTCCCTCTTCAGAGTTGAGGCTAAAAATTTTAACCCTCTTAATCAATTGTTGGTTCCTTGATAACCAGCCCTTAACCTGTGGTTATCTTGGAGCTTTTCAAAAATCTCAGGACATAACCTCAAATGTAATTGAAAAGAGCTCATTCTGAGTAACAAACACACCTTTATTTCTCTTCTTACTTAGGCAATTCCAAGAATTTGAGACTTTGTTCCAGGAATAAGGATCAAGACCAAATATATAGATATTTCTTATAATAAATCACTATCACAATAGGTATTTTAATTGGGAGGTAAAGGACTGAAGAAAGTGAGATGGAAAGGGGAAGAAAGCCAATAAGGAGTGTGTCAATAAATGGATTACTACCGTAGACAATTGAAGCTTAATTATTTTGTTGGAGAACCTCTGGGGAATCCTATAGAATTATAGACATTTTTCCTTTATTTATTTAGTCCTAGGCTAATCAATATCCCATTGTTTTATTCTAGCAATGTAGTATGTTTTGATTTCTAGTAGGGTAAATTCCCTTCCCTATTGTTATTCATTTTTTTGAAGAGTAGTTTGTTTATTTTTCGAGAGAGGAAGGGGGAGAAAAGAGAGAAACATTGATGTGAGAGTAACATGGACTGATCGGCTGCCTTCTGCACTCCCCATGCTGGGATGAAGCCCGAAACCCAGGCATGTGCTCTGCCCAGGAATAGAAGCTGCAAACTTTCGGTGCATGGATGGTATCCAACCAACTGAGCTACACTGGCCAGCCATTCTTTATGAAACAAAATGATACTTATAATTTTTTCTTCCATGTAATTTTTAGAATAAGCTAATCAAGATTCATATTTTTTTAAATCCTGAGGGGTGTGGGTTCACACTTTCCCCCACTTGCTATTATTTTTGCTTATATTTACTGAGTGCTTACTAATCTCAACACCTTACATACATTATGTTATTTAAGTCTCACAACAGGCGCTTGACATAGATAGTTTGATTCAAAGAGGTTAAGTAATTTACTCAAGGCCGTGTGGGTAGTAAAGTGACAGAGGTCAGATTTATATCCAGAGCATTCAGATTCAAGGCCAAGAGCTTTTACCTACTAACACAGACACTTTCGAGGCAGCATTTCTCCTCCATGAAGCTTTCTCTGAATCTTGCAGGTGGACTTAGTCTCCTAACTCACATTGTTGATAAAGCTTTCTGCCATAAAAGCATTTATTATATTTTAAGTGTGTTGGGACTTTGGTAGCTTCACTTTCTATCATTCTGATTTCTTTTATTTATTCATTTCCTATATTTAGTATAGTGGCTATCCTATATAATCCTATGTAATAAGAGAGGAATATGCTAATTATCCTCAGGGCATAACAACTGACCACTTAATGACCGGATCAGCAGAAGGGTGGGGCAGTGAGCTACTGGCACATGGATTCTTGTGCAGGGCTACTAGTAACATATATTAGGGACCTGATAAAGATTCACCAATTGAAAATGTTAATAACAAAATGGAAAAAAAAGCATTCTATTTTCCCAACCACCTTAACAAGGTATGTAGGTGGCATGTGTGTGTGTGTGTGTGTGTGTGTGTGTGTGTGTGTTTATCTAGCCCCTGTTTATGGGTAAAAAACCAAAGAACTTACATGCATTTATGCATAACCCATGGACACAGACAATAGTGCAGTGAAGGCCTGGGGAGGAGGAAGTCAATGGGGGAAAAAAGGAAGAATCTGTAATAGTTTCAACAACAAAGATAATAAAGAAAAAACATCAAAAACAAACAAAAACATTTATTTAATTATTTGTAAGTGTGTATTTTAAGGTGGGAAATATAAAGGTGGGTTTGACAACTCAGAATTTGGCTTGATTAGAATCAGGTTATGCCATGGTTTGACCTTAGGCAAAGCACACAGCTTTCTAAGCCTTAAATTCTTCATTCATAAAATATGAGTTAATACTAGTACCAAGCCCATACACATGGTTGTTATGTTAAATGAGAATATATAAATTGGCCTTGGCAATGCTAGGTAAATTTTTCATTTTGCAATCATATATATGATATGTGTTAGAAACTGTGCTACTAGTAAAGCTTGGGGAATCAGAGGTTAATAAACATCACTCCTGTTCCCAAGAAATCTCCAGATAACTATGGGTTATAGCTGCCATGTGGGTCAAGTATAATACTGAATTATGTACATATTATTATGAGCACACAGTGAAGGGAGAGGCTATTTCTGCCTTTAAGGATGAAGGGGCAGAGGAGAGATGGAATATATGGAAACTCTCTGTTCCTTCTGTTCACTTCCTCTGTAAACCTAAAACTGCTCTAAGAAATAAAATCTATTAATTTAAACAAACAAACACATAAAATCAGGGGAGACTTCTCAGAGGGGTTTTTGGTAACAGCTGAGTACTGAAGGATGTTGCAGGAGAGGACATCTGAAGAAACAATAGGAATAAAGTCTAGAAAGGTAGGTTGGGTCCAGATGTATGTTTGGAGTTCTCCCATATGTCATTTCTCCACTTTAGTGTCATTTTCTAATCCTTGTGGAAAATTACTAATTAAAATAATTTATCTTATTTTTATTTTCTCTATCATGTTTACATTTAAAAACTAAGTTGTGCCCTGGGCCAGTGGGGCTCAGTTGGTTGAGCATTGTCCTGTGTACCAAAAGGTCACTGGTTCTATTCCCTGTCAGAGCATATGCCCAGTTTGCAGGCTCGATCTTGACTGAGGGGGTGTAAGAGGCAGCCAATGGATGTTGCTTTCCATCAATGTTTCTCTCTCTCTCTCTCAATCAATCAAATCAATAAAAACATAAAATTAAATAAAAACTACGTTGTGCTATAATTTGTAAAATATTTTTATTGCATATGACAAAGGGTGCATATTAACTTTCAAAGACCTAACAAATCAATAATAAAAATATGGGAACTTCATGGGTAAAATACTTGAGCAGGCAATTCACAAAAGAAATAAACATGGTTGACCAATACATGGACTATTCAACCTCACTAGAGAGCAATGAAATTCAACTTAAAGGAGGTACCATTTTCATTTACCAAGCTGGCACATTTGTCTATTGGTTGTTAATTCCAGTTATTATTGGTTGGAGTTTGGAGAAATGGGCATGATCACAAAGACAATTTGGTATAAGGTATCAAAAGTCTTAAAAAAACAACATCTTAAAAGTGTGTTCACTGAGTTGACCCAGCAATTCCACCTCATAAATTTATTTCAGGTAAATGATTATATATGTGCACATGAATATGTAGCACAAGTTCATTGTAGTGATAATAAGAAAGAAAAAATAGAAAGAATCAGCATCTAACAATAAAATATTGATTAAATAAATAATGCAATGCATCCATATAATGGAATACAATGTGTTAGAAATAAGGTGAGCCCCCCAAGACAGGGTTTCTGGTAGAATACAAAACACTTGGGAGCCAGGCAGCAAGGCAAATATATTTATTTCTACGTAGACGGGTGCACACACATGGTCTAGAAGTACATACATACTGAGCAGACTGTCTGCTTGGTTTTATAATCCCTGATGCACGTGACCTGTCCTTTGTTCTTTATTGGAGCTCAGGCACACAGTCTTTCGCGATTGGCTAATTCAAAGGGGTTGGCCTTTGAGATTTCAAGATGGTGGCCCCAAGGGGAACTACACGCCATGTGGCCAACATGGTGGCTGCCAAGTCACACAATCCAATATGGCAGCTGTCTAAACTATTCTTTGACAGAAAAGATGGTTTATTTATTCTCACACAATGCATCCTTGAAAATAATTCTAATATGATGAGGAGACATTGGGAACATACTGTAATTTAAAAATCAAATTTATAAAATGGTATACATAGGTAATCCTATTTTAGTTATGTATAAATTCATAGAAAATGGACTGAACAGATATAAACTTATAAAGAATATTAAACTAATTTAATATTGACCTATAGAGGGGAGAATTTCTGATGATTTGGGGGTAAAAACTAGACAAAAATGTGAAGTGACAATATTTTTCTTTGGTGTTTTTGACCTCTCCCTTTATTCCACTTTCCTATCATCTTGGGTACACAGGGTACTCAAAAGCATTTCTCTTTCTCCTTCTGAGAAGAGTCTGTTAAATTAACTATAATTTACAAATATATTACTTCCTTCAAGGGCATTTTCTTGTCAACAAGGGACATAGGACAAAGTCAGAGGAATCCTATCTAATAAAAGAGTAATATGCAAATTTGACCATACCTTCGCTATACCCACCAGCCACATCCACCAGCCACGCCTTCCAACCAATCAGGAGAGGGGGTGGGGCCAAGGCGGCCTGGCCCACAGGGGGGCGGGGTCAAGTGGTGCACTCGAGGTTACTGTGAGTGCGGGGTGCCCCCGGGGCTGGGTGATCGCCACCAGGGCTAAGGCCTGAGCTGAGGAAGCAGGGCTGCTGAGGTGCATGTGAGGTGGGGGGTCGGGGCCAACGAGGTGCGGGCAACGTGAGGGATGGGGCAGCCTAGGTGTGGGGGCGGGGCCGAGGCGCAGGGGGCAGGGCCAAGGCAGCCTGGGCTGTGGGGGACGGGGCCAAGGCATAAGTGCAGGGTGCCCCCAGGGATAGGTGGTCACTACCAGGGCTAAGGCTTGAGCTGGAGGAGTGGGACCACTGAGGCGTGTGCGAGGCGGGGGGTGGGGCTGCTGAGGTGCACACGACGTGAGGGGTGGGGCAGTCAAGGCACGGGGGCGGGACTGAGGTGTGTGGGGCGGGGCCAAGCGGTGGCTGAGAGGCATGAATGAGGCTGCCATGAGTGCGGGGTGCCCCCAGGGCTGGGCAGTCCTGAGCTGGAGGAGCGGGGCCCTGGGGGCCCAGTAGTCACCAGGCAGTCGCCAGTGGCTGGGGCTAAGGCCATGGTGTGGGGGGGCAGGGCTGAGGTGGCTGGAGCAGAGCCAGCCATCAGCCCCATTGACGGGGCAGGTTGGGCTGAGGGATCACTCACAGCCAGTGCATGAATTTCATGCACTGGGCCCCTAGTATATCAATAATAATTTTAGAAATGTATTAATCTGTAAGTAGTATGAGGAAAGTATTTAATGAGCACTTGGCTCTCTCCACCTAAATAAGACAATTTGATATGGTATAATGAGCACTTAATAAGTGTAGTGAACATAGGAGGTTTCTTCATTCATTCTCCTCTTTTGAGACATAGTATAATAGTATTGCAATATTTTCGGTGGAATTTCCTCTCCCCAGTTAAATGAAAAGTTAATGAGACTATGAATAAGGTAGCTGCTGAGGAATGAGCAGATGACCCAAGGGTTAATCTGACTCTTCCTGGTTCTCTGACTCTCTAGTATGAATGATGGGGATAAGGGAAAACATCAGCTGGCTCTCCTTGTTTTATGAAGTCTCTCTGTCAAAACAGTTGAATGGCCTGGCTGGTATGGTTCATTGGTTGAACATGGACCCATGAACCAAGAGGTCACCAGTTCTATTCCCTGTCAGGGCACATGCCCAGGCTGGGGCTTGATCCCTTGTATAGGACGTGCAAGCTATTAGATGTTTCTCATTGATGTTTCTATCTTTCTATTCTTTTCCCTTCCTCTCTCTCTAAAATAATTAAAAGTATATTAAAAAGAAATAAACAACAACAACAACAAAAACAGTTGAATAGTTCCTGTTCCTGAGACTACTGATGCCGCCTGAGTTTTATTCTTTCTAATCTTGGCACTTTGCTTTGTTTCTGTGTACACTGCATTATCTTCCAGCACATTCCTTCTGGCTTGCAAGAGGCGTCTTTTTCTTGCAGCTGAAGATCTTTGTCCTCAGGTATCAGAACACATGATGACTCTCTGTGAAACATTTACCAGTAGCATCTCTGCACTTATTTTTTATGTGTGAAAAGGAAGGGATTGGACTACATGGTTCCTAATTTCTCTTCTAACTCCAACAAGGAATTCTATATAATAAAAGCCTAACATGCAAATTGACTGAATGGTGGAATGACTGGTCACTACAATGAGCACTGCCCACAAGAGGGCAGTGACCACTAGCCAAGGCAGATGCCAGCAGGGGGCCCCTTCTGATCGCCCCTTTGGTAACCCCACAGATGGGCCCCAATTGCCAGCCAAACCTAGGGACCCTACCCATGCATGAATTTCATGCATTGGGCCTCTAGTGAATATATAAGGCTAACTTTCCTTAGAAGTCTTCAATAATTCTGAACATATGTCTGTTTCTAGATGCAAAGGTTGGGAGCTAATGTACTGTCCCATTAACCGTGACTTCTAATTTTGTCTCTTAAAGTGCCTTCAGCTTTTAGGCCCTGGAGTCCATTTAGGGTTGTTTAAGCAGAGGCCACATCTGTGATATCTGAATTGTCTGGCTAAGCATCCTGAACTCATTGCATATTTGCCAACCATATGCTAGATCAGGGCCTGTCAGGATGGACTCATTTTGAAAGACTATTTAGATGACAAGAGAAATTACATCTGAAAGAAAGAAAAACATGGTTAAAGAACCCAAGGAATTGGCACAGCTGGGTGTCATTAGCAATGATCAATTCTTTTCCAGTATAAAAAGCAACAGGAAGTGAGATGGGGGGGAGAGTATGTGTATATATGTGCATGCTTGTATATGTATGCATTTCTATGTATGTTTGTATATATTTCTGTGTCTATGTCAGAAAGTAAATGTGTAAACATTTAAAATGAAGTCTTGTTTCCTCTGCCTGTTTCTCCTTCCCCCGCCCGCCCCCCCCCCACACCTGTCTTGAATCTTTCTACTGTGTTCCAATGGGAGTGTTTGATGTGTTAAAATCATCTTAGAATTTCAGTCTTGAGGCACCAACTTTGATGCTACAGACTTAGAAGAGGGGTAGATAATTGCATTATTAACAGAGAGGGGCTGCTGGGGTGAGAGGGAGGATGGGAAGAGAAGGGGGAAGTACAAATACTAAACAGCTGCTGGAGAACCTAAACACTTTTGAAATACAAATCCATGAAAGATCCAGATGCTTTTTTCTACAGCTGTTACATATTATAATGATTAATTTTCTGAATGTAAAATAAATACCTTTATTTTAGAAAACAATTAACTTGGGAAATAAATGAAGTATATATAAAGTAGCAAATAAATAGTACCTATATTCTTACCACCCAGAGATAGCCACTATAACTATTTTGGTGTATTTCATTTTATTTGCAGATGTTTGTAATGGAATAATCCAAATTTGGGGTTCACTGAGCCTCATCTGAGAATTCTTTTTATTCTGAACATGCATTTGGTCGCCAGTTTGCTAAATAAAAACAAGACAAGAGTTTCCTTAGCAGCTGTTAATTTAGCTTTACAAATAGACCTTTAAAATAGTATTCTGTCTGCAGATTTTCTTTTAGGAGCTTAAATATATTGCTTTACATTTGCCACCCTTCTCTAACCTCACTCACTTTAACTCAAGCATGTCAAACTCAAAGGCTAACACGGGCCAAATAAAGGAGGTGTGCGGCCTGTAGGCCGCGAGTTTGACATACTTGCTTTAACTTAGTTCACTGTGCCAATCTCTGCTCACCTTGGAGTGTATGCCAAAAGCTCCATATCCACACAGATTCATAGCATATGTCAAAATAGGAATTAATAATTGAACACATGTGGCAAGTACCACACCAAAGGCTTTTTATATGTCACCTCATTTACTCCTCACAAACCCTTATAATAAAGATCCTATTAATATGCTGATTTTACTGATGAGGAAAAAAAATCCTAGAGAAATTTAGTGACTTGTTTAAGATGACCATAAAGTAGTTACTGGCAAAGCTGACATTTCAGCTCAGGTCTACCTAATCCCACAGCCACTTATGCTACTGTACCACATAAGGGAAGAGAAAATGCATGCCTAGACAAAATTATAAAGGCCAAAGACAGTGTTTAATGCTCTCAATCCCCAGCCAGTAGAAGTCCTTTGCAAAAGGAGTTTTTGAAGAGAAGAAGGGTATATATTAAGAGCAGAGATGGGGAAGATTTTTTCTGCCAAGGGCCATTTGGATATTTATAATATTATTCATGAACCATGCACAATTATTTATTTTAAAATTAACCTGCTATATTTGGCCAAAAAATTAATTAACACACCCCTAATGCACTGGGAGAGCCAGACCAAATGATTTTTGAAGGCCTTACATGGCCTGAGGGCCAGACATTCTTCACCTTTGATTAAGAGCTTTCTGGGTTAAGATGGGTGACATAGTTTGAACATTATGATATTCTGAGGGAACAGTGACCTCTGGAACATTAGAGCTGGCCTCTACAGCTATACTAAGTAAAGTATGATCTAAATTAAGTCCTTCGATTTACAGATGAAAAGAAAAACAAAAACAACGGAGGCCTAGAGAAGTGAAATTTTAATTTCTTAGCAGTAATAGAGTGTGGCTTAGAATCTGAATCTCTTGATTCTCTCAGTCTAGAGCTTTCTAATCACACTGAGGCCTCTTTGTTTCATGATGTATATCAATCTGGTGAAAGAAAATGATTTTGAGTGGACTTTGAGGGTATTGCTTTTCCACCTGTAAGGTCATTTTTCTCTAGTCTCAGTTATTTTTTTTTAGGCCAAGGCCACATAGTGACTAATGTTTACTCTCAGGGCTTTGTATCTTTCAGATATTTTATTAACAGGATTAAATGAGGATCAACTATTTCATATTCCTAAGTTTAAAACTTTTCTGTGCCATTTGTCCTGTGTATTGTTTTCATTTATATGGAACCACTTAAGGCAGATGTTATGCCTGAAATAGTTCCATGTTGCAAGTACAAAGAATAACCAAATAAACAACAGTATAAAACACAGTCTTTTCATGTGGTTTTAATGGAATGAGTAGTGTAGAAAATAAAAGGGTAGATAGAGGAACCAAGATGGCGGCATAGGTAAACATCTATACTGCTGCTCTGTGCAACAAATTCAAAACTACAACTAAAGGACAAAATGGACATCAATCAGAATCACCAGAGGACTGGCTGAGTGGACATTCCACAAATAGAAAGAAAAATAAAAGGACACAGAGACTCGGGGGAGCTGAGGAGGACAGAGTTGCAGATATGCGAGGAGTCAGAGGTTTGGAGCTGCGCGCAAAGGGAAAGGGCTGGCGGCTGCAAACCCCTCTGGTTTTCTTGAACTGGGAGGGAGACAAAGGCATTTCCCTGCACCGATCGGGGAACTCAGACTAATACGGATTGAAACTTACTGTAAGGAGAAAGCAAGCTGAAACTCGGGTGCTGCAAAGGCACATGAGCTATTAGAGAGGGCTCGTGGCTGGCTCTATCGTTCGGGAGGAAAAAAAAGAACAACAAAAAAATGCTGGACTGCTTTGTTTTTCCGTTCTGGACGAGTCTGGGTGTTCAGACTCATTTGGAAAGAAACTGGACTATCCGTCAGCGGGTAGAGCTCCAGGCAGCTTTCTCTCAGAGGTGCCTGCAGCTGTTGCCAAGGGGCATGGAGACTCGGGAGCCATTAAGGTTAGGGCTGATGGGAAACCAAGGCTGCCTGCCCAGCTGGGAGACTCCGCCCCATCCAGGCTGAACACAGACGTTCCCCAGTGTAAACAGCTGATTCTCACAGTCAATTGGCCTGGAGGTCAACTCCTCCCAGTGATACCAGCAACAATCTAGGCTTAACTACAAGAAGATGATGAAGCTCATAAAGGGGTGCACCAAAAGTATCCACCTCAGGTAACTGGGAAGGCTGAGCCACTGTCCCCTAGAGGACACCTACCACACAAACCTATTCAACTTCAAGAAAGCAGCCAAAATGCGAAGACAAGGTAACAAATTACATGTCAAAGAAATAGAGGGGAAAAAAAGACTGGACATAGAGTTCAAAACCACAGTTAAAAGGTTTTTCAAGAGTCTCCTAGAAAAGGCCAATAAATTTAACAAGACCCTTGAGGATATGAGCAAGTCCCTCAAGAATATGAGCAAGACTATGGAGGATATGAAAAAGGACCAACTAGAAATTAAGCATACACTGACTGAAACAAAAAATATTATACAGAGACCAAAAAGCAGACTAGAGTACTGAAAGAATCAAGTCAAAGATTTGAAAAACAAAGAAGCAAAAATCACTCAGCCTGAAAAGCAAGAAGCAAAAAGAATCCAAAAATTGAAGATAGTGTAAAGAGCCTCTGGGACAACCTCAAGCATACAACATCCAAATTATGGGGGTGCCAGAAAAAGAGAGAGAGCAGGATAATGAAAACCTACTTGAAGAAATAGTGACTGAAAACTTCCCCCACCTGGTAAAAGAAATTGACTTAAAAGTCCAGGAAGTGCACCAAACCCCAAACAAAAGGAATCCAAAGAGGACCACACCAAGACACATCATAATTAAAATGCCAACAGCAAAAGATAAAGAGAGAATATTAAAAGCAGCAAGAGAAAAACAATTAGTTACCTTCAAGGGAGCACCCATACAATTGTCAGCTGATTTCTCAACAGAATCTATGCAGGCCAGATGGGAGTGGCAAGAAATATTCAAAGAGATGAATAACAAGAACCTAAAACCATGATTACTCTATCCAGCAAAGATATCATTCAGATTTAAAGGTCAGATAAAGTGCTTCGCAGATAAGAAAAAGCTAAAGGATTTCATCAACACCAAATGAGTATTATATGAAATTCTGAAAGGTGTTCTTTAAGAAGAGGAGGAAGAAGAAAAAGGTAAAGATAAAAATTATGAACAACAAATACACATCTATCAATAAGCAAATTTAAAAATCAAGTGAATTTAAAATCTGATGAACAGAATAAACTGGTGAATATGATAGAATCAGGGGCATAGAAAGGGAGTGGACTGACAATTCTTGGGGGAAAGGGTTGTGGGGGTGTGCAGGAAGAGACTGGACAAAAAGCGTACACCTATGGAGGAGGATAGTCGGGGGAAGGTAAGGGCAGAGGATGGGATGGGTCCTGGGGGGGAGGGGAGCTATGGGAGGAAAAAAGAGCAACATTGTAATAATCTGAACAATAAAGATTTATTAAATTAAAAAAAGAAAATAAAAGGGTAAATTGATGCATATAGATTTATATCAATTTGAATTCCTATGACCTGCTCTCAAATATGCTACCTTAGAAGGGTTCATCTAAATTTTTCCATCATGAATTGAGTGCTTCTATTCAATCTAGAATTCAAGGCCATTATTTGGGCCACTTTACCTTAGTTTTGAAGGTACAGTCTTCCCCATTGGTTTTGACTTTGAGATTGAACTGAGCCTCAGAATTTGATTACTTAAAATAATTAGGTTGCAGAAATAACAAGAACATTTCTCATTAGGACAGAAGGGATGAGAACAGAATGTCTATTTAGTTTTATTCTGATAAAGTGAGTTGGAATTCCCAGAAGACTTAGAATAGATAGTGAGGGTAGATGTTATCAGATTTATAGACTTATGAAGTAATACTGTGTATGTCATTGGACTAAGTATATGTTTTGCAAAACTAAGCCCTACCAGCACACACCCGACACATTTACTCTAGCATGCATTTCAAACAGGTACATATGGATTTTCTACATTGATATGTTTTCTTAGAGGTTGCTAAAGGTTTGGGCTATGTTAAAGGAAATGCAGAGAAGAATATCTAAATATTGAGTGACAAAGAGGGTGATGTACTCCTATAATTTATGTATCTAGGAATCTAATCTGTCATTACTTTGGGAAGAAAAGCATACTATATGATTAAGCAATGCCTATCTTTATAAATCTCTTGCATTAAAGAATGTTCATAAGCTAAACTACTTCATTTACATTTAGGTATGTAATAAAAAGTGGATATTTGTACATTTTAAAAATTGAAATATATTTGATATGTAACATAAATGTAAGGTTTTCAACTTGTTAATTTGATACATGAATATATTGTAATATATTATTCATTGTAGCAATCATTAGAACCCCAAAATGGGGAGGTTTGGAGATAGACAAAAAAGATAAAGAAGTTAAGAAGTACAAATTGACAGTTACAAAATAGTAACGGGGATATAAAGTACAGCTTATGGAATATAGTCAATAATATTGTCATAACTATAGGTGGTCAAGTGGGTGCAACATTTATCAGAGGGATCACTACGTAACTTATATAAATGTCCAACCAAACCACTATGCTTTACACCTGAAACTAATCTTATATATAAAAGGGTAATATGCAAATCAACTGAATGGCAGAATGACCAGTTGCTATGATGTTCACTGACCACCAGGGGCAGACACTTAATGAATGAGCTGCCCCCTGGTGGACAGTGCACTCCCACAGGGGGAGCGCTGTTCAACCACAAGCCAGGGTGACGGCTGGTGAGCTCAGTGGACTACCTCTACAGCGGCAGCACTAAGGATGTCTGACTGTGACCTAAGCTGTCAGTTGGACATCCCCCAAGGGCTCCAGGACTGTGAAAGGGCATAGGTCGGGCTGAGATAACCCCCTCGTCCTCCTCCCCCATGCATGAATGTTGTGCACCTGGCCTCTAGTATAATATAATATTGATGTCAACTGTGACTGAAAAAGAAAAACAAGATATGTGCATGCTCATGTTTATTTCAGCATTATTCACAATAGCCAAGGTGAGAATGATTTTTTCACTGCTTTTCAAATTTCTACTAGGAGTATGGTCACATCTGGTGGTGATGTCTTGTGGTTTGTATATGGAAGTCCTTCAGGAGGCAATTAGAGGGTTGTCTGGAGGTTTAGATGTATATTCAGGCATTCACGCAGGATTGGAAAGTTCAGAAAACAATTTAAGTTCCCAGGCTAGTAAGAACAAGAATGGAGTCTTTCCTCATGCCTCAACCTTCATCATGTGAGTAATCTTAGCAGCCTGGTTAAATTTTTACATATTCCCATTCTACAACTAGAGGAGTAGGAAGAAAATATATCAAGACTAGTAGGAGGGTTGGAGGTGCGGAACAGACTGACTAGACACCATGAGTGGCATGTTTTTAATCAGCAGGGATATCTCTGGGGCACAGGCCTCCTGTGAGGAGCAAGAGGTCCCAGCCCCTCACCAAACTCCCAGCCCAAGGTTCCAGAGCTAGAATAGAAATTCCCATAACTTCAGGCTGTAAAAATTAGCAGGATTGTAACTGAATGATATGGAGGCTGCTGGAGACTCAAGAAGTCCCTCTTAAAGGGCCAGTGAAGAAACTTACACAGTCCTGCTCCCTCTGAACTCCAGTGCTGGGTGGTGGCATTGGGGGAACCTGGAACATACAGAGAGAAACCGGATTGTTTGGCATCAGTTCAGGAACTCGGGTGTGGCTTACTCCCAGATGGAGGTGCTCACAGGGTTCATTGTTCCTGTGCTGAGGCCTCTCTCTTCCCAGGGCTCAGTGGCAGCCATATCCAAGTTTCCATCAGCAGGGCTCATACTGTTCATTCCACCCTGGTAATTCCCTTAGACCCTATCCCGTCCAACTTGCAGCCTCACCCAAGCAGTTTGCAGTGGTTTTTCCATACAAATGACTGGTCTGGCTCAAGCTTCAGACTTTCCTAAAATCTCTTAAACAAGCAGCATGGCCTATACCTATCAATATGAGACCCAAGACCCAAAATTAGCACCAGCCTGCCTTGCTTTACAGCTGGGCCTCACCTGAGAACTTATAAGCCCAAAATAAAAAGCAGCCATCTGCAGATGGCTCAGTAGCTCCTGCCGGGTGGCCCCAGGCAGTGCTGGCTTTGTACTTCCTGGGAGGTCCCAGAGCCAGTGCACCCAGAGAACAGCTTCAGACCATACCAGATTACAACTCTACACACCCCCAAGGTACACATTCAAGGGGGCAGACTCAGTGAGCACCAAAGCCCCAATGGAGCAAGTCCTGCTCCATTGGAGTATCTTCTGCATAGGAGCTAACCACTATAGTTGCAGCTTGTCCTCACAGACAATTGGCTTAAAGGTCAACTATTCCCAGTAATGCCAACAGCAATCAAGGCTCAACTGCAACAAGACAATGCACACAACCCACACAGGGGTGCACATAGAGTACCCAGGTAAGTGATTGGGAAGGCTGACCACTACACAAGGCAACTTCAGAAATTAAGCATAAACTAACTGAAATAAGGAATAATTTTCTGGGATTCAATAGTAGAGTATAGGATTCCAAGAATCAAATTATTGATTTGGAATATAAGGAAGCAAAAAATACCAAATTAGAAGAGAAAAAAAAATGAAGCTAGTGTAAGTAGCAACTTCAAGCATACCAAGTTCATATTACAAGGGATGCCAGAAGGAGAAGAGAGAGAGCAAGATATTGAAAATCTATTTGAAGAAATAATGACAGAAAACTTCCCCTATCTGGTGAAAGAAATAGTCTTTTTAAAAAAATATATATATATTTTATTGATTTTTTACAGAGAGGAAAGGAGAGGGATAGAAATCCAGAAACATCGATGAAAGAGAAACATCGATCAGCTGCCTCTTGCATGCCCCCTACTGGATATGTGCCTGCAGCCAAGGTACATGCCCTTGACCGGAATTGAACCCAGGACCTTTCAGTCCGCAGTCCGACGCTCTATCCACTGAGCCAAACCGGTCTCAGTGAAAGAAATAGTCTTACAAATCCACATAGTCCCAAACAAGAGGAACCCAAAGAGGCTCATACCAAGACATATCATAATTAAAATGCCAAGGATTAAAGACAAAGGGAGAATCTTAAAAGCAGCAAGAGAAAAGCAGTTAGTTATCTACAAGGGGGCACCCATATAACTGTCAGCTGATTTCTCAACAGAAACTTTGCAGGCCAGAATGGAGTTTTGGCAAGAAATTTTCAAAGTGATGAATAGCAAGAACCTATAACCAGGATTATTCTACTCAGCAAAGCTATTATTTAGCATTAAAGGTCAGATAAAGAGCTTCACAGATAAGAAAAAACTAAAGGAGTTCATCACCACCAAACCAGTATTACATGAAATGTTGAAGGACACTCTTTATGAAGAGGAAGGGAGGAGGAGGAGAGGAGGGAGAGGAGGAGGAGGGGAAGGAGAAAAAGAAGAAGGTATGAACAATAAAATGGCAGTAAATACATATCTAGCAATAATTGAATCTAAAAATCAAAATAAATGAATAAGAAAGCTAATGAACAAAATAAACTGATGAATAAACTAGAACCACAGGCATGGAAACATGTAACAGACTGAGGAATCTCAAAGGGAAGAGGGGAATATGGTACAGGGAGAGATTAACCAAAGATCTTATATGCATATACGCATTACCTATGGACACAGATAATAGAGTAGTGAAGGCCTGGGGTGAAGTGGGAACTGGGTGGAGGGAGGCATTGGGGGAGATAAAGGGAGACATCTACAATACTCTCAACAATGAAGATTAAAAAATAATTTATATATTGCCTATCTTCACTCTTTCCTCAGGCCTCACCCAGATTACGATCTTGTAGAGAGGCTAAGCAATGAAAACACACGTCAGAAAAATTACCCCAGACTTTTAAATAAGGCGTGCGCGTGTGTGTGCATGCACGCGCATGCACACGTAAACACAGGCAGTATGTTTTCCAATGTAAAACAGAGGTAAAGGCCACTCAAGAATTGCAGAGGGGCACAGCAAAAGAAACCATCAACAAAATGAAAAGGCAATCTATTTATGGAAAATGTATTCACCAATGTGATAAGGGTTTAATTTCCAAAATATACAAAGAACTCACAAAACTGACAAAATAGGTCCAGAGGCATGGATGCATGGGACAGAATAACAAATCTCAGTGGGAGTGGGTAAGAGGGAACAGGAAGAGACTAACCAAAGAACATATATGCATATATGCATAACCCATGGATACAGACAATCATGTGGGGAAGGCCTCAGGTGGGGCTGGGTTGGGTGGAGGGGGGCGAAACTGGAGAAAATCACATCTGTAATACTGGCAACAACAACAACAACAACAACAAAATTGTGTAGGGAATGTCTTAGTAACGCTTACTATTGATTAAAGGCCAAAACTTAGGTAATTGAAAGACTTTGTGAGGTCGAAATGGTACTGGAGCCTGGTAATTCCAGATTTATGGCTTATCAGTCATTACCAGTTTATATCTAATTCATTAATCTTATCTTAACATCTCTCTGTTAAATTTCCTATAAAGATCCCAGCTTCTTAAATACTTTTTAAAAATATATATATTTTATTGATTTTTTACAGAGTGGAAGGGAGATGGATAGAAAGTCAAAAACATCAATGAGAGAGAAACATCGATCAGCTGCCTCTTGCACACCCCCTACTGGGGATGTGCCCGCAGCCACAGTACATGCCCTTGACCAGAATCGAACCCGGGACCCTTCAGTCCGCAGTCCGACGCTCTATCCACTGAGCCAAACCGGTCTCGGCCCTAAATGCTTTTTAAAAACAATATATATATATATTTTATTCTTTAAAGTATTACAAATAGTAGTACATATGTTTCCTTTTTTCCCCCATTAACCTCCTCCCCGCCGCCTCCTCTACCCCCCAGCACATGCCCTCATCTTCCCCTCACCCCCCAGTGTCTTGTATCCATTGGTTATGCTTATATGCATGCATACAAGTCCTTCGGTTGTTCTCTCACAGCCCCCGTCCCCCACCCTCCCCTGCCTTCCCCCTGTAGTTTGACAGTCTATTCAATGCTTCTTTGCCTCTGTATTGATCTTCCCCGCCCCCCATTTCTTTTCTTTAAAAAAAATCTTGCATCTGCATACTAGAAATAAACATATAAGAACAAAATATGCTTGAGTCTCAGTTCCAGTGTCCAACAGTTCTGAGCCCCAGTTTCAATGTCAAATAGTTCCTTATGTGTACATGTCAGCAATGGTATCTGGATGGTGGACAAATGGTGGCAATGCAGATTCCACTTTCTCTGATTTGGTCCTGGGCTGCCTGCAGCGACAGCACAGCTGCTGACTGCTAGCATGGCAAGGTGTTGTCAGTGTCTTCCATCTCTGGACTGTCTTTGTGGTTGGAACAGATCTGTCAGTTC